>OU015746.1:31037576-31068783 GCA_907169655.1 Acomys percivali
ACACACACACACACACACACACACACACACACACACACACACACACACACTCATGCATGCACACACTTATAGTAGGGCCAGATCTATGATGAGGCAAAGCCAGGTGCCCAGACAGCACATACTTTAAGGAAGCTCTCAATCTCAGGTTCACGGAAGTGTCAGCCCCGAACTACATGAGCCTAGGAGTGAGAGCTTCTTGAAATCTTGCGCTCATGATGCGTCATCTGTCTTACCCTTGTCCCAGTGCTGATCTATAGAAAAATGTTCAAGGCTGGCACACAGGTTGTCTCTGAAGAGAGTGAGGATCTGGCGCTTTCAAGACTTTGGGCGGCAATACCATAGTCACCCATCAGTAACTGGCTCAGTCAATAGAATCTGCTCTTTCTCCTATGGTATGGAATGGCACCAGACTTCTTGCCAAGCAGATCACTTGTCAATTCTGAGAAGGCGGTCCATTTCCACTAAAGAGAGGTGAGAGTTGGGTTGGATCATGGCATTGTGAATGTTTTTAAACAAATAATTTCAACTAGTCTGTTTTCTAACCCTATAACAAAATCCCTGAGATCACCAAGTTAAGAGAAAGAAGTTATTTGGGCTCTTAGTTTTGGAGTAACCGGTTCGTGATCAGCTGACCCTGTTGGTCAGAGTATGTGGTGAAGGAAACACAATAGGACACACAGCCATAGCCTCTGCTTCATGGCAAGACTGAAAAAAGGAAAATGTTTTCATGTTGCAATCCCGGTGGAAGGAACTCCTCTGCCTCCAATGAACTAACGAGCTCTCATCAGGCCCTGACTTAAAGGCTCTGCCAACTCTTGCCATCCTTAAGCCTTCAACGCCTAGGCCTTTTAGAGACCTTCAGCGCCCGCAATACAGTGGGAACCAAGGCCTGTCGCATTCTGTTTCTAGCATGCGCCGCAATACAGTGGGAACCAAGGCCTGTCGCATTCTGTTTCTAGCATGCGCCTCTTGAACTCGTGGTCACTAAGATGAGCCTCTGCCTTCTGCCATTTCATCTAAATGGTAGAGAAGAGGAAAGATAGATGTGTTGATGCCAGCTGTTACCACACTTCTAAAAAGCCTGTTCTAGAACATTCACCCACTGACTTCCTAGAGCTGGCTCACGAGACCATGCTTAGTTGTCAGGGGCTGTAACACAGTAATCATAGTAATTCTATTAGTAAAGAAAGAGAGGTGTAAAGATTACGGGCAGGAAAGGAACTGGACTGATCAATGTGCATGTGTGCTCGCCCAGATCATAGCATGGCCACACAAAGAGGTGTTGTTTGCTCCACCGCACAGATGAACTAAGATAAAAGAGCAAACGATCCTTCCAGATTGCACGGCTGTCCGAGGTTAAGCTGACTTTCCATGCAGGTGTGTCTGCCTCCAGTTCCCTTCCAGCAACTGGCAGAGAACTTTAGTGACATACATACTCATCTCCTGGTTGGCCATGCCTGCATGCACATATGCGTGTATGTATTACAGAGAAATACCAGCCACAGTGGATCAGCCACCTGTGCCTTCATGAGGTGGCATGTCAAGTAAATTGTGGTACAAGCTTGAGCTGAACCAAATTAACCCACATACACACTAATGGTACATAATATTGAAAGGGCACATAAAAGCTCATAGATGGAGCAGAACGTCCTTGGGAGCAGAGGCAGAAACCCTGATCTTGAGCTCCAGACTTGCTCATATCCATTCTTTATGAATAAGCCCAGCATGCATGCAAATCATTTACAAACTGTGATTATGTCAAAGTCTCTCCAAGAAGACTCAGGGAAAGAATGCAAGTGCAACTGCCTAGCACAGACTAGCTGAACCAGAAGTGAATCTTTTCCTTCCTGAACCTTCCTGAGACTCCATCAAAATGTCTTACACATCACCCAATTTCTCCATCAACATGCATCATCATCTCCAAGAAGTTCTGCCTTCTCATGGCTTGGAGGTTAGTAGAATCACTTGATATTATAGTCCATCCAAACTAAGAATACAGCAGAAGATAACAGAACAGATCAAGATTTGCTACGAGATGCCAGATGCCAACCTTCGCCAAGCAAGACCAATAGAATGTCTTTGAATTTGCTGATACTTTGACCTAGCTACTATTTGAAGAGAAGCTTCCATCAAGAGTCTCCTTTGAAAGCATCCTCGCTTGTGAAATAGGACCCCTACACACACACTTGCACTCAGGAGGGCAGGTATTAGGATAAGTACTTGGCATATCTGGCACAGGTTTTGGCTAAATTTGGGGTTGGCTTTCCAGACTGACTTGTATGTACAAAACACTAGCCTAGCTGCCAGTGAAAATACCAGTGAGCCTGGACTGTCAAGTGCCCTCGGTCTCAGAGGGAGAGACTTATGACATGTGAACAGAGATATAAATACATTTCTTTGCTGTTCCTTTACAAAGAAAGGAATTGGGGGTGAGCATATCGCAGCAAGAATGAGATAAGGAAGAGGGGAAGTGGAGCAGGAGAGTAGCCTGGTGGCTCTGTGATGATGGAGTTGATAAAGCATCTTGGGGTGGGGCATAGAGCACCCATCCCATTCACTTTTGCTGCTCGCATCCTGGTTATATGTTTATGTTCTCCTTAGAAACAGCTGATATTACAGGTCATCCAGACTAAGAATACAGCAGAAGATAGGAGAATGGACCAAGATTCATTGCCAGTGATTGCCAAGAGAGGACTGACTCTGGTGAGAGAAGCAGATGCTCTTATAAGCCGTAGCTTACAGCCCAGCGGTTCCCAACCTTCCTAATGCTGCGATCGGTTAACACAGTTCTCGTGTTGTGGTGACCCATCCCCCAACCATACGATTGTTTTCATTGATACTCCATAACTGTGATTTTGCTACTGTCATGGATTGGAATGTAATCATATATGCGATCTCCAATAGTCTTAGATGACGTCATTCAACTGCTCTACAGAAGGAGCTTCATCCTTTCAACAGTTCACTAATGTTCTATGAGTGCCAGGGAGCAGGAGAGAAACAACAGTGTTAAGATCTGAAACTGTTCATCAAGGTGCCCTGCCCTCTCCTGTCAATGGGATGGGCAAGGCGGGGGTGAGGGTGGGGAGACATGATATAGTCAAAACACATCAGCCATAGTTCACTCTGTCAAGGCTAATTCTCGCCCCCCCCCCCCCTTAGAACTCCATTCGTGAGCAGAGTACCTGAGATTAAAGCTGGTAAGACAGTGAAGACAGTGTTCTTCCCTGGGCCTCACATAAGTGACTGCACTGAGCGGACCCCGCTACCGTCACACCCCCCCCCAACACTTTGGCCTAGATTTATCCTTTCTAAAGCCAGGCTATCGGCCTTTTCCCTCATGAGCATATCCTGTTAGGGTTTTAACTTAATGTAGAAAATGGGTTTTTACTGGGGGATTTAAGGACTGGAAGTTCAAGGTTGGGCAACTACATTGATTTGGTTTCTGCTTCTGGCCTTGAGGCAGAAGGAAGAAACTGAGCAGAGGAGTTGGGAAGGAGGGTCACAGAGCAAGACAGGATGCCTGAGGGTATGAGCTGCCTCTTGGTTCTTTCAATGGACCCTCTTTTCCCATCTTCAGGTGACCCACCATGATCTAACGCAGCCGAAGGCTAATAACCACGGCCATTCTTGCTGCGTGGGAAGAGGTACCGTTCACGTGTGCACATATGTGAAGGTATGTGGAACTCCTTGTGTTGTGTGTAACATGAGGTCCTGGGGACCCCCTTAATACTCACGAAAACGGAAACTTTCTTTTGCCCTCTCACTCCCTGCTTCTCTCACTCTCCAGTCCTTCCCCTAAAGCCGCTGGGATCTGAGGCAGCTGTGAGCTCTGCCCTTTTCCTCCAAAGCGTCCTGGTGACTGTAGAGAGGCTGTTGAGGCTAGGGAAGTCGAGGGCAAGGCCGAGAACAGAAGGCATGGGATAGATTTCTAGGACTTCGGGGCTTGATCTAGGTCAACACAAATCCCACAAGAGACCTTGTGCTCATCTGCCCTAGCATGGTGGAGGAGATTCTTTGTCACTAGAGAGGACGGCTCTTTGCTCCGGGCTGTCATGGTGGGAGGTCAGGAAGGAGTTCCCACCCATCTTTTAAAAAGGCCACTCTGGCCTCGGAGCAGCCAGGGGTGGCCCAGTCGGGGTGATATAAGGAGATGAGCAATATAGCTGGTATTTACTATTGAAAGCACATAAGGGCAAATATTTGGCCAAGCGTTTATTCGCCAGTGGAACTATTTAAACGGTTGAATGGAGCCCAAGTGTCAGCATGGAGAGCTTGATTAAAAACAAACAGGAGAAGTGTCTCTCCCGCTCTTGTGAAGTTGGAAAAGCTTTTTGTTTCTTTGGCTCTGGAACCCTAGCAGGCTCTGCCCCTCAACTCCAGATAGCCAGGCGGGGAGCCTCCAGGCCAGCAAGCTCTTCCCACCCCTAAAGCTAATGAGGAGGACTGAGGACATCACTCTAATGAGAGCAATGACCCTACAGACCCCCCAGCATCTGAGCCTTCCACTTTGCCTTCATCTTTGCTTTTCTTTCCAACTGACGACCAGTGCCTGGCAAGTGTGTTTCCCCTTCAGTTATGTCAGAACAGCTGGAGCAGAGGAGAGTGGGGCCCTCTCTTTGTCGAGCGGTCTCCAGAGGAAAACTCTCTCTCAGAGGAAAGCTGCCTGAGGTCTGCCTGCCACCTACCCTGAATCCAGTTTCATGCCACACCCTCTTTGCCACTCATTATTAGGGTTTGCTCTTCCAACGTGCGGGGCCCTCACCCCACTTGACAGATAGGTAGACTGAGGCTCAAAGGTGCCTCCTCGGTTTGCCTGAAGTCATGCAGCTGGAAGACGGCAGAACAAAACTTGACCCTAGGTCCACACTGGTTTTTTCCCCTTCTTCTCCGGAGATCTTCTTTGGTGGCCACTCAGCAGGGTTCCTGGGATAAGGAGCCAAGTCTGAACCCTCTGGGAGGGTAGATCCGCAGACACTGAATCGGATTCACAACTCTTGGTTCTGGGGAGTAGGAGGCCCATGTGGAATGACTGTCTCCCTAGATAGTAAACTTTCAAACACTGGACTGGCACGTCTGGTGTCAGCCACTATTGCCACCTGCTCCTCAGAGTCCCCTGCTCAGGTCTGGTGGCAAGAAGGAAGGAGAGGGTTTAGAACCCTGCCCCAGAAGTGTGTCTGTTGCCCCCAGGAAAATTACTTCCTCCTGTACTCCCAACTGGGCCCCCAAGGCCCATTTTTTCCCTCTCTGAACCTCAGTAGGGAGACTCACACCTTCAAGCATCATGATTATTATTAACTCAGAGGACATCTAGAAGATGGTGTTGGCGCCAAGCAGTTACCACACCAAAAAGTACTATTGTTCCTTTACCCCGCACACGCACGCACGTACGCACGCATGCACCTCCCCTGAATGGAGTATGTGAATGCCCTGGATCCTCAAAAAGGGGGAAAGTCCGCCCCTCCTGCCTAAGGCAGCTCCCTGCCCCCACAGGAGAGATTGAATAGTCAAAGCCCGTCCTTTACCCCTCGCAACTCTGCAAATTGCAAGCAAACAAGACGGCTCATGATAGGCGGCCCTGGAGTGTGGCCAGATTCCTGAGGGTGAGAAAAAATATCACACTAAATCTTCAGGAGACAGTCCCCAGAGAAAAGCAGGTCTTACCAAGGGATCCCCCACTGGCCCCTGCTGGTGGAACCCGAATCCCCTGGTGGGAAGCCCCTTTGGAAAAGCAGGCAGGTGGAGACTGAACTGTCCTCACGGCAGAGGCCTGTGGGTGCTGGGGACTTTCTCAAGCCTGAAAAGCCTCATTTCACACAATTTAAGATCAAGTCTTAGTTGGGACAGAGACTCGTTTCCCATAAGGGGCGGGGGCGGGGGCGGGGGCTCCCTAAAGCATATAGGTATTGTAAGATGTTAGAAAAAACAAGTATGTTTTGTCTCCAGCATTACGCAGCAAGTTAGTACCAGAAAGAAAATTCTAGACCAAGTGGTCCCCAACACTGCAAGCCTATGCCTCTGGCCGGCTAGACTGCCCTGCTTGCTTCCTGACCACTTGAGTTTCCCACTGGGGACCTTAAAAGACTTCCATCCCGGCCTTTCTGGATGTATCGTATTTTTAGCAGGGCACATCTACAAGTATAATTACCTTCATTTTTATATATAGACTTAGTGTTTATGATGAAGATAGGTTCTGAGGAATGCCTTGTCACTAGACAATTCTGTCACCTGTGAACATCATACCTACATAAAGATGGCAATGTCACCTGGAGATATAATTTTATATGACCATTGTCATATATGTAGTGCATGGATGACTAAAACTGTATTTATATGGCATATGGCTATATATGTGTGTATGTAGATTTATGCATGTGAACAATTGTATACCTGTATACTATAATATGTAATGAGTATACATTGTTGTGCATATATTATGTATGTATACACAAATATATGTACAAGGAATACACATATAAGCTATGTAGTTATCTCACAGCAAATACATAGGTCTTCATGTATGCATGTATATACAGGCATATGTGTAAGACTATTCTTGAAGTCCCTGAATAGACAAGAAGAAAAAAGTACTAAAAGGAAGAAATGGAGTGAAGGAAGGCGAGAAGGCAAGAGAGGTGGAAGTGCCAGAGGACCCAAAAGAAGAAAAGGGCATGAACTGACAACCATGGAAAGAACAAAAACAGAAATATGTCTCTCCCCCAGTATAATAAATCATTATATCACTTCAAAGCCATTAGCTTGCCAGAAGTTCTAAGAATGTTCCTTGGGTCCAAGAAATGTGGATTTGGCCTCAGGAGCTCATCAGAGCAAGCCCTTAGTGGCCACAGACCGTTGCAAAGGGAGGAACATCAGACCCAGCCCTAAGCAGGCTGGGATTTCCTTCCCTTTTCCCTGGAGCTGCTCAGGGTACCCTCCAACCTCATGCCGAGGTGTCCATACATAATCAGGTCCTTCCGGGGCCTGGCCTGCTGTTGGCCTTCCCCCAAGATCCTTGTGTCCCTAGAGAGGTAGATTGGCAACTTCCGCATTCCTGGTTTCCAGGCTGTACTTTAGGCTAGGAAGTAGATCATCTTAAACTATCTGCCCTGCTGTGACAGAAATTTCTCTCTCACAGTTCCAGGCCAGGCCAAGGTGTTTGGTGAGGACAGCTTCCTGGGTTACAGAAAGCGACAGTTTCCACCATGACATCAGATGACAGATAGTAAGTGACCAGAATCTCTTCTATAAGGGGACTAATCTCATTCATAAGCACCCCACCCTCATAATCAAGTCACCTCCCAAAGATGGTGCCTCCTGATGCATCACACTGCAGGTTGGTTTTTACCTGTGATGGTGGGGAAGTCACAAAGGGTCAGTCTACAAGCCACATGACCTCATCAGTACTTGTGAGAATAAAATGTACAGATGTGATATGTTTTTTTTTATTAAATTTCATTATTCAGATTACATCCCCATTGTTATCCCCTCACTTGTATCTTTCTCTTGATCCCCCTCCCTTCCTCTTTCACCCAATTCCCTTCCCCTAGACCTGTAACAAAAGGGGACCTCCTCCCCTACCATATGATCACAGTCTATCAGGTCTCACCTGGATAGCCTGCTTCTCCTTCCTCTGTGTGTCACCAGGCCTTCCCACCAAGGGGAAGTGGTCAAACAGGGGACACCAGAGTTCATGTCAGAGTCAGTCCCTGCTCTCCACACAACTGTGGAGAATGCGCTGTCCATTGGCTAGATTTGAATAGGAGGTCTAGGTTTACTGCATGCATTGTCCTTGGTTGGTGATATATTCTTAATGTCACAGTGCATGAGCCACTTCCTAGGGCTCACTTGACCCTGGCATTATGAAGCCAAGTTCCTAAAGTACCAATCTAACATGACTGAAGACTCCTTGAGGTTTTTTTGTTGTTGTTGTTATTGTTTTTTTTTTTTGGTTGGGTTGGGTTGAGTTGGGGTGGGTTTTTCAACATAGGGCTTCTCTGTGTAGCTTTGGCTGTCCTGAAACTCACTCTGTAGACCAGGCTGGTTTCCAACTCAAAGATCCACCTGCCGGGCAGGAGAGATGGCTCAGCGGTTAAGAGCTCTGATTGCTCTTCCAGAGGTCATGAGTTCAATTCCCAGCAACCACATGGTGGCTCACAACTATCTATAATGTGATCTGATGCCCTTTTCAGCACTGTATGCATAATAATAAATAAATATAAAAAAAGAAAGATCCACCTGCCTCTGCCTCCACCTGGGATTAAAAGCATGTGCCACCACCAAGTCCAGGGAAACCAAAGACGAGACTTTCAGCACTGAGGATTGACCATGGGGGAGGAGGAGAGTACACTAACTCCGATGACATCATTGCGCACTCTCACTGTGTGTTTGACAGTAACATTACAAACAGGGGACACAAGAAAGTACTCCACTCCCCACTCCTCCTCAAACATTTTCCTTCTCTTAAAAAAAAAAAAAGCTGTCAAAGCCATCACACAAAATAGATGCTTAACAAACATCTCAAAAGCAATCTAACAATAAGATCACAAGTCCCCCCGCCCCACCCTTGTGGGTCTCCCGGTTGAGGTGGAGAGACTCTACCCTTGTGCAACCTTCAGAAGGTGTGGGCCATGTGCTATTTGAGTCAAAGGAAGCAGAAATATGGAGGTAATCACGGAACTGGACTCCCCAAGTTCCCGTGTCACCTGCAACACTTGGTTCAGCATATTTAAGTGTATTTCCTTGCCTTTCAAAAACAGTTATGCCTCCTGCCTCCCTGGGTTCCTGGAGGGGTAAGAGTCGGATCTTGGCACTTGGTTTGAGAGCACCTCAAGGCTCTTCTGTGCCCTTTCTCTGGGCAACAAGAAATTCATGAAGAGAAAGAGCTCCTGGGTACCATGGAGAAGCAAGCTTCCTTCTACCACCAGAACAAGTCCTTCTGCGGGGAGGGGGCAGTATTTTTAATTTTTAATCACTCATTTATTTATCTGGGATGGGGTGGGCACATGTGTGCCACCATGCATGACAACTTGTAAGAATTGGTTCTCTACTTCCATCCTGTGGGTTCCCAGGATTGAACTCAGGTTGTCAGGCTTGGTGGTGCACACCCTTATCCACTGAGCCATCTCACCAGCCCTGCTCTGAGGGGGTTTGCAGGCAGCCTTTGGGCATTGATGCTTTTTAGCCAATGGCATCATCGTTGCATATGTATGTATGCATATGCGTAGTGTTCTCTCTACACCTGTGTCACCTCATTTGACCCTTGTACCTGATCATGGAGTAGGTGCCCACAGCCTCAGTTCACTGTCAAGGAGACAGAGCTTCAATGCTCCCCTAGGTTCTACAGCTCATAGACAGAGCAGCCAGGACTGGAACAAGGCCTGTGGGTCTGTCTGATGCTAAAGTGCATTATCTTTTGTTATCTCCTTGTGGCCTGTTTGTGTGTGTGTGTGTGTGTGTGTGTGTGTGTGTGTGTGTGTGTGTATACACACACACACATATATATATATAAAATCACCTACTGTGGTAAGAAACTAAAGAAATAAAAGCAGGGGTGGGAGGTGGGAGAAAGGAAAGAGACCAATGGAGACTCCAACTAGAAACACTCAATTCCATTTTTCACTGCCCATCACATCTTAAAAGCATAAAAGACACCAACAAAACCCACGAATACTGAAAGAGTAAGAGAGAAAAGATCCAGATTACATTAATACGCATTTTCAAATAGTAGCTGAAATAAGCAATTGCTAAGTTATTCCTACTCTTGTGAGAAAAAGAAGGAATAACATAAAATAAAATATTAGGGCCTTGGCTCTAGGCAGTGAACTCAGAGGTGGACTCGGCAACGCCACACCAGGGAGCCTTAACACAATCAAATCTTTTCACCTTCTGCTCAGCTTGGTCCTTTTCTCACTGAGCTCCCAGCTAACTGCTTCCCTCCAGCCACAATGAATGGGTACCAAAGTGATCCGGGCTGTTTTGACACTAAGCATCAATGCCACAGTCTCGGGTTTTCATTGACAAATCAATTATTCTAGCTCATTACAAGGCCGGGGTGAGTTTTCCCATCAGAATGGAAACTTTCATTCATTCTGCCTTTCATTCACCCAGGAAGGAAAGACAAAGAGAGGAAGACAGGAGGGAGCTCGGCGCAAGTTAGAGAGCACTGCCAAGCCTTCTCCTGGGGCAGCCCTAAAGAGGTGAGGTGTCCCTGAGAGTTTGTGAGCAAGTCATGGGTCGCAATTAAAGGTTGGAGCTACCACACAGCCGGTGCTCTTCAGTGAGTGAGCTTCCCCAAGTATGGTGTGGAGTCTCTCAGACACAGCAACTTCTATGCATTTGGGACCCAAAGCAGATGCAGCACGTCTCTCTCCCAGCACCTTCCACTGAGGACCAAAGCAGGACACACAGTCCAGTGCAAAAGAGCCTCCGAACACTTGGTCCAGTCACAGCCCTGGGGGAAGAGTTCTGAGACCATAACTGGGGCCTGTGTAAAGGAAACTACTCTCTCCATGCATGCTTCTTATTGGCTGGTGGCTGGGGGTGGGGGTGGGGGTGGGGTGGGAGTGGGGTGGATGGAAAGGAGTTGGTGGCACAAGTTTTTTAAAAATATGTTTTATTAATTTATTCATATTACATCTCAAATGTTATCCCATCCCTTGTATCCTCCCATTCCTCCCTCCCTCCCATTTTCCTCTTACTCCCCTCCCCTATGACTGTGACTGAGGGGGACCTCCTCCCCCTGTATATGCTCATAGGGTATCAAGTCTCTTCTTGGTAGCCTGCTATCCTTCCTCTAAGTGCCACCAGGCCTCCCCATCCAGGGGACATGGTCAAATATAGGGCACCAGATTTCGTGTGAAAATCAGTCCCCCCTCTCCACTCAATGTGAAGAATGTCCTGTCCATTGGCTAGATCTGGGTAGGGGTTCAAAGTTTACTGCACGTATTGTACTTGGCTGGTGCCATAGTTTGAGCAGGACCCCTGGGCCCAGATCTGCCCATCATAATGTTCTTCTTGTAGGTTTCTAGGATCCTTTGGATCCTCCTATTTCTCCATTCTCCCATGCTTCTCTCACCTCAAGTCCCAATAGGATGTCCTCAGAACACACCTTCATTGCTGGTGGGGATGCAAACTAGTACAGCCACTTTGGAAATCTATCTGGCACTATCTCAGAAAACTGGGAATAAGGCTTCCTCAAGACCCAGCTATTCCACTCCTTAGAATATACCCAGAAGATGCTCCAGCACACAACAAGAACATTTGCTCAACCATGTTCATAGCAGCCTCATTCATAATAGCCAGAACATGGAAACAGCCTAAGTATCCCTCAGTAGAAGAATGGATAAAGAAACTGTGGTACATTTACACTATGGAATACTACTCAGCTATTAAAAGCAAGGAATTCCTGAAATTTGTGGCCAAATGGATTGAACTAGAAATGATCACAATGAGTGAGTTAACCCAGAAGCAGAAAGAGTCTAATGGTATATATGCACTTATATCTGGACACTAGCCCAAGGGGCATGTCCCATGAAAGTCTTCACTCACCAGGAAAGTGGGTCAAAAGTGGCACAGGTCTTTAATCACAGCACTCGGGAGGCAGAAGCCTTCAGTTCTCTGTGAATTCGAGGTCTACAGAGTTCTAGGACACAGAAATTTTGTTTTGAAAAACCACCAAAAAAAAACCCCAAAGAACCAAAAAAGAAAGAAAGAAAGAAAGAAAGAAAGAAAGAAAGAAAGAAAGAAAGAAAGAAAGAAAAGAGCTGTTCACAAAAACACACGGTCTTTGTGTTTAAAGTAAGAAGATTCAAAAACACAGAAAGCCTAAGCAACTTGCCTAAAGCCACACAGCCATTGGGGGGACATAGTGAGGTGCTTAGCCAGATAGCCCAAGTTTCTCTTCTATTCTTGTTTGTTTGTTTGGGGTTTGTTTGTTTGTTTGTTTGTTTGTGGAGACCGAGTTTCTCTGTGTAAACTTGGCTGTCCTGAACTCACTTTATATACCATGCTGGCATTGAACTCACAGAGATCTACCTGCCTCTGCCTCTCTGAGTTCTGGGATTACAGGTGTGCACCCCCGCACCCTGCCCCTCTTTCTTTTTATTATTAATTTTGAGACAAACCTGGCTGTGCAGCTCAAGCTGGCCTTGAGCTCTCAAAAGTCCTTCTGCCTCAACATACTGGGTACTGGGATTATAAGTGTGAGCCGCCCACCCTGGTTAACTGACCTGCACTGCCGAATGTTCCGCATGACTGAGCTACCCCTGGCCTCCTAATCTATCACATCTCAAGGTTACTAGACCTTCTGGATCCAAAAGTAGAGGTCTAGAACAGCCATGGCTCCCACCTTCTCCCTTTCTAAATCAAGACGGGGCATAGATGCAGGCTTATTATCCTCCACGCCTTGCTAGTGCGAGCCAGGCCAGTCCTAAAGAGGCACATCGACGCCTTGAAGCCTTCATTCCGAAGCCTCCATGGATGAGAGCAGAGCTTTTGCGCATGTTTCTGATTTGCATGCACCATGCCTGCTCTTTGCAAAGCTGCCCCAGTCCAGGGAGCTGCAGGAACCGCGCCCCCTCCTCTTCCGGTGCTCCAGTCCCTCTGTCTCTTTGCCTTTCTGACAGCTTTTCTCTTTGAATCAGAGAACTAGACCCTGCCAAGTGGGAAAATAAAAACCCTCAAACCTCAAAGGGCTTCGACTGCCCTAGAGATGCCAGGACTCCCGCTGGGCGCAACTCTCAGCAGGCCAGAGGCAGGGATGTGGCTCAGGGCTGGAGGAGTGATGATGTGTCAAGGGGTCCCTGTGTACGGTCCAGGCTCCTCAGTTCTCTTCACAGGTGAGGGAGGAAGTGAGGGTCCGGGAGCTTAGACAGCCTGGTGTCCTACTGTGTGCTGAGTGCTAGTTATCTCTATGTTGCACCCCATCCTCAGAGCATGCCAGGGAAGTGGGCAGGAGACAGGCACTCTGCAGTGCCAAAAGGTTTCCTTACCACACTTTAAAGAGCTGACGTCAGAGCACATTCTTACGCATGTTAATTTACCCCCATGTTCACATTACGTACTCAAATCCATTCTTCCTTTAAAATTTTTATAACTATATTTTGATATTATAACTACATCATTGCCCCCTTCTTTTCTTTTTTCCTTCCATGCACCACTCAACCCTCTTGTCAAATCCATGGCCTCTTTTTCTTTAATTTTTGTTACATACACAGAGATACATAGATTCCTAAATACATAAATACAATATGCTCAGACTATATAATGTTGTTACCTGAACCTATATGATCTCAGGGATGAACACTTGGTACCAGATGACTAATCAGAGCGCTCTTCCCTAGGGAAGACCATTTCTCCCCTTCTCAGCACGTCCTAGTTGTCCACAGTTCTCTGTCTAGCTCTGAGGCTCCGGGCACTCTCCCTCTTCTGCGTAAGCATGCCCGTGTCCGTTGGTGTCAGGTCTTGTTTAGGCAGCCATTTTGACGACACTTGATGGGTGTAGCCTTCCTGACATGTCTAGCAGACACAATCTCATAGCAAGCTGCCTGATCCTCTGGCTCTTACAATGCTTCTGGCCCCTCTTCCACGATGATCCCTGAGCCTAGGGTGCAGGCATTGTGTGGCAGACACTGTGTTGGGACTGGTCACCACATGATCTCTTATTCTCTGGCTTGTGGTTTTCTGTAATGACCTCTGCTGGTTGCCAAGAGAGGTGTCTTTGGTGAGGAGTGAGAACTGTACTTATCTGTGGGTATAAGGGTGCATATTTGGAATGTAGTTAGGAATTGTGTTCATTTAGTGAAGCAGTGGTTGTAGATTCTCCTCCAAGATGCATGGCGTCACTAGCCTTGGGCAGTTGGCTAGGTTTCTCCTATTAGAGAGCTATTGGTTACCACTGTAGTATGGGAGCCACTGTTGCACCCTTAGGGTTAGGGTAACCTGCTGGTCATTGTTGTTGTTTATAAGTGTCACAGGTGGTTAGGACTACTGTTTGCTTCCCTCTCTTGGCAGGCCACATGACACCTCCTGGAATTATGAGAGCTCTGTCTTCAGGGAGAAGGTGACAAAGCCATTTTTAATCTACCCTGCAATGGGACTTCTAGAGAGGAGGGCACATTGAGAGATGCTGACAGTGAGGTAGGAATACACACTGAAAGATACCCAGTGTTCCTCCTCCAATGCCTGCTCTGACAGTCTGAGTGGCTGTCCACAGACCTCAATGAGAGAAACTGTGTCATTTGAAGCAGGTGGGCTCCCACAAGGCTCTGTTCCTGACTTGGTTGGGCTGAGTCAGGGCAGGAAGTCCTTCTGTCAGCAATCCACATTCACTGGGTGCCATCCTAGTGATCTGTCCACACAACTTCTGGGTGTCCTGACCCCATCTTCATACTGTGGGAATTGGCATCTCCCTCACCCTTTCCTATCCACCCTGGAGAGTTGTGCCCTCTCAGAGGTCAACGACTCCTACAAGAATCTGAAAGCTATCCTCACACCCCAAAGATACACAAACACAAAAGTTATATGTACACAGACATCACACTGAAACACCTCTGACCAAACTCATTGTTTTGTAACCACTATTTAGGGGTGTGTCTGCTTTCCTTAGCCTGAGAATCCAGTGTGTGAGTCATCAGATGTGGCTTCCACCAGGACCTTGTCTCTCTTCAGGGCTATGAAAGAATGAAACAGTCAAATGCTGGCTTCCTCCAAGGTACACACGCTTACCTTCCAAGCGTGGCCAAGGAATCCGGTTTCCTTCCCACTGGGTATGAGCTACAACCTCATGCCTTTCTTCTGATGAACCTAGAAGCTCTCAGGTAGCCGTTGAACTGTAGGATGAAAGCCATCCAGCCAAAGCCTATGCATGAGAGTCCCCAGAAGACCCCAGGTCTGAGGGCTCCACTGAGAACTCCAGAGCCCGGATATACCCAGACTGTGAGATAATAAATAACTGTTACTTTGACCACAAAAGTTGAGGGGTAACTTCTTACACCATCAGAGAACTGACTAATAGCAAGTCTGGCATCTTACCGAAGATCCATCTGCTGTCTGACAATGATACCAAGGGAAGAATTGGGTACCACTTACCCTGTACTCTTCCATGGTCCCAACCTATGTCTGCTAGAAAAATAGATTATTGTTTTCTTGTGCAAATATTATGATAATTTTATTACATATTAACATAGGAGACAATAAAAAATTTATTGGCCAAAGCAAGTAACAGGGCCAATTCCAAAGTTGAAGGAGCCAGAAAATTCACCCTTCCCTTTTAGTGAGAGGAGCTTGGAGGTCACATGAGGGAAGATACAGTTACATGAAGGAAGCAGAGACCAAAAAAAAGGAATCTATCCTATGGGACTGTGGCAGTTCAAAAAGACCAGGCATATACTTGCCACTTGACTTAGCAGGCATTGAAATGGTGTCTATCCAATGTTGACACTGGCTGATGGGGGTCACCAGTGACTCTTACTCCCTTATGTTTTTCTGTCTCCAAATAGACCATGTTTACACTTAAAGTAAGAAAAGCAAATGTTTCTAAAGATGTAGGAAGGGGCCCTGGACTGGAAAGGACAGAGGGATTCTCTCTGGGTAAGAGATACAGGCCAAGAATGAGGATCTGGAACAAGAGGGTTCCGGTGGGGGAGGGGTGGGGGAAACAGGGCATGACAAAGACCACCTGAAGACAGAAGCAGCTGCCAATGGGCAATGGTGAGGACAGAGTTGGGAGGAAAGGGGAGGTCACCAGAGCACTCTGGAGAGCAGTCGTGAGCATTTGCTATAAAAGAGCAAATGAATCCCTTCATTTTGTTAAGCTGAGCTAAATGAAATTACAATGTGTTGGGGGAGGTGGGCAGGAGGGTCAGCAAGAGGGATATCCGTGGATAAAGGTGCTTGAAGCACAGGTCAAGAAAGCTGAGTTCAACAGCCAGAACCCAAGTGAGTGCATAGACAGAAGCGACTCAACCAACTTATCCTCTGGCTGCGTGTAGGCACACACATACAATAAGCAATTACTAGTATTAGGTCACGTTTGACCTTGGAAAACAGCAATTTTGTATGGCTCACCCTAATGCCAGAGAAGAAACCGGAGGCCAGGAGCAACGTCTGCACATAGAGAAGGTGAGTGGCAAAGCCAGGGCATGCCCAGTGCCACTCAGAGAAGAGACAGGAGAATGAGTGTCACACGGCCAGGCTTCCCCCCTGTCAGTAGTTTATATAAGAGCAGGCTGTCAAGGAGCATCTCAGGCCTTCAAAAATGCCAACCTTAGGGGTTTTCACCATGCACACTCGCTTTCCGACCTCATTGTGGCTAATGCAGGCATGTCTGACCCAGTCTTTAATGAGCTCCCCGCTGACAGTTTTCAGTAGGGTCTTAGGAGTTCCTTTCGGGCAGTGAGTATCTCATTCTTCTCTGCCGTGTCTGCAAGTCACAGCACATGTCTAGGTACGTGGTCGCGGCGCAGTTGTGCTTGCCAAACTTAATGGCAGCTGTCTCTTCCTGTCTGCCCTTCTTGGCTATGGGGCCAAGTGCCATCCCCATGTCTCCTGCTCTGCCTGGCCCAGAAGAAGTCTTCCTCATTTTGTCCTCGGCTTATTTTTAGTTAAGAAGCTTTGAGTGGTAGGAGGAGCAAGAGAGGAGACAGGGTAGCCTGCGGAGGGTCCTGCAGTTCAGGGGCAGCCCCTCGGAGCCACTCTTTAGATCGCAGTGAGAAAACACTAGTTTTGCAAAGAAAATAAAGGGCGTAATCCAGCCCTGTCCAGGGGGCGGGGAGGGGGATTGGGGAGCAAGCATTAGCCTCCTAAGAGGGTTCACAAGTTTATACTTAGTCTCCTCCTCCCTCTCTCTCTCTCTGACACCGGCACCCGTGCACCCCACATACCCCTTTCGTATCAAGCACCAGGTTGAGCAGGTCCGGAAGGAATGGTACCATTGTTCCCTGTTTACGCCTATTTTTCCAAAGACTGCCCCAGAAAGTGCCTTCTCTACCCTTCCCCTACCTGAAAATGAGATTAGAACTTGCCCTTGATTCTGTCCCAGGCCCAGTCCAGCTCAGGGTGCTCACAGCAGGGCCATTCAGCCCCTACTAATCGTCCCTTCCTATCTTCCCATGAGATTATAAGACGCCAGGCTCTGGCCCCTGGTACAGCCTGACTGTGTTAGGTCCCAACATGCTCCAGCCACTGTGAAATACCCTGAAAAAAAAAAGAAAGAAAGAAAAAATATCCTGGAAGAAAAATCTCTCCTTAGGGAGCTATTGCCTCACACCATAGTTACTCCAAAGTCATTGACGGGGGGTGGCAGGAGAGGGGGTCGCACTGAGTGGACAAGGAAGTCATCCTTCCTGTCCACTGTGTGCCACAGGAGCCATCTCCTGCAGGCTGCTCGTGGGGGTAGGGGGATGCTAGCAGCCTACACCTTATCCATGTAGGTCCCACCAATGCCCTACTCCCTTGAGAGTCTCTGTTGCAAAGTGTCCCAAGACCTTCTTGAGGTGGTGCTTCTCAATGTCACTTCCTGACACACACACACACACACACACACCCCAGGAAGAGGTGACAACCCCTCTCCAAACTCCCTCCAGCGAAGCTTCCGGCCTGAGGGGGATACTTGTCTGTGCCTCTCCTCCCAGCTCTGTCTCCACTAGAGTCCTTCTGAATGTGGCCTACAGAACGGAAGGCTCCAGAGAGAAGCTGCCTCTCTGATTCTTTCCAGCTGTCAGCTAAGAATAACTCTACCCAAAATAGCACTATAGGAATGGCTTAGGTGTGGCTCCATCCAGAGGCAGGTGGATGGACTAGATGGCCTTTGGAGGCTCCTTCTACTCCTTGGTGATACCTTATTCAGTCAACAAAAAAAAATTCACTCAACATCTATTATGTGCCATGCACTATGCTAGGCACTGTAGGATCACGGAGCTTTGGCCTAGGAGTAAACCACAGACTACCTCTACCCAATACCCAGCTCCTGCTATAGGCTATGTCAGAAAGCTCTGCTTCTAGCCAGTGCACTGTCTGGGACTTTGACCCAGCTCAAGACACTGTTTTAAACTTGTGCAGCCCATGAATAGCTCCACACTGGATTGTGAATTCTGGAGATAAGAAACATTTTTTTCCTTTTTAATTTCCAGAGTTTTACATATTGTCTGGGCCTCTACAGATGCAGAATAGAGACAAGTGATTAGACGATGGATGAATAGGTAAATGGTGGGTGGGTAGGTAGAGGGTGGGTGGGTAGGTAAGAAGGTGGGTGGGTAGGTAAGAGGATGGGTGGGTAGGTAGAGGGTGGGTGGGTAGGTAAGAGGGTGGGTGGGTAGGTAGAGGGTGGGTGGGTAGGTAGAGGGTGGGTGGGTAGGTAAGAAGGTGGGTGGGTAGGTAGAGGGTGGGTGGGTAGGTAAGAGGGTGGGTGGGTAGGTAGAGGGTGGGTGGGTAGGTAAGAGGGTGGGTGGGTTGAGGGTGGGTGGGTAGGTAGAGGGTGGGTGGGTAAGTATGAAGGCGGGTGGGTAGGTAGATAGGCAGATGATGGTAGGTAGATGGACAAGAAGATGGATGGGTCAAGTATGTTACTTTTAGAAAATGTTGACTAGAGTTTCCTTCCATCTCCTTCATCATTTGGATCCATTTGGTTTGGTCCATTGTATCAGTCTGAGTCATGGTAAGATTAAATATAAAACATTAAAGTGGATTTGTTCTTTACAGTGCTGGAGATTGAACCCAAGGCCTTATACAAGTTGGACAAACACTTTACCCCAAGCTACATCCTTAGCCCTTTTGTTACTGTTTTTAGTTTGAGACAAGGCCTTATCTAATTTGTATAGACTTTGAATTCATTCTTAGCCCAGGCAGGCTTTGAACTTGCCACACCCTTTCCCTCAGCCTCCAGACTAGCTGGGATTACAAACATGTGCCACCAGGCTGGGCTGAAAGGGTGTCGAATCAATCATTGCACTAGCTGACTCTCTGCTCTGAAGTTCAGACTGGCCCTCAGAATCCATGCCAACACAGTTCTCAGGGCAGTTGCAGCCAAGCACTAGCGTATTTGCAGTCAGTTATCGACATCAAGCTGGGCTTCCAACAGACCACTAAGGTCAAATGAGAGGTGCCACTTCCTGACTCAGTCTTAAATAGCCTTTCCTATTGAAAGTACACTAGGCAGTCCTTACAGAATATGTGAGCATCCTCATTCAAATGCTAGCCAGTGGACCTTTTCTCTATACTTGCTGTTGAATCACTTATGAGTCTCCATAAGAAAACTTAATATTCCCAAGAGTTCCAATGAGTTCCAGCTTTTCCAAAGCCAGCTGTAGACAGGATTAAATCCTAACGGGGGTCACTTTTTCACACAGAACTTCCATGACTTTCCATCATCCACATGTGGGCATCTCAGCTTCTTCGCAGGGCGAGCCAGGCCCTCCATGAAATCCAATACAGCTTGGGCGGAGTCCGGCCCGTGTGCCCCCAACTAAACCTTGCCCTTCTTTCTGTCCTTCCTTTGAACCCTCACCCTGTGTCTCCACCTAGCTTCAATCCGCCCACACTTGTGACATCATGGGGGGGGGGAAAGGCTTCCAATTTGTGATTCATATTTTTTAAAACGAATACCACAATGTATGTTTAATATGACAGCATGCAACATTAATAACAATAGCTAGGGAGAAGCTGTACCCAAGCCAGCAAGAACTGTAGCCAAATGGCACTCCAATTTGACTAGTGGTGTGCAAATGTGTCCACCAATCCCTCTGTTGTTTAAGTGATTGCTCACACAGGTCTGCCATGTTTATAATGATACAGTGCAGATAGGCCAACACAAACAGGATGGAGCTGAAGTTGTCTTTAAAGCCCTACCCATCTATCACAGCCCAGTGCAAATGTATCCACCCTGAGATGCCATCCCTACTTATATCCCAATCTGTCCCAAGGCACAAGCTCTTCCTCAGTGTAGCTCATAGTTCTTCAGTCTATTAGAGGAGTAACAGAGTTTATCCTGAATCACAGACAATTTTAAACATGCCTGTTTCCAATGGTATGCCAAGACATTATTCTTGACTTGATAAAAGAAAAAAAAAATGGTTATGCATTCGGCATGCACTGACGTTATAGAAATAATATCACATGATGAAATAAGATAGCATCCTCGCCGTTACTGTCTGACCCTCTTCTCAGTGGTGTTCTCATCCTCACCCCCATCCCAAGAATTTCAAAGCCCAGGCAATTATTTAGCAAGTATTTGTATGACCAAGATGGAAGGAGCTTCAGGGTGGGAAGTGCCTGGATCCTCTTGCGTACACTCACCTTTAACCACTTGGTTAATTCATTTGCGGGGAATATAAAAACCAGGTCTCTGCCTGCAAGCTGTCTGTTCCTCTCCTGCTGCTGCATGAATAATTAGGGGTGCTGAGGTTCCCCACAACAAGAAGAGAAAGGGTCTTCACTCCCAACCACCGGCTATGCAGAGTCGCACTTCACACTTGCGCAGGTACGCCATAATTGGTGGAAGGTTATCTGTTTAAACTTGCAAAATGGATTTCTTAGATGTTTGAGCCCTGTGCTCTAGATGTTTTCAAAGCGACTGCGTGCTCATCCTAAACACCCACGTTATTAAGGGATTTCGTTTGACATTTAACAATTTTGTATATTAATATTCTCCTCTTTCCCCTAAACGGCCTAATCCGTCTAAATCCACAGCATCAAAAGTCATTACAACAAAAAGAACAAGATGTTGCCAGAGCCATGGCCCAGCATTGAATTTTCCCAGCTGAGATGATTCAGGCAGATTTATATCCTGTTATTTCCTGAACCCGGAACAAAACCCCACAGGTTCGAGACTTTGAGAGCATTTGTCAGAGTCATCTCACGTCACGACTTTGAAAAAGATGGACTATCTGACATCTGCTTCACCAGGGGTGGCTTTGGGAGAATAAACCTCTTCTGCTTGCCCTCCCTCATCCTTCAGCACCCTACCCTTACCCTCTCCCCTTTTTTTCCTCTCTGTCCCTCTTCCTCACACAGGAACTGTGGGCCATGAGGCAAATTCTAAGGCCTGCAACTATGTACAGGTGGGTCCTGACTGGTATTTCTTCCAATGGAATTTTTTTTTCTACCTTTTATCTGACTTCCTTTGTGCAATGGGCCTACAGGGACTTGGAGAGCTGGCTCAGCAGTTAAGAGAACTGACTGCTCCTACAGAGGACCAAGGTTAGATTCTCGGCACTCCAGTGGCTGCTCTCAACTGTCTGTAACTCCAGTTCTAGGGAATCAGATGCCCTCTTCTGGATTCTGTGGGCACTGCATGCATATGATGCACATACATGCTGGTGAAGCAGCCATACACATAATATAAAAGTAAAACCTCAGAAATCATTATGATATTCTAAAAAAATAAAAGCTGGCATAGTTAATATTCTTTTTTAAAAAGCAGTACAGGCATCCCTTTACTCTGCACATGACTTTGCCCCTTCTTGTCAACAAATGTCGTAGAGGATCAGTCTGGAACAGCACCATTTAGTCATTTTTTGAGACCATTGCTGAGAGTCTGATAAAAGCTATGTACTGTCTGTCTCCCTTCCAAAAAGGTCACATGTCCATGCATATAAAAATATAAGTTGCAAAAATAAGTAGTGGTAGTTCCCTTGTAGAATTGCTCATCTGTGGGTTACCCCACGGATTATAAACCCCAACCTAAGTGTCCCTAAGCTAAGCAGCTAATAATTGCATGGTATGGCTCTTTGTTTTATCTGATGACTAATAAGGTAGGTACCAAAAAAAATAATCTGTAATGTGTACCTAGTTTACCAGGAATATATTTTGATTTGCAGGTCAATTTCTGCCCACTCCTGTTAGGAAGCTGTACTGTGAGAAATCAGGTCCTATCAGTTGTTTTCAAAACTAATTTATTGATGTGGACTCCTTTGTTTAACCCTCTGTGTGGATGGATCCTGAACTGGGCTCAGAGGGTGGGGCCGTGCTCTAGAGACAGCCATGTCTAGACATCTGAAGGGAAGTCTAGAGGATTTCATGAATCACACCAGGCTTCTCACGTGAGCCCCAGGGGTACATATCAGGATCCCAGGACGCTGTCAGTAGATCTATTGTTTCTGTAGGTGAAACAGACCACAAAAGAGTCAAGCATACACAATCTTCTAAGCAATGACTGAGCAACACTGCATGAAGTAGGAGGTTGTTGTTGTTGTTGTTTAAACGGCTTTCAACTGAAAAGACCTCAGAGGTTAAACATGCTTTTCTTGACACTGATTTCCTAGCCTTCTGCCTTCCAGTGTGAAGCTACAAGAACCAATTGCATTATCAGATATTGACACCATTTTTTCTTTTTCAGAGTAAAATGTGAATACCATCAGGTGATCAGTGTGAACCTGGCCAGAATCCAGGCTTCTTATCTCACCTGAAGGGACCCATTAGCTGCTGCTGTCTACACATGGCCTTGTGCCTCCATTCCAAATTGCTACTCAGTCTTGCTCAATACATCCATCCCAGACTTCTTCCCCGTGGGCTCTTGGCCAGTGTGGTCCACGCCAGAATGACAAGTTGGGCACAGAGACAGAATCGACTCCTCCTAGCATCTTTATCCTCAGTCTGGGATTAGATTTTGCCAACATGGGCCTCCAATGTTAGTTATGGATCGTAGTCATTCATTTTAACAAAGGCTTTGGGAGCCCATTCCATACAGGGAGGGAGGGAGGGAGGGAGAAAGGGAGAGAGAATACAGATGCACACATGCTCATGTGTGTATGCATGTAGAGGCCAGAGGTCAACATTGGGTGTTTTCCTCAATACCTCTCCATCTGGTTTTTCCCCTCCTCTTCCTCTTCCTCCTCTTCCTCCTCCTCCTCTTCCTCCTCTTCTTTTCTTTTTTTTTTTTTAAGATAAGATATCTCACTGGACCTGACTCAGCCAAACTGATCAGCCAGATTAACTGGCCAACCTACCCCAGGGAGCCTCATGTCTCATCCCCCATAGTACTGGAAGTTACAGGCATGTGCTTTTGATTGGAGTTCTGGGAGTCCAAATTCAGGTTTCCATGCTTTTGTGTCACTTTACCAACTGAGATGTTTCCCCAGGCCCCATGGTCAATCTTCTTAAAGTGGGTCACAAAAGCTTACAACTCCAATATTACTATTTGGAGTAATAGTATTGGAGAGACCAAGTGACTCCAGCCTGGGATTAGATCAAGCCAACATGGGCCTCCACCATTGGTGCTCCTGAGTATGGCCATGCATTTTGTTAACAAAGGCTTCATGAGCCCATTCCATTAGCCCACTGCAGAAAACTCATTGCTTGGGACTTCACTTGCTTCTTACAAAATCTCAATGAGATATCCATGGTTACCCCCATTTTATGGGAGAAAATATTCTGACACTCAGAGAGGTGGACTCAAGAGCACTGAGTAACAGGATGCGGATGCAGACCCACTCACATTCGCCTCCACAGGCCACAGCAGACTCATGTCTAGGTCAGTGGTACTAAACCTGGCTGGAGATCCGCATCTTCTGTAGAGCCTCTAGGTCACGCCGCAGCTCGGGTTCCCCAAGATTCCAATTTTACTGGTCTGGAGGGAGCCAGGCATTTTTCCCTAGGATTCTAGTATCCAGCCAGAGTTCAAGAACCACAGTGTTGGATGAATCATACATCCCAGCCCAGCTCAACCCACTTCCGTCCCACTACCAGAAAGCACAGAGGGTCAGCCAGAGGAGGAAATCTGATACGGTATAGATGAGACTCCCACTTGAAAGACACAACTCCACCTCTGGACCTTGAACTTTTCCAATGTCCCTGTTTTAATACTCAGTGATACTTGCTATTCCAACTCATATTCGTGGGTAGTAACGTAGGATGGATAGGGCGTTTAGAAAGAGATTGGAGGGCAGAAAAGCCCAGAGACAGAGTTAGGGCTGGGGCAATAGAGCAGACATAATCTATAATAGCAATAATACTGGTAACTGCTAGCCTGTCTAAAGTGCTGGTTACCCTCCTGGCCCTGTTCTGTACAAGTTACGAATATTAACTCAACTTCCCTGTGAGATGGGAGTATATACGCCCCCTTATTATGCAAAAGAGGAAATTGAGGCTTAGCCAGCTAAGATACCTTGCTATAGGTAACAGAGCACATGTCCTTTTCCTCCCTTCCAGATTTGCCCTTCTTTCTTTTAAGGTAGAGGGCCTGATTGATTTGCAGATAAAGTCTCTGGAAAACCCTGTGCCCACACCTAACCCACCTAAACTAATCCCACTGTAGTGAATTACTTTGATTGGCTGCTCCTAGTTGTCTGCCTCCCATCCCCGGAACCCTTACACTTTGCCATTCCTTTGCCATTTCTGTCCATGACGACATAGTATGTTTCCCTGTTTTGTGATCTCTGGCTTTGGCCCTGTAATGTAAGAAAAAGCTTAGGAGTGGGGGAGATGGCTCAGTTGGTTAGTGCCTACCAGACACTCATGAGAACTTGCGTTCAGATCCCCACAACCCATGTGAACAAGACTGGTGTCCTGGTGTGCGTCTACTACCCCAGCACTCAGAAGGGGGTGGGGTACAGAGACAGATTCCCTCAGAGCTCCCTCGTGAGACAAGCTAGCCAACCAGGTCCAATAAGAGATTCTAACCCAAAAGGAAAGGTAGAGGGAAATAAAGGAAGACACTTCTGGCTTCCATGTGCACACATGTGTATGTGCACCTGAACACATGCACACACGCGCGCACACAGAGAGAGAGAGACAGACAGAGACAGAGAGAGAGACAGAGACAGAGACCCAGAGAGACAGACAGAGAGGGAGAGACAGACAGAGACAGAGACAGAGAGACAGACAGAGAGATACTGAAATGGAGGTGCCCATCAGTTTAGAGGATTACATTCCTGTAAACCCATTATAAATTGAAAATATTCTAAGTCATAAATATGAGTCAACACATGTAACCAACCAAATGTCACAGCTCTGCCTGGCCTGTGTTAAACAGGATGAGAGCACACATTAGCCTGTGATTAGGCAAGGCCATCTCACACAAAGTTTACTTTATAATGCATGGCTGTATGGCATACTATTTGGAAATATAGGCTAAATAAGAGTACTTGAACTCAAAAGATGCCATTAACAGTACATGGTATAGCATCTGCCTTTTACCCTTGTGATTGCAAGGAGTGATGTCTAGCAACCATCTCCCTATAGCACAAGAAAGTACTGGGCTACTTATCACTAGCTCAAAAAAAGATCAAAATTTAAGGCTGGGGGATAGTTTGGGGGGTAAATCTCCTCCTGTGAAAGGACTTGTGTTTGGACCCCCAGCTTCCATTTTAAAAGCCACTCGTGGAGTGATCCTAGCCCCAGGGAGCCAGATAAGAGAATCCCTGGGCTCACCGACCATTCAGCACTGCCCAGACAGTGAGTTCAAGTTCAATGAGAGACTCTGCCTCAAGAAATAAGTTGGAGCGCTTGAGAAATGGACCAGTGGGTAAAGAGCACTTGCTCTGACACCCTGAGGTGTTCAGAGCCCCCAAAACCCAGGTAAAAGTAAGACCTGGTGGCATATGGCTGCCCTCCTTCACGCTTGTGGCAAGATGGGGGCAGAGACAGGAGGATCCCGTGGAAGGTGCTGGGGTAGATAGCCTGGACTTAGCAGATGATAGCAAACAGTAAGAGAGACTCTGCCTCAAATAAAGTAGAAGGAAAGGACTGGCACCTGAGGTTAACCTCTGAGCCGCACCTGTGAGCCATAGGACATGCATACTCTCTCTCTCTCTCTCTCTCTCTCTCTCTCTCTCTCTCTCTCTCTCACTCACTCTCTCTCTCACTCTCACTCTCTCTCTCTTTCTCTGTGTGTGTGTCTGTCTGTCTGTCGTCTGTCTGTCTGTCTCTCTCTGTTTCTCTCTGTCTCTGTCTCTCTATCTCTCTCTGTCTCTCTCGCGCGCTCTGTCTGTCTGTCTGACTCTGTCTGTGTGTCTCTGTCTGTCTCTGTCTGTCTGTCTGTCTGTCTGTCTCTCTCTCTCACACACACACACACACACACTAGTTTTCTGTAAGTTGACTATTTTTACATTTTTTAATATTTTGTAATTGGGCAGCCTCCGATTTTCACATAATGTATTTTGATCTTATCAACCCATCACTCCCTCCCTCTAACTCTCCTGGTGCCTCCCCACCCCACCTACCTTACACGTACACATGAGTGCACCCACATACACACACATGCGTGTAACACAAAACAGAGCTTAAAAGATCTCGAGCTCGAGAGATGGCTCAGTAGTGAAGAGCATTGGCTCCTTTTCCAGAGGACCTGGGCTTGATTCCCAGCACCCACATGGCAGCTGACAACCATCTGTAACTCAATTCTAGAGTTCCAGTGCTTTACTTTGGCCTGTGCCATGCATGAATATGGCACAAAGACATGAAGGCAGACAAAATATTCATACATATAAAAAAGAACAAATCTTTTAAAAGTTTAAAATATGAAAATCTGAAGCCCTGTTTCTGCTGAACGAGTATTTCTGAGGTATGTCTATATAGGTTAAACTTTCTAAAGAAAACCTTATCAGTGGAGGGGCATGCCTTATGGAAGTAAGCTTGCCCATCTTGCTCCATGAGAAATGCCCTCAATAGCCTTCCTATATAGATATAAGTTAGAAATACTCATTCAGCAGAAACAATGTTTCAGATTTTGATATTTTAAACTTTTAAAAGATTTATTCGTTTAGTGTATGAATATGCTTTGTATGAGTGGCACCGCAGCTGACACCCATAAGCATCCTAAAAATAATAATAAATATGGCAGCCGCAAGCTAAATGTAGGGTTGGTTTGTTACACAGCATTATGGCAGCAATAGCTGACTGATGAAACTACCTACCTACATTTCATTTAACATCTGCTTAACGGTCAGTTGAACTATAGTTCTAAGGGATTCGTTTTTGCTTCGTTTTGAGACAAGGTCTCTCTATACAGCCCTGACATTCCTGGAACTCACTCTATAGACCAGACTGGCCTCAAACTCACAGAGATTCACCTGCCGCTGCCGCCCCAGCGCAGGGAGGATTAAAAGCATGTGCCACTGCCACCCAGCTTCTAAGGAACACATCTTAAGAAGGGCTTCTTAAGAGCCGTCCAGGCAAGTCCCTGCCCCCACTTGACTGCCTTCCTCAGTTTGAGATGCAGCCTGTGCTGAGTGTTCATCATAGTGGCTCACCTCCCTGCACAGCTATACACTCAGAAGACAGAGGCTTCACACATCATCTTACAAACTCTGAGAACAGAGCTCGGTACACTATAGGTGTTCCACAACTTCTAGATAAATGAGAAATTGAAATGGAAGCTGTATACTACCTGGGCCAGTGTTCCTAAAGAGTGTGGACTAAATGGTCTCTAAATATCCCTCCATCTTCATTGCCTCCTGGGTAAAGCACTCAACACCCTCCTTTTGGTAGTTATCCACATAGAAGAGGAACCTACCCTGTATCCCTGTGTCTACTCTGGACTTCATGTCTTCTTAACATCTGGCCATCATGTGTCAGGCTCTCATGAGGTACCGTTGTCATGGAGGTGACAAACCTGCAAGAACTGCAGCCCAGAGTGCTCCAGCCTACTTGTGCTGAGATTCAAGGATCAGGGTCTCCATCTGTCATCCAGGGTTATAGAGCAGGGGTCACAACTCAGACCTCACACTCTGGGCCTGAGACCCTGGGTCCTGCTGCCATGCTACCTTCAGTGGAAACCCAGAGAAGTCATCTGTCCCAGGCCCAGCTTGAATCAGGTAGGCATAGCCCTTTCCCTCCGGGGCAACAACACTGAAGGCTCCTCCAGCAAATTTGGGGCTTTCCTAAAGGGGGCTGACTCTCCAACAGCATCCTTTCACACCCTCTAGTGGTTAGACGGGAGCCCAGCATCCTGGAGGAGCGAGGAGACTCCCCTGGGCCTATAAAGTGTGCCTGCTACACTAAGCGCAGTCCTCTGGGAAAGCAATTTGGCAATAAGTATCAAAAGCCATAAACACAATCCTACCCTTTAACCCAGTAATTCCACTCCTGGGACTCTATTCAGAGGTGATAATCCAAAACCAGGGGAAAGTCTGAGCGCACAGTGATATCCTTGGCGTCCTTGTTTACAATATCAAACGCTGGTAAATACCCCTTAGTGACCAAAACCAAGGACATAGTAAAGCACAGAGCATGCACACGGGTACTATGACATCACTTAAAAGATGAGAAGTGTCACTTGAAACAGAGGCTATGAGTGTTGGGGTCAAAGTGACCAAGCTAACCTCCACTGATTGATTATTGTTGACAAGCGTCAATAAAAAATGGGGCAACAACATTCACCTTTCAAGTGGAAAGACTAGGTAAGAAAATATATTATATGTTATTATTGTTTTTATTCAAGTTTGGAGTTGTGTCTCTAGAGGAAAAATACATCTGAAATCACAATAAGGAAAAAAACAGGAATCAAAATTATATATTTTGTCAGTAAGTTTGTCAAAATGAAAAAAAAATACTAAGGTTGATGCTTTAGGAAGACTATCAAAATGTTGGTGCATTTTTTTCCCCCAAATGATTCTTGAGTCAGATGTGCTCAGAATGAAGTGTGTGTTAGAACTGTGAGATTAATCTGACATGCCCAGGAGCCCTCGGCCCCCAGGGGAGGCAGCTCTGGCAGCCCAGCAGGTATCTTAGAGGGAAGCGTCTCCCAGGTTATTTGATTGGACTCTTGAACTCTGACAGCATTTCTCTATCTGACAAGAGATTTGCCGAAGCATTTGGGGGCATTTTATTGTCTCACATTGACTAATGTATGTGTGGTATTTGGCGGGGAGTAGAGAGAAGAGGCTAACAGAACTTACACAGTGACCTCTGCTAAGCCCCACACCTAGCACAACCATGGACCCCACAGTCCTCCTGGGTAGGGAAGTGTCTGCCCTTAGAAACCAAATCAGTATCACAGACCACCGAGGTGAGGCCATTTTTCTTTCTGTGTGTTCAAAATTTCTAGAGAGAATCCTAAGTGTCAACCTAAGTCTTCTTCCACTTAACAAGGTTGTCCCCTGGTTGTCTAGCATAAGGAATGAGTCTCACCAGCAAGCCTCTTTGGCTCTCCCTTAAACATGACATGAGTCGTCAGTGTTACCACAGCCTCTGGGCTGGAACACCAGGATGGAGAATGCAGGAGGAGGGAAGCCGCACCCCTCTGTCCCCCACCTCATCATGAGGGACATCACTGACACCCAGACTTAACCTAGATTTCTGTTTTAGGTTGAGAGATTAAGGCCGTGGAAACTCAAAACTTGACATATACCTATTTATTTATCTTCTGGGTTCATAGAGCCTATGACAGGTGTTTATAATCTAACTAGGGCAGAGGTGCTCAGATAACCCAGATATGATTTGAGTGATGTTCATTTAATTCTCCAGAGGACTCATTCATTACCCCGAGTCATTTCTGTCCACAGTGGAGTCTTTATCATTGCTGTGAAACAAATCACCCCAGACTTAGAGAAGGGAAGGGAGGAAGGAAGAAGGGAGGGAGGGAGGGAGCGAGGGAGAAGGAAAAGAGATGATGGAACAAGGGAGGGAAAGAGAGATAAAGGAATAAGGACAGGAAACGGGAGGGAGAAGCAAAGAAGGAATAGAGGGAAGGAAGGAAAGAAACAATGAAAGAGCGAGTGAAGGAGGTGGAGGGATGAATGAATAAAGAGGAAGGAAGGAGGAAAGAAAGGGATGGAAGAGAGGGAGAATGTCATTATAAAATTAGGCCTATACTAATTATGACTAATACTGATTGACAACTTGACAGGGCCTATCATCCCCGAGGAGACAAGCCTTTGGACATGCCTATCAGAGATTATCTATGTTAACATCCCTACCACACAGCCATGAGCCAAAATAAGTCCTTTCTCCCTTAAGATGCTTTTGTCAGGGTATTTTATCACAGCAACAGGAAAAGAAACTAAGACACACAGTCTGCTTTTTACACCCGCATGTATATAGTTTTATTGAAGCTGTGAGTTTTAGGGTTCAGAAATGTTCTAATGGTACACAGAGCGCAAGACTCTTCTGCAGGTCTAAGGCCTTAGCTGGGAAGATCTGGGCAGAGCTGCCCTGAAGGCTGAGATTCTGAATGAACCAGAGATGCATTGTGGGTACTGTAGGATGCAGGCCAAAACCTGGGCAGTGGCCATCAAGACCCCTCCACAGTCTCTATCCACGGTTGCTTGGGCTTTGTCTCATCATGGTGACTCCGTCCCAAGAGAAAGCCTTTGGGAAGCAAGCCTTGAAAGTCACATGTAGTCACTGCTTCTGCTGCAGCCACCACCCTCCCACTTTACACTTTGTCATAAGACGTGGCTGTCTTGAGGCACCACTCCGCTATGAAGAGTGAACCACCTACTCCTTTCTTTCTTTTCCTTCTTTCTTCTACAACCCCGTCCTCAAAGGGTTCTAGAACCTACTCCAAGGGAACCAAGCCAGAATCCCAAGCATCGCCTAGCATTCCTTGCTGGTTCTGAGCAGTGTCCACACACTGAGCTTGGACATCCTCCCACCAGACTACGCACCTTCACTGTACGTGCCACAGTCTAGGAGTTTCTAGCAACCTTTCTCACCTTCCCTCTTGGAGCCAAGAGGCCTTGATGCAAGGGCTAATTACCAATTCCAAAATTTCCATTCACAGAGCCATTTCCACCAAGACCGAACAAAATAAACCAAAGGTCTCTAGTAGATAAACCTGCAGAATCTCCTCTTGTAAATTAGGTATTCATAGGCTGACTGAAGTCCAGACCTGTACAAAGGTCGCAGGACAAAAATATTTTGGAAGGTTTTCTGACAAAAACCCCTAAGGATGGCTTTAGGACACACTACCTTAGAGTCCCAAATTGAAAAGAAGTTGTTTGATGCATACAAGTAGGACCATTGTAAGAAAACCCTGTTGGCAATAATCCAAGCTTATAACAACAAACATTTTTTTTAATGCAGGAGTGACTTCCTTGCTTTCTATTAAACATGCTTCTTTTATTAATGGGACTTCCTTGAAGGATTTAAGTGTTTGGCTTATAGATTGGCAGCAACTAAGAGACAGAAAAATATAAAGCGAAGAAGGGTTGGGCTCACAGCCAGTCGAAGATGAATCACAAACCAAGACAAACTTCTGAAGCTAAGCACCAGCATGATGAAAAGGGATTTGCTCCACGCACACACACACTTTCAATGGCAAGCCAGCAGCCTTATT
>OU015746.1:31082255-31096538 GCA_907169655.1 Acomys percivali
GTATACAGTGCTCTGCCTGCATGTACAACCTGCAGGACAGAACAGAGCACCAGATCACATTATAGATGGTTGTGAGCCACCATGTGGTTCCTGGGAATTGCACTCAGGACCTCTGGAAGAGCAGTCAGTGCTCTTAACCTCTGAGCCATCTCTCCAGCCCTTGAAAGACATTTCTAATGGATGTCAGATGAAATGCCTCATTGATTTATTGATTTTTTTTTTTTTTTTGAGAGATAGGATCTCACTCTAGAGCTCAAGCTGGGCTAGAACTTGGAATCTTCCTGCCTAAGCCTCTCAAGAACCAAGAGGCCACCATGCCTGTTGATTTTTAAGAATGTGAGGTTTGCAAAGACACACTGCTCTTTCCCCCATTCCTTCCCAGGGACCCCACACTTCAAGCAGGAGCCTTCAGATTCTTTGGTTTAAAAACTTGAAAAGCCCTGTGACACAGCTTAGGATTCTCCAACATGGTAACAAGAGCACAGGTGACAAGATTCTAGGACTGGGCCCTCCAAGACAGAGCCAAGAAAAACTGCAGTAGCCAGCACCACAAGCCCCTTTACAGCACTCTAGTAATCTCCAATGTCCTCCCTGAGGTCTCTTGAGGGTTAGCCTTTTGCAAAAGACAGAATTAGAGACTAGGAAGACGGCTCAATCAGGAAACTGCTTGCTGTGCACGCATAAGGACCTGAATACAATCCCAAAATCCATGTAAAACAACCAACCAAACCCAAAGACAGACACCTGCACAGAGTGCTTCGATTGTAACCCTAACGGGGAAGCAGACTCAAGAAGACCCTAGAACTCACCAGAAAGCCTGCTAAGCCAAGGCCACTGAGACCCCGTATCAAAATCTAGGGGTCCCCCTGCTCCAGTTTGCCATTTGAGGTAAGGGCTATACCCATAATGGGGCCCCAACTCCCAGAGCATACTCATATTTCACCCCAACTTCGGGCCACCATTGTAGGTTGAAGGTGCATAGAGACTTCATCCCTGTTTCCCTATGTTTTCCCTGTGAGGTGAGGGGACTGTGTGGAATCCAGCCCCACACCCGTGCTCCATGCAGCACTCCTTCCGCTCAAAGGCTTTTCCTACTTACATAACACCCAAGGCCAACACAGCAAGCCACCTGGATCCCTCGCTGTTCACGTTTGGTTTTGCTTCTTGCCCACCTCTGTGTAATAACCGATCATCTTTATTTTACCAAATCCAAAGAACACAAGCTGGCCCAGTTCACCGCCTCTGGTACTTGACCTCTGAGAGACAAGAATTAAAAAAAAAAAAAGAATCAATGTACACCATTCAATGATAACTCTGAATATTAATGTTCACAATTCCCCTATCAAAAGACACAGACTAGCAAACTGGATTAAAAAACAAGATTCTTAGCCCAGTGTGGTGGCACATGCATTTAATCCCAGCACTGAGGGAGGCAGAGGGAGTCGGATCTCTGTGAGTTCGAGGCCAGCCTGGTCTACAAAGTGAGTCGAGGACAGCCAAGGCTACAGAGAAAAAACTCTGTCTCAAAAAAAAAAAAAAGGAAGAAAGAAAGAAAGAAAGAAAGAAAGAAAGAAAGAAAGAGAAAAGGAATGAAAAAACCCGGTTTCTCCATGTTGATACGTCCAGCAAGCATACTACACCATCAAAGATAGAGACTATCTTAGAGTAAAAAGTAGGAAAGGGCTTTCAACAAACAGAACAAAAACAAAGAAAAAAGAAAAGAGAAGGGGAAAAACCCCAAGCAGGTACTTTATTTTAATATCTGAAAAATAGACTTCAAGCTAAATCTAGTCAGATGAGATAGAAAGGGTTACTTAATGCTGGTTAAAGGAACAAACCATTAAGATGAAATTACAGTTCTAAATAAATATGCACCAAACAAGGCTCACCCCATTTCATAAAACTACTAGAAGCTACACATAAAGTCACAGATTAAACCTAGCCCAGCAATAATTAGTAACTCGAATCTTCCACTCTTACCGTTACACAGAACAGCTACACGCACAAAATAAGCAGAGAAGCAATGGGATTAATTAACACTATTGATCAAATAACTTTAAGAGGCATGTGCAGGGTACCCCACCGAGGCTGGGGTGAATTCTATCCTCTCAGCAGCCCAGGGAACCTTCTTCAGAAGAACTGACATAGTGGAACACAAAGCATGTCTCAGCAAATACAGGGAAAGGGAAATAACAGCAACAAGATTGGCAAAGCCTTTGCTGAGTTAACTAAAATAGAGAAAACACCCAAATTACTAAAGTTAGAGATAAAAATAGAGACATCGCAACAGATACCAACATACCAGAAAATTATGAGGACACATCTTCAAGATGTATTCTCCAGCAAACCAGAAACTCTACAAGAAATTATTGATTTCTAGAAGTGGATGGCTTACTAAAGTTAAGCCAAAATAAATTACATAATCTAAGCAGATCTATAACACACAATGACATTAAGGCAGTAGTTTAAAAATCTTTGACTAAAAAGAGCTCAGCTCCAGATAAAGTCAGCATAGAATTCTACCAAACTAACACCAATAACTCTTCAAATTATTCAATAGTTAAAAAGAAAGAAATGCTTCCAAACTCTTTTTCTGAATCCAGATTTATCCTGATTTCAAAACCAGACAAAGACAATCAAAAACAGAAAATTATAAACCAACCTTTCTATGAACACAGATAAAAAAAAAATTCTCAGTAAAATACTTGCAAATTGAATTCAAGAACACATCAAAGAATCATTCACTGTGATCAAGTTAACTTCATTTCAGATATCCAGGGATGCTCCAGTACACATAAATCAATAAATGTAATTCATCAAATAAATGTTCTCAAGGACAGAAAGCACATGATTATCTCTATAGATGCAGAAAAGACCTTTTGAGAATATCTAGCCCTCTTTCATGATAAAAGCCTTGAAGGGACAAACAACAGAGGAAACACATCTCAACTTAATAGAGGCTATATATGACACATCTGTAGCCAACAGCATGCTCAATGGAGGAAACCTCAGAGCATTTTCACTAAGATCAGGAAGAAGACAAGGGCGCCACTCTCCCACCCCTACTTAAGCATAGTGCTTAAAGTCTTAACTAGAGCAATAAGACAAGAGAAAGAAATAAAATGGATACAAATAGAAAAGGAAGAAATCACAATGGGCAGATGACATGACTCCATATATGAGAGACCCTAAAGACTCTGCCAGGAAATTCCCAGAGTGAAAACAGAGTTTCAGCAAAGTTGAGACCCAAAATCAGGTACCTTCCTATACAACAACACACATACTGAGAAAGAAATCGTGGAAACCGTCCAACCATAAGGAGCCTCAAAAAAAGATATGCCTTAGAACAAATCTAAAGGCCTCGACAATGACAGTTTTGAAAAACTGAAGAAAGGAATCTCTGTTAGAAGATGGAAAAACCTCTCACCTTCCACACTCTTAGGATTAACATTATGAAAATCAATACTGTGAAATAGTGTGAAAATTCCTACCAAAGCAATCTACAAATGCAATGGAATCCCAATCAGAATACTAATTAAATTCTTCACAGAAATAGAGGGGGGGGGAATCTTCAGATTCACATGGAAGCACAAAAGAATTTGACCACCCACAGCAATCTCAAACAGCATGAACACTGATGAAGGCATCACCACATCAGACTTGAAGTTGAACTACAGAGCCATAGCAGTGAAAGCTGCACAGCGCTACTACAAAAGTAGACACAAAGATCAGGGATATAACAGAGGACCAAACATAAGTTCACACAGCAGCCAATGGATTTATTTTTTTTACAAAGAAGCTAAAAATACACACTGAGGGGGAAAAAAAAAAAAAACAGCCCCTTCAATTAATGGTGCCGGGAAAACTGAGTAGTCGTAGCCAGAAGAAGGATGCCTGACCCCCCACCCCACCCCCACCCCCGCCGTGCCTCAGCCTTCACAAAAGTCAATTCCAAATGGATCAAAGACCTGTAAGAATTAGACCTGAAAGTCCGAGAGGATAAAGTACAAAACTTCAAACTCTAGGCGTAAGCAGGGACTTTCTAAGACTCCAGTCACTGCAGAAACAAGACCACCAACTGATGAAACCAAAAAGTTTCTGTCCTAGTGATAAAACAGAGAAGCAGCCTACTGAGTGGAAGAAAAGCTCTGCCATCTATACATCTGACAGGTGGTTGGTGTCTAGAATTAACCATCAAGAAAACAAACAAATGCTGGGTGTGGTGGCGCACACCTGTAATCCCAGTTCTCAGGGAGGCAGAGGCAGGCGGATCTCTGTGAGTTCGAGGCCAGCCTGGTCCACAAAGTGAGTCAGCCAGGTCAGCCAAGGCTACACAGAGAAACCCTGTCTCGAAAGACCTGAAAGAGAAAGAAAGAAAAAAGAAAATAAACATCTAATTGAAAATCATCTGTGAGGCCGCGTAGTGGCTCACCCTTTTAACTCCAGCACTTACAAGGCACAGGGAGAGGTGGATCAGTCTGGGTGAGTTTGAGGCCAGCCTGGCCTATATACTGCGTTCTGTGTCAGCTAGAGTGCAAAGTTACACCTCGTCTCAAAACAATCAAACAAAAATCTATGGAACTGAACAGAGGTCTCAGAAGAATACGAATAATACTTTGAAAAGTATTCAACATCCTTAGCATCAGGGAAATGCAAATCAAAACTACTTTGAGATTTCATCTTACTCCAGTCAGAATGACTAAGATCAAGAAAACAAATGACCACAAGTGCTGGTACGAGTGTGTAAAGGGAGCCTCATTCACTGTTAGTGGGAGTGTAAACTGGTGCAGCCACCATGGAAATCAGTGTCGACTCCAGTAACAGAGATACTTGTACTCTCATGTTCATGTTGGCGTCATTCACAATACTGAGGAAATGGCACGGCCTTGATGTCTATTAATGCATAAGTGGATATTGAAAATGTGGTACATATGCACAGTGGAATTTTACTTAGTGATAAAAGATAATAAATTATGAAATTTGCAGGAAAAATGGGTGGATCTGAGAAATACACTACATGAGGTAACCCAGGACCAGAAAGATAAGCACTGCATGTTCTGCCTTATTAGTGCATCCCAGGTATGAGTTCCTAGAGTGCTGTGTTTAACTTTGAGCACTGATAAAGGCCAGAAAGACAAAAAAGGCCATTAGAGGGGGGCGGGAAACAAGCCTTGAGAGAAGGAGACCAGGAGAATACATCAGACTTGAAAGAGAAAAGGGGAAGTAGAGGTTGGAAGATTTCAGCAGAAAAGGAACAGAAAGATGGAAAAAAGGAGAGAGGAAGAAAGTATAACCCAAATATATATACATATATATATATATATATGTATATATATATATATGTATATATATTGTGTGTGTGTGTGTGTTCACGCATGCATGTACACACACATGTGTGCATGTGGGCATGGGGACATATGCCACAGCATCATCAGAAGACAACTTGTGGGGATTGATTGGTTCTCTCCTTTTTGTGGGTTCTGGGAATGATCAAATTCAAGTTATCAGGCTTGGCAGTGAGTGTCTTTACCCATGAATGCATCTCCTCAGCCCTAAAGCAGATAATTCTTTATTGGGAGCCTCTATCCTGTGTGTTTTGGAACATTTAGTAACATCACTACTCTGCCTTTAGACACCAGGAGACACACACACACACCTGAAAATCATGGGGGCCACAATGTCTCCAGAAATTATCACATGTTCCCTGGAGGACAAAATGTCTAGACAAATGGGCCACTAAGTTCAAAGGGCTCCCAAAGAAGGTTAAGTCAAACAGTGCTTACACTGGGATCGTTTGTCCCTTTACATCTTTTGGTTCCCCTCACTTTGCTTTTATCATGGTGTCCCGCTGTAGCAGAAGCTATTGATGCTCCACCAATACCCACAGCCTCGGAACAGCACTCTGCCTGTACGTGTGGCAGGGAATTTGATTCCTCTTCCTGCCACACCCACCCCCAACAACTCTCAGATGATTGGCAGGCGTTGGTATATAAATACCCCCAGTAGCAGGATAACCCTGGAGCTTATGTTTTATGCTGTTTCCCAAGATTGTCCCTGTGTGATTAGGCTCCAGCCACACATAACGATACCCAGCCCACTCTTGATTCCTTGGCACTTAGCCATGTCTGACATATGCTGGGTGCTGATCAAATCTTTCTTGGGTATAGAATAAATAAATCCAACCTGAAAGGCTCCTTCCAACTAGATCAACAAGTGACCTGAGGTCCGGAGAAGGGAAGTGATTTTCTCAAAGCCACACAGCAGGTCCCTGGCAGGGCTCAAAGCAGAATTCAGCTCTCCTGTGACTAAGAAAAGGCTAATGCTTCCGGGAGCACACAGCTGGGGGACAGCTGCAGAAGGTAAGAATTTCAAATCTACTGGCAAATGAGGGTGTTAAACGATCCAATTTCTCCTCTGTCTTCAGGATGTAGCTCAGTAGCCCCTAGCCTTGGAAGTCCCGATACAGTCTACCCCAGTTGTGAGTCATTGCTTCTTGGTGCTTGAGCCATCATTGTGTGAGGCTCCATCATAGCAGCGCTGAAGGTGTCCTCTCTCTGCTCGGCTGCTCACCTCCTCAACCCCAGGTCCTTTCAGGCGTAAGGGCCATAGGTGCTGAGGTTCCATACTCTTTATTTTTGTCATTTATCCCAGGACCTAGAACTGGATGCATACACAGTGACTGTACACTGAATGACTAGTACATAAACTATAATTCCAGAGCTTCTTCATGCTGCAAGAGTTATAGGAATATTGATGCCCTCACAAGTTAACCCTTGCTCCTGAAACCATCAGTTAATTACCTTCTCTAACGTGGAATTGCAGAGAGCAATAAAGGTGCTTAGCAAAATAGAATTTTTTTTTAAAAAAATCAGGCACCAAGAAAACAAAGCATCCTGACAATCACTATATTCTATAGCCTCCATGCCTTATTTCCTCTAGTGTTTCTATCAACCCTCGAAAGAAGAAGTTACTATTTGCCTTCATACATGATCAAAGAGCCTGGATCCAGGAGAGAACCACGCAAAGCCCAAGCCCATCCATTAGCAACACCTGATGCCAAACAGAAACCAAGAGAGGTAGACTTTGCAGCCAGAATTCTTACCAGTTGTAAACCATCTCCATCTCTGAGGAATTTGCAATTAAATGCAGCAAATAAAACATGAACGTGTGAGGGTGCTTGATTGGCTCTCAGTTAATGTAGCTCTCATCCCTGGCCTGTGATTTTGTACAGAATGGGGACCACATTTCTCTCATCTTCGTTTTCTTCATATATAGGTAGTATGCCCACCAAACAGTAGGTGATAAATAAATGTTACAGGAGTATGTACATGGATCCCTACAATACAAGTTGAACTAAAAGAAATCAGATCAATGAGAGGTATGGCCAGCCTGTCCATCAGCCACCTACCAGAATAGGCCTGACTGACACATACCTGATATCAAACACCCTCTGCAAACAGATCATGCTGATCTCTTGGTGAGCTATGACCCATGCACCTGCGGGAGAAGCCTGAGCTCTTGAGACTCCACAATACACAGCCCTGGCTCACCACAGGCAGGATTTGAATCAAAAAGAGTTCTTCCACGTAAACCGCCCTCGCTCATCCCACCATGTCTCTTTAAGCCTCTGGACATTGCCGAAGAGGAAAAGAGGTTCACAGACCCCTCTGAGCCAGGGTCAAAGGCTGAGCTTGAGTGTGGGGGTCGTCACCTTTGACCTCTGCTTCTCACCCTCTCTGAAGCTGCTCACATGGGTTTACAGAAGGGAATGTTGCCACTCATCTCCTGACTTTTATGTCCAGGCACGCCGCAGAAGCATGAATTGGTCCAGATGCATACCTCAAAGACGCAAAAGATGGAGTGTGTCTGTTTTTTCATGTTGCTTCTTTCTCCCAAGGGGAGTACGAAAATGCTTGTCTTGTTCCTGCCAAAGTACTTGGGACTCTTTTCTGGGTGGTAGGACACCCAGTGCTTATCTCCCGGTCACTACTTCCAAGACACAGGTGGTTCTTTGGCTCTGTCTCACAGAAGACCCTTGAAAGTTCTCCAAACAGACCACATGTCTGCACTTGACCACTGTAGGAGGCCAACCTCTTCCGGGCTTCTTCCTGCCTTGATAAACTGTCTCAGACCAGATTTCTCACTTGTTTTGGACCCCACTGGAGCTAGTGCCTCGGAAGTTTTAGACTTAGCATACTGAAATTTAACAATGTATCTGTCTTTTCTCTCAGACAACTCTCTTCTTCACTCTGCCCTGGAGTGAGAATCTTTGCGCAGCAACCACTGGGGTTGTTTGTACTTGAATCTGTAACACACAGCACAGTGCCAGTATTGCAGATGTTCGAGGAATGATCAATGAAGGAAACTACAATGGCTCAGATAAATCAGAGCCAAAGCAGTAAAATGTGCTTTCCTTTGCATACGAAGAGGCAAGGATTTGTTAAACCTGGCGCCGTGAAGAATACAGGGATATAAAAGTGAACAGGAGCCATACAGCCTGTTCCTGGCACAGTTAACAGCTTAAATAGGGGCAAAGGACATCAGACAAGTGAACAGATGTGCAGCATCTGGCACCACGAAGGATGCAAAGAAACACAGAGGAAAGCATTTGTTCAACTTGGAGGGGTTTCTCCCTGATGGTGTGCCGGTCACTCCGTGCAACTGTTGTCTCTCTGGCCCTCCCTCCAGCCAATAGTGTCCAACTGCAGGTGGGTCACATAGACCTGGAGATGAAGCCAGGAAATGTACCTACTCACCACCAGAATGAAACTGGTCCATCCAACTACCGAGATAGGACCTGTTGCTCAGAAATGTCTGTAAAATTTAATCTGGGGTACGACTTCTTAGAGCAACAGAGTTGGAACGGCCTGGAGTAGCAGTCTGTTATGCCCAGAATTAGGGCCCAAGGATGGGCAGCTTATGTTTGGCATAAAGATGCTGGATAAGAAATGCCAAACAGGTGTTTTGGTTGACAAACCATAAGTCTTGCTCAAGGCTCTGCTGGGTCCAAGGAAAACATCAATAGGTCTGTCAGGTTCTATTCATCTCTCTAGAAGCAGCATCTGGCCCTTAATGGTGCCCATAGACAAGCAGAAGCCAGTCCTTGTCACTCTGGGACACCTGGATGGCTGAGGGGCAGAATACTAGGCAATAGCATAAAGCAAATAAATGGTACCCCTATCCCCCGCAAATTTTAGAGTCAGGTAGAGCTGTGATGCCTCAACCCAAATACACATGAGCTGGGGATGGCTACCAACACCAGCTTGGGTTCTTTTTCTCCCGTACCCATCACCTTCAGCTGCATCCCTCAAGCCTCTGAGCTCCTTGTAAGGCACCAGTCCCTGTCCTCGCTGCACCCCCTCTCCCACCCTCCTTTTAAAGCGGAGCCTGAGGAGAGCGGGTGTTTTCTGGTTGCCCAGTCAATCCCTCCCACGCTCTGATCTATGGGTTGTTTTGATTTCCTCTTTTGAACTCTTCCCACCCCGCTCCCGCGCCCGACAGAGATACTGAATTAAGCTACAGACAAGTTGGAGACAATGAGCGCGCGCAGAGAGGGAGGGGGACCTCCCTAACCCCACCCCCACCCCACACACACACACACACCCGCCTCCCCTCGCCACTCCTAGAAATCTGCAGACATCTGCAGTGAGAGCTCAGAGCTGAAGTTATAAAGAAGAGCTGGCAGGAGGCAGGAGGGTGAGGGACAGCCCTGGGCCCTCCCCGAGCGAGCGACTGGCGCGTTAACCTCCAGCGGAGAGGCGCTCACCCCATTTGCGATGGAGCTTTTGTTTTTCGCCCCTCAGCAGAGGTGCCTGGGCCATGTTGAAGATTTAACCAAATTATAATGAATGATCCTGAGCAGCGCTGTGCCCCTAATTAGAACAAGTCGCACAGACATATTGTCTCCCTGATTTCCTCTGTTCCATTTCTCGCCCTCTCTTTCTCTGCTCGGGACACATGGGCCCCATTACGCATTTTAGTATTTAATGTGGTTCCCTTAAATTACTTCTCAAGTTTTCGAGTTCCATTTAGAATTGGATTTTACTCTTTGACTGTGTGTGTGTGTGTGTGTGTGTGTGTGTGTGTGTGTGTGTGTGTGTGTTTTAAATTGGGGCTTTGTACATTTCATAACCGCTCTTTTTCTCCACCTAGTGGAGACTGCGAATATCACTTAGCCGCACCCAGAGTGGAGGATGGGGCAAGGCGGTCCCTAGGGCCCTCCATTAACGGGAGCCATCTATTGTACTTTTCAGCGATAAGGTAAATCTAAGCTGGTATTGCCAACTTTGTGCCCTGGCCTGTGAGCTCGTCCCTTCTCGGTATACTTTAATCTCTACCAAAGAGAAGAGGGGTAAAATGACCTTTCAAGTTCTTCCTAAAGGTCACTATAGAAAGACTCAAAGGGGACAGGAGTTCCACAAGAAGACCAACAGAGCCTACTAACAAGGGGGGGGGGGGCGCGGTTCTGTGGAGACAGAAGCTCCAAGCAAGGACCATACGTGGACTGGACCTAGGCCCCTTACACAGACGTAGCTGATGGGCAGCTCAGTCTTCATATGGGTCCCCTAGTAAGGGGAGCTGAGGCTGTCTCTGACATGGACTCTGTTGCCTGCTTTTCGATTACTTTCCCCTGATGAGCTACCTCTCCAGACTACAGAGGGAAAGGATGTGCTCAGTCCTGATGACACTTGAAATGCTGGGGTGGGTGGGGCCTCCCCTTCTCTGAGGAGTAGGGAAGGGGGGGGTATAGAGAAAACAGGGAGGGAGGGTGGGACAGGGAGGAGAGGAGGGAGGGGCTAAGACTGGGATGTAAAGTGAATAATCAATATAAATAAACAAACAAACAAACAGAAAAGAAAGTGTCTTTATTTAAATTCCCTTGAGACAATTTGGGCTCAACTGTAGACTCCCTGTGCTCAAAAAAAACAGGAATTTCCTCCCTCACCGGGAGTTTTCTGAACACTTTGTTCAAAAATGGCCAGACAGACATGAAGGCATACCTCGGGCTGTTCTGGGAGCTGGAACCCTGCCCTCTCAAACACCAGTATGTGAAACTTTTTCTCTGTGTGTCTGGATGTAGAAACACTACACGTCCACACCCACACTCCGCTAGAGCTCCACAGAGAGACCAATGAACAAATTAGAGAGTGAGACAGCATCAACTACAGCCATGGTGTGCCTGTGTGAAGACAGGGTCAACACTCTGAGTGCATTTAGACCCTTGAACGGGAATATTCTGTGTGAGGTCTGTGACTTGGAAGGATTTCTAGGTGGAGGGTGTCTCTGGTACTTCTTGGGGCTTTGTACATTTGTATCAGGAATGCATACATGAGCACAGATGTGCATGCGGTTCCTGAACGCATGCACACCTGAATTTCCCAAGGCTGTCTACAGCATCTCAGGGAATCCAAGGACACAGTGCACATGGTGGCGTCATGAAGGTGGACCCCTCCCTCCCCAAGAAGCTACCTTTGTGACTCTAGGAAAGACAGCCAGCCACCCTGATGTCGTATTCAGTCAGCGGAGACTGGGGCTCTAGCTGCTGGACTTAACTTTAGAATGCCATCCTACTCCACACTTGAATTCTTCCATCATTCCGAATGATTTCCTTACTGTGATGTGGAAATACGGTTGACCTCACCAGCAGCCTCCTGGATTTGAAAGCTGCGAGTGGTGGGACACGGCTGTTAAGTCCCTGGTTGTAATAACTAGGATGCTTTTCTTTATGCTGGGTATCTGTTGGTTTCTTAACACCATCTGTCCTCTAATTGTAGTTCTTTGTGAGGAGATGGTCCAGATCCTTCCCCCATGGCAGGCCTGTGTCTCACAAACCATCCTGATTTTGGCTCTCTGGGAAGAATTCTCAGATTCTCCAACCTTTCCTCACATCGCATCATTTCTGGAATTGTTCTTTTTAACTTCAACAGCCCGTCTCCTAACATTCAAATTCAATACGATAGCCAAAATTCAATATGATGCCCAAAATTAAATATGATAGCCAAGAGGCCATCTGACCACACGTGTGATAAGGCCACCCCTTCCACAAGAACAGAGTCTCCATTGTTATTGGGGCGCGCTATGGTTGTATCCCAGTTGGCTTATTCTAACAGGTAATCACTCCAAAGCTTCAAATATCTCTCCCATGGTTTCTTCTAAGGTCATCTCGCTTACTGTGAGGTTCTTCTGCATGTAAATGCCAGACTTTACACTTTGGCCCATTAAGCTCTATTGCATTAGTTTTGAGCCAGCATTCCAATCTGTCAGGATCACCCTGGGTCCCCATCTTGTCATCTCTGGTATGAATTGTGTGACATCTATTCCCTTGATCTCTATGTCCCCTGAATTTTTATCTAGTGGTAGATCAAGCAGGATCAAGAAAGGTGCCATTAGCACGCTACAAGAAACCTCCCTCAAGGTGGGCATCCCTTGTCACTTGTCAAGACTTCCTCTGGCTTGCCTCTCGGCCTCCCTACCTGCTCGGACCTTCCTGTTCCTCGCTCTGCCTTGTGTCAGCACCTGCCTGTCTGGCTCTTTCTGAATGCTTCGCATTTGCACCTGCTTCCTGTATCTACCTGATCCCCCTCTGCTTCGCCATGTGTCCCCGAGAAGTAGGCTCAAAGTTTGCTTACCCAGAGTGGCAGACTCCCATTCCCAGCCAGGCCCTTGGCCCAGACCAACGTGTGATTTCCCTCCCCACCACTCGGCCCCAGTTCAACACATGGGCTGCGACATTCATCCAATACTCACCGCTCTGGATTCAGCTGTCGAGCCAGCTGCAAATACACAAAACCCCTGCTCTCATCCAACCCACATTTCACCATCTTAGCCACAAGGAAACCATGAAAGAAGCTGTTAGCCCTAGGCTGAAATCAAGACCTGCGATGTTTATGGCATTCACCTGATCCACAAGCATTGGTAACTTTGTCAAGTGAGGAAATGAGGTTAGTTTGGAGTCATGTGACTCTGTGAAGTCATTTTGTTCTTAACTGACCACGGCATTCCTTCCCTAAATGCTCATTCACCATCTGCTCCCTTAATCCGCCCTGGTTCCCTTTGTCAAGAATCTACCTCAAACATCCTTGCCTGCAGTTTCCAGAAACGATTTCTTTGCCTTGAATGAAAATCAGATAACCTGTGCCCAGTGCCTGATTCTGGCACCAGTTTTTATTCCCTACAATTAGATGAAAGTTCCCAATCCCACTGGAAAGTTCTTTCCATGCCATGGTCGTGATTCATCAGTTCAATCACCCAGACCCGCTCACACCTTTGCTCTTTCCCTCTCCCTATCTGATCTTATCTTTCTGAAGCTGTGAGCCCATCAAGGCATTGTGGACTACTAACCAGCTTAAACAGCAAGGAAAACTGATAAACTCACAGCACAAGAAGCAGTAGGTACAGGGGCTTCCGGGTCGGTTACTTCAATGGGCCGATTTTTGTCTTTGAGGATTGTCTCTAACCCTTTGCTTTCAACCGCAGGCTGTCCATTTAACTTCCTCGTGGTCTCAAATGATGTTTGCCGTTCCAGCTGTGCTGGGCAAACCCAGCCAGGTGTAGCAGTAAAAGGATTACTAGTTTCAGACATCCCTGCTTAGAGACAAAGAATGGCATGGTCTTTCAGAACCCTCCCCCCCCCCCCAGACTGATCCTTACATCTTATTGGTCAAAAGTAACTCTTATCCTATCCTTAAGCCAATAATGGGGATGGAACCCCCAAAGAGCGTTTTAGACTCCTGTTCCGTATAGTGCAGAAAATGATAGCCATGCTGTCCGTTTCGAGTGAGTTTATAGCAAGTATAAAGCAAGCCAAAGTAAAAGAAGAAATAGCAAGAGATAGATGGTAGAAGGAAAATAGATAGACAGGCAGGCAGACAGACAGATAGACAGACAGACAGGTAGGCAGATAACAAAACATCACCAAATTGGGAGCTCAAAACATCCATCAGAAATCAACTGGGCCAGTTGTGGTGGCGCGTGCCAGTAGGATTTGCTGAAGGAGCCGGAGGCAGGAGGATGATAAGTTTCAGGCTAGCCTGGGCTACACATAGGGGCTGGAGAGATGGCTCAGCAGTGAAGAGCACTGTCTGCTCTTCCAGAGGCCATGAGTTCAATTCCCAGCAACCACATGGTGGCTAACAACCATCTATAATGTGATCTGATGTCCTCCTCTGCCTGCAGGTGTACATGCAGGCAGAGCGGTGTATACATAATAATAAATAAATAAATCTTTAAAAAAAAGAAAGAAAGAAAGAAAGAAAGAAAGAAAGAAAGAAAGAAAGAAAGAAA
>OU015746.1:31096548-31115355 GCA_907169655.1 Acomys percivali
AAAGAAAGAAAGAAAGAAAGAAAGAAAGAAAGAAAGAAAGAAAGAAATCAACTGGTACATTGAGCTTGTCAGCTGGAGATCCTGGTTGAGCTGTCTCTCCGAGAAGACGCTTCCCTGGGGCTGGACTTCTGACTTCTGTACTGCAGGCACTTTTGTACCATGGGAGAAACGAAAACATTAGCAACCACTTCTGTAAATGGTTCGCCTCCTAGCTTTTCTCAAGGACGCGATGTTTTTACCGGGGCTGTTTTGTAGAGGTCTTCCCTCCATGTCAAAGAGTTGGGGGGAGGGGCAGCCCATCACCAAACAAGGAACCTTGGAGGACACTTTGAGACAAGCACCCTTGGGTCTGAAAAGGAATGGGCACCTCAGCTTCAAGGGCCAGCTTCTGAGTGAGCTCAAACAACACGTGACCAAACCAAACAGCCTTACTTCAGATATGATGTTGGCCCTGAAAACTCAACCGCCTTCCAACAGAGAGGGAAAGCCGTCCCTGCACCCCTCCAGGCTGCGCATGGCTGCACTTTCTTTCTTTCTTCTTCTCTTTCTAGTTTGACACCTTTACCGTATTTTCAACTTTTTTTTTCCTGTCTTCATCTTCTTTATCTATCTCGCTTCCTCTTTCCGAAGCAGCTGGCCTCTGCTTGCACTAAACACAGCCCCAAAAAGACTTTGTATTGTGGCCAGAAATTCTCCCTCTTCAAACGTGACTCTGTGTGGGCCCTGGCCTTGTCACTATTCCCAGAGATGCACTCTACCCTTCGGTGCTCACCCTCGGAACCCCACCAATAATAGGTCCTTTTAAAAGCCAAGGCTCACCATAGGGCACTGTACAGGGCAGGCATGGCTCTCATGATTCCAGCACATGGGCACACATGCTTTCTTCTTTATTGAGATCAGCCTCAACTATGGTTTTATGATGTCTTTGCCATGGATGTTCTAGAAGTCATCTCTATTAATTTTTTTAATGTGTTGTCATTCCCCAAAATGGTATTTCCTTTGTGGAACTGTTCCTCAAACCCCACCCCCGACCCCACCCTCCATCCTCAGGAGAATATGACCCAGGCTGGGTCAGTCACGGTCGGCCACCCTTTTGTTACCATGCTTATTCCAGATGAGCATAAGACCAGAAATGCTAATGAGAGACTTGGGACAGATGGGAAATAGAAACTGTGGAAGATATCGGGGAGTTTTCTGCCTAGGAAGCTCAAGTGAGGTGATACAAAGCTGATATTGAAGATTGTTTTCTTTGCCTCCTATTGACAGATGCCATTCTGTGGAAACACTGGGTAAGGTAGCCGTGGTGAAAGTAGCTTCGATGGCCTTGCTGGAGCCCACCACTAGAGAAGCTCCTGAAGTTAAGTAATTATTCAAGGGCTTCCAAGTCACAAACGGGCCAGCTCAGCTCCCCCCCTTCCCTCGTCATTATAAGTGCTCTGATTAATATGCTTATCCTCCTAGAGACTGGGGCACATGCTTAAGTGTGGCCTTGGCCCCCATCTTCATTGTCACAACCTCTGATGTGACATAGTTTCTCTCCCACAAAAATGTCCTAACTTTCATAGGAAGATCCAGGTCATCCCAAAGTATATCCAAAGAACGATTAATTCTCTGTCTTTGGGTTTTGGAGACAGGGTCTCACTAAGTAGCCCCGGATGGCCCAGAACTCATACGTAGACCAGGCTGACGTTAAAATCCCAGAGATCCACCTGCCTCTGCCTTTTGAGTGCAGGGACTAAAGAAAGGCCTGCACCATCATGTCAGGAATGGGTGATTCTTTTTCACAATCATTGTATATGGTGTTGCGTTGCATAAGGACATTTTCACATAAGTGTAGATTGTACGCTGAGCACGTTCCCCTCCATCATCCCGCCCCTCCCCATTTTCAGCAACCCCCCACTCACATTTATTCTTCTTCATTCAGTTGAACAGCTTCACATATTTCATATAATATATACATGTGTGATTTTACGTATCTATATAAAGCTAGGAACCACATATGTGAGGAAACATGGTGTTCATCTTTCTGAGATTGGTTTAAAGCACTTAATATTATTGTCTTCAGTTGCATCCACTTCCCTGCAAATGATATAGCTTCATTCTTTATGGGTGAAAACGTCTCTACTGTGTCTCTATCACATCTTCTTCATCACATGATTTTTACTGTTGTCCGTGAAAGCCTGCAGGTTTCCTGGATGTGGACTCTCTATCTTCCTTCCATCCATTTGGCTTGGGAAAATTGTTTGATCATTCCTTACCAACAGTATGAGGGGAAAAAATGTCTTTTAAGGTCGTTGTGAATATTCAGTGACATAATAAAGCATATAAGTACATTGATGGTGCCTACCAATTAAAGATTCAATAAAGATTATTGCCATTTTTCTGTTTTTTTAATCACTCCGATGGCCTATTGTGTGCACTCTTGGGCCGATGAATGTTCACGTTTCATGTGTACAGATGAGTGACTCCTGCCTAATTTTATCAGAACTCTCCAACCTTTAAGTAAACCACGTTGTCACACATGTATATACCTTCCCACCAGAAATCAACACTGAAATAATAGCCACCTGTCTTAGCTAAGGTTTCTATCACTGCGATGAAACACCATGCCCGAAGAACAAGTAAGGGAGAAAAGAATTTATTCAGCTTACACCTCCGCATTGCTGTTCACCATTAAAGGATGTCAGGACAGAAACTCAGACAGGGCCCGATCCTGGAGGAAGGAGCTGATGCAGACCCCCTGGAGGGGTCACTCCCCATGGCTTGCTCAGCCTGCTTTCTTACAGAACCCAGGACCACCCACCCAGGAAAAGCACCACCCACAGTGGGCTGGACCTTCATCCACTGATCACTAATTGAGAAAACGCCTTACAAATGGGTCTCATGGAGGCATTTCCACAACTGAGGCTTCTTCCTCTCTGATGATGACTCTAGCTCATGTCAAATTGACACAAAACTAGCCAGTCCACCCACCACTTCTCCCAACTAAACGTCTGGTTCACCTTCTTTCTTTAGTCCATATTTTAACATAGATTCCCAAGCACTGTGGCTTCTCTAGTGCCTTTGCCTGAGAGCACAGCCCTGAGCACTCACTGTGCACACGTCTTCTGGCCATCCTGTCTTGTTCACTTACCCTACCACATCATCCCATGTTTAAAGCCAAGTTATTATCCTTAGTTTCTGCAAGAAAATACATAAGATGTTTCTAAGTACCACAGAAACACTGCCCCGAGTGAACAGAAAGCATCCCTGTCTTCAGAAGGCCTCATGCGCCTGCGCACATGTCTGCCCTTGGCTTCACTCTTCCTTCTATTCTTTCAGTCTTTCCTGAAACCTGACTAGATTAAGAATAACTTAAGAGTCCCACCCGCTCCGGGTATGCCTGTGAGAGTGTTTCCAGAGAGGCTTAGATGAGGAGGGAGAATCTACTCCAAACTTAGAAGACACCATCCTAAGGGCGTAAGGTCCCAGACTGAATAAAATAGAGAAACACATTTTGGAGTACCTATATCCTCTTTGCTTCCTGACTGCTGTCCCAGTGTGACCCGATGCCTCCCGCTACCGGTACCACAGCTAAAGCCACTCTTGCCACCATACTGCTGATGTCATGATGAAACCGTGACAAAGAAATAAAGGCATGAATATATATATGATGTGTGTGGGTATGTGTGTGTTATAACAGATGTTGGTGGAAAAGCAATCTAAAGCCAAGCTCAGGGTAGAATCATATTTCATCATGGTAGAGAATAATATCATGTTAACATTTAGAAACAAAAAAAAAATACCAAAGAAATTGTTAGAGTGGAAAATAAGTCAGGAATCTTACATCTGAAGGAGGTCATAAAGGAATGAAAGCCCAAGCTTTTATTCAGGTACAGGGCACCATATTTGAGAGGTGCAAAGTGCCTTACCGAGCCCTCTGCTTGAAGCTGCAGTGAACTCTAATTGGTTAAATATGAATCATACGGCTTCTCTATGCAAGGAATGTAGACAAGGCCCATCATCCTGTGATGGACTGTAGGTCTACGGAGATCATTTCCAGGACAGTTTGAGTGTCTCTTCCCCTAGGTCACCTTGTTAGACTGCACTAACTCTTGGACATTTTAGCAAAACCCAAGCTTGGGTCTAAGTTGTGTCTGTTACAAGGGATCCAGACATACATCTAAGATGCTCTTGGGTCCCACCAGAAGTTTATTTATCATTGTGAGATGCTGACAGAGACTCCAAGACATGACTTAGCTACAGGAACAAGGAGTTAGGCAGAAGAGCAGGGTCTAAACAAATCCATATGCTTGGAGGAAGGGTAGTTCTGGCTGTAGCACAGAGTCTGCCTCTTGGACTTGTCTCCTAGCCAGCCTCTTTTGTGGGTTCATGCCTGGATCTTAAGAAATGACAGGCTTTGAGTAAAAATTAGACATAATTAATGTTGCTGAAATTCCGTGTGAAACCAGACCTCATGGCCCAGAGTATGACAAAGTCGGTCCCCTTCCCAACTGGTATTTCAGCAGATCGCAGGATTTTATGTACCCAGATACAAGTTCATGGAGCTATATGGGAGATGGTTTTCAATGACCATTAACTCCTGGCACTCACATTCTTGACCTTCTGTCAGAGTCAATCAGTGTGGCAAATAGAAGGCAATTGTATGTCATTTCTAAGACTAAACAGCACGGTGGGCTCTTTTTTTTTTTATTTCTGTGTCTCTGAATGACCCAGTTTGAGGAGGCTGTCTTCCATCTTGTAAGGATACACCAGAAGCCTTGCAAAGAGGTCCCTGTGGGAAGGAACTGAGACCTCCAGCCAGCAGTCCTTGAGGAGGTGAGGCTCCCACAGTAGCTGCATGAATGAGTTATCCTGGACAAGCCTTATCCACAACCATCTAGCTAAGTAATTTTCCAGATTGCTGTCTCTTGATAACTGAAAAGCTAAAGTTTGTGTAAGATCCTAGGCTAAATCTTAGTACCACAGGAAAAACAACAAGAGATTCTAAGGGTGTCAGCCACAGCCATTTCAGCAGAAGCTCATGGGGTTGTCAAAGGGATATCTAGCATAACTCTTTCCCTAAGAAATGAATCCAATGGGGTTCAGAGAACACCTTCCAGGTATTTAAGAAACACTGGCAGTTTGGACAGAAACTGTACAAAATTCAAAAGGATCTTCTCAAAAGCACAGAAGAGCTGGAAACAAGGCCATGTCTTGTGGAAAAGGAAGAGCAAGTCGCGGGGGCAATTATTAAGACCCCATAGGGTGTGGCAGAGTCCCGGAGGTTTGTAAAACCCAGTCTCAGGCAGGGGTACATATGCACAGGAAAGTATGTGCAGGCCAGAGGACAGCCTCAGGTGTCATCCCCCTCAGACATTGCCCCCCTTCTATGTTTGTTTGTTTGTTTTGTTTTTAAGACAAGGTCTCTTACTAGAACCTTAGGGCTTACCAACACACTAAGCCCACTGGCTAGTGAGCCCCAAGGGTCTACTTGCCTCCACCTCCCCCACAGAGAAATTAATAGTGTATGCCACCATGCTCAGCTCTGACATTTACAGAGGTGCTTTGGAATCAAACTAGAGTCCTTATGCTTGCCTGACAAGTAAATTTATCATTGGTGCTATCACCCCAGCCCTAAGGCCAAATCTTAATCAAAGAACTTCCAGCATTTTTCCAGGTGAATCTTAGAGTTGCCTCAAACTAGTGAGTCCTTTTTAAAGGCCCTTTCACCTATATCTAAGCATATATATTGTCTGTAGTATGTGGATCCTATGATGACACTTGATACTCCATATTCCAGAAGAACTACACATAAGAAGTTGGGGCACTTCCTCAAATGCCAATTTAGATTGAGCTCTGTGAATGCTGTGGTGCAACAGAGCTTGGGCACCTCTGGGAGGTGGTGACTTTGTTTTGTATCCACAGCCAGAGAGCATATTGCATTGGTTTTGAAATACCCATATGTCTTCTGCACTCTTCCATTCAATTTTCTTCCCCTCAAACTTACTCATTTTAACAAAGACAATAAAATGGAAGTAATGGTGGGTGGCTGTGGATACTGCGTCATGGGACAACCACAAGCTCCTGCCTGCTCTTCTCCTGGATGGAGCTGGATGCTGCATCATGAGGACACTCTGGCAGCCTATGGAGATGCATATGCCATAGGACAGAGGCATCCTGTCAACACTCATATACATGTTCTGTCTTCAGAGTACATGCTGGAGGACATCAGTGGAGCCTTCAAATTGTTCACCGCCATCTAATATGCAGACTCCATGCTCAAGAGAGACCCTGTGCCGGCTATGTCACTTCTGATCTCCTTACCAACAGGCACTGTGAGTATATGAGGACAGCCCAACCTCTTCCATGACAGGCACAACTTAGCTATGACTTATGAGAGAAAAATAAAACCAGAATTTTAAACTGATACCTACCTGGAGATTGCTCGTAACTGTATGACTTAGCCTTAACTAATTGGAACACTCAATTTACTTAATGTCAAAAACACAAATAAAGCCAGTCAGTGGTGCCACACAACTTTACTCCCAACACTGGGGAGGCAGAGGTAGGCAGGCGGATCTCTCTGAGTTTGAGTCCATCCTGGTCTACAGAGCAAGTTCTGGAACATCCAGGGCTATGCAGAAAAGCTCTATCTCAAAATATAAATTAATTAATTAATTAAAACCCATAGCCAGGAAACTACAGTGAAGGACCTAATCTTCATAGGAGTCTTGGTGAGGTACCAATAATCATGGTGGAGGTAAAATAGCATAGAGGTATGTGATATGCTTTATGCTGTACACAAAGCTCTCCACCGGCATTATTTGGTTTTTTTTCAGTGTGCACTCTAATTCTGTTTCTCTGAGGTTCATACCCCCAGGGCACACCAAACATTTGGTGGTGCTTAGTTTGTTGCTGTTTGTTTGTTTTTGCCAACTTGACACACACTAGAGTCATCTGGGAGAAGGGAACCCTAATTAAGAGGTTGCTTCCATCAGATTGCCCTGAGGCAAGTCTGCAGGCATTTTCTCAATTAATACTTGATGTGGAAAGGTCCGGACATTGTAGATGGTGTGACCCCTGGGCAGACGGTCCGTGGGTATATAAGAAAACAAATTGAGCAAGCCATGAGGAGCAAGCCCATAAGCAGCACCCCTCCATGGCCTCTGCATCAGCTCCTACCTCCAGGTTCCTGCCCTGCATCAGTTCCTGCCTCCAGGTTCCTGCCCTGCAACAGTTCCTGCGTTGGCTTCCCTCCATGATGGCTGTGATCTGATCCTGTAACAAGTAAGTCCTTTTCCCTCCTCATGCTGCTTTTGATCATGGTGTTCCTTCACAACAATAAAAGTAAACTAAGGACACATTCTTTTTTAATATCTGGGATTTAAGATTACATTCAACACCACAGACACATCCTATAGCCCATTAGAGCTTATAGGGAACTTAGAGCCCACTGAGTTCTCACCCACTAATTTTAAAGACAAGAAAACTGAAACCTTGAAGAGTTAAAGGATAAGAGAAAGCCCCACATCTAGTGGGTGGCCATGTCAAGTTGGCCTTAAACCCTGTCTCTCATCCTCTGGCCTTTCATCCTCTCCTCCCAACAACAGTTGGTATTCCTCTGAACATTTAGAGTGGGAAGAAAACCGACATTAAGGCACCGGGAGAGATGGCTCAGTAATTACGAGCACATATTACTCTTGAAAACAAACTGAGTTCAGTTCCCAACATCCATGTTAGGCAGCTTACAACCACCACCTGTAACTCCAGCTCCTCCTGCCTCTGAGATCACCTGCACTCTAATGCGTGCGTGCAAAAACACACACACACACACACACACACACACACACATACACACACACACTTGAAAAGAAAAGAAAAATTATAAATAAAACAGACTTTAAGAAAAGGATTACTTTAATCAAAACAGGTACAGAGGAGCCATAGCTGTCAGTGTTTGGTTGGAGGGGGCGCGGGGTTAGTGAGAGTTCCAGGCTACTGACTGTACCTGGTTCTGGGTTCCATACTCCACTTGTTCTCTGTCATAGTGCCAACCCTCAAGAGATCTGTCACCATGGCAGAGGCTGGAGAAGATGCCCCATATATCTAAAGTACTAGGTAGAAGTGTGGAAGTGTGGAAGCTTCTTAAAGAGAAAATAGATCCAGTATCTGGTTCCCTTAGGTGTTCATGAGGAAGTGAACTTGAAAGGTAGCATGGCATTGAAGAAGTCACATGAGACCTTAGATTAGTTCAAGCCTTGGTTTTACTACTCACCAGCTCAGTGGGTGACTCTGAGTCTCTCCTGGTCCCTTAGAGCCTCCATTTCCTCAATTATAAAAAGAAGAATAACACCTATCTATCAACTTCAAAGACAGGCCCTTCCAACCATGCTTGACAGCTTATATATAATCCTAGCTGTGAGTGCAGTAGCAGTGAAAACTGACTAGCATGTCCCAGTGTGTAAGAATCAGGTTAAATGAGGTTTGCAAACAGCACCCTTCTTATTGAACGCTGGGAGGCCGGAGACACTTCAGAAGCATTCACCTGCCAGTCAGTGGGAAAAATGAAGGCAGAGAGACATTCTCAAGTCCTGCCAGACCTACCCACCCCGTCCCAGAACGCAGAATGAGAAGGGCTCATGAAGAGCTGGCGTCCAGGGGAGCCCTGGACCCCTGAGTCCCACCCCTACACACTAAGCTCCAGAGAGAAGGCCAAAATCTAGGGCCGGAGCATGTGATGGGACGAAGACAAGTTGGCAGACGCTGGGGACCAACCCATCCCAAACATCCGGAACCCATTGCTCTCTCGCCCGCGCGCGCGGGGCACAGGACTCCAAAGACATGCTGAGCGGAAGATGGCGGGGCTTTGTTTTATTTTTGGATTTTGCCAAATCAAAAGAATTTGGGAAACTATGAGAACCGTTGTGCTGAAATACGGACTCTGCCAGGTTACTGTGGGCCTGTTTATAAGTAATTCAATCTGAGGCAGGGAGGAGCTGCAAGGCGCATGCGTGCACACACTCTAACCCACGCACAGAACGGACGGACACACACACACACACACACACACACACACACACACACACACAGCCTACACCATCCGTGGTGACAGAAGGCCCATCTTCCTCTGCTGCTTCCTGAGAGGGTGGCCCAGGCAAGTGGGCTCTCCGCCAATATTCATTCGTCCATTGACACCTATGATGAGCTCTGGGGACAACATGCAGAGCCCAGCAGAAGCGGTCCCTCCTTTCATGATTCTTCTTTTCTGAGCCTACGTAAACAGAGAGGAATAGATGGCAGAGGTGGAAAGAAATTATGAGTGAAGGATGGCCAGGCTAAGGAGACATGCAGCCAACACTGGTGGTGTCCTCCGTGCTAGCCCCACCTTCTCCCCCACTCTTCTTATTAAGCGGCACTAAGGACCTCTTGATCTTAGAGCATTGATCCCACGCACTGGATCACAGCAGGTCTAAAAGCTATCTACTGCGCCTGTTCAGCAGCCAGCCTGAGGATGTCAGCCTAGGAGTCCGTTCCATCTAAACAGCCACAAGAACGTTCCTGCCCAGAGCATCTTTTCTACATAAAAGACAAAGTCGTTTTGCCCATTCAGGAATTCTTCTTCCAACGTGGAATATAAAATGGCTGAAGATGTAGTTAGCCCTTTCACAACTGTGAAGCGAAATGCCAGTGAGTTAAAGGGCCACTTCAAGAAGAGTAAACTAGCCAAGTATTAGTGGTGCACACCTTTCTTCCCAATGCTTGGGAGGTAGAGGCAGGCGAATCTCTATCAATTCAAGGCCATCTGGTCTACAGAGTGATTTCCAGAACAGCCAGGCATGGTGGCACACACCTTTAATCCCAGCACTCGGGAGGCAGAGGCAGGCAGATCGCTGTGAGTTCGAGGCCAGCCTGGTCTACAAAGCGAATCTAGGACAGCCAAGGCTACACAGAGAAACCCTGTCTCAAAAAACCAGAGAGAGAGAGAAAGAGAGACAGAGAGACAGAGAAACAGAGACAGAGAGAGAGACCCTGTCTTGAAAAAACTAAAGAGGAAAAAAGAAAAAAAAAAAAAGAAGAGTGAACTGCATGTTTAATGCCCACCAAGCTAGAGCTGGACTGTATTCTTCTAGAAACTAGCCAGGTGAGACCAAAGAGTAAAGAAAAAATAAGGGGACACTATTTGTAAAATCTACTCTTAGTTGGCATTTCCTGTTACTTGCATCCCTAATGCCCAGGACAAAAGATGCTGTCGAATCATCCTGTGAAAGCCAGCTGCAGGTGACCAAAGATCCCAGCCCCAGGGAGAGCTTACTAAATCGTTCCCACAACAGCTTCTTGCTCTTCAATGTAAGACGATATGAGAATTACATTTGGAGGGACCAGATAAGATAGACTTTATAGTGTGTGTGTGTGTGTGTGTGTGTGTGTGTGTGTGTGTGTAGAGCTGGAAGAGTGGGAAGAGTTACTATTTAAAAATTGCTGTTGCTTCATGTCTAATAATAAGCCTTCAACTTCCTGGAGTTGAATTTAGCCAGTCACTCACCATGTGACACCATGTTATGTAACCTACCTGAGCCTGGCTTTGATCCTCAGAGGTAGCCCCTGCTTCCGAGAGCTGTTTTGAGGATTAAATGAATTAATACTTAGCCTTAGAATTAAGTCTTAGAAATAACAGCTGATATGTAGAAATTCCCTAAGAATACTGTTAGTAATCCTGACATGCTCATCTTCTTTTCACATTTTAATAAAGTTTTTAATTCTTTTCAAAGTTTCCATTGTGTTCATGGCACATAATACTGTGTTGCATAAGGACATTTGCATGCCTGTTGTTTTTGACATCTCTGAAATCACAATGTCTTGCAGAGAACTGTGTGTGTTATAGAGGAAAAAAAAGTCTTTTGTCCGTGGTGAGATTTTTTTTTTTCTGATAGTCAATGCAATGTGCAGTTATGACTGGAGCAGCCTTCCTCGATGACAGAGGATCACTTGAATAGCCCCCAGGGAATAAAGGTACACAAAACAGGTAGGCTCTTCTCTTGCCAGGGAAGGGGTTTTGAAGGCTTTTTAAAAAGCCATCCTTCCCAGTAGTAGCCTTTTTTTTTTTTTTTTAGAGCTCAAAGGGTCTTCTGGAAGCCTGGGCAGGGAATCACCAGATCTGAATAAAGGTAAATGTTTTCCCCAAAGACATTACCTTTTCAGAGACATTTTAGTTTCACAACAAAATTGAAAGGAAGCTACAGATGTTTACATCTCCCTGTTCCTCACATGCAGAGCCTCCCTCACCGCCAACACCCCTGCCAGATACAACATTTATGGCAGTCAGTAGACCAACAGAGACTCCCCCCCACATCTCCCAGGGTCCACAGCAGAGTTCATTTCTAGTTGTTGTTTGTTTTCTTGTTTGAGACAGAGTTTCTCTGAGTACCCTTGTCTGTTCTGGAACTCACTCTACAGAGAGGCCAGGCTGACCTCGATCTCAAAGATCCACCTACCTCCGCCTCTAGAGTGCTGGGATTGAAATGTGTACCACTGAGTCTGGAATCAGTCCTAGTTCTTGATGCTGGGTGCTTAAGAGTCTGACCAATGTGTTATGGCCTGTATCCATCACTAATAAACATCCTCCCTGCCTTAAGAATCTTCTGTGTATCTGGCACAGTGCCTTACTCCTATAATCCCAGCACATAGTAAGGCAGAAGCAGGCAGATCTCTGTAAGTTCAAGGCCAGCCTGGTCTACAAAGTAAGTCCAGGACAGCCAGTGCTACACAGGGAAACTCTGTCTCAAACACACACACACACACACACACACACACACACACACACACACAAAGAATCTTTTGTGTGCCGGGCATGGTGACGAACACCTTTGACCCCAGCACTTGGGAGGCAGAGGCTGGCAGATCTCTATGAGTTTGAGGCCAGCCTTGCTTACAAGTGAGACCTGGTCTCAAAAAAACAAAAACAAAGGAAAAGAATTCTCTGGGTGATACCTCTTCCTCCCTAATTCCTTGCTAACTCTGCCATTCACTTATGTTCTTACTGCTGACATCTCTACAGTTCTGCTTTTTCAAGAATGGCATGTGGTCAGAATCACTCGCCACTTCTATTTTCCACTTAGAAATATGTGTTTTAGATGACTATTTGCTTTATCATAGCTTGGCCATGAATTTCTGTAAAGTCCTAAATAATTTATTCAGGGGCCAAGGCTATGGTTTATTTATCCTTTCACCTTCTGAAGGAGATTTGGTTACTCCCAAGTCTGAGCAATCGTAAATAAAGCTGATGCCTTTACAACTGTGTGCAGGAGTTTTATTTAGGGGAGTCTGAGAGAGAGGAGAGAGAGCGGGGTGAGAGAGAGAGAGAGAGAGGGAGAGAGAGAGAGAGAATAAGGAGTAAGTTTTCAAAGAATATGACTCCTGGATCACATGGTAAACGTGTGTGATGGTTGGTTTTACAGGTCAATTCACCACAATTTAGAACCACCTGAGCAGGGAGCCTCACTTGAGAAATTGTTTGGTTGTCTTAATTGGTGTGGGAAGACCCACCTTAAATGTGGTGGCATCTTCTAATAGCAGCCCAGATTTAAAAAAGCGTAGAAGGAACTCTCTTGACTCTTCCTTTTTGCTTGCTACCTAATTTACCCTGCTGCTATGAGCTGCTGGTGCTGCTGGTGCTGCTGGTGCTACCGTGGCTGCTTCATTCAATGCTATTAACCCATGTTTTTAGGCTTCCAAAGTTGACTGAGGACCAGTGGCTCTCCAGAAACCCTCCAGGCACCTCATTTCAGAGACTGAGCAACTACGGGGTCCTGAGCCCCGTCAAGGGTTGTTACAATTATGGCATGGTGTGATTTAATAAGTTCTTTTTTTTTTTTTTTTTTAATTCTATCAGTTCTTTCCCTGTAGAAAACTCTGCCTAATATGTTTGATCTTAGCCCCGCCCCCCCCCAAAAAAAGCCATACTCTCATCCAGTGTAGCTTCTGCCACGTTGTGTTCACACCAGTCTTGAGTGGACATTCCTGTTGCTCTATGTCCTGATAACCATCTGATGGTATCGGTGTTCTTGGTGTGCCTCACTCTAACCGCTGTGTAGTAGTGGTCCACTGCTGTCCTCATTGGCATTTCCTACCTAAGAGCATCTGAGGTAGAGCATCCCCCATCCCTACTAGCCATCTGTACATCTTCTTTGCTGAGGTGTCTGCTAAAGTCTTTGGCCCATTTTTTTTTTTAAATCAGGTTGTTTGTTTTCTTACTGCTGAGTTTAAGAGCTCTTTGTGTATTTTGGATGGCAGTCTGATGATGTGGCTCTTGCAAATGTTTCCTTGTCGTGTGTGACTTGTCTTCTCCTTCTCTGGACATTGTCTTTCACAAATCACAAGTTTCTCTCTCGGTTAATGAAAGCCAGCTTGCTCATTAATTCTTTCATAGACAATGAATGCCTTTGTGCTGTATCTGAAAACAAAAATCATCAAGGTCACAAGATTTTCTTCTTCTGTGTTATCTTTCAGGAGCTTTGTACTTTTGCGTTTCATGATTAAATCTTTTGTAGTTAATATTTGTGAAGAGTACACTGTCTGTGTTTATATTCTTTGCTGATGATTATTCTAGACCATTTGTGGGAAGTTGTTAGACTACTGCTACTCTTGTTTTTTTGTTTTTTTTTTTTCATTTTATTCATTTGCCTACATGAATATTTGTGTACTATATGCATGCAATGTTCCCCCACCCCCTGGGCCAGAAGTGAGCATCAGGTCCCCTGGGACTGTGTTTACAGACAGTTGTGAGCTGCCTTGTGGATGATGGGAATCAAACTTGGATGCCCTGGAAGAGCAGCAGGTGCTCTTAACCACTAGTTTATCTCCACAATCTCAGATGGCTGCTCGTTTTTATTTAAGTCACTCAAATGCCTGAGGACTTGAGGTCATATAGTGGGATCACTTGGACACAGATGACGTGAAGGGTCTCCCCAGCAGGAGCTCTCCAATGGAAATGGGGAGACCAGTCCAGAACTGAGATTGTCTCAGGATTGTCTCAGCCAATGTGGCAAAGCTGGAGTTTCCTGTGGCACACCTGATCTACACGACTTCTCAATGGACCAGAAGTCATGCAAATAAGCTTAGGGGGGTGGGGGTGGAGGAGAGTTTCTGATAAGAGAGGCAAGGGCTCCAGTCAGGAGAAACATGGTTTTGGGGGGTTTGGTGGTTTTTGGTTGGTTGGTTGGTCGGTTGGCTGGTTGGTTGGTTTTAGTTGGTTTGGTTGGGTTTTTGTTTTGTTTTTGCTCAACTAGGTGAAATAAGTTATGCGAGTGAAACTATTAATACTAGCAATAGCTATGGATGTGTGGATACTGCATTGGTAACATGTTGTTGCTGTTTGCATTTACCTAGTGCTTACTTTGGGTGCTGCACACAATGATGGCCATGAAGAGTTTGGTAGGTGGGGAAAGGAAAACTAGAGAGGTCTATTAACTTACCCACAGTCACACAGTTGGCTCAGGTTCAAACTCAACTTGTTTTCCTCCAGACCCTGGGTTAATCCCTGTCCACCACAGAAAAAACTGGAATTGCTTCAGTTCCTGGTCCCTGGCTGCAAAGTGTGCAGTGTGAGTGACTTCTCCCTCCTCTTGAAGAAACTATGCTGCTCCTCTTTAGGCTTTGCAGTGTGCTTCCTGCAACATGTATTAGCTAGCCCTGGCTGCCATAACAAAACACCACCAAGTGAGTGGCTGGCACATCATACATCTACTTGCCAACAGGCTAGGAGTTGAAGAGCCAAGGTCAAGGTCTGTTGGGGTTCAGTTTCTTCCCAATTTGCACACATTGCTCCTCCCTTGTACCCTGACTTGGAAAGGACACATCCCTCTGCCTTCTTTTTCCCCCAGTGGATCAGAGCCCCATCCTCATGGCCTCAGTTAACCTTAGTTACCTCCTGAAGTCCAGATTCAGTCACATCAGCGGTCAAAGCTTCTTTCGATCTGTGAATTTGGGGTGGGGGCACACAATTCAGTCATAGCAAGCAGTTACGTCATTGTCCCATCCTTGGATTCTGCCAGCGAGAAGGCTGTCACCAGATGCCACCCCTTGACCTTATACCTCCAAAAACTGAGTCAAATAAATCTCCTCTCTTTGTTTAGAAAAAAAAGATAAACAAAAAACACAAGGGAAAAAAAAACTTTCCGTTGACATCTAGCACTAAGTATGTCCACGATCGCAGGGTTTTAGATGCTAGAAGAGAAAAGCCGATCCAAAGTCCTGCTTGTCACAAAGAAGCTCATGTGACTCCCCCATGTTAGGGGAAATTCGCCTCCAGTCACACAGAGTAAAGGCTACTGAACTTGAAGCTACGGCTCCTGATTCCAAGGGTGTAGTAGCCTTTGCTCTTGAGTCTTGCAGGAGGATGGTGACTGGAGCAGTTTAGAAGCGGGCCCCCATCACGTGCTAAGCAGCATTACAACTCACTTTACCTCTCCCTGGTGGCCTGAGAAGGCAGGTGCTATTCATGGGTGCAGAGTAGGAAATGGGGCTCAAAGATGAGGTGCCTTACTGCAACTCAACCCGGCTTGTGATGATGGTGGAACCTGGGACCTGCACATCTGAGCTGCCCTGCTGTCTGACTAGTGAGCAAGTAAGAGCCAAGGAAAACCCATGGTGTCCCAAGGAGGTGGCTTTATCTCGTTGAGCCAAGATTTTTCTGACCAGGTTAATGTGTTAGACACTCAGGATCAGGCCTGCGGAGTGTGGCTCTGCCAGGAGTAAGAGGTTGAAGAAAAGAAAGAAAGGCAAGCCTCACCAGCTACCTGTCTCCCTGCTCCCCCACACCCCCCCACACCCCCACATCCCCACACCCCCGCCCCTTGCCACTCTCCCACGCGGGGAGCTGGTTATGCTCATTTTTCCTTTACCTTCAAACTCTCCACCTCTTTATCAGTAGTTAAACCAGCCTAACAGACAAGTACGAACCGTGCCAGCCCACCCTCCCCTCCGGCTACAAAGGAAATGAACTTGGCATTCCAGACTCCTCACCTGGCATGAATCACGAGGCAGCCCCAAGGGACCAGGGGGCAAGGCTGCCTGTCAAGCTGATGGGCCATCTCAGCTTCCCTCCCCGGATGGAAAAGGAAGATGTTTAGAGGAGAAAACGGTGGACTGCTGGCTATGGCCCAAACATGACAGAACCCCCCCCCCAACTCGACGCCGCTGTCCCTGGCCCAGAAAACAATACGGAGGCGCTGTCAGGAAGTGACGCTGAAATGCCATCCCCTTGTACCTCCTTCAGCCGCTGGCTAAAGGAGGTTCCTGGAGGGAATATTTTTAGTTTGACAAATGAAAGCCTGGGACCGAGGACAGGAGGGATTAAGGGAGCTCTTCTCTGACACTCCTGGAGACGGAGAGATGATGAGTCAGACACAGAGGGCTTAGGCGCGACTTCGCAAGACATTCTTCAGGCGTGAGCACAGGCAGGCAGCCTCTGGAATGCCTCCCGCTGGCCGCCAGCCGGCCCTGGGCGGCGGGCGGGCAGGGAGGGGCTGGCCCGAGGAGTAGCTTCTCTGCCCTCCCCTTGGCACACTGTTGGACAGCAGCTTTGGGAGACCAAAGAGGCCGCCCCAGTGGCTTTTCCGGAACTGGGAATCAAACTCCGGGGAGCAGTAGGTTCGCAGCCAGCCTTTCCTGCTTCCTGGCTACTATGGTTGATGGCTCCTCGTTTCGCCTTCTGACTTCAGTCATCTCATCTACATGCTGAGTGTGCGGTCCCTCCTCAAGAAGATGTGGGGAGGAGGTTGTGACTTTTTAAAAAGGTATAGAGGGCTGGAGAGATGGTCAGTGGGTAAGAAATCTTGTTCCACAAACATGAGGACCTGAGTTTGAATCTCGAGCACACAGGTTAAAAACCTGGGCATAGCTCTATGCTCCTGGAAACGCCCTGCTGTAGAGAACGCAGAGACAGGGAGTTCACTGCCCAGCCAGTCCAGCTAAAAGAGTGGGCTTCGGGCCCAGTGAGAGACTCTATCTCAAGGCAGTAAAAGGAAACACAATACAGGAAGACACCCAAACTCCTGCTTGGGCCCCTGCGTGTGGGCACATAGGTACAAACACCTGTACACTCATGTGTATGCACCACACACATACACAAGTACAGAGCACACACCGAGATTTTTTTTAAAAAAGCATTTAATAAGTCACCCCGCTACTCCTCCAGAGATGAAACCCAAATCTCTTACACAACAAGAAGCGCTAAGCACTTAGTGAGCACTCCCTATAAGACACTCTGTGCTGGCATTCTTCAGTTCAGCAGCTCTGGAAGCAGCATGTCACGTCCCTGTCCCTTCTCCGCTTTGTCTGGAGCTAACGTCTGAAACTAACAACAACACCGTCCAACGCTGGCATCAAATGGGTTCTTCCTGACTCTGAAACCCACACCTCAAGTTTCCTTGCTGGAGACTCACTGGGCACAGAGCCAGGGCGCAGACTGGGAGCAGCAGGTGGGAGCAAAGAGTTGCCTAGGCTGGAGCCTGGGCCCTTGGCAGATGGCCACCATCATTGTCACAGACCCAAGGCAAGCAGTGGGCAGCCAGGAAGGTGGGGAATCCTTAAAGTCAGAACCTGCTCACTTGGGGAGAAGAGAGACTGAGGCAGCCAACAGGCCCTGGCTGGTTTCTCACTTTTCAAACAGCTGCCTTGGGTGGGCACTCCCAGGGACTCAGTACCAAGTCATTGAATGAATTCTACCCAAAAAATGCAAGCCCATAATGAGCCGCCCACCCTACAGTTCACACATGGCCTACCAACCATGGCTTGGCATTCTCATGAAAATGATATGACTTTCCCATGAATATTCAGAGGTAATTTACATGTGCTACCTCTCAGAAATCCCAGGAGGGGGGACTTTGCCCTAAAATTAGTATTGTGTCTCTTGTTAGCATCCCTTTCTCAAGTAGGTGAATCTGTCTCACTAACTCATTTTGTCTCTTCAAGGAACTTTGATGGAACAATTTTGTTTTAACTAGAAATAAAAGCTGGCCCTTACATTCAATTACTTTTTCTTTATTTGGAGGACAGAAAGAAAAAATAAAGAGGCGGGAAAGACAAAAGAAAGGGAAGGAAAAGAAAGTGATGGGAGCTATTTAAGGTAGAATGGAAGTTAGTTAAAATGGGAAGAGGGAAGGGGGTGGGGCTAAAGGGGGAAGAGAAAGCTTCCCGGAGTCCTGGGGATGATCCACCACACTGAGACCACATGTGTCAGCAGGAAGGACACACTCTCCTACAGGCACTACGGCCATGAGACTTCTAAGAAATCAACTCTTTACTCTCTCAAGGGATCTCACTCTGCCATACCCATCCCGGGAGTGGGCGGAGTTAATTAGTCCCTGCCTCATCCCTTTAGTCTATGTCACTCTGGAAGTTCTACATGGAATCTCCTCTGAGACCTCAGTGACAGAAGAGGGAATGCCAAGATTCTAAAGACCCTCACAGGCTCAAGTGTTTGAGTACTTCTCTCCCGGAGGTGGGGGGCAGGGGGGTATGTTGTGTGGAGAAGTTGTGGAACATTGGGGCATGGGACCTAGCTAGCAGTAACAGGCCACTAGGGGTTTCAACCTAAGGGTTGTGACCCTAAGAATATAACCACCAACCAAAGAGCATGCATGGACTGGACCTAGACCCTCTTACACATATGTAGCAGATGTGCAGCTTGGGATTCATGTGAGTCCCCTAACAATTGGAGCAAGGGCTCCCACTGACTCTGTTGCCTGCCTTTGGATCCCTTTCCCCTAGCTGGGCTGTCTTGTCTGGCCTCAGTGAAAGAGGATGCACTTAGCCCTGCCGTGACTT
>OU015746.1:31125355-31140332 GCA_907169655.1 Acomys percivali
GCTGAGAAGTTCCGTTGGGGGGGTCTGGTTACAAAACCCTGTGGCTAAACCTTTAACTGGGAGATCGTCTAAATAAGATTCTCAGTTTCCGAGCCCCGCCTTTGCTCAGAAGAGTCCAGCGACAAGAAACCCTGTTCCTCCTTGGGCCGCCTGTGCGGGGTGTCGCACTTGATCTTAGATGGCTTCCCCATAGGCTGGAATCTACCTCCACAAAGCTTTTGCTCTTTGGCCCTACAGGAAACATAACAGACCCTTTCTCAGAGCAAGTCTTTCTAGAAGCCTTCTGGATTGCAGGTGCTATGAATCCTTAAAAATAAAAAGCAAGCAATAGACCGAGGGGAAGACATCCTACTGGGACTCTAGATGAGAGAACAATGGGAGAATAGCAATGTAGAAGGATCCAGTGGGTCCTAGAAACCTACAAGTAGAACATTATGATAGGCAGATTTGGGTCATAGGGTCCCGCTCAAACTAAGGCCCTAGCCAAGGACAATACAGGCGGTAAAATTTAAACCCCTACCCTGATCTAGCCCATGGACAGGACAGTCTCCACACTTGAGTGGAGAGAGGGATTTGACTTTCTCAAGTACTCTGGTGCCTCACATTTGACTATGTCCCCTGGCGGGGGAGACCTAGTGGCACCCAGAGGAAGGACAGCAGGTCACTGAGAAGAGACTTGATACCCTATGAGCATATACAGAGGGAGGTAATCCCTCTGAGGAACAGTCATAGGGGAGGGGAATAAGGGGAAAATGGGAGGGAGGGGAGAATGGGAGGATACAAGGGATGGGATAACCATAGAGATGTAACAAGAATAAATTAATTAAAAATAAAAAAATTTAAAAAAAAAAGCAAGCAATAGGGGTGTGCTGCTTTGGTTAAGCATTTGCCTAGCACTAGGCCCCGAGTTCAATCCTTGACATGATTTTTTTAAAAGGCGGGGTTGGGGGGGCGCGTGTGGGCTGGAGAGATGGCTCAGAGGTGAAGAGCACTGGCTGTTCTTCCAAAGGTCTTGAGGTCAATTCCCACTAACCACATGGTGGCTCCCAACCATCTATAATGTGATCGGATGCCCTCTTCTAGCCTGCAGGTGTGCAAGGGGGAAGAGCATTGTATACATAATAATAAGTAAGTAAATCCTTTTTTTAAAAGATAAGTACTTAAGGGTTGCATGCAAGGAGTTGAGAGACAGGGCCACCTGTGTTCCTGACCTCAGTTTTTTCATCCATAAATGGAAAAGCAGATGCAATACAGAGAAGGTGAAATGAGAGAAGAGAAACTGACTGTTTTGAATGTAAAAAAAAAAAAAAAAAAAAAAATGGGGTTGAGCAGCCTCTCATGCAGTCCTGACACAGGCACCAGTTTCCAGACCTGTCAATCTCCAGGCACTGGGCCAGGCTCTGTGCAGAGGAAGAGGGAAAGGTGGCCACAAGGCATTGGGGAAGGGAGGTCAGACGACACCAGCGCTGCCCAAATATGTCCACATCCTGGTCTCCAGAACCTGGGCCCATGCTACTTTACCAAGGGTCATAGGTCAAGGAGAGCGGGTGACCTAGGCGACCTGATGCAGGTACTTGGAAAGGCGGGAAGAAGAATGAATCTGGCACAGAGTACGTTGTTCTGCCTGCAGCTGAGGTCAGCGGGTGCCGGGCTGTGAGCTGAGCAACCTGCATGGTCCACCCCTAAAACCTCCAAAAGAAAGACAGCTCTGCCATGACATTGAGATTCCTGACCTCCAGGATGATCAGATGACAAAGCTGCACTGTTGTAAGCCACTGAGATGGATGGTGGTGGTTTGTTACAGAAGCGATAAGGAGAAGCGGGGAGATGAGGTGGGGGCGGGGGGGAAGAAAGGGAAGAAGGGTTGGGAGGAGGAGAGGGAGGGAGGGAGGGGAGTGCTAACCCGAATTCAGCCCCCTCTAGGTCTTTACATAGTGGCCAGTCTTCAGAAGAAGGGCTCTCTCCTCCATCTCCCCACTGCTACCCCCTTTTTGTCCCCGTTGTCTCTGTCTCAGAGACTCCTGCTGGCCATAATGTCTGCCTCTTGCCCACCAGTCCCTGAGGCCCCAGTGTCTCCGTAATCCACCGCAGGTTATAAACCTTTGGCGGCTCATAACCAGTGCAGTTAAACTGTTAGTTGGCCCCATATACTAAAGGTAAACAATTGTGTGCCGGCTAGTTTTATGTCAACTTGACACAAGCTAGAGTCATCTGAAAAGAGGTAACCTCAATTGAGAAAATGTCTCCATAAGATAGGGCCATAGGAAAGGCTGTGGGACATTTTCTTAATCGATAGGCGAGGGCCCAGTGCATTGTGGGTGGTACATCCCTGGACTGGGGGGGTCCTGGGTTCTATAAGAAAGCAAATCAAGCAAGCCGTGAGGAGCAAGCCAATAAGCAGCACCCCTCCATGGCCTCTGCATCAGCTCCTGCCTCCAAGTCCCTGGACTGTATGAGCTCCTGTCCTGACCCCCTTCATTGATGAATAGTGCATTGGAAGTGTAAGTCAAAGAAACCCTTCCCTCCCCAACTTGTCTTTGGCCATTCTTTGTGGTTTGTCTCAGCAATAGTGACCCTAAGACATGGTGTCATAACTAAGTAATTTCACTTTTCTATGTGTGCTTCCTACATGTGTGTGCCTGTGTGCGCTGAACCACCATGTAAAATCACTTTGTTCCAACAGACCAAAATTGTTTCACACCTTCGTGCAACACTAGAGAAAAGATAGACCCTTCAGTAAACGGCGCTGTTAAAACTAGATAATCGTTTGTAGAATGAGACTAGATCTCTGTCTCTTAACACGGACAAAGATCAACTCCAAAAAGACCAGAGGCCTTAGGGTAAGACGGGAAGCTCTGTAAGTGCTAGGGGGAAGTGCTTCAAGACACAGCCACGAGAAAAGGCTCTCTTCTCAGCGGGACTACATCTGCTCATAAAATGTGGCCAACAATTGAAAAATGGGGCTCATGGCATCAAAAGGCTTCTTCTGGCAAAGGAAACAGCTAATCAAGTGAAAGGCAGCCTATGGAGTGGGGGGATAATCTTTGCAACCTATACATTTGACAGAGGATTGATGTCTAGAATACACAAAGATCATAAAAACCTGAACGATAAGAAACCAATCCGATCAATAAGGAATCTAATAAAATGTGTGTGTTGGGGGGTTGGGGGAGGGGGGTGGTTGTCTCTAAAGATGAAGCATAAATGCCTAACAAGCCCCAGCTATCAGAAAGTGCAAATCAAAGCTAGGTTCAATCTCACTAGAGTTAGGAAGATAGTTTTCAAGAAAACAACACATGCTATGCACAAAAATTCACTTCTCTTTGGTGGGAGCATAGACACCCCCCATGATGCATGGCCTTCACGTGGGTGCTGGGAATCCAGCTGAGGCCCTGAGGCTTGCTCAGCAAGTTCTTCACCTACCGAGGCATCTAAGGGCACAGACCAGCCGATGTACACTGCTGGCAGGAGTGTAAACTTGTGTAGCCACTGTAGAAGTCAGTATGGAAGTTTCTCAAAAAAAAAAAAAAAAATTAACAATAGATGTTCAGAATGACCCAGCTACCCCAGTCCTGGGCATTGGCCCAAGGCCTCCAAATCAATGTAGGACAGAGACACTTGCACATCAGTGTTAGCGAAGTACTCTCGACTCCCAGCAGCAAAGTACAGAGCTTACCCAGGTGTGCAACAACAGAGGAATGGGGAAGGAACTGCAGTATAAAGACACAGTGGAACTTCTCAGCCCTGAGAACAAAGTTAGGTCCTTATAGGAAAATAGAGATAATTGTCAGCCTCAAAGGCAAATGGCATGGTCTCTCTCTCCTTTGTGTTTCCTAGATTCATGGATTCTAGAGAATCGTTTATATATGAGACATGAAAGTTGACTTAAAACTGTCTCAGGGACAAAGGAGACTGTTGGAAGTGGGAGGAAGGAGGAAGAAGAATAGCAAGGTATGACAAGAATATCCCCAACGTGCAATATATACACATGGGAAGTTAAAGTGAAAGAAAACATTTGTACAAACTTGGGCTGGGGAGATGGCTCAGTTGGTAAAGTGCATGCTTTATACACATACACATGTACACACAATACACACAGAATTTTTTCTTAAACAAATATAACGGCTTTCTCCTGAATTCCTAGAACTTTAGAGGTTGAAGCAGGAGGAGGAGTGCTGTGAATTGGAGGCAGCCTGAGCTACATGGAAGATATCAGCACAGCTGGAGCTGCAGAAATCCTATCTTAAAAATAAATAATCAATCTGGTGGGTTACACTGTCCAATTTTTTTAAATATGTATTTATTTATTTATTAAGTATACAGTGCTCTGCCTGCATGTACATCTGCAGGCCAGAAGAGGGCACCAGATCACATTATAGATGGTTGTGAGCTACCATGAGGTTGCTGGGAATTGAACTTATGACCGCTGGAAGAGCAGCCAGTGCTCTTAACTGGTGAGCTGTCTCTCCAGCCCCATGTCCTATTTTTATCAGAGTTCTCACTACCTGAAAATCATATATATGTGATCTTTCCAAAGCCTGTGGCTTTTCTCGCCCCACCCCCACCCCCTCTGTTTCTAGTACCCAGAGCAGGACCTCTCGCTCCACAGGCAGACATTTGAGATTTGTCACAAAAATAGATGAAGGTAAGAGTCTATGACTTCAAGACCTACTTTTCTAGAGGAAAGGAATAACACTGTCCAAATGTAAGTGAATTTGTAGGCTTATACTTAGTCACCAGTAACACAAGTGGCACCCAGGGAGGCACAGATTGTGAACACATACTAAAATACTAAGTGGTGAACATGACACCGAGATACAGTAAGAATGGGGAAGTAAAATAAAAGAGGAATGCCAGGCTCTTGAGCCAGCCGGGAAGACTAGCTGCGGAAGGGCCATGTCACAGATGAATCCTGTCCTGGGCTGTTGAGACCATAGCCACCTCTTCTCTCTTGGACAATAAGGATACACAGCCCAACGTACAGAAATGACTCCTCTTGGAGCACACTGCCATGGTAGCCTAGAGGATCCCTGAGCAGAAGCCTCACTCCCTGCAGCCTGAGTGTTGTCTCTGGGCATGCTCAGTTAACCCAACAAAAGAGCCCCGGAGTCCAAAGAAAACCAATAGCCCAAGACATAATGGATCCAGTTCTAGCTCAAACACCACACACATGCGTACACACACAAAGGCTTTTCCCGTTCAGTGTTCTTCTCTCTTCTGTGACGCTTCCTCCAAGAACTTAGGGATGACTCAAGTTGTATTATGTTTGCCTCACAAGCATGAAGACATGACTTCAAATCCAAGAAAACAGATAAAAAGCTGCTCTTAGTCTTAGGTGCTTGCAACCCTAACACTGGAGAGATGGAAATGGGCAGATTCTAGGGCTTGTTAGCCAACCAGCTTCACCCATAGTGAGCCCCAGGTCACACCGAGTGACTCTGTCTCAATAAACAAGCTGGGAATGGTGAGATGGCTCAGCGGGTAAAGGCAATAAGGCCTTGCCACCAAGCCTGAGGATGAGTTCCATCCCTGAGATCCACATGGTGGAAGAAGAGAAACATCTGTGAGCTGCCCTCTGACCTCTGCACATACATTTACACATGTGCGCAAGAGCACACGTAAACACAAGAAATATATTTTAAATAAATAAACAAATAAATAAATACGAGGTAGAAGCCTCCTGAGGAACAATGGCTGAGATTGACCTCTGACTGCCACATACACAGGAACACACACATGCATGTGTACTCACATACATACAAACATACACACATTCCATAATACACTGTACATATTCTCTCTCCCCCTTTCCTCTCTCTCTCCTCTCTCTCTCTCTCTCCCAATATTTAGAAAAAGGGACCTTGAACATGAAGTGAACTCTCTTCACCAGAGAGCATCAAATTATCTGCATAGGCTCTAGATCTAGTGACAAGTGTCAGAGAGACATTTGAGGAAGACAAGACTTTGTGCAAATGGTGGCCAAGACATGTAGCCTGGTACTAGGGGACACCTAAGCTGCCAGGATCAGGGAACGGTAAGAAAAACTTCTTCCCTGGGGCCATCAAAGGGAGGCAACCCTGTAGGCACCTTAGTTTTGAACCCATGGCCTCCTGAGCTAGAGAGAATATACTTTGTGTCTGTAAGATGGTCTATGGGCACATGTCATCTCAGCCCTAGGAATAAACACACTGTGCCTTCCCAGGGTTCTATCCTTGTACCCCCAGCACTGCCTTCACTGATGGTGAAACTTTAGGTTCTAGGCTCTGTCCTGAGTTTAGAGAGTTAGTATCTCAATAAAGAGGAGAATGGTGTTTGTCTCTCAACTCATAATTTGCTTTGAAACAGGCTCACTGTGAAGTTTAGAAGCAATCATTGGGGCACGCCTGCTGGGAGTCCATTGTACCAGGGAAAAATCAGCTCCTGGCTCAGCTTTCCAGAAACCTAATCCTCAAACCAGAGGGGACCACAGGAAGCCTAGCAGTTTGAAGATAAGAGCCCAGACCTATACTTACAGGGAACAAATCCCAAGAATGCCTCCAACTAGGAGTTAGTTCTTGCTTTCTGTTTAAAGGCCTGGAGAACCCAAGCATCCACTTGGCAGAAACTTGGGGTCTGCTGCTTTCTTGGTGACCAGGAAAACACTGGATTACATGCAGATGTTTTCTGTGTGATCGGTCAGAAGAGAACATGAAAACAAAATTTGATGGTTGTGGAGGAAGAAGGGAAGTAAGTTCTATCAGGAGCTTCAGACCTATAAGGAGTCCCCAGATGGTAGCCAGCTGACCTATAGTGAGGCATCAGACCAGAGCATAAAGAGCAGGGGTCATGGGGCAGAAAGGAGTTCAGCATTCTCAGTTTGGACCAAGAGTCATGGGAAAGTAAGAAGTGAGGAGCCCCTAGAGATGGGAAGTGTGGAGGAGGCTGAGCAAGCAAGCACATCCCACAGCTCTAAGGCCTCCTCAGGGAAGAGCCCAGAGATGCTCAAAGCCATTTGGCTCAAGTATAAATTTTGTCAGGGCTTTCCTCACTTGGGACCCCTGTGGGTTGGTGGCAGGTGGCTTTAGTGTGGACAGCAGAGTGGGATGGCCAGAGCCGGCGTACCAATGTGACAGGCCGACTTGAACCTGTTGGTTAAGCCAACGTTTAACTCCAGAGGCTACACACTCTGAGCCATGCTCCTCGCCTGCAAGATCCTCCCCCCTGTCCACCCCTCCCCCCGCCCTGGCTTTTTGAGGATTCACAACAGCTCGTTCACCATCCCTTGCACATCCTAAGTCACATATGAATGTTCCTTGTGTGATGGCCAGCGGGACTGTTCAGGACCACGGTCCCATTATCCTGGTGTCCCAAGACTTCAGTAACTGAACAATCACTTTGATAGTGAGTTATGCAGACTTGTTCTGGTAAACACGGGCTGGCTAAGACTGACAATCGGCTCGACCCTCAGAAGCCATGTGATGAAAGGAGATCCATGGCTGCCACAAATGGTCCTCTGGCCGCCACATACTGCCCAGTGGCACACGGATTTCTGTACGAATGTGCACATACATACACATGAATGATGAATGTGAAAAATAAAACAAAAAGATGAAGTAACTACCTGCCTTGTAGGCTCCCTTGCCTCCCTTTCACAGCTGTTTGTGCATGTACAAATGTCACCACGGGCCAGCATGCATCATCATGAGAAGAATGGGGAAATAAAAAGGGAAACTGAGGGCTGGAGGTTGATCTCAGTTGGAAGAGTGCCTGCCTGGAATGTACCAAAACCTACGTTTGACTGCCAGAACCACATATATTGGGAGTAATGGCACCATTTGCCAGCAGGACAGGATATAACTTGAGCAATTGGGACATGGAAGCTGGAGGGTTAGAAGATCAAGGCCATCTTCAGCTACACAGCAAGGCCAAGGCTGGCCTGGGATACATGAGACTGTGAAGGAAAGAAAAGAAGGAAGGGAAGACAGGAAGGAGGAAGAGAGGGAGGGAAGAGAAGGGAAAAAGCTAACTAGCTTGCTGACTTGAAAGTCGAGAATCAAGAAGACCAGGGAGATCTTTCTGAGAGTTGGCATGCTATAGCTAAACCGTGAGTGTGCTTTTCCCACCAGGGGACCCAACGAGACAGGAAAATAACGACATTTCTCAATGGAAAAGGGGTTACAAAGTTCCACCTGTGCACAGAGATGCCCAAATCTTCCCAGGGGACCCCTAAGGGTCCTAGTTTTTAAAAACCCAAGGGTAAGGCATCTCCCCTGTGAGGCCCACAGATCTGCCCTTTCTTCCTTTGAGCCCCAAGCACTTCTGAGAACTTATTTCCAGTTACTTTAAACTCCTGGCTTCTGTGGACTGCGGATGACTACTCCCTTGGGTGGCTCAGGACTCAGACGGGGGTAAGTTACAGGACACAGTTTAGGCAGATGACAACTGTCAGGAGCTGGTAACTCTTGCAAAACAGGGTAAGGTGTTTTGGGGGGGGGTTGCTTGTTTGTGTTTGTTTGTTAGTTAGTTTGTTTTTTCAGCCCTTCCAAAGGGGCCTAGCCCTTCAAAAAGGCCAGGCTTTGGCAGGACTAAATATTGGGCCAACAGCGCCACCTGGTGGTAAGCATGAGCTCTGGCACATGTCACCAAAGACCACACTTTCTCAGCCAAGTAATGCTTGCATCACAAGAAGACTGCTCCCCGCAAAGAGAATTGCCTGAAAGAGGCTCCAAAGCTAGGCAAGGAACATTAGCTGACTCATTTATTCACCTCTGAAGATCTGACAGCCGGTATTATCCAGGAAGGTGGACACGGGGTTCTGTACATCTTAGAAAGGACAGTTCCCTCCCCTTAGTTTGCTTTTTAATCTGTATAACGGAAATAGTACTTTATTTGTATATATAAAGAATAAGAAAATATAACAATGACAGACATTTGATAGACCTTAAGACTATTTTTTTAATTATATATGGTCCCCAGAGGTACATGGTTGCAATACAATATCTGAAACGTGTCCCATGTGCCCTGGGAAGACGTCCAATCGTCCACCCTATGAGCCACATGATAGTCCTTTTCCTTGCCTTTAGGACACATGGTTCCAAAGCCAGGCCAGTTCACAAAGCCCCTATCAGAGCCAAGATTCCTTGAGAATGGCAAAGGAAGGAGATTATTCATGCATGCACACAATCTACAGTGATGTTGAGCATTTGAGATACAAAGATTTGGTATGGCTCCCATCCCTAAGGAGATGACTCTTTTCTTTTTCCAGAACAGCCAGGGCTATTACACAGAGAAACCCTGTCTCTAAACACCAAAAAAAGAGTCTGTTCTTGATATATCACATCCTCAGAGACACACCACATCCCTATATACTCAACACAGATCAGAAGCCCATGACAGAAAAAAGTATGAATACTACCAAAGACAAATTAGGTCAACCATGAGTCTTGTTTTTTGTTTGTTTGTTTGTTTGTTTGTTTGTTTGTTTTGGGGGAGTTTGGTTTTTGGTTTGGTTTGGTTTTGGGTTGTTTGGTTGGTTTGGTTGGTTGCTTGGTTTTTGTTTTGTTTTTGTTTTTGCTTTTTGGTTTTTGAGACAGGGTTTCTCTGTGTAGCCTTGGCTATCCTGGACTCACTTTGTAGACCAGGCTGGCCTCGAACTCACAGCATCCACCTGCCTCTGCCTCTCTATCCCTAGTGCTAGGATTAAAGGCGTGCGCCACCACACCCAGCCTAGAAAATAACATTTTAACCAGAGAGTGATAAGAATAAATGCATACTTCATAGACCAGGTGTTCTGTTGTATTGCATGCTCCTTAGGACAGTAATGCAGAGGGGAACATGCCTAGTGCAGTCTGGGGGAGTTTGAATGGTTCAACCCATTCAAGTGTGTGAAACCCCAGGCACAGTGAGAGGGCCTGCAAACCCAAGAATGAATAATTCTCTGACTGGCCTTGGAGAGGCTGTGGTTGACCTGGGCAAGGGGCAGTGCCGAGAGGGCACGACTTGTGGTTGGAACTGCAGAATACGTTCCTTAGAGGCAGACTGAACAGAGAGGGGCTGAGATGAAGCAGGCAGAGTCCACCAAGAAGTTCCTCCACACCTGCCCACAGCATCTTCTAAGCTGCCTCCCCTGCTTGCAGATTCCAGAAGTGCATTTTTCTTTCATTCGATGCTGTATTTGAAATGTGTCTGTCCTCCTCTATCCCACTACCCCCCACCCCAAGGGTTCCAGAGAAAGAGCTTTACTACTATAAAGGCTACCACAGTGGTTCTCAATCTGTGGATACTGACCATTTGGGAATTGTATATCAGATATCCTGTTTTTCATATCTTTACATTACAATTCATAACAGTAGTAAAATTACAGTTATGAAGTGACGATGAGATAATTTTATGGGGCGTGGGCGGTCGCCACAAGATGAGGAAGTATATTAAAGGGTCACAGCATGAGGAAGGTTGCGAGCTATTGGTCAATAGCCTGTCATTCAGAATATGCCAAGAAAGCCCCTCCCCGTTCACGCACTTTGGCGCTGATGACACCCTCTGCCCCAATCCTCTCAGTGGGAGCTCTTCCCTCAAGTGTGATATTCTTTGACAACCTCTGTCTTCTGCTCTTGCCTCAGTCCCCACCAACCGGAAGAGCTCAGGAAGAGTAGCATTACAGAGAAGGGAATCAGACACCCCCTGGATCTCCTCTCATCTAAGGGAAGCAAGGGAGAACTACCTGCACCCCACCTCACCCCAGGAAGCCACATTTCCTGCACACCTACTGTGCACATCAGATCTTCAGCAGCAAGGCAATTAAAAAAAAAAAAAAAAAAAACAGGACTGGAATTCACATCCAAGTTTACAACTTCCTAGTTGGATGGGTTTGTACTGGTTACGAAAAACTCTTAGGGCCTCCACTTCCTTACAGGGGAAGACGAAGTTGTCCTAAGGATTAAACAAAATATGATAGCACAATCAAAGACTTGGGGAGACTGCTGGGCACGCGTGAGAGCTTGTTAGCTATCATGCAGCAAGCACTGTTTCTTAAACTTCTACTATGTACCAAGTCTGGAACTACAGCCGTGAACCCCAAAATCCTGGCCCTTGTCTTACAGAGCTTACAGTCAGCTGAGGAAGGGTTACGTAATCCCCAACTGGGAGCAGTTTGAGGGGGAGATGGGTAATGTCAACAGGGAGACTAGAAAGACTAAGAGGAAGCAATGGAATTAGGTTGGGAGTAATGACATTTAAGCTGAGACGAAGAGGCTGTGAGGATCGAGGTGATGAGCTACCGGGATAGATGCCAAAGCCTTCGGGTGGCCAAGAACACTGAGCCACCAGGAACTGGAAGAAGAGAACCTGGGGTAACTGCCATGTGGCCAGCGAGAGAGCTAAGGTTGGAAAAGCTGGCAGAAGACATCTCCCCATGGGGCCATATGAGAGATCAAACATTTTACTCTACTTCAATGGGAGGTGGGGGAAGGGGAAGGGGGGGACAGGGTATGCAGACATGACTTAGTTTGTGTTTTCTGAAAAAAAAATAACTTATGCTGATAACCAGAGGTTATCATAAAACCCATGGCTGGAACTAGGGAGGCAGCTCGGTTGGCAGAGAGATATACCTACAAATATAAGCAACCACCTTGATGATGCGCTGCACATGGGAGGTGAAGGGGAGGAACGATGATGAACACCTTGAACTGAGGGGGATGTACACTGAAGAAGGACCACACGAGCAGAAGGACCAAAAAGTCAGCTGTGGCAGCGCCAGACACGCAGCTTCCTAAGAGCATCTGGCATATGCTCTTAATCAATCCCCGGGGAATATGCATTTAGGGGTAAGAACATATGGAGCATACAGGGCTCCATTATTAAGTAATGTGAAGGAATAGGCTCATGCTTCCCTTCCACGTGTCATCTTGGAAGATCACAAGATATAGTGCAGAATACAGGGGTGTGCAATAGGCTTTAGCCGAATAAAATATAGACTGCACATGGCCAGGGACTGCTGATCCAGTCTTGGTAGCAGTTGAGCCCCTCAGGAACAGCACAGCGTGGAGCACTGGGGAGTAAGAGTTAGTCTGAAGAGGGCATTGTTTAAGGAGGAGTAAAACGAGCTGGGAAGGAATAAAATTGATTACCTGAGTGTGCCAGGAGTGCAGGTTAGCAGCTTTCCAAATGCGAAGATGACAGAGACAGTTTGCTACCTGAATAGTCACCCAAAACTCTATAACATTGGAGCATCATCTTCAGCCTTCTGGCCCAATATATCTGACAGACATGTGAGGCAGGAACTATTGAGGACTTGCTTACCCTGTCTTAGCACAGTTTGGCCTTAGACTCTGCCTGCATCCAAGCTTGCCCATTTTTAGGCAGAATTCTGTCTGTGGCAGAAATGAGGACATTTTGCCCAGTAGCTTGTTTGCCACATTTGAAGCCATCTCCATAAGGAGGTTCTTTGATGCTCACCATCCTCTTTGGGGGTGAGGACCACGTAGTTTAGTTTTACAGTGATGCTTAGTTGTTTAGGGGTTAAGACATTTTTAGGTCTAGATAGATGTTTTAAGTTGGTAATGACACAATTTTAGACGCACCAAGATAGGAAAGATGTTTTCATCAAGGCTGACAAATACAAATAGCCAAAACACTAGGAATGTAACATTTATATAATTCCTGATTGTGTCACGGTTCTTCTTGCTATAGGTAGTTTATTGTATATATGTGTAATAATATAAATGTATATGTAAAAATGTTTAATAAAAAAGAAACATCAAAAATAAATAAGTTATTTTTACTTAAAAAGAAAATGAGCTGTGGTTGGAAACTGCACGGGTGGATCACAGGAAGAAAGATTGGCATAAATCCAATGGGAAGCCGGTTCCTGCTAGTGGCTTCTAGAAGCTCTCCAGTCTCTGAGCTCACCTTTCTCATTCCTACTGCTTCCCAAAGTCTGCCCAGACAACACCCATCAGACTACAGATGAGGTCAGGGTCTCCTGGGTTCTTGGCTCCAGAAAACAACTGAGGCCTTTTGTACTATGCACCCTGGGTTCTAGACTAGGCCCTGGCTCCATGATTCAGTGGCTATGCAAGTGTCAGCGTACGACAGGGAAATAGCCACTTGTTCATTTCCTTACAATGCTGTCTGTTTACTGGGCTCTTTATTCATAAGGTAACTGGACTTTGTAGCATGTCTCTTCAGAAAACTACACCAAAACCAAAGAGGGGACCAAGGCTTCAGGTCATAACGACTACGTGGTGAGTCAGGATTTGTGTGTTGCATCCAAGATTAGGACTCTCCATACCCAAAAATAACAATGAAAGCACAGGGAGGTAGGTCAGGTGGTGAGGTGCTTGCCGTTGGTTCATGAAGATCTGAGTTAGCTCCCCAGCATCCAGCCAGTGTAGCCAATGGGCAAACTCCAGGTTCAGTGAAAGATTGTGTCTCAAGAAAAAACCCAAAAAAAAAAAAAAAAAAAAAAAAAAAAAAAAAAACACAACGTGGAGAAGGCTAGAGAAAGATACCCTAACATTAGCTTCTGGTATGTGCGCACGCACACACGCGCACACCAACACCATCACCACCACCACCAGCAGCAGCAGCAGCAGCAGTGTGGCATAGATATTTACTTGGTTCTGAGCGTGTAAGTAGACTACATTCTCCATATGCTTCTGCAGGTCAAATGAACCCATGACTGGATTCTAGCAAAACTCCCAAGAGAAGCACCATGGGTGGTGCAGGACCCATAGGGAAGATAATTAGCCAGTGGTCAAGTTTTATTCCCACACAGAACAGAAGCTGTAAATCCAAATCAAGTTGGCTATTTGCACATCTGATATTATGGGCCAAGATGCAGCTTCTCCCATGTGGGGGGGGGGGGGGCAGGGTGCTGAAAAGCCCTGTCTACCTTCCTGTAGAAGATGTGGGAAGCAAAATGGAATCAAATGCTTCAGAGGAAACAGCCAGTTGCTATGCACTCTGCCTTACTATCGTCAGAAGCGACAGAGGTGGCTTTGGCTGGAGATGATGGGAAAAAGGCGCTTCAGTCGGACAGCTCAAAATGCATCTGAACGGCTATGAAGAGAGTTCCCTTAGAACAGAGGTTGCCCCCAAACCTGAATGTGATCCCTAAAACTCAATGGAAGAAAAGCCAGACATGGTGGCAGGCACTTGTCATCCCAGCACTGGGAAAGTAGAGACAGACAGATCCCTCAGGCTCACTGGCCAACCAGCTTAACCTACTTGGCAAGCTGCAGTGGGTAGATGGTGGAACAGCACCCAAGGTTCTTCCCTGGCTTGCACATGCGCGCACACACACACACACACACACACACACACACACACACACACACACACACACACGAAGACAAATAGAAGGCATTTAGAGCCCTTCTGCCAGCACAAAGAAAATGAAGCATTCATTCCATGGCCAAAGCCTACAAAACCCAACCCACAGATCCCAGTCCCAGAACAAATGGTTCTGGCTCTACTCCTGTGCCGCATCCCCCTGCTCAAGCCGGAGCAGCCATGCTGCCCAGACACGTGGACAGCTAGAGCTGTGGACAGCTGCTAGTGAAGATAAAGGAGACAAAGCCTCATGATGGAGAAGACAGAGTGAGACTATCTGGCAGTACCATCATATCAGTTGGCCCAGGCTACCTGGAGGTCCTAACCAGGGGAATGATGACTTTCCCTCCAGAGACTGCAAATGGAACTTCTGTGTCCCTACAGTCACATCTCACCATGTTTGCCTCTAAATGATGCTATTGATTAATTGATATCAGCATTCCCTCATGTCAAAAATAATATTTAAGGAGCTTGAAAGTTGGCTTAGGAATAAAAAACACTGGATGTTCAGGAAGACCATAGTTCAAGTCCCAGCACCCACAGGGTGTCTCATAGCCATCCATAACTCCACTTCTAGGGGATCCACAGACCTTTTCTGGCCCCCAAAGTCCCCAGGCATGCAAGTGATGTGTAGATGTACATGTGGGCAAAAAACTCATACTCATAA
>OU015746.1:31140342-31155524 GCA_907169655.1 Acomys percivali
CAAGTGATGTGTAGATGTACATGTGGGCAAAAAACTCATACTCATAAAAACTTTTGTAATTAGGAAAAATGATGATGGCTAAAAATTAATTGGCTTTATTAAGTACTCACCAAGAAGAAGGTGTTATGCCAAAAATGGTCACAGTCCTCGTCTCAAAGAGGAAGCACCTCTGGGCCTGGTCGTACACACCTTTAATACCAGCACTCAGAAGACAGAGGCAGGAGGATCTCTTGAGTTTGAAACCAGACTGGTCTGCATAGCAAGTTCCAGGACAGCTGAATCTAAATAAATAAATAAATGCAACAACAACAGAGGATGAAGCACCTAAGACCCAGGAAAACAAAATCTCGTATGTAAATTCATAAAGCGAAGGTTCAGCCCCATCAGAATTCAAACTAGAGATGATCTGAGTTCAGAGACTTCAGTGTCTTACACACAGTCTTCTCCCTGTGCAGGGGACACGATGCTTTCTAAAGGGGCAGCTTCTAATTAGTATAGCCTCCTCACTTTTCCTAGTACCATGTTAATGGAAACACACGCACGTCAAAAACCACGTCTTCATTTGCAAATCTCAGTTGCTGCGGTGGAATTACACGTGTGCAAGCCTCACTGCTATCATCAGAGCATCCAACAGCAAAGAATGCACCAACATAGCCTTCCCCAGGGCTCAGTGACCTACAGTAACAAACACTTATTTGTGTCACTCTTGGATGAGTTGGCTGCAGGTCAGCTCCCTTGGCTCTGAGCTTTGGGTTGGCTTCAGACCTATCCATGGCTCCACACATTCTTCTTGGGCCAGCAGTGACCAGGGGATGTTCTTCTCGCAGCAGATCTCAGGAGCAACAGAGGCCACGTTGCACAAGAATATTTTAGGCCTCCGTGCATGCCTCTAGCACCTCGCTGGGCCAAACAAATCAGGTAGCCAAGGCAGTGTGGATGGGACGGGAAGGTGTCATCCACTCACAGTGGGAGGGTACTGTAAAGTCACATGGGAAAGTCAAACTACACAATCCCACTGCCCAGGGTGTAGAAAATGAAGACTCACAGCCAGACAGGCTCAGATTCAAAGTTAGCTACCAGAATAGAATGGCAGAGCTATGCTGATGCCTCATCTTCCCCCGACCACTTCTTAGCTCCTTTGGCTCAGGCACCCCCTCCTCTGATCCAAGACAGAATTTAAGCCAAATGACAATGATACTCATGACAACAAATAAAATCCCAGAAGCTCGAAGCTCCGCCCCAACCTGAGCTTTGCAACTGTGTGAAGTACTTGGGGCCGGAATTTCTTTCCCAGATCCTCGTTATGTGGATGAGGGGTCTGAGAAATCAGTTTCTGGAAGCTTACAGCCGTGTCCCAGTGGTCCAGCCAAGCTCGACTGTGTCTCCCGTCCCTAGGCCATGGTTACGGGAAGGAGGAAAAGTCATCAAACCCAGATCCTGAAAACAGTTCGGGTTTGGATAAGTCAGACTTGGTTGGGAAAAATGTCTGGGGAAAAGGCATGTCCCCGGAAGATGCTCCGGAAACCCCGTCTGCTCAACTATACACCATCCAGCTCTCCACAGGCCCCCATTGAGCTGTAGCCAGAGACGTCCGGGCCACAGGAATTCAGTGTCTTTCTGAGTGTCTACAAAAAAGAGCAGATTTCGTCTTAATTCTAGGAATGGTGAGTTCACTCGTATTTGTCCCGCGGGGCACAAAATGACATTATTTCTATTTCTCTAGCCACCTTTCCCTCCCATTTTCTCGAATGGTCCCAACTTAGTTCCCACTTTCTGTACGCACCCACACCATCTTCTCAGTTGATTTGGCTTGAAATAAAGTAAAAAAAAAAAAAAAAAAAATAAATAAAAAAAAAAAAAAATCCATCTTTAGCTACCAAGTGGCCTTGCTATGTTTGGGGGATGATACTAAAATAAGTGCCTTTTTTTTTTTAATGAATTGGCTGACATTATGATGTCAGAAGGACTGGAGCCAAAGGTGTTTTGCTAAAGGGAGTCTCCCCACAGCCCCCCTCCAGACGACAGGGCACCCCTGGAGCCCATAGTACTTACAACTGTTCCCACTGTTTACACACCTGGCTCCCCTGACTGCCTCTTTGTGGGAAGTTGTTTACATGAATTTATTTTGGGAAAATTCCATTAGACAGGACCAGGATTTCTTCACGAATCTTTGCCTCTGACTGGTGTCTTGATCAGATCTGGGCAGGCAACTCTCTTCAGCTCTCTGTCCTGTCCCGTTTCTCATAAGGGACAAGGGGAAGGAACAGGGTCGGGGGAGGGAGGGTGATGACGAAGATGATATGGCCAGGGGAGGGTTGGAAGGAAGAGGCTTCTGATGGGATCAGAAGCTGGTTTAAGGAGAACAAACGACAACGTTCCCACAGGCTCAGGGGTGGCAGATCCCTCAGATGTTTTCCAGGCCACAGCTATGCATGGACCTGCCCATCTTGTTCCTGGCTTTGTGCTAAGACGCAGGACACAGAAACAAACTGATAACACTTTCTTACTTCCAAAGTTTGAGAGAGAGAAAGAGAGAGAGAGAGAGAGAGAATATGAATAACAGGAATAAGCAATGGCCAAGCAATCCCAACCAGTCCTCTGCTCCTGGCTGGGTCTCCACACCCTCGCTCCACCCATCCCTCCCTGAAGCAGCTGGATCCTTCCTTGTCAACTCCACTCTGAAGAAGGATCCCAAACCTCAATGATTCAACTAGTTACCGCTAGTGTCATCACATACACACAGGCCACATGGTCATTATTTTAAGGCCAGAGCAATTCCCTCCTGTTCTAAAGACAAGCTTACTGGATACCTAGTGGGCACTAGCTTCGGGACTCCAGAGATGCTGAGAGGTCACCTTTGCTTTGCAGGACAGTGCTTGGGCCCAGCAAAGGAAGGGAAGGAACAGGGACCACAAACAAGCTGTGGAGTAGATACTTAACTCAGGGTTAACTCCTACCTACATGGAGGATGCCGGCTGTAGTGGCAGGTAAGTGGCAGCGCAGCGGAGGAGCAGCTTCTCACATGCACCAGCTATGTCTCAAGCCACCTTTGCTCAGGAAGCCTGGCTCCTCTGTCTGTTTCTCCCAACATTGCCACACATGGTAGCATCATTGAACAGCCCTAGGACGGTCAAGCTCTCTATATGTGTGTTCCGTTGTCTAATAAAAAGAGGCTACAGCCTCAAGTTTGCCAATACATAGGCATGGGAGACTTTGGGGAAATAGTACCTTGAGTAATGAAATGGCTCACATTTGCTAAGCACGCACTACACGCCATGCATGGCTTCAAGTGATTTATAAGGACAGCTTTCTCTGTCATCACAACAACTTAATAATTTAGCAACTCAGTACAATTACATAAACTTGCAGAGTAAACGGTGATGTGCTCAAAGCCCCATGAGTGAACCAGATAAGTGCACAATTCCTTCTGTAAATAAAAAGATACTTTGATTTTCTCCATATATCTAAATGCAGTCTCTTGGTGTTTGAATTTTTTTAGCTGCTTGCCTGTTGTTTGGGGGGAGGGGGGCTTATGCCTACAAAGCAAGTGCTCTGCCACTGAGCTACACCTCCAGATGGAACTAACCCCACTATGCAGACACATTCAGGCCTTCTGGAGTTTAAAAGCCATCTCCGGAATCCCATGAGTACAGGAACATAGATTTCAGATTCAGATCCCATTCTTGTCACTCTACCTCTCACTAACTTCTTCAACGAACATCTTAAATGTTCCCAGATCTTGGCTCTGGCATAGTGCTATCGTTGAACGTGAAGTGAGGCCATATATGTGCAACACCTAGTCGCCTAGTTGGTGCATCTACAGTATATCTTTGAGAACACGGTGAAGGCCTGGAGAGATGGCTCAGTAAGTGAAATCACACTGTGTTCTTCCAGAAGACCCGAGTTTGATTCCTTGCACCCATACCAGGTGACTTGCAACCACCTATAAATCCAGCTCCAGGAGATCCAGCCCTTATGGCCCCTTGAACACCTGCCCTGACATGTGCATACCCAACACACTTCTAGAAACACAGACACACACTTGAAAATAGTAAAAATGGAATTCAAATAAAGGATTGTTTTTAAACACAGTGATTGGTGCTGCTATTCGGATGGGTGCAAGAGACTGTGTATTGAAAGATATTAATGAAGGTGCCATGTGCTCCCATGGCAGATGTTCCTTCAGCCTCTGACTTATAATAGTGACAGCATAGCGACCATCAAAGAGACTGGCCCTGCTTTACTTCAAGTTACCTCACTGCTCAAATGCATGTTTGTGTGCTTTGTAAGAGCTATTGAGTTTTAAGTGATATATTGAGTGGGTTGGTAGAAGGATAGATGAATGGATGGATGGATGGATGGATGGATGGATGGACGGACTGACAGATGAGTGGATAGATAGATGAATGAATCTAAGTTAGCTTCCACCATGTCTTTGCCAGTAAGCTGTCTATTGCAACAACAAGATACCCAAGATAAGCAACTTAAAAGGAAGAAAGATTTGCTTTGATGCGTGGGATCATGCGTGGTTGTCAGTCCATGACCGCTTAGCCCTATCGCCTTAGGGAGCCTAGTGAGACAGAAAGAACATCCTGGAAGGGAGGATGTACAACAGGGAGACTGTTCAACTTCAGAGGAGGCCAAAGAGGGGAAAGGAAAGAGAGAGAGAGAGGTCCCAATTTCCCCCTCAAAGGGCATGTCCACAGTGACCTAACTTCTAACTGCTAGGCCTCACCTCCAAGTTTCCACCCAGCCGCAACAATGTCACAAGCTTGGGGTTGAGTCTTTTTAACCCATGAGCCTCTGGAGGGCACCCCAAATCAAAGCCATAGCGTTCCACCATGGCCCCCAATGCGGAAAGCGCATTCTGTCTGCATGAGATGTACTTTATAAACCAACTATGATTTTTTTCTCCGTGTGAAGAATCGCTGTCACCCTATGCACCTAACCAAGGTAGGGGTTTGTCCTGTAAATTTCACTCCATGCTTAACAACAAACTTTACTTAATGCTTAAATAATAACAAAAAAATTCATTCAGTCCATCCCCCAAGATTCCCCAGAGATTGTTTTTTCTTTTCAAGACAGAGTTCCTCTTTGTAGGCTAAGCAGGTTCTGATCCCCAAACCTCCTCTTGCATTCTAAGATTTGGATGTGCCTTACCAAGCCCAGGTCCCCGTAATATTTTACAGTTCCTTGATCAAAAGCCTTGCATAAGAGTCCAAGTCTGAAGCGTTCTCTGAGATTGATGAAAACACTTAGCTATGAATCCCTACACAAATAAACAGAAGGGAAGTCTTATATCTCCAAGATGCACAGCACAGCCTAGGCATCCCTACCCCAAAGCAAAGGATAGGAAAACAGCTCGGAGGGGTCCTGGGTGAAAGCAAGGCTGAAACCCATGGGGGCCCAATGTTAAATCCTATAGCTCCAAGTCTGACATCCAAAGCACTTGGTGACAAGATAGGAACACGTCCAGGAGCTTGGAAAGTCCTGCCCTTAGGAACTTGCCAAGTTTGGCCCACATAGCTATTGTGGGAAGTGGGAGAGGGAGCTAGTTCTGCCTAGTGACTTCAGGAGATATTCCATGTTCCTGGCACGTCTTACTACCTGGTGTCTCCATGGCATCCCGCCTTCATGAACCTCCCAGAGGCTGCCTGCCTGCGAGGATCTAACCCTGCTGCACAATGCCTGGTTCCCCAAGCCTTTTGTTTGAAACTGACGGAGGCCTTCATGACCCTCTAACTCTCGCCTTCTGTATGGACACAAAACCATCACCATGTGGCTGTCACGAAGGTCTTCTCCCACCAGCAGGCTCAGCAGTGATGCCCCGTTGAGTTGTAGCTGTGTGGCCTTTGAGTCCCTCAGCAGCTGAACACAAGAAACAAATTATAGGGGAAACAATCCCCTAGGTGGTCTTGCCTGAACCCCAGGGGTCTCCTCTTCAAACAAAAGAGTTATAAACAGTCCGCATGTTCACACACTAATGGGTTTGAGCTTGGCTTGGTCCCATCCTTCCTTTAGAATGGAAATGTTTATTCTGCGTTAGTGTGTCTCAGAAGCATGGTTTTTCAACACAGGGTTTTTTTTCTCTCTAATAGCCCTGGCTGTTGTAGAACTCTCTTTGTAGACCAGGCTGGCCTCAAACTCACAGAGATCCACCTGCCTTTACTTGCCAAATGCTTGCCACCGTGCCTGACTTACAAGTAAGTGGCTTTTTGTTTCTACAGGAACCCGCAGCTGTGAGCTTCCCTTGAGCCTCAGAAGAGACTTTGGACTTAAATGTCTAAGCAGTACATTGAGCTGTTGCCTTTGGGGACTCTTGGAGATGGACACTCCACCTCACCCCCACCCCTTCCCAGCTCTCTTCTCACTTCTGGCCTCCAGAAACTGAGCAGCCTTGACTACCACCCATTCCCACCCTGCTGGCCTGCCTCACCAAAGACAACAGAGGCCAGTGACCCTAAACTGAAACCTCTGGTTCCGTGAGCTGAAACAAATCCTCCCTCCTTTTGCGTTGTTTATTTCCGATAATTTTTGTCACAGTGAAGGGAAACTTAATACCAGATCCCAGAACATGCTTTTTTTTTTTCTTTTTTTTTTCTTTTTTTCTTTTTTTTTTTTTTTTCACCTCAGAGGTTCACTCCAAGACTCTGACGCCCCTCCACCTCTCTGAAACCTGCAGCTCCTCTGGCAGCACACCCCACTGTGGCCTCAGTGCTGAGCCCTCAACAGTGATTCGTTGTTCCCCTATCTGGAAGCTGTTGACTCCGGTTTCACCTCTGTGCAGTGTCCTCCGAACTAGGACTCCATAGCCCATGGACCAGCTCCATCCCAATTCCCAGGGCCACCTTCCATAACCCCAGCCTGTGCACAGTGCTTTCAGCTTGTTGGGGAGGAGGTTAGTGTCCAGGTATTTGTTCCCTGGGGCCCCAGTCCCTGGAGACCTATGCAGGAACAGTGGGTCCTGTGTGTCTTGGCATTCCATGGCCAGACTCCAGCCACGCTCTGAGGTTGTTTCATACACAGCTCTAAGTGCCCTGGGCTCTGCCTACCCAAGAGCCAGGAGGAGCAAGTCCAGCCTGAGGCTCTGTCGCCCTCATTTGGTAGTGGCTAGATGTGAAAGGAGAAACTGGCCACCCTCAGATGCTGGAGCTAAAAGTAGGCTATAATTTCCTAGGGAGGGGGGTAGGCCAAAGCAACCATCTAGCAAAACATGAGTCTAGACGCAGCTGGCCCTCCAATGTCATGGCTGCCAGCCTGGAACACTCACACACCCTCAGTGCCCCCTTCATAGCTCATCTCTCACCATCACGGATCCCACAAAAACTACCCAGTTGAATTTTACCAAGAAAACCACAGAGTCAGAGGCTCAGGCTGGTGCACATCTTCTTCTTGGTGTTACTTCTGGTAAGAGCAGAGATGGGACCAACATGATGCCTTCTTGAGGCTGGGGAGAAGAGTGAGGTCATGCGTAGGCACTTGGGGACATCAACGTGTGTTTCACACCCCAGGCCTAAGTTTCAGGAAAGAATGGCCCACAATTTGTCAAAGTTCTGGGTGGGAAGGTGCTAATTAGTAAATTCAGACTCAGAGCCAAGATACCAGCCCCCCATCTATCTGAAAGTTAAGGTTTCACACATAGACACTCATGGCAGGAACTCCTAGCTTTGGGGAAGGACAGCTGGGACCCATGAGTTCTCCCCACAAAGGATGTGGGACATATGTCCAGTGGCCTATGTTGTCAGTCACTGGTGCGTACCTTGCTAGCAACCATGGCCCAACCATCTGCCACAGTGCTATTCCTCTCCTGGATACCATTTCTGAGCTATTGGGGTGGGGGCGAGAATGGGGTATGCGGCAAAGTTAGAGATAGAACATTGCTCCTAAATTACATCAAATGTGTCCTGGAGGCCATCTCTGTGAGAGGCCCAGGCATTCCCTCACAAAGACATAAACACCAAGTGATGCAGACAAAGTGACGCTGAGATTCACCTGGGCCACCACCTTCACTGTGTGGTCCTTATCTGTCACCGTCTTTGGAAAGAAGACATCGGGCACAACCCAACAAGAGAAAGCAGGGACCTCAGTCATTCACGTTCAAGTTCCTTCCCACAGATACTGTTCTTCATTGACTAGGGCTATCCTCGCCAGAATTAATTAGAATTAAGGGGTTTTATTCCTGCCTATCTTATTGGAGAACAGTGGGGCTCATGAAAGGCAAATAAAATCCATTCTAAACAATGGTCTCTGGGGCCAGTGAGATGGATCTGCAGGTACAAGTGCTTGCCACCCACACCTGATGACTTGAGCTCCATCCCTGGATCCCACAATAGAAGGGGGAAACATCCAAAAGCTGACCTCTGACCTTCACACATACAACACGACATACACGCACACTCGCACACATCCGTGCATGCCAATCATGACCAATAAATAAAATTTAATTTAAAAATAAGAATTGGGACTGAAGAGATGGCTCCGTGGCCTAGAGCATTTGTTGCTCTTGCAGAGGACCCAGGATTCAATTCCCGGCACCCACGTGGTGGTCTATAACCATATATAACTCCAGTGCCAAGGGATCTGATGCCTTCTTCTAGTCCCTGCAGGAAACCAGCACACACACACACACACACACACACACACACACACACACACACACCCCAAATACACACATGCAGGTAAAATGCCTATATGTATAAAATAAAGCAAGTCTTAAAGATATTGAAAACAAGAACTGTCTTTGAGTTGTGATTTCACTGCATGAATGATTGATTACCTAAAGAATAGAACGATCTCTGTGGAAACATCTAGGCAGCAACCCAGGTGGGATGAGAAGATGGACAAGAATGAATGCTATCTGCTCTGACTCCTGAGTTGGAGCAAAGGACTGAAGTGGGGTTTCTCTCCAACCCATTCCCCAGTGACAGAATGGAATACTTCCTTTTATGTTCTGCTCTAAGGTATTTTTGGTACTGAACAGCATGGCTTTGGTTGCTTGGGCATTCTTTAGTAATCCCTATCTGCCCGCAAAAAAAAAAAAATGTCCAAGGGGGAACTGCAACCTCAATGCTCTCCATCAGAATGGACCTTGTAGTGAATGGTTCTATTTCAAAGATCACAGAGATTAAACCCTTTGCCAGGGCTTTGATTGACTCCACTCAGCCCAGGCTGTGGTAGTACCAAGACATGGCTTGGCATCCACAGCCTGTCAGTTCTGTGACTAGGGCCTGAGAACCTCACCACTGGGCAGAGAAGAGGACTCATTGGCGGGCTGCGGGTCTAACCCTTGCCGCTGGAACAGAGGTTGGGGCTAGAGAGAGGATGAGGAAGGAGAGCCTCCTATTCCACCTGTGACTTCCAATCATGCTTGGATACCTGGGACGGCACTGGAGACCTTCCCCAGTCCTGCCTTGTCAAGGGCAGGCCATTAGCCGACCTGACCATCCATCCCCAAAGGATACCTTGTATGCCAAAGAGCCAGGCGCCAGGTGCTGGTGATGTCCTGTTCTTGCTCTTAGCCTGACTACCAAAGCGTGAGGCTTTTGTGAGCAATCCCCAGACTGAACTCTGAAACTTGTGCTGTTTTTCACACTTGCTATAATCCAAGTAAAGTTTCTTAGGTGCCAGGAGACCAAACGCCCCCTCCACTGCCTCCTGTTCTTCCCAGAACCTGCACTGCCAGGCAAAGGGACACTCTTGAAGCTGTTGCTATAAATTGTCTGGCTTAATCTGAGTCATCGATAGGCTGGGGCAGGCCAGCAAGGGTCTTCAAAAGACACTTTGCCCTTTCTCCATATAACTCCAAGCATGACCTTGGCCTGATCTTTCATTCCTTTAAGACATTTCTATGTGCAAGTTTGATCAGGTCCTAAGTGAGCCATCCCTCACCCTGAAGCCCATCCAGCCTCCGTTACACCGTGGAAGAATCCATAAATAGGAATGCTCCCTCAAAAGCCCCCATCTCCTTAATTTACAGCAACCACCCCCTTCACACTGCAGAGTGTCCTGGGGGAAGTCTCTATCTCCTTGTCTTGCCATCTGCTCACACAGCCAGGTCCTAAAATAGATCTCCATTCTCTCACATCTGGACCACTACGGTTGCTCCTTACCTTGCGTTGGCCTGAAGTCTGCATGCTTTTTGAAAGAAACAGTGTCATGGATTCCACAGCTCCCCGTCGCCTGTGAGGACAGTGTCTAACCACCTCTACTTGGCCCATGAGATCTTTCATACCTCAGCTTCACTCATCTGTCCATTCACCTCCACTGACTGCCATGAACCGCTTTCCATGCCCCGCACACACCTCATTCATGGTCACTTTCACACTCCCAACTCACACCATTCTGTCCATCCCAAACTCTCTTCCTTTTCCTTATCTTTCAACATCCACTTTCAAGTTGGGTTTAATCGCCTCTTCGCTGGTATCTACCATATGCTGTTAGGCCCTTCAGCTCTGCACATTCAAGGATTGACTGTCCACAGATTCACCCATCCACACAACAAAAACATATGGGGAAAACACAGTTGCATTGAAAGGGTATGGACCTTGTGTTTCTTGGCGTTATCCCTAAAGCAGCAGCATCTAACGATAATTTATGTAGCTCTTGTGTTGTGCTGAGCATTATAAGTAATATAGTTATATGCATATTAGGATATGAAGTAAACAGAGGCTCAGTGGGTAGAGGAGCTTGCCACCAAACCTGATGGCCTGAATTCAATCCTTGGAAGCCATGTGGTAGGAGAGAACTGACTCCACAAACTATCCTCTATCCTCTACATGCATGCCATGATGCGTGCGCACGCGCGCGCGCGCGCGCGCGCACACACACACACACACACACACACAGAGTAAAATGAGCATCACACTCTGATGCTTTTATTTTCTTCTACATTTTGCAGGTAGATAAGGGTTACCAATGAATGCCAAAGCAACCAATTCATATTGTTCAGTACCAAAATTATTGTAAAGCAAAATATAAAGGAAGTATTCCATTCTATCATTGGGGAATAGGTTGGGGGGAAAAACATGATTCATTCTTTGCATCCGTTCAGTTACTATCAGCCAAACAGTCATGTGAGATGAAAGATCTAAGAATGCAGGAGACATGGAGTTAGCTAATCCTCCTCAGCCACGCTTTGGGAGGCTGAGGCCAGTAAAAGCCCAGCAAATAGTTACTGCTGGCCATCACCGTCGTGAAGGGAAGTGACAAGGCGTAGAACAGGACACAGGGAGGTCTCTGCCAGGGAGGTCAGAGAAGCCTCAGGTGAGTCTTAAACATTGTCTATAAAAGACTGGATGGTATATCTGAAGCTTTTCAGGCTATCCAGTCTCTATGGCAAGTCCTCAGTCTTGCCTCTGAAGCCAAGTCAGTCAATGACGACAGACAAACAGACATGGTTGTGTTCCCATGTAACAGCATCTATCAACACTGCAACTTTGACCCACATATACTTTACCTATCACATTGTCCACATTTAAATTGTACTGGGAGATGCATCAGGGGTAAAGACACTTAATGTAAAGGCAAAAGGACCAGACTTTGAATTCTCAGCAGCTACATAAAAGCCAGGCAGGTATGGCAGCCCCACTGAGAATCCCGGTGATCAGGAGGCAGAACCCTGGGACACACTGGCCAGCTAGACCAGCTGGACTACAACAGTCTGTGCTCCCCTCAAGAAATCAAACAGAGCATGATCAAGCAGGACACCTGTCAACCTCCAGCCTCCACACGCATACATGTGTACACATGTGCATATATGTATTTAATGTTTTAGGGCCAGACATGGGGGTATGCTCCTGCAATCCTAGCACCCAAGAGGTTGAGACAGGAAGAGCTTACATTCAAGGCCAACCTGTGTTACATGAAAAGGTTCTATCTCAAAAGACAAGCAGGGCCTTGGAGACGCCTCAGCAAGTAAAACTGTTTGCTGCTAAGGCCTGGTGACCTGAGTCAATCCCCAGAAACCATGGAAAGCCGGGAGGAGAAAACTGACTCTATAAAGCTACCCTCTGGCCTCCGTGTGTGTGCCACGGCACACACTTGAACAGGTACATCCATCAAACACACACACACACACACACACACACATACACACACATCATCATCATCATCATCACCATCACCATCACCATCATCATAAATGTTTGTTTTTATTTTTTTAAGATTTATTTATTTATTATTATGTATACAGTGCTCTGCTTGGATGTTCACTTTCCAGAAGATGGCATCAGATCACATTACAGATGGTTGTGAGCCACCATGTGGTTGCTGGGAATTGAACTCAGGACCTCTGGAAGAACAGACAGTGCTCTTAACCTCTGAGCCATCTCTCCAAAGTTTGTTTTTAAAGTAGTATTGCCTTGTGGACCAAAGACAACTCGGTGGTGGGCCAGATCAGACTTGTGAGAAGTTTTCAGATTCCTGTAATAAAGGATGAATAGCACAGCCATGTGAAGATGGCAGAATAAGTCAAGGATGGGAGTCTCAGCAAAGAGCCTCATCGGAGTCTAAAGAGCTTAGAAAGAGTCAAGGTATTTGGGAAATAGAGTGTGTGGGGATGTGTCAGGCTGAGAGGAGCGGAACCACGGGGCAATGAGGAAGTGTTAGAGGGAAAAGGGAGAAAAGAAAAGAGGATGTCTCAAGGCTGGAGTAGGGTGAGGAATAAAGGGAGAGGAACTGTTGGCTAAAAAAAAATTTAAATAAATAAAATAAATAAGAAAGACTAGGCATGGTGGCCTGTCCTTGTAATCTCAGGGCTGGGAAGGTGGAAACAGGTAAATCCTTGACCCATTGTCCCAGCACAGCTTAGTCTAGTTAGTAAGTTCCAGGCCAGAGGAAGACCCTGTCCCACCCACCTCATCCACCTCTCAAAAAAAGTGAATAACTTGAGGTGTCCTGTGGCCTACACACACACACACACACACACACACACACACACACACACACACACACAAAGTACTAAAAAGAAATACTTCAAACCCTAGGCTCAGCTGGGTTCGACCAGGCTCAGCTCAGCTTGGCTCTTCTTTCACATACCTTTTCACTGACTTCCAAATTTAACAGGCCCTAGTATTTGAGCCCCAGCCCCTGGCTACCCTGTGTGTAGCATTTGCCTAAAAGTGTGGAAAGAGATGCTGGTGAGGTCCCGCCAAGCCTTCCACTGGCTCTGTCAGTGTGTGTTTACATCATATACAGCTGCCCACAAGGCTATTTGGGCGCCCACCGTGCTCCACGAGCGGGCCGTGTGTATTTATAACCGCACAGCCATGTGTAGACAGCCCCACACATAGATCTCACCTCCATCACTTCACACATCCCCGAGGTGCCCGGGGCCTGCTTCCTGACCTCACGTCAGGAGCTGTGTGCCCTGTAATTGACTCTGATGGGAACCGTGCTCTGCCAGCCAAAGGCATGCAGCCCACCACCTCCCACAGCCCACGGCTGCTGCCCTCCCACAGATTCAGGGGGCTGAGCCTTCCTGGTAAAGCTATGCCTGCCCAGAGACAGGCTATAAACATGCCACAGGCTGACCTGCATATGGAAATGAGGCTCGCGGTTGGGACTGGCGCCCAGCCACAGGCCTGTGGCCTGGCTGCCGCCAAATATCTTTAGCATGAACTTGGTTCCCATCAGTCTTTTCTCTGACTGGCCTCCCTTCTCCCTGGTCTCCTGCCTTGTCTTCCACTCATAGTTTGCGGCTGAGGTCTTAACCTCAAGCCTGCACAAAGGGTTCGGCTCCAAGCCTCCCTGTCTGATAATGATAACAACAGAATCCTCTTGTATCCTGTATCTCATCCAATGTTTGAGTCTCCCACATTGCAAATAACAAGCAGAGGCTAAAGAGGACAAGGTTAGCACAGTTGGTGGGAGCTCCCAGAGCTCCACGGCTGGCGTGGTACACACCTTTAATCCCAGCACCTGGGAAGCAGAGACACTAGGATCTCCATGAGTTCGAGGCCCATCTGGTCTACCTAGTGAGTTCTGAGACAGCCAGGGCAGTTACACAGAGTAACTCTGTCTCAAACAAAAACAAACAAAAGAGCACCAGCTCAAAGAGGATATAGGATTAGGCCAAGGCAGAACAAGGAACACCTAAACTAAGGAGGACAGTTGGCAGTGAAGAGAGAGCAAGTAACAATGCCTGCATAGGAGCTATTTAGAGAGTTCTTTTCTAAGAGAGAGTAAGGTAAAGGCCGTCTAGGAGACCTGATTAGAGGGCACACCCTGAGGATATCAGGTCCCTTGAGACAGAGCCGGGCTCAGTGTCCTAAAGGGTCTGATGTAGAAGCTCTTGTCAAAGACAATCCAAACCTTACTCTTGAGAAGCTTCAAGATAGCATGCCATCTTCTCATCACCAACACTACCCACCCAGTCTTGGAGTGCGGCCCCAAGCATCCTTGGGAAGAGGAGACGAGACGCACCCTTGACTGCTTCTCTTAGGAGTGGACTGTGGTCTCTGGGCTCAGTTCCCGGGGTGGGGTGGGGAGAGCAATGCTGCTGGAGGCTGCTCATGCCTGCCTCCACTTCAGCAACCAATATAAATGTGTATGTAAGCCCTTCCCTTCCTCCCTTCCCTACTTCCTTATCCCTTTTCTTCTCTCCATCCCTTCTTCCCATGCCGTTTTCCCTACAATTCTAAAGGATTCTTTCTTGGGTTGAGCCATGATCAGCCTCCCTACAATTTCCGCTTCTGACTCTACCAAATATATGCCAGCATCAGTGATGAGGAAGACGACAGTGAGACTGGCGTTTCACTGGTACCAAACGCTTCTTACACAGTATGTTATTTATTCTTCCTGCAAATCCCCTCCCCCCACAAGAATCACAGCCTTGGGGTGATTCAATCACTGCCCCATCTTGCAGCCAACAGGTGGCAGAATGAAAGTGGTGGACCCTGGCCAAATAATGCAAGCGTTCCTAGAAGCACTGAGAAGCCCCAGCTCCTCTCTGCCCTCCATTTGAAAATTTTTTAAGTACTAAAGTCAGAGCCAACAAGATGATGGAACAGGTAAAGGTACCCTCCTGGGAGCCTTGATGAATTGGAATCCCAAGACTCACATGGCAGGGAGAGAGAGCCAGTTCCCACAAGTTGTCTTTGGCTCCATACACATATGTAGATAGATAGATAGACAGACAGATAGATAGATAGATAGATAGATAGATAGATAGATAGATAGATAGA
>OU015746.1:31157822-31190509 GCA_907169655.1 Acomys percivali
TCCTCACCCCTCCTTCTCCTCCATTGTGAGATGGTAGGACATCTCATGTAGGTGTTAGCACTGAGGCACCTGCAATTCTACAGGCAGCAACTTGCTCCCTGTCTGCTGGAGGCTTTCTGACCTGTTCTTACATGATGCTCTGTCAGGCACAATGCAAAAACTATGATCCCTCCAGTAGCCCTGACATTAAAAAGTTAAAAAATAAAAATAAAAATAAAGACCAGAAGAATGGAAGTGAGGCACGAGGAAGAGAAGGGGGAAAAGATAAGAAAGAGAAAATGGGGGCTGGAGAGATGGCTCAGTGGTTAAGAGCACTGACTGATCTTCCAGAGGTCCTGAGTTCAATTCCCAGCAACCACATGGTGGCTCACAACCATCTATAATATGCACTGTATACATAACAAATAAACCAAAAAGAGATTTGAAAAATAAAAAAAAATAAAAAGAAAGAAAGAGAAAATGCAGGTTTGCTGAGCACACCTCCTCCAAGGCGAGTTTTCTCAGAACATCTGAATTAACATTCGCTGGAAGTAGAGTTTTAAACATCTAATGAGTGAAAACAAGGTCACACTGGGGTTAGGGTGAGTCTTGAACCAATGGCTGATGTTCTTAGAAGACAAACATTGAAATGCTGACACAGAGACACAGGAGTGACAGGTGAGAGTACCATGTGAAGATGGAGGCGGACCTGGGGATGTAGCTCAACTGGTAGAGTGCTTGCCTAGCATGCATGAAGTCCTGGGTTTAATCCCCAGCACCTCAAAAACTTGGCCTGGGAACCCATGCCTGTAATCCCAGCACTTTGAAGGGGAATGCAGGAAGATCAAAAGTTCAAGGTCATCCTCAGCCACATAGAGTTTGAGACCAGTACGGACGACCCAAGACCCTGTCTCAAAAAGGTGGGGGAGGCTGGTATGAGATAGATGTCCCAATGGTTAAGAACGTGTGCTGCACTTACAGAGGACCCAAGTTTGGTTCCCAGCACCCTATGTCAGTGGCTCATCAATACTGGCAACTCCAAGTTCAGGGAATCTGTCTCCCTCTTCCAGCCTCCGAGGGCACTTGCATTCACGTGCACATACTCTGCCCCACCACCAAACACACATAATTTAAAAAGACAGAGGTGGACAGTGAGTTGTGAATCTACAAACCAGAGAATACCAGTACTGCCTGGTAACCTCCAGAAGCAAAGAGAGAGGCTGCTATGATTGAGTTTTGGGTGTGTTTACTTGTCATTGTACATGCGCCTGCATGTGTGTAGGTATACCATGTGTGTGTCTGATGCCCATGAAGACCAGAAGAGCATGTCAGATCCCTGGGTGTTGGAGTTACAGATGACTGTGAGCCACCACTTGAGTAGTAAGAACCAAACCCCAGTCCTCTGGAGGAGCAGTCAGTGCTCTTAAACTGCTGGGCTGTCTCTCCAGCTCCAATGACTGATCTTGATTGTACTGAGAGACGCACAGGAGATTAGCAAAATATACTCCTGGATGTGGTCTGAGGGCATCTCCAGTAACAATTAAGTGGGGAAAGGCTATCCCTAAAGGGACCAGTCAGCACCATCCCAGAGCCTTGGGACCCTGGCAGAACTGAGAGGAAGAAGGAAGGGGCCATCGGCAGAAGCACACTCTCTGCTTCCTGACCACTGTGCTACAGCTTGCTCTAATGTAGTGGTTCTCAATCTGTGGGTTGAGCCCTCCTTTAGGGGTTGCCTATCAGATATTCTGTGTATCTGATATTACATTATTACAATTCGTAACAGTAGCCAGATTACAGTTATGAAATAGCAACAAAATAATTTTATGGTTGGGGGTCGCCCCAACATGAGGAACCATAGTGAAGGGTCACAGCATTAGGAAGGTTGAGAACCACTGCCCTAACACGTGCTCCAGGCACCATGATGCTCACCCTTGCCTCCCGCCCACAATGGAGCCAGCTGACCCCAGATACCAGCTGCCAAGTTTAATCTTCCTTCCTTCAAGCTGCTTTTCTCTGGCACGCTGTCAGAGCACTGGGAAATACCAATTCACAGAGGCACGGGACACGCCAGAGCTTCAGGAAGTTAACAGCGCCTAGATTTTTAGACTTCTGCCTCTACTTCCGCAGGGATCTTAATTTATAACAACCCACTCCAGAGGTTTCTTAGAAGGGCCCCAAGAAAGTACTAGAAAAGGAAGCCCAGATACCACACAGCCTTTCTTATGAAAACCAGACAGGTGACTGATCAGACAGAGCTCGCAGCTGAGGCGGTGAGGACCTTGGCGCTGGTTTCAGCTGGCTCCAGGGCCCCAGGTGCTTGTGATCTCAGCTCCACTTCCCTCGCCTGCCCCCACCCTTCTATTTTGGTAATTACGTGTGAGCCTTGTGAAAAGCTAAGCCTTAAAGGGAAGGGTTGAACATTTCAAATACCGTCCTATGGACCTGAGAGTGATCCAGCTTCGTACACCAGGATTGATTCTAGCTAGCCAGGCAGGCGTTCCCTCCCTCCCTCCATCCCAAAGCCATGATAGGTCAAAAAGGACAACCGTCCCCAAAGAGACAAGGGCCAGCATTCAGTCCAAGTGTAGAGCAGTTGCTTCCAAAACCTGCAAACAAGCTCTCAAGGTTCCAATGGTGTCCTATAAGAGAGAAGGGAGCGTGTAGGGGCAGAATGAAGACCAGAATCAAAGTGAGAGGAGAGGAAACTTCAGTTCAACAAGTCAACCTGGGGGAGGCGCTGTCTGTCTGTCTGTCTGTCTGTCTGTCTGTCTGTCTTGACACAGATCTTGCTGCATAACCCAAGCTAGCCCTTCTTCTACCTCAGCTTCCTCAGTGATGGGATTAAAGGTGCACGCCACCATGCTCATCTTACTGACAGATTGTTTGTTTGTTTGTTTGTTTGTTTGTTTTTAAGAGATCTCAAGTAGCCCAGACTAGCCTTGAACTTGCTATGTGGCCAAGCCCAGCCTTGACTTTCTGATGCTCCTGCCTCTACCTCTCGAGTGCTGGGGCTGCAGGATGTACGCTACCATATCTGGCTTGGATGGACTTTCTTGGCAGATGAGCTACCTCACAGGTCAGTCCACAGTGGAAGCCGGTCCGGGAAGTATCAGAAAGAAACTAGAGGGCCAGAGAGATGAGTCAATAGATAAAGGCACTTGCCATGCCTACACGGTGATCTGAGCTTGATCCCCAGAATCCACATAGGGGTGGGGAAAGAGAGAGCCAACTTCACAGAGTTGTGCCCGGACCCCCTCACTTACCATGGAACAAAAAAAAAAAAAAAAAAAAAAAAAACCACAAACACATGTTATGCACACACTCACACACAATAATAAGACTTTTTTAAGTTTTGGGGGTTTTGTTTGTTTGTTTGTCTTGTTTTGTTTTGGTTTTGTTTTTGTTTTTTGCTGTCATCACAGAAGCTGCCGTAGGAGAACAGGCTGAAGGCTGACTCTGAGCAGGAACATTTTCCATCTGGGCAGAAGCAGTAGACATAGGAAGGGGTTCATATGTGAGGTAGGGACTCGACTCCCCTGTAGGATGACACTACACAGACCCTCACATGGACACTGCACAAGTGCAGGTCCCAGATCTGCTGGGCTCATGTCCCCATGGACCCATGTCACATACTATGTCACCCTACCCCTGACCTGGTTGCTCCAATTCTCATATGTTTATAGTAATAAGGACAGTAACCAGAGAGAGCCAGGGAGGGGTTGGGAGTAGAAAAAAGCCAGGTATAGGTTACACGTATGAGGAAGCAGGGAAGGAAACAGGAAAGCCAAAAAGGCAGTGTGAGTAAGAGCAAAGCAAAGGGCACATCCTGTGCCCTGCTTATTTCAGTATCTCAAACGCCTTCAGAAGTTAGTGGCCCATAACAGCAATCAATTCATCACACGGCATAGGCTTTAGAGTTAGGAATATGGCAAAGCTTGGCTAACTGGTTCTTCTGCTCAATATGGAACCGAAGGAAGTCACTCCATGGTAGCCCGCTGGCAGCTTGGCTGGTACAGTGTCCAGAGTGGCTTCCCTTTCCCCTGGCATCTGGACAAAGACGGCTGAAAGATTAGGGCTTAGCTGGGCTGTAAACAGAGGCTGCCTGGAATCTGTCCAGTGTGCCCTCTTGAGGAAGCTAGACTTGGTGCTAAAGAGAGCCAACGCGTCAAAAACTAAGTACTTCAGTAAGGCAAAAGTTCCATGACCTAGCCTGGAAATGACACAGCACGTTTCTGCCATAGCATATTGCTCAAAGTAGTCCCAAGGCAACTCAGATTCAAGGGCCAGGGACACAGACCTCACCTCTCCATGAGAAGAGGGTCCAACAATCTATAGCCATAGTTTAAAATCACCGCTTGACAGATGCGTGAGAGATGGGGGAAACTGAGCTCTAGTTGGTGATTTTCATAAGATAAACACTAGGACTGGGGAGGTAGCCCAGTGAGACATCTGACCTTTAGCCTCACAAAACAAAATAAAAAGAAACACTTTTTAAAAGTCTTTTTTTTTAATTGTGTGTATACATGTGTGGTTGTGTATGGATGTGAACATATGAGTGCAAGTACAGTAAAGGCCAGGCGCAGTCATCGAATGCCCTGGAGCTAAAGTTACTGGCAGTTGTGAGCTGCGCAATGTGGGTGCTGGGAACCTATGAGTCCTCTGCAAGAGCAGTGCTTCCTCAACCACTAAACCTTCTCTGCAGGCCCCGCCCCCGAAAGACTTTCTTTTGAAATCGTGATGTTTATGGGTGTTTTGCCTGCACGTGTGTCTGTGTGCTGTGTGCATGACAGTAGCCTGCAGAAGCCAGAAGAGGTGTCAGATCCACCGAAAACCGGAGCCACAGACAGCTGTGATCTGCTATGTGAGTGCTGAGAATAAAACCTGGGTCCTCTAAAAGAGCTGCCTGTGCTCTTAACCACTGAGCCATCTCACTAGCCCAAATCTTTTTTTAACCTAGATCCTGTATGTGGGTTTCTTTTCCTTGTTGTGGGCTGAACTGTGAGTGGCAAAAAATAAATAAAATAAAATAAATAAATAAAAATCGGGTTGAAGTTCTAACCCTTATGCATTTTAAAATGTGTCTATATTTGGAGACAGAGCGCGGGTGAGGGGGCGGGTTTGGTACGGGACGTCCATGAAGACACAGGGAGGACAACCATCTACCGGACAAGGAGATGGGCCTCAGGGGAAGCCAGCCATGCCAACATCTATCTCCCCGTCTGAGGTAACTTGTTGAAGCCACCTTAAAAACTTCCTGCAAACCCTGGCTAAGCCATGTGGACAACAAAGGTGTTGCTATCCCCTGTGAGCAGCCCAGGCCTGCAACAGGTATGTAGAGCAGGTGTAGAATCCAGGTGGTTCCAGTGCGCTCCAGAACATTAGGACATCCTTCGCACAGGCCAGCTGCCTGCTCCTTGTGCACCAGAAGCAGAAGGTGGGAAGTGGCTGGCTCATTGCTCCCCATCTGCACCTCCAACAAGGGGGGGGCCTGACCTCCCCCCTCCACAAAGGCAACAGGACTTTCTCTTTGCAAAGATAAACACTGGCCCAGTCCTTGTTTCTCATGAATACAAGCAAATGCACAAACGCACATACACACACTTGCATACACACATATTTGCATGTACACGTGCTTTCTGGATTCCTTCCCAACATACTGTCTTCCTTATTTAATCACCACAGGCAGCCAGGAGTCAGGAAACCCAGACTTGGTTGCAGCTCGGCTGAGTTTCACTCGTCCTAGTTTTCCGTTTGGAGATGAGTTCCAGTGTGGTTTTTTTAGCACTCGGGGACTCAGGACTCCTTAGTCCAAACCCCATAGAGATGCTCCAGTCTGGCATGAGGTGTGCATAAGGGTCTGCTACTGGGCAGCCATGAGCAGCTAGCTGGCCACTTCCTCTGACTTCCACTTTCTCCACTGTGACATGGACTTGGCAGTCTCTGGCCTTCCTCTCTCAGTGTAAACGGGAGACCTGCGCTTCCTCATCCTGTCTGGTCACCCTCTGGCCTTCCTTGACTTTGCTTTTTCTCCCTTCAACAAGATCAGTCTCTTCCTCCCCTTCTTGAGTCTTCTCAATGCTTTGCTCTCTCTACTCCCAGCCTATACCACATGGCTCCTTTGAATGCCTCCTCCCTGACCATGCCGCTCCCCCCACCCTCCCACCCACCTCTCCACTCCAAGTTATCTACTGCCCTGGCCTCAGCCAATGACCCTGACACATCTCCATGTCCACTCCCTCTCCCGTGATCATAATGGACCCTGGGCCCTCCCCACCAGCCAGCATCTCCTTCTGGCCAGGGCAGGCATCCTCCTCACATGTCCTTTGCTTTGCCAACTCTAAGCACAAGATCTCTCCTCTCTGCTCGCTGAGTTCCGCCTCTCCAGCTGTCACGGAGAACCCCTTGCCTCCTGCTCCTCGGGGTCCACGTACCCTTTCCACCCTTAGGGGCCTTGGAATCAACCTAACAAAAATACCTTATCTCCTGGCAGCTCTGGGAACCAGAAATAAACAGAGAGAAACCGTCCAGTTACACAGTCGGGTACCGCTGGCCCTGGACAGAGATCACCTGTCCCGAGCAACCCTTCTATCTCCCCTAAGGTCCTTCCCGACTTCCTCTCCCTCCCCCAGCCCCTTCGATTCCCCCAGCCTGGGAAGCTGTCCATCACACACCCTCACAGGATGACCTCACCTCCTCCTTTGCAGAGAAAATAGAGGTGATCAGGAAAGGACGCCCTCTCCTTCCTGCCACCCCACCTACAGCTCTACATCTGTGCATTTCTGCCTTTGCTTCTGCAGCAGGGAAGGGCACTCCCCGCTCCACTCCCTCCCCCTCCCACCCCCATCCCCCACCTCCCCAGCCCCCACCCCCGTGCCAGGGCCAATCCCACCTCCTGTGCCAGATTTCTCCCCACCCCTTTCTCCCTAAATCCAAAGACAGGCCCCTGGGTCTTTGTTCTTTATCCTAGTCGTGAATACCTTTCTCTTGGCACACGTGTATGGTCATGTCTGTCCTTTTGTAAAACGAGGACCAGTCCCTGTCCTTTGAACCAACTTCTACTCCACTTCCTTTCCTGGCTCAGACCTGAAATCCCGCACTGGTCTGTGGCTTCCTCCTCATTCGCCACATATAGATCTTAAAGGTAAACATCTTTTAGTATTTCTATTTGTTTGTTTTAGTGTGCACACGTGGCTGCACACACACATGTAAGGGTGTGCATGCTTGAGTGTGTCTGGTGTGTGGCGAGCCGTGCATACAAGCACAACATTGGGGGCTCAGCTCTTGCCTTCCACCTTGCTGAAGCTTCTGTTTCTCATCGACGTTCCTGTGCCCAAGAACTCCAGGCTAGCTGTCCCCTGAGCTTCCAACAATCCTCCTGCCTCCACCTCCCATAGGAATGCTAGGATTACAGATGCTTGAATCAGGATGCAGCTTAAGGTGGGTTCCAGGATCAATTCAGACCATGAGGCTTGTACGGCCAATGCTTTTTCCCATTAAGCCAACTTCTTGACCCTAAAATTTCCTTCTTAGTGTTAGCAAAAGAGGCAAACACTGCAAGAATATTTGAGAAAAGCAAATTTAGGCAGCAAGATGACTCTGGAGGTAAGGCCACCCGGTCAGACCTGACGACTTGAGTTTGACCTGGAGAACCAACTCCGGAAACTTTTCCTCTGGCCACCACATGCATGCTGTGGCACATGCACATGCACACGCGCACACACACACAAATAAATGTAACATACATAAAGAAAATTTAAAGCCAGGCACGGTGATGCATGCCTTTAATCCCAGCACTTAGGGGACAGAAGTAGGTAGATCTCTGTGAGTTCAGAGCCACCTTGGACAGGACACCCAGGACAGCAAAGGCTACATAAATAAATACTGGAGAGAAAGAGAAACAGAGACAGAGATAGAGACAGACAGAGACAGAGAGGCAGAGACAATTTAGAAGAAATAAGAAACAAAGTTAAAATTTCTCCCACCTCAGAGAGAAGGAGCTTTGGTGTGCTGCCACACGGGCTTGCTCCCAGGCTCTGTCCTTGGGTTCAGTCGTGTCTTTCCACGGCAGTCAGTGTGGACAGACTCCATTGGAGGTGGCTCCCCACAGACTAGGGTGTGGACTCACCACCACCGATTGAACTAGTCTCCAGAGAAGGCATGTTTAGCTTGCCATTCGCAGCCCCCCTCCCAACCTGGCCAACTGTTAAAGGACATGGCTCGGGTCAGAGGTGTAGAAAATAGTCACGTCCAAGAGACCAGGACCTGACAGATGCATCTCTTGCCCTCTTGATCTCTTTCCACTTGAATGGCTCCCCGTCTCCACTGTTTCCTGAATGACTACTTCCTTCTCCGCTCTCTACTGATGAGCCTCCTGATCTTCCACCAGCACATTGGAGTCCACCAGGCCGTCCATATTTGCTCCCCAAGGAGCAAGCTATTCATTCACAACTCTCTGAGACAGGCTGGCCTCCTGTGCAAAGATTCCCCAACGTCCAGAGCCAGTTAAATACGGTCTCGTGGCTTCCCCTTTTCACTGATACCCATAAGGACATTGTTGACCGCTCTCCCCACATCCACCTTCCATTTCCTTCCAGGCCACTAACTCTCTACAGACCTTCAAACCAGCCATTCCTGTACCTGAAAGTATTCCTGCCACCCTCCCAGCATGCCCCACCCCCAATCCCTCCCAGCATCCTTCCACTCACCTCAGGGACTAATGTTCTCGGATATCTGACAAAAGATTCTAAGTAAAATCCCAGTAATTCCCTTAGGTTTTTTTTTGGGGGGGGGCGGGTGTGTGGTGGTGTGCCATAGTCACTTCAGTTCCTGCTTGACAGCACACACACACATACAACACACGCACACACACACACACACACACACACACACACACACACGCACGCATGCACCAGGCCACCGGTGCCACAGCATTCTGAGAAACACCCTAATGCAAGGTCCAGGGCAAAACCAGCATCCATGCTGAGCTATGGAGATTGTGACTATGGCAGCCACTCTGTGGCCAACAGCCATATGCAGCTGTGCTGAAGACACATCTTAACCAATAATAGGGACTTCCTTGCTCCAGACCTCTTTCTCTCACTTGAAAAATGGGAATAAAGACACATGGCCTGTAGAGAGGTGGTGGCCTAGAAGCAGATAGAATGGGGATGTAGGGAGGGGGTTGACAGTGTCTTTTACAGATATCAGTGAAGAAGGAAAAATATGGAAATGGAGTTTAACAATGGGGTGACTGAGAGATGGCATTGTGTGTATGTGTGTGTGTGTGTGAGAGAGAGAGAGAGCGAGAGAGCGAGAGAGACAGAGAGACAGAGACAGAGACAGAGACAGAGACAGACAGACAGACAGTATTCATACGTATACTGAGTCTTCCACTCTTTCCTCTGTCTTTTCTTTCACCCCTGCCAAAGCTTTCCAGGGCCAAGGCTCCTTTCTACTGCTGTCCTTGGAGTGGGTGTCACCAGTGTCTACTGCAGCAGTGCCCCAGCTGAGTCACCTGATCTCTTCCAAACCAGCTCCACCTTTGTCAAAGCTTCAGTAACACATCTGGATAGAGGACTGAGGGAACAGTGCCCAATTGTCACCAAACTGGCTACAAAAGCAAGAGGAAGGAACTAGAGGGCAGGCAATAAGCAACAGGGGAACTCCTTGGATATCTTTAACAATGTAAGCAATGTCCATGCTAGCTGTAGGCATCAGAGTCCAGTGTCTGTCCTAACTTCCTGACCCCAGCAGTCCTAGAGCTCTACTGATGAAGTCACTAGATGCTGTGACCATCCCTGCCCAACCAAGTCAGACAGAGTGACATTGTTTGACATGGTTTGAACATGAAGTGTCCCTCCAGAATGCTATTGGAGATTTTAGGGTCAGAGGCCAGGCCCTGGCAGCCTTAACAAGCGGTGTTCAGCTTGTTCAGTAGATCAATTAAACAAACAAGTAATAGTGACAAGATTTCAAACAAGCAATAGTGACAAGGAGATTTGTTCAGTGTGGCCACACTAGGAAGGGGAACAAAGAGCTTCAGTGACACTTTTGTCTAACAAGTTCATCTACAGGGTCCCGACATGAAGTTGAAGTTTATGTAGGGGCAGAGGGATGTATAAGTAAGCAGTCCTGGCCTAGGTGTGGTCCTCCTGATGGTCACTGACACAAGTTGTCAGAACTGTGCGAAATCTCTTTCAGGGGTACAATTTCCCCCTCTAGCTGAGATCAGGCTTCATTCAGTCTTTTCCTTCTCCCAGCATGAAAACCCTGGAGAAATTCCAATGTCTTGGTGTCCATTGTCTCAGTGTGAGAGGGAGGGCACAGATGTCTACTTAAAATATCTTCACTTCTACCAAGATGATTACAAAAAGGCTTGTATAGAGCAGACATGGTTCCCCAGATAGATCCCATCACTGAGAGGTGCTTGGCTAATGAGGTCTTGACTTAATCAATGGATGACTCCACCAACAGATGCACCAAGTGATGACGTTCCTGGGAGGTAAAGGACAGTGTGGAAGGTGGGGCCCGGCTGGAGGAAGTAGATCCCTGAGAGCTTGGAGACAGTATCTTCTTCCAGGACCCTTTTGATTGCTCTCTGCTTCCTGGCCACCATGAAGTGAACTTCCTCGTTCTGCCCACACAGTCACCACCATGATGATTCTGCCTTTCCTTGGACCTAGAGCAATGGGACTACTGACCATCCAAAAACCAGGAGCCAAAATCAATCTTCATCTTTGAACTTGCTCCTCTCAAGTGTCTTGTCAGAGTAATGCAAAGCCTAAAATAGACACACTCGTTCCTCACTCACATCACAGAGGAGAGACAATGTCAGTTAGTCTGAATGCTCCCCAATATCCCATGCACCCTGAATCTCACTCCCACATTCCTTCTACCTCCCAGCAGCCCAGGAATTTTCTTGGGAAGCAGAAGGCAGACACCCTTGCAGGCCCGGGATGCTGGGAGGTCTGTGCCCTTGACAGCCTCTATGGATAGTGGAGGAGAAAGCGTTCTCCGCCCCATGAGCCCTGCATGGATCTAGTGCCCTGAACTGAATCTCTTCCTCTGTGAAGAAGAGAAAGGAAAAACCCTTGACAGTACCCACAGAAAGTGCAAGCTGAAGGTAGGCTTCACACAAACTCTATGATGCAGATAATTTCTCCAAGTAGAGATAGAGCGAGGTACCCAGAAAGTACCAACAGTGTCCTCCCCAGAGCTGAGAGGCTGAAGAAGAGCCAGAGACTGAGAAGAAGCCTAACACTTGAGCAGATGAGCAAGTGCCCCCAACCAAAGCCAGGCACGGTGACCCATACCTATAATCATAGAACCTGGAAGGTAGACGCAAGAGGATCGGGAATTTAAGGTCATCATCAGCTACCTCATAAATCTGAGGCTAGTCTGGCTGAGCTACATGAGACCTTGTCTAAAAAAAAAAAAAAAAAAAAAATAGTGTCCCAGCTTCCCCTGTGATGTCCTGACAGTGTCTCCCTTGGACAAACTCAGCAAGAAGCCAATGGATAAGTAAGGCAAGGGTATGTGGTCCATAGGGACCAGCCTTTGCATGGAGAGAAGGACCAAGCATGGTCCCAGAGAAGAAGAGCCTCCTGCTCTCCCACATCGTTCCAGCATCACCCTGGGAAGAAGCAAATTCCTGCCATAGCGAGCACTCAGCACATTCTGGTTCTTATCCTTGTCACTATCAATTGCATCACTTGCCTGTCATAAACCCAGCCTGCTCTGCTCTTTAGGACCCTTGTCTTCTCTTCCACGTTGCAAACTTGGTTATCTTTCATTTTCCTAGGGAGGAAACCACTGATGAAGATAACACCATTCAGCTTCGTTCTAGCGACCACATTTTATCTCGAACCTCACATTCCAGTATCTCAGGATGCTGGGGGGATTTGAAGCAATCACAACTCTTTCATCAACTTTGTCCAGCCTTACCAAAAGTGCCCCTATGAAGTTTCTACTATTTGTCCCCTTGGAGCCAAGGCATCGAGGAAATTGACATGGGCTGAGCTCCTAGAGCACCCAGCACCACTCTACATCACACCCAGTGTGGCTTGACAGTTAAGCGCATTGGCTTGGAGACTAAAGGTGAGGTTCAACGGTAGATCACTTGATGGCATGTACGAGGCCCTCGGCTCCATCCCACTGCTGGAAAATGAAAACAAAAATGAACTCAGTTTGGAAGCAGGCCAATCCCGGACAAACTGTTGGGTTTCTCTGATTCCCAGTCTCCCCCTGTCAATGAAATGCTGCCTATGGAGGGTCTGTGGTGACAATGGGCAGGGCCTGACACAGAGACATTCAATCATATCTCAGGAAAGGTGTGGATGATGGAAAAAGAGGGGTCCGAGGAGGTGAGGGGGTCCCCGGAGATTCCCCTAGTGTTGACTTTTGAACCCTGTAGTTAGAGTTTCTTTAAAAACCCAATTATGCTATGTGACTATGTTTTCGTTTTAATCCCAGATGTGGGATAAGAGGCTGCTTCCCAGCAGGTACGATTTGCCTCATGCACTAGTGGTGGTGTAATCTTTGCCAGCTGCAGATACAGTATTTTCCAGTGTATGAGACAACTTTTTTAACCCCCCAAAAAATCTGTGCCAAAGTCAGAGGTCATCTTATACACCAGGTACTTCCCTGCAGCATATAGTGGTGGGAGGTGGGGTGCCATGGCCAACTCTCCACTCTGTGTGGGGAGTATGAAACAGGGAGGAGCAGGCTGCACACATCTTCTTGTACCTTGAGAAGAAGAACATGACCGTCAATTGGCTCTCCACGAGAACCCAACCATTCCACTCAGAGGGCTGCACGCCTTCGGGTTGTGTGTGGAGCATGCCTTAAAGGGGCAGTGTAGGCTGGCACTGGCTGTCTGCTGGCATTTAATAAAGTGCCTGGCTGCCTGTGCCCTGCCTGCAAATAGACATGTACCCGAGTCTGCTGCACAGGGCGTACATTGGAAGAAGGGTGTAGCCTTATATGGTGAGTATATTCTAAACTCTATAACTTTACTGGAAAAGTTGGGGTCATCTTATATGCCCAGTCATCTTATATGCCAGAAAATATGGTAGTTTAATTCTAGGCATACTGGAGAGGTATAAATGGGAGAGCCCCAAGAGGTCCTGTAGTGGCTGCTGCTGCTCCTGTTGCTGTCCCCACTGCTGCTGCTTTGACCTGCGGCTGCATTTGCTATTGTGGGATTCTGGTTTGCTCACTTGCTGGACTGCTGAGTATTCTGACAACAGAGGTTGGACTTGCCTCATTGAACTCTATATCCCTAATCAACAGGAAGAAGTTTATAGAGGTCTATGCACCCTTTCCCCTCTAACCTTCTTGCTCTCCTACTTAGTGTTGGGGCATTGGAAGAGATTAGCATGGAATAAGGGTTAGAAAGGAGGTAGAGGTATAAAAACCCAATAAAACGGGTAAAACAAATACACCTACAGAATCCAAGCTAAAGCCAGTAACAGCTCGCTGCACACACCCTGCTGCACCTCTCCCATCAGAAGCCACCACTGTGTTGTGAAGAAGCATAGAGAATACATCCTGTGGTCTTGTTTTTCTGATGATTGTTGCTTAGTTGGGGTCAGATGTCCATGGCTGGGATTGGTGGCCTCCTTGTCTGGCAGCTACAGGAATCTCTCAGAAAAGAGGAGGATGACGGAAATTTCAGCTGAGCAAAACCTGGTTCTGCCTATCCACACAAGGGCATCTCCTGAATGTGTCTCGTTCTTTTATTGAATATCAATGGTGGAGACTTGAGTGGGAGCCCCCCAGGAACCCCAGTGCTATCCCTACACTGTCGATGTAAATAGCCTCCTCAAATCCTGGAGCCTCCAGAGCTGAAAGACCGTCCTTCCTCCCTGCAAGGCCTTGGGAAGCTGCTTAGGCTCCCAGAAATCTGGGCTCTAGGAAGTCAATGTTGAGGTGCTTTGGAAGTGAACTTCAGTGTAAACCAGACTGGTCTGTGAGCCTTTTTCTATGTGACAATGGGAAGTCAATCTTCCCGGCCTTAGTTTCCCCATCTGTGAAGCAAGCCTGACTCCTGGCATCATTAAGAGGATGCACTGAGGTCATGTGGTTTTTCGGTGGGATGGAGAAGAGACACAGCACCGAAGGAGGCAGAGCTGTGGCCTCCTGCCAGCTAGAGCCAGGGACAGCTGAGAGCGTACCAGGTTCTTTAGACAGAATGGAGGCTGGCTCCTGTCTGTGGCCTCAGCGCCCCAGCCCCCGCTGGCCAGGGTTTCCTGTTGTCCTCCTTTACTCCTTTCAAAGGAGGAAGCAGTCTTCCTCTGGAGCCCTTTGTCCTGAGCCCAGCCCTGGAATGCTGGAGCCATTCACTTGTGCTGAGTATGTTGAACCACTTTCTGGGTTTAAGAAAATATATTGTTGTTTACCTAAGAGTTCCTTGGTGAGAAATGGGTGTCTGTTGCTTTAAACAGAGGCAGGGTGTGCAGACAGAAAGGCTCCGGACTTGTTTGTAGCCGAAAAGAAGGAGGGGGGCATCCTGTTGTTAACCAAGAAGGACAGACAGACAGACAGACAGACAAGGAAAAGGTCAGCAGAGACCTAACTCATTTTCCCTCTCCACAGAGAATTTCTCTTTCCAAAAGTAATTTCTTTCTTTTTCTTTTCCTTTTCCTTTTTCTTTTTCTTTTTCCTTTTCTGGCATGTGTTCTGCCAGTCTCACCTCAAATAATATTAGTCTGCTTAAGAAAAGCATCTTTTCTCTACTTAGGCTGTGCAGGACTGGTATTTCTACCTGACTGTGTCAATCCTGAAAATTCAGGCAGCAGTTGTTATGAGCAGCTCTTGAACTCAGAACTTGAAGATGGGAGTGTAAAAAGCCGTCTTATGAGCTGAATGGCCCTGTGGCTATGACTTGCTTTCCATAGTGTCTGCTGGCGCCTCCCTTCAGGAGTCTCTTGGCTCCTCTAACTCACCACTAGCCTAAGTGTAAATCTGAGACTCCTTACAGCTGCTCCAACATCACTAAGAAGCTGATGGGCAACTCCAAACTTTTGCTGCACTCCAGAACTGATAAGCGAGAATCTACCTTCTAATAAGATCTGTGGGTAAGCCAGGCAGTGCTGGCGCACACAGCACTTGGGAGGCAGAGGCAGGCAGATCTCTGTGAGTCTGAGGCCAGCCTGGAAGTCTACAGAGCTAGTTCCAGGACAACCAGGGCAACACAGAGAAACCCTGTCGAAGAAGAAGGAGAAGGGGTGGGGAGGAGGAGAAAGAGGAGGAGGAGGAAGAGCTGTGGCTGCATAGTAAAGCGTGAGAGGCACCATGACTACACATTCACTCCCTCCCACCTCAGAACCTGTGTACACGCAGCACCCTCTATGCAGAATGTGCCTCCTTCATGTGAGCCCGTGTTGGTTGTGTCTTACTCATCCTTAGCTTATACGTCATTTCCACTGAAAGGGGTCACTTGATCCCCCCACAAAAACATCCAGTTTTTTCCTTTTATAATATAATTTGCAGTATGTAATTACATATCAGCTCACATCTGTCATCATGAAAATTCAGGCCATGTTTTACTGTAGGAGCTTCACAAATGCACGCTGACTACATAAACGTACTGCCACCTAGGAAGAGAAGTCCACACAGACTACATGGGACACTTAGTCTCTCTGGGGATCATCATGCTGTCTAAAAACATTTACTGAATATTCCTATACCTCCCAAGCTGGGGTCCTAGGTATCAAAGGATTGCTTGTTACAAAATGCAGCTCAAAACGTGAAAGAGTAAGTCTAGTGTCTTGTTCAATGGACACAGTCAGAGGCGGAATGAAACTAGTCAAGCTATTCCTGGTGGTAGCAGCAAGGACTCTTCAGAAGTGGGGAAAGGAAATTAGTATCTCCAGCTCCTGCTTCTGGCTAGGTGCCTATATAGCCAGCAAGTGTCAAGTACATGAGAGCAACATATGGATTCTTTCTCTACAACTCATGACTTGCGCCTTGTTTTGAGGTAAAAATAGCAATGCACACAGTCTGGGGATAGAGAGATGGCTCAGCAGTTAAGAGCATGCACTGACTGCTCTTGCAGAGGACTCGAGTTCGGGTCCCAGCACCCACATCAAGTAGTTCACAAACAGCTATAACTCCAGCTACAGGGGACCCAACAGCTTTTCAGACCTCACGGGTACTGCACACACCTGTACATACCCACACAAAGACACAATCAAAACTAAACCTTACAGCAGGATGAGGTGGCATAGGCTTTTAATCCTAGCAATCAGGAGCCAGAGGCAGGTTGATCCCGGAGTTCAAGGCCAGCCTAGTGTACAGACTGAGTTCCAGAATAGCCAGGGCTACACAGAGAAACCCTGTCATGAAAAACTAAAATAAATAAATAAATAAATAAAATATTTTTTTAAATAGTGGGGCGGCTGTGGAGCACACCTTTATCCCAGCACTTGAGGGGCAGAGGCAGGAAGATTTCTGTGAGTTAGTAGCCAGCCTGGTCTACAGAGTGATTCCAAGATAGCCAGGACTACACACAGAGAAAGTGTCTCAAAAAATGAATAAACAAAAAAAATAAGATAAAATAAACCTTAAAGTGATGCACACAATTTAAAAATAAAATGGTACAGAAGTCTCTCATCCCTCCACACCTTTAATTCTATTCTTCAAAATTAACTATACTTTAACTCATATCCATTCTTTTCTAGAAAATTATTTCATATCTCTAAATATATTTTTATACAACTGCTTCTTGACTTATTAATGTTAAGTGCTGCCTATTTAATTCTTCTTTTTCAAAAAAATCTTATTATACTTACTTGTGTGTATATGTGTGTAGAGGTCAGAGAACATCAGTTTTTTTCTTTTCTACTTAGTGGAAGAGAGCATGTTACACAAATATGCACACAGTGGCCGGAAAACAACAGTAAATAACTATTTCTCTCCTTCCACTTTTACATGGGTTCTGGGGATCTTACACAAAGTCATCAGGCTTGATTCTTGGCAGCAGGTTCCTTTACCCACTGAGCCACCTTGCCAACACTAGTTCGTTCTTTCTTTCTTTCTTTCTTTCTTTCTTCTAAATACTTTTGTTTGTTTGTTTTTTGTTTTGGTTTTTCAAGATAGGGTTTTTCTGTGTATCCTTGACTATCCTGGACTTGCTTTGTAGACCAGGCTGGCCTCGAACTCGCAACAATCTGCCTGCCTCTGCCTCCCAAGTGCTGGGATTAAAGGCGTGCACCACCACCGCCCAGCTTAAATACTTTTTAAAAAGATTTTTAAAATTATGTGTACAGTGCTCTGTCTACATCAGATCACATTATAGATGGTTGTGAGCCACCATGTGGTTGCTGGGAATAGAACTCAGGACCTCTAGAAGAGCAGTCAGTGCCCTTAACCACTGGGCCATCTCTCCAGCCCTCCTAATTCTTTCTTATGACATCAAGATGCAAATTTACCCCAGACTTCCCACATTCTTCTCCAGAGTCAAGCCTGGTAAATGTAGTCTTCATTCCTCGTCAAGGAAATTTCTCTTTGCAAAAGATGGAGACCACTATGAAGAGCTGTGGAATCCAGTCCAAAAGGATAAATCTGCAAAATACTTCCACACTTAAGGCTCAAGGACACTGAGGAAGAAGGGGAGGAAAGACTGTAAGAGCCAAAGCCTCCTCCAGGACTTTGCTGTGAGATCGCGTCCTCTAACAGTATCAGAAGCTGTACCCATAAAGGCTCACCAACAACGACTGCCTAGACGTGAGCTGAACAAGGATGACACCGAAGAACATTCCAAACCACATGGGGGAAAGCCCTTAAGGGCTCAGTCCTACACAAAGAGCTGTAGGCAACTGAGTGAAGCTGTGAGTGAAAGAAGTGGCCTTTCCCAGAGAAGAGCACACCAATTGGTTGTCTGGTGCCAAACAGTCAACCCTACAAACATACACACAAGTAGCATTGTGTGGGCTCCACAGGTTATTTGGGGACTATGAATGTACATACAAATACATGTATGCATGCAATAACAACTGATGGGAAAAAGAGGCCATGGGTTTGAAGAAGAACAGGGAGGGGTCCATGGGAGGGCTCGGAGGGAGGAAAAAGGAGAAATGTTATAATTAAAGTGCAACCTCAAAAATAAACAACAAAAAAAGACAAGTGAATTTAGCTGTTCTGTATCATGAATAATCATATCACTGTTATTTATCTTTATAAACTCAAGCAAAGCAGTAAAAACATATTATTCCTTCAACTATCACTGGCTCTCTTCTTTAATTACTGTCTTATAAAAGTTCTGGGGTCTCTCTATTTTTCTTAGCTCATTTCCCCAAACCCATCTAGCTATTTTAGACATCTCTGTATTTACAGTGCCAATGGTAATAACATGCACGTTCTGTTATTTGTCCAATATAATTGTCTTCAATTCCTCACCCATCTAAAATTTGAAAATACATAGCATTTATATTATTGGTCTAATAATATTTGCAAATAATTCATAAGCTTGATTGTTTTCCTTGAGTTTCCAATTGCTTTTGTTTTCCTTGTACTGTTTGCCTTTGTTACAATTTCTTCCCTCTCCACTGTAAACTTTCCATTCATACAAAGTATTCCCTTGGGACTTCATTTTCCCTCAGGAGGCATCTTACCACACTGCCCTGCCCCTCACCTAACTTCTACAGCATCTACCAGCATAGTTCCTTTCTAGTGCCTCCCAAAACTCTCGTAACGTGTTCTCTTTGGTTAGATCCAGAGTTTTTTAAAGCTGTGTCTTAGTTAGGGTTTCTATGGCTGCGATAAATATTATAACCAGAAGTACCTTGGCAAGTAAAATGGTTTTTTTTTTCACCTCATTTTATGGCTTATAGTCCATCATACAGGGCAGGAACTCAAGGCAGGAACCTGGAAGCAGGAACTGATGCAGAAGCCATGGAGGAGTCCTGCTTGCTTGCTTGCTTGCTTGCTTGCTTCCTTCTTTGCTTGCTTGCTTTCTTGCTTGCTTGCTTGCTTGCTTGCTTGCTTCCTTCTTTGCTTGCTTGCTTGCTTGCTTGCTTGCTTGCTTGCTAATGGTTTCCTCAGCTAGGAGCACCTGGCCCAAGGGTGGTACTGCCCACATTGAACTGGGCCCTCTCACGTCAGTCTTCAATTAAGAAAATGCACCACAGTCCCATCTAATAGGGGTGCTTTTTCAATTGAGGCGCTCCCAAAATGGCTCCAGCTTGTGTCAACTCGACATAAAACTGGCCAGCACAGGCTTGTAGTAGATATAAACATGTTTTTGTTTTGATCCCAAATATGGGATGTGAAACAGACTTGTGTGAGGGTGTGCAGTGTTTGTTTACTGGAAACAGACTTGTGAGAGGACATGTGGTGCTCGCTAATAGAAGGGTAGCTGCCTATTGTGGGTGCATAGTCCTTGCCAACGGATGATAAACAACTTAGGATGGACTCACACACCCCCAAAACAAGAGGTGTGGCTTTTTGGTCTTGGCATCACTTCCTCTTGTTTGGCTGTTCATTACTCCACTTTGAGATACTCCAAGAGAGAAACGCTCCAGAGAACACTTTTAGGTTCCAGGTTCCGGCTGTTGCTCCTGATTCCAGCTGCTGCGGTTGCAGTCACCTTTTCTGAATTGCTGGTTTGCTGTTTAGCAGGTCTGCTGAAATCCTGACTACAAAGAGTGGAATCACTCCAAGGAGCTGAGTCTAAAAAGGTCTACTTCTTGTGTTCCCATTAACTACTTTTCTACTCTGTCTAGGGTAGGTGATATGGAAAGGAGGTATAACATTTTTTTTTTAACCATATAAAGTAGATTTGAAAACATTCAAATCCTACATAGGCTGTTAGTTTTTCTTTCTTGGTTTCCTCACTCATTTTGTGTGTGTGTGTGTGTGTGTGTACAGGAGAACGTGTATGGATGTGTGCGTACATACATGTATGCACAGGCTGTAAGTTACCCGCAGTGTCAGTTCTTAGGAGCCACTCACTTTGTTCTTTGTTTTGGGGGGTTGTTGCTTGAGACATGGTCTCTCACTTGGACCTGGCGCTTGCTGATAAGTCTACACTGGCTGGCCCCTGAGCTCCCCAGTGCTGATATAACAAACGCAGACCACCACGCCCAGTTTTTCATACGGCTGCTGGGGATTGAACTCAGGTACTCTACTGACTTGAGCTATCTACCCAGTTCCTTCTCCAGCACCCTTACTGAATCATGGTCCTTTTTTTTTGCTTTGTTTTGTTTTGGTTTGGTTTGTTTTTTGGTTTTTTGGTTTGGTTTGGTTTGGTTTGGTTTTGGTTTTTTGAGACAGGGTTTACCAGGCTGGCCTTGAACAACTCACAGCGATCCATTTGCCTTCTGCCTCCTGAGCGCTGGGATTAAAGGTGTGCACCACCAAACCTGGCTCTTTCTCCCTTTTTTAAAGAAAGGCTTGTCTTTAATGTATGTGTATACATGTTTGCAGAGTAAGTTCAAGGCCAGCCTGGGCAAATTAATGAGACTTTGTCTCAAAGTATCAGAAGGCTGAGAAGATAGCTTGGTGGCGGCGGAACACTTACTTAGTATGCCAAAAAAAAAAAAAAATATATATATATATATATATATATATCTTGTGTTCAATCCCCAGAGCCACAGAAAAGAAAGAGATAAAGGAAGATTGAAAAAGAAAGATTTTGAGGCCAGCCTCGTCTACAAAATGAGTCCAGGTCAGCCAAGGCTACACAGAGAAACCCTGCCTCGGAAAACCAAAAAAAGAAAAAGAAAGAAGAAGAGTGCTCTACTCAGTCTCTCTAGCAGAAAATAGGGTGCTCCTGGGTCCACACTGTAGATCTTGATCCATACCAAGGCAAGCTGAAGGAGATGAGCCGAGGCTAGCCTCAGGCCGCCTCTGCTTTCCAGCACATGTGTCCTGCTCTGGCCAGGGCTTCTTACACAGCGTGGGCTGTATTCCGGCCTCTCGTTGCCCTCTCGCCTGAGCAATGTACAACCTGCTCACACGTTCACAGCAGCCCTGCTTCTCTGGAATAAGACCTGGCTATACTGGGCCCCCACTGCCAAACGGCCAGATGGGGAGGGAACCAGGCCCTACATCCTCCTTAATTTGAGCGCATTCTCTGTGATGCCGTACTCTCCACCCAGCGTGATTTCTTTATTTATGTTACTCACGTGACCCGCAAGGAATTTGAGTTTAGGACCGTTATCTTAAACAATATTTTTTTTTAATGTTGGTTTATCCAAGTAATTCGTTTCATGGTCTTTTTCTAAATGGCATTTTTCTTTCCCACCCAACCCCCTCTCCCAGCCCTCTCGGTTAATCTATTTGTGTTCGCTCTGCCCTTTTCTAAAAATACATACAATGCAACAGGAATTTTTTTTTTAAAGGTAATCTCTGGAATGTTCGAAAAGCATTCTGACCACAAAGTTATATTAAGATGTTTAATTATCAGAAAATTGCCGTATAATAAACCTATCAAACAGTACGTGTGTACCCTGCATATATGCACTGGAAATTCCTGAGCAACCTCAGTCTGTAAACGTAGTCACCTCACCCAGCACTCAACCGACCCTTTATGCCCTTGCTTTAACCAGCCTGGGAGACTTGAAGGTGCAGTCGCTCATGTGTAGCTTCAGGATCAACCGGTTCCGGGGAGTTCTCCAAGCAGTTAGAACCTCCCCTAGCTCACCCAGAGACTAAGTCCGTTCTTCCTTCCTACAGCTACCAGCCTGCTCTTAAAGAATTTATTTGTCCACTTTCCATATTTTAGGATGCCCTCGAGTCTCTGGGTCGCGAGCTAATATCGCATAACAAGCAAGCATGGTAGCCCGTAACAAGAATCATTTCTGAGGGTCTCGTGGGTGGCTTGCCTTCAGAATATAGTTCTCTGGGTCTCCTGGAACAGGTTAGCTCCACGTGGCTCTCATTCCACTGAGCCCACGCCCTGGTTTTCTCATAGCAACGGCACACACATAAGGAGAAAAGTTCAACAGCACAAGCCGTTTCCACCTCTGTTCATAACACCACATCCATTAGCACCAAGTGAAAACAGGGAAGCCCGGAGTCAAAAGCAAGGGGACATGCTTGTCTCAGGAGATGGGAAGGCGGGGAGAGGAGTATTTACAGACCGTCCTCACCTGTCTGACGTTTTGTCACAGATATCTGTCCCTTTCCCACATGCACAAATATACTCATGACATCCCTGAGACAGACCAAATGTCTAACGCAAAGTCAGCATGGGTCTGCAATTCCCGAGTCTTGTGATCTACACCAGAGCTGGCTGAGGCGCTTCTTCATTTGATAAGGAGCTAAGAATCAAAAAGACACGTTGGTTTTCCTCCTACACCTAACACCCAATGGAGCAGAGTGTACTGAGCCATTGCAGAAACGCTCCCAGTCGGGGTGGGAAAGGATGGGATGCATGCACTAGTTCCACATCAAGCCGGGAGTTTCTCCCAGAGGCAGGCTAAGATGGATTTGAGAACTTTCTTCGAACTAGTCCCCGATAGCCACTCTCATCTACCTGGTTCTTTCTTAGGAGCTCTTGGCTCTTCCTTCTGGGGTATCTTCCCGGTCTATCGGGCTCTGCCACTTGGAAGAGTGTGTCTGGGGTGACCAGATCATAACCCAGGTGTCTGTTTCCAGCCAGACATACGTTTACCTCTCCAGCAGCCTCAGTTTTCTTTTGTATTTGCTTGTTATGCAGTATTAGCTGACTGAGACAACCCCGGATGGTGACCGGGTTTTCAGCTGGTGGAAATTCTTTCTGGTACTTTGTTAGCATCCTGTGGGGTGCTGGTTCCTTCTGTTTGACTTCAGGTACAGAGGCCATCTCCACAAATCTTTTGAAAACTAGCCACTTTCTCTCCCTGAAGAATCACACCCTTCATTTTGTCCAGGAGGCCTTGTGTCCAGCTGAAAAGGGACACTATAGTCTAGTTAGCCACCAGGACCTGCTGCCTAGTGAAAATCTGAGCCAAAAGACTTCAACTAAGGAAAATCAGTGCAACTAAGCCAAAAAGTTGCTGTGAGTTTCCTGGTGGACAATGAGGTGAGCAACAAAAAGACTCCTGCTAGTTTGTTAAACAAAATGTTTTCTTTCTTTCTTTCTTTCTTTCTTTCTTTCTTTCTTTCTTTCTTTCTTTTTCCTAGAGATCATCAAATACAGCAAGCATGGTAAAATTCAGAATTGGTGGATGTCGGGGGTGGGGGGGGGTTGCAGTGAGGACAACTTCTCATGAGGCAGAGAGCTTAATGACTTTGGGGTAAAAAAGGAGCCGCAAACAAGATCTGCTATTCTGACGGCAGCTTCCTGAGAGCTGAGAGAGAGAGAGAGAGAGAGAGAGAGAGAGAGAGAGAGAGAGAGAGAGAGAGAGAGAGAGAGAGAGGGAGGGAGGGAGGAAATCAAGGTGAAGACAAACAAAAAGGTGTTTAAAGCCACATTCAAGGAGAAGAAACTCAAGATTTAACTGGCTGTATTTTATTTTGTTTTCCAAGTTTCAAAAGCAGAAGAGACTATAAGCCGCTGAGCTCACTTCAGAGGGGAGGAAAGAAGACACGCTGTTCAGATGACCACTTGCTGGATTCCCTCTCCGAGCTCTGGAGACGCTGGCCTGACATCTGTTCTGATAACTGAGGGCTCCTGTCGGCCTTCTTGTCTGGCTGTGTTGGGGAGTTCCCACAGAGGCTACGGGGAGGGTGGTTCACTTCAGCTAGTGGGCTGGCTGGGTGAGAGGTTGACTTGCTCCGTTTATTCTGAAGGGGTACAGTGTGTATCCGAGACAAGTGAGGTTAATAATAGATAGTGGGGGCCGGCGAGATGTGAAGGCGCTTGCTTCCAGGCCTGATGACCTGAGTTTGATCCCTAGAACCCGGGTGGTGAAAAGAGAAAACTGATTCCAGTAAAATGGCCACACACATACTGCCGCATGTTCACATATACACACGCAGCACACAATCAACCAATAAGTAAAAGACAGTGGGTATGGGTGTGGGTGTGTGCACGCCGTGTGTGTGTCCCTCTTCAGGAATTCTAAGAAAGTGGGCTGTCCTCACCGGTCAGAGCTAGTCGACCACAGCCCTACCGGCTTCTGTCCAGCTTGGCTGGGTTGACACGGGAAGTGCGGGCTCAGAGGAAGGAGGATGGAAGGCTGACCTGACACTGGGAAAGCGCCTTAGGACTGATGTCACCAATGCAAGAGCCATTTGTGTCTCCTCCCTAGTGTCCTGTCTGGTTCATGGCTGTGGCCCAGCGCTGAAGCCAAAATTCGACCAGATTCTTTTCAGAGCCACAGCCGGGTCTCTCTGTCCCAGGTGACTGGCGTCTTCCCCACTTACTAAATGTGTGTTGTGATCTCAGTGAATGGGAGACAGAAAAACCCACTGCTAAACCCAAAAACGCCAGCATGTCTGGGCCGGCCCTGGCTAATACTCTCTCAGTCTCCAGTCTCATTCATGCCTTTTCCCATTCACAATGCCGTTACCTGTCTCCTGCAGCCAGAGGGCTCTCAGGAGGCAATGGTTCGTTCGTAGTGGTGGGCACGGAGGTCAGAATAAGGAAAAAATGCCTACTGTCTGCCACGGCATCATTGTGTAGAAGGAGGCAGTGTCTCTAATTTGAGATGCCTTCTGACACAGGCATGCTGAACGGTGGGCGCAAAGAATGCGAACAGCCAGCCGATCAGTAAAGCAATTACAGAACAAAATTAGGCTGATGCTCAGCACTGGCTTGGGGAGGGGTTACACTTTAGGAAACAGCACAAGACCCCCCTCAAATATGCCCTAACCTAAGAGCCCATCCCCAGGACTCTGTGGCCCCTCAGGCGGCCTCCCTGATGGGTGTGGATGGAGCATCCTTAGCAAGCAAGAAAAATCATCAAAGGCCCACCAGCAGGGTTGCTCAGCCATTAGACAGGGAAGACAGATTCCCTCTAAACCCAGCCTTTAAAGGCAGCTCAGTTATCTTCAAGGGCCTCAGGAAAGCCCCAGATAGGTGCCATCCAGGAAACAGGGATACTTTGAGATCAGCAGGGTATAATGTGGCATAAGAGCGGCAGGTCAGGCCCAGAAACAACTTCCTGACTCGAAGGGCTTATTGGACCATGAAAGAGGACTCCTAGGGAGACTGCGAAATCGCCATCTCTCTGGGCTTTTAGATGCCTGTTTATGTGAGGGAGCGGCTTCCCAGACAGCCCAGAGGCAGGCTGAGGAATATGAGGACTTCCGAGTCCCCTCCTGTCGCCCCCAGGAAGCTATTTTAGCCTAAGAGCCCAGGTTTCCCCTTTATGAGTGGAAAATCCAGTCCAGAAAATGGCATTCTCCTCAGTGCTTTAAAAAAGCATGGAACTGTTCACTTACCCATTCATCCATCCATTCATTCATTCAACACATGCAGTAAACACTCACTGCATGGATGGTTCAGTTCGGCCTCCTTGAGAGGAATGAGAGCCCTTTGATGGTCTGTGAGATTATCTTATTATCCAAGGAGGAATGGTGTAGGTAGAAGGTAGCAGATCTACGTCAGAAATATTTGCAGCCTGGAAGCCGTTTCAGTGTCTTACCTTGGAGGGCCTGTTCCAACTTTGAAACAGCTGTGAGGTGTAAAGTCGAATCCTCAGTTCTTAAATATCAAGTGGTGACTCAGTGTGGTGGAGGCAGGAGCTGGAAGCAGGGGAAGGAGCCAGGCAGGTGAGAGTGGCGTGAATAGTGGTTTCCTTTATGTTCCCCCCCTCACACACACACACACATACACACACACACACACACACACACACACACACAAACACACACCAGGCCTGGAGACGACTCAAGGGCCAGAGACTCAACACATAAGAGCAAGTACTGCCACATAGAGGGTTAGAACTCAGTTCCCAGCATTCATATGGTATGGCTCGCAACTGCCTGTAACTCCAGTTCCAGGGTATCTGACATCCTCTTCCGGCCTCCTAGGTCATTGCACTCACATGTACAACACACACACACACACACACACACACACACGCACACACGCACGCACGCACGCACGCACGCACGCGCACGCGCAATCAGAACCCTTAGCGTCCCCAGGGAACTGTAGATTTTTTTATACCAACAGAATGCCTGCGAGTTTTGATTTGGAAACTCTCCTAGAATTTGAATGCAAAGTCCCTGGGGGACCTGGTCAAACACAGGCAGGCTATGACTCCCAAGCGGCAGGACATGAACACTCCCTGTGGTAAGGGTGGAGTGTACAGACAGGAGTGAGCCCTCCACTTCAGCTCTATGGGGTGTGGGATCTTTCTCCAGAATCATCCTCCAGCTTCCAAGCACAGGGATCGGCACTACAGGCCTCTGCCGAGTCGGCTGACTTAGGGGCTCCTGAGTTTGAGGCTTATTTACTGGGCACTCACGTTGCCCCTGGAAGTGAGCTACAAGGTGGTGCTGGACTTTGACAGTTGGTTCTGACTTCTGCTGCCTGCTGGGTTTGAATTCTTATTACTGCCAAGAACACAGAGCTATTCACTCACTGGTCCTCTTCATCCATCCATCCATCTATTCAACTGCTCATTGAGCTACTTGTTCAATCCATCTAGTAAATACACTTTTATTTTTAAGGGGAAAGGGCACACAGGTGCTGTATCATGCGTATAAAGAGCACAATGGATCCCAGGGATTAGACCCAGACCATCTGACTTGGCAGCAAGCACCTTTAATATCCACTGAACCATCTCCCCAGCCTGAAAAATATGCTTTTGTTTGTTTGTTCTGTTTCATTTTGTTTCATTTTTTGAGACAGGGTCTCTCTGTGTAGCCTTGGCTGTCCTGGACTCGCTCTGTAGACCAGGCTGGCCTCCAACTCACATCTATCCAACTGCCTCTGCTTCCCGTGCACTGGGATTAAAGGTGTGTGCCACCACACCTGGCTGAAAAATATTCTTTTTTTTTTTTAAAAAAACAAGATTTATTTATTTATTTATTATGTATATAGTGTTCTGCCTGCACATACACCTGCTCACCAGAAGAGGGCAGGAGATCTCATTATAGATGGTTGTGAGCCACCATGTGGTTGCTGGGAACTGAACTCAGGACCTTTGGAAGAGCAGCCAGTGCTCTTAACCTCTGAGCCATCTCTCCAGCCCTGAAAAATATTCTTAAAGCCTTGTCAAGAGCTTGTCAATTGCTCCAATGAACAAGACAACCACCACTCCAGTGGTGCTTGGGCCTAATATGCTAGTGAGAAGGAGGCCCATAGACAAGAACAATGAGATGTAACAGAGATGATAGATAGACAGACAGACAGACAGACAGACAGACAGACAGATAATTTTGTGTTAATTATCATTAGGGTGTGTGTGTGTGTAGAACTTCAAAACCGGGGAGAGACTAGGGTGAGGACAGCACTGGCCCACACATTTGAATGGGTGGGAAAGCCCCTTCTGTACTACTGTGACTCTATGAAGCCTGCACCAACAGGAGCCTGCCCAGTCCCTACTCACTCTGGAAGGACCCTCTAGACACAGCCTGGCGAGCGCCAAGACCGCCAGGAAGCATTGTGGTCCAAGAAGGGCAACAGAGGAGGGCACAGAAGACAGGTCTGTAAAGGGCCATATAGAACAAGCTGTGACTTAAGCCAGCATTAGTGCCAGGTGGAAATGCACAGAGCCTGGGGTTCAATGCCCAGCTTGATAGCTGGAGTATCAGAGGCCAACAAAGGATGTTCATGGTGACCCAGCAATGAAGAAAAGAGACAGAACAGGTGACTGATCCTGCCGAGCTTCTTGCCCAGTGTTTGAGCCACTATGTCACAGCCCTCAGGGCAGGTGCTTGCATCCTGGAACCTCCAGTAGCCAGTGTGGTTTGAGGAGGAGGGGTCCAGGTTAGTGAAAGTGAGAGCAATGAGGAAAGAACATCATGAAAAGCCTACCTAGACTTTGAACTGACCAGGACTGACCTCCAGTTCAGATGACCCGTCCTCAGATCTATGACCTTGGGAGGTGGGGGAGAGGGGGGTGCATATAATCTTTCTGAGCTTCCATCTTGCCTTGTGTGAGACAACACAGACACACTCCAGAGATGTACTGTGAGTACCAACACAGGGCTTAGCACAGGGCTGGCACACATGAGGAACCCTTGGGTAAGTTTACTGTTACAGGATTCTTGACTACTCCTGAGGCAAGAAAGGCATTTTCCCTCATGCCAGAAAGAACAACTGTGTGTGAACACTCCCATCACCTTATGCTTGCTCGTACACTCACCAAATACTCGTCAGGCACCCGTCCTGTGACGACTCTCCTCCTAGTCCACTAGGAAAACCATGTGGAGTAGACACAAACGTGATCTTGCTAATACAGGAGGCAGTGAGCAGCCGCATGAAGATCAGCAAAGATGGAAACTTCAAGAAATTCTAGGCCAGGGCCCTGGAGTTGTGAAACATGACTTTACTCTCAGTACTTGGGAGGCAGAAGCAGGTGGATCTCTGTGAGTTCGAAGCTAGCTTGGTCTACATAATAAGTTCTAGGACGGAGCTACATAGTGGGACCCTGTCTCTGAGACAGTTCTATAGGCAATCTATATAAAGAGGCAATCCTTCGTTCAAACACACATATGCATTCTTTTGGTTCTGTTCCATGAGAGAAGCCTGCCTAATATAACAAAACAGAATGACAGATGACCCAGCCTTGGCCCCTGCAAACAGTTGAGCAAGCAGACGTATTAGCAACGGCTCGTTGTAGGAGGAACACTGGGCATGGGTGCTGAAGGCTCCGTTTCTGGTTCGACCCACTAGTGAGCAGCCCAGAGTTCCTCAGGATTGAGACTGAGTGTGGTCATCCCCCTAGGTCCCAGCATGTAGCATCCAAGAAGGTTGTCACAGTTAACATGGTCAGAGAACCGTGGAGAATACTAATAAGCTTGTTGCTGGTCAATGCTTCACCACTTTAAGGTCCTCTCACCTGCCTTTCTGCTGCATGTTGGTCTGACCCCATGGCATCCTTGTGATGCAGATTTGGGATGGGTTGCGTGAGTCATGGGCCTGGTGTAAAAAGAAATGTAGAGCTCTCATACCTGTGTTTATATGGTAGCACATGAAATCGAATCTGGGTTGCTCTGAACATGAAGTCCTATGCAAGCATACAAGTTGCCCAGGTATGAGCTGACCCTGAGTAAGTCCACTGGGGAAGTGAGAAGTTGAGGCACAGAAGAAATGACTCTGCTGCTGTCGCCCAGTCAGGAGCTGGAAGAGTGGCACCTCACAGTAAACCCCAACCTGAGTCCAGCTCCAACGCTTCCCAGGGGCTTCGGGCGGGCCGGGTTTCGGGGGGGGGGGGGGGGGGGGGGGGGGGGGCACAACTGTTCCTCCTGGACTGGCTCCTTTCAACAGCCACATGGAAAGTGATGTAAACAAATGTCCTGGGATCAACAAATGCCCTAGGATCTTGCCCTCTGGAGCTTTAATCAGTTTCTGCTGCTCTCGGGGCAAAATGCAAAGTCTCAGACTGACGTATAGAGCCCTTTGGTGTCTAAACCGTCATTAAAACTCCCCAGCTGCACCTCTGCTCCCCCTCCCTCAAAATGTGCTTCACCAGAACACACAGCTTCCTGCCTCTTCCCAACTGGTCCTTGATTCTTCCGGCTTGCAGACCTTTGCTTCTTCTCGTCACTCTGTCTCAGATGCCGTCAAGGAGGAGGACAGACGGGACAAAGACACTGAGGCAGAGGGAGGTCGTGACCCACGTGTCTGCGTCCTCGGAATACCTCTCTACTCTTCCATTCATTCTGCCTTCCAACCACCATCCACCCGCCCTAGATAGACCCACCCATCTGTCCTCCCATCCCTGTACCTGTCCAGCTACTCCTTTGCCTACTTGCTAACCCAGCCACCTTTTCATCTGCTTCATCTGCCCTACTCTATAGCATACATCCTTCCTCCTGTGTGCCTAGTCACTCATCCATCCACCTATTTATTCATCTATCCACCCACACACCCCTTAGGCTCCCATTTTTCCTTTAATCCATTTATCCCCCCCCCCACTTACCTATCTATTCATTCCATGAATAGATCTATTCATCTATTCATTCGTCTTTCCATCCATGCATCTTATTTCATCCATCAGTCTATCCCTCAGTCTACCCAATAACTCACCTATTCATTTATCCACGTATCTTTATTTACATCCACCCTACCCACCTCTCTTTCAGAAGCCAACAGTCTAATGGGAAGGCAGCAAGTGTCACTCCTTGCAGAAACCACTGACATCACAGCTTGCATGAACCCAGACCTTGTCCTTATCATTGATAGCAATTCTCACTTTCCTCTTCCTAACTCTATCAGTGGTGTCCCTGGATGTTACCCCCCACAGTGGGTGGCGGGGGGGGGGGGGCACAACTCCAGGATTCTCTACTAATCTCCTACGAGAAACACAAATCCAAGAAGCTCACTGTGATGTTGGTGGCCTCACTGTAGAACTTGGAGCCTTGGGGTGAAGGTGGTACCCTGAACCTCACAGCTTTTCATTGCTCGGATGCTTTTCCTCCAATTACCCGCCTCTTCCCAGTGTCCAAGCTGCTAACATGAGACCCTCTCCGTGACACAAGCTCTGGGGGGGAAGGGGGAAGGAGGTGACCTCATCCTCACTCCCTGCTGTGGAAAAAGTCCTCAGGACCCAGTGAGTTTAATGTCCTGCCACAACTCCTCCTGGCTGTTTGCCAGACTGAAAACCAAGCCCTCCAAAAGCCCAAACATGAGCACCTGGTAGAATTAATTTCCCAGTGTCTTCAGGTCAGCAAAACCTCAGGTGTACTTTTCCCAGCATGCTTTGCTCCTCTCTACGCCTCCTACCACCAAGGGCTGCATCATCTAGAAGCACCACAGATTCCAGAGGGAAGCTGGTCCTGGCTCCATCCCCCCCTGAGCCCTCAAGCTGTTTTGCAAGAGATGGTGAACTTTCAGGACCACCCCTCGGGTCCACTTAGACGACACCTTGTTTTGAATCAGAGGCATCTTATTTTCCCAGAGCTTTGTATTCAGATTCAATATTGACGTCAGAAGCCAAGAAACATGAATGGCTCCTACAGTGAGGGAGGGGAGATGTGCTCCCCAATCTCATACCTAAAGCATTCCTTCGGCCATTGACTTTGGAGGCAACTGCTCTATGTCACGTGACTTAGCTTCATTTGCTGGGAACGACACCAAGCCACACAAACTCCAGGGAATGCCTACTCAGCAAATGAGGACTCTGGTCCCTCATCTTTGCCTTCAGGGGTTCACAGCAGAGGAAATCCAGGAGACAGGCCCTCCCTTTCTTGAGAAAACTGGAGACAGAATCTTGCTTCCGTGCAACAAGTCTGCCCTAACTTAAACTTTGACTCTGTACCAGTATGCTTTCTGAGCTATTTGCACTGTGAACATAGCACCTAAAAAGATTTATTTAAAAAAAAAATTAAAAAGAGGTGACTGTCATTTTTAGAAAGGCGAGACACTCAACACATCCTACCCTGAGTAGATTTCTTTGACAGAGCGGGATGTTGCCTGGATGGTAAATATACCCTCAGACTGTAAGTAAACAGTCCATGGCATGGAGCTGGGCTATAAAAGAGGACATTTTACCCAAACGTGGCCACACACGCCTTGTTATTTCCCAGAAATTAGAGGGTCTCCCGGTGACCCCGTAAATTCATCCCACAGCTTCAGCAGCAGACTCGTTTTGATAGAATTTTCCAGTCTCAGTTGATAAGATGCTAGAAGCTGGGGTGGAAGAAGGGGCCAGTCAGTGCACCCAAAAGCAGGAACCAAATTCTCGGACCTCTGGGTTTCTGGGGGAAACTTTGTTAGCTGGAGGGGATTGGTAAGAAGCCAGGCGATGGCGACTTTCCCTAAGGGGTGGCCTTTTTACTAAAGTGATAGGAGTTGATAGGGTCGGTTGAAAACGTCACTCTTGCACACTGCAAGGGCTGGATCAGGCAGAATACACAGCACCAACCCCACCTCCCACCCCCCGCCCCCACCCCAACCCCCAGAGAGCCTTCTGCCTACAGAACCGATCAGGGAGGTTTTGAAGCTAAAGGAAGAATTCACAGCCATACTTAACAACTCCCCGCCCCGCCTTTGACAACCCAGGATTGAACCCAAGCCCTCGTGGGCGTCCCAAACCGGAAGTGCTCTCAGACGGGGCTGCATACACTCCCAGCTCCTTTACCAGCTTTTTACTCAGCAGACCCTTTAATCCGGGTCCTTCCACCACTAATGGTGAGTAACAGATTCCCAAAGAGAAAATACATCGCTTAATCGCCACCATCTGGAAAGGTTGGGAAAGGACTGAGAGCTTCACCCAGAGTCCACTGCTGGGGAGGACAGAGTCGGGAACAGCACCAAGCGTGGGCTCCTGTGAGTCCCGTGGGCTTTCTCATCTGTAAACTGGGAGCTTTGGGAAGCTGTTTGGGGGTTGGGGGGGTTGTTATTTTGTTGTGTTTGGGGTCGGACCAGCTTGTTTTACAGCCAACTCCCATCATTGTTTGTTTATGCATCCAACAAACGATACTGAGCCTTTACTTGTCTTATATGACAGACTCTCATGTAGCCCAAAATGGCCTTGAACTTCTGACCTTCTTAATAGGCGTGATCCACTATCCGGGTTTTATGCCATGCTGGAGACTGGACCCCAGGGCTCAAAGATGTGAGGCAGACACTCTTCCAACTGTGCCACACCCCAACCCCTGTCCTGACATTTTCTATAATATTTTATTTTATGTATATGGGTTGTTTTCTCTCTCTCCCT
>OU015746.1:31190609-31211079 GCA_907169655.1 Acomys percivali
ATGTGTGTGTGTGTGTGTGTGTGTGTGTGTGTGAGAGAGAGAGAGAGAGAGAGAGAGAGAGAGAGAGAGAGAGAGAGAGAGACTAGAAGAATTCCTGGAACTGGAGTTACAGGCAGTTAGTTGTGAGCCACCATGTTGGTGCTAGGAACCAAACTCAGATCCCAGATCCTCTGGAAGAGAAGTTAGTGCTCTTAACCACTGAGCCAGCTCTCCATCTTCCCTCCCGCCTGCCTTGCTTCTAGACTTTTAAGACCTTTTCTTTTTTTTTTTTTTTTAAACTAATTTTTTTTAATTATACAGTGTTTTGCCTGCATGCCAGAAGAGGGCACCAGATCTCATTGTAGATGGTTGTGAACCACCATGTGGTTGCCAGGAATTGAACTCAGGACCTTTGGAAGAGCAAGTAGTACTCTTAACCTCTGAGCCATCTCTCCAGTCCCTTAAGACCTTTTCAATGATTAGCTGTTGTTCTTCCATGGTGGGCTTCACACTTTTTTTCTTTTTTTTTTTTTTTTTTTAGTTTTCAAGACAGGGTTTCTCTGTGTAGCTTTGGCTGTCCTGGACTCACCTTGTAGACCAGATTGGCCTCAAACTCACAGCGATCTGCCTGCCTCTGCCTCCCGAGTGCTGGGATTAAAGGTGTGTGCCACCACGCCCGGCTTCACACTTCATTTTTAAGCCTTGAGCCCAGCATCTCCTCCCTCTCTGTCTGCTCACAGAAACAAGTACCTGTTCTGAAGTTAGTCGCCCCAGAGTTCTTTGGTATAGACTTAGGTGTGGCCATTCGGAGAACCCAGCTGGAAACAGGAAAGCAGTCCAGAGCACTGTATTGATTAGAAGAAGGTTGATGATATTTCCTTTTTCACGCCTGTCAGAAGTGAGGCCTGTGCCTTTTGAACGAAAACTGGAGGCAGAAGTCAAGCCCAGATCCTGAGATGCTGTCTCTGAACCCTTCCCACTGCAGCGCATAAAACCAACTGGACAGTGCCCTCCAGACAGCTCCCTTCACATATAGTGTGGCTAGATGCAATCAGTACCGAGAGAGAGAGAGAGAGAGAGAGAGAGAGAGAGAGAGAGAGAGAGAGAGAGAGAGGGGCCCAGAGCCAGCCAGCCTGGATTACAAATCTCACCTCTGACACTTACTAGCTGGATGGCCTTGGGCAAGTGGATTAACTCCTTGATCCCTCAATTCCACAAGGATCAACATCAGATAGTGATAGTGCCCACTATTGTCATGTAAAGATCCGTGATAAACACACAAAGCTCTAAGATGTAAACTGTCTTGATGTAATAAATGTCATTCAGCTGTCAATTGCTCCAGCATCATTACAGATACCCTGAAAGCAACAGAGGCTGTGGAAAGAAAACAAGAGTATGAAGATCCTTAGCCAGGAGTCCTGGGGTTGCGGGAGGGGGAGGCGGGGCACTGAAACTAACAGGATCAGAGCCAGCTCCCACTCTGCCACTTTCTCTGCACACCCTTGAAGGGGTCCACTGCTTTCCCAATCATTGGTTCCCTCATATGTCCCAATGGCCTGGAGACTCGGAAGCGTACCTGGCTGTATTGCTTGGACTCAGGACAGCTGCTGAAGGTGACTTGTCAGTTCATTGAGGTCCAGACTAGCCAAATTCATCCCAGATGGCTGGGGCTTCCCCAGTTCTCACGGGGATACAGGAGATACAAATGGAGGAAAACCAAGATGGCAGGCCACCCTGGTGGTCAACTCCTTTTTAAAATTCTAGAACCATTTTTCCAGCCTTCGCCAATAATTACCACCTTCATAGATGTTGAAATAGTTGGTATGGAACTCTTTACTCAAATACATCTATTTCCAAAGACTTGTCCCCTCATCATGTCAGCAGTTGGTATAAGCTAGGTCAGCCAAAGAGATAAATATTCCCATAGAACAAAGGGGTTGCGGAGATGGCTCAGTCGATAAAGTGCCTACTATGCAACCATAAAGGCCTGAGTTCAGTCCCCCAGAATCTATGTTAACAAGCTGGGAACAAGGCTGAGCATGGTGGCGCACACCTTTAATCCTAGCACTCGGGAGGCAGAGGCAGGTCAATCAATGCGAGTTCAAGGTCAGCCTCATCTACAAAGGGAGTCTACACAGAGAAACCCTGTTTCGAAAAACCAGAAGAAGAAAAGGAGGGGGAAGGGAAAGAGGAGGAATGGGAGGGGGAGGGGGAGGGAGGGGGGAAGAGGCTGGGCGTGGAGGAGTTTGTCTGTAATCCCAGCTTCCTTCCAGGAAATGGAAGCAGGAGGGTCCCTGCAGGTTGCTAGCCAAAAAAAAATCTATCACAACTGATCAGCTCCAAATTCAGTTTGAGGACCCCTCATCCCCAAAAAAACCTGAGGAGAAGAGAGTGAAGCCACTCACTGATCTGAAGCTAGTCCAAGCCCAACAAGGAGGCTTCTAGAAGCAAGACCCACCTTCCCAGCTGAAGACATCTATGGGCAAAAGTTAGCAATGTAGTAAAATGGTGGCAGAAGAAGCTAAGGAATGCAGCAAAGCTTTGATCCCTTCACACGAGGCTTGTGATTGATGATGGTATGGAGATGGCAGCTGGTGGGCAGCACAATTGACACTGGAATTGTTAAACGAGGAAGCGGAAGTCTCAGGGCAAGCTTAAACAATGGCTGTTCAGCAGAGAAGCCCATAGCCTTCCCCCAAAGGGCTTGTTTTGCTATGACATAAATTGGGTCATATACACTTTCGTATGAAACTTTTTGCTAAACAAACTTTAATAAGAGAGAGAGATTGAGAGAGCTGTGGTGGCTTCCTTCGTACTTAATCCCAGCACTCAAGAAGCAGAGGCAGGCAGATCTCTGTAAGCTCAAGGCGAGCCTGGTCTATGTAGAGAATTCCAGGTAAGCTAGAGATACAAAGTGACACCCTGTCTCAAAATTAATTAATTAATTAATTAAAGTAGAGACGCCGGATGCTGACCTCTGGACTCTACACACTGTGTATACATATATACACAGCACACATGTGCTTACACATATATGCACAAAGGGTGGGGGGTGGGCTGGACTAAGTTACATAAGCTGCTTCCTCTTTGCCTTGCTAGTAGCTCCTGTTCATTTCTCACCATTCAGCTTAGACAGCGCTCTGGTGGGGTGCTAAAATAGAGGCCTTCACCCTCATGTAAATCTCATTGCACCCAAAACCCCTGGTCTTTTCCATCTCAACTTTCAGTAGAGCAAGGCCTCACTTCATTAGACAGGCTCAATCAGGCTGCTGCCTCCGTGAAGACAAACACCAACAGCCACAAGCCTACTGCACTGCTCCAAGGTCTTACTGTGTCTCATGACTAATGGGAGACCAGGCGATAACCCCAAGAGCCACTGTCGAGCAGTCACCCACCCCAAGATCAGTGGCACACCACCAACCCCAAACATTTCCTTCCCATTCACCCCAAGATCAAAGCCTCCTTCCCCGCCCACCTTCTCAAGGAAGGCAATAGCATGCATTCTGGCTACGGGAGAACATGGGATCTGGTGACACTGCTGGGAACGCTGACAAGAATGTGGCCGTAGTGCATTCACCCAGCTCTCAGGAAGGACTAGAGATCAGTCAAGAGGCCTCACACACAGGAAGAACACGAGCTGGTGCCGGCGGCGCAGGACGGCCCGAGCCTTTGGTCTTGGCTTTCCTCTCCTGGAGTATTTATATCCACCAGAGAGGCCTGCTGGACTTGTCAACTGCAAGTGTGTGTCCACCCAAAGTAGCTATGTCCTGAATAGGTTCAATACCAGGCCTTAGATGGGCACTCTTGGCCATTTTGAAGGTTTTAATATGATACATGATGTAAGAGACTCAGGTGGAGTGTCCAGTGCTGTCTTTGTCTCCTCAGTGGGGTGGGCTCCTGGCTTGGTGTGTTGTTTCAGTTTGGGTTTGGTTTGGTTTAGTTTGTAGTCCCGAGGGCTGAGTCTAGAACCTCAGGCGCGTGAGGCAAGCACCACACCAGTGAACTCCTCAATGTTTTTTCTTTCTTTCTTTTTTTTTTTTTTTTTCTTACTTTCTTATTTGTTTGTTTTTGTTTTTTTATGACAAGTTTTCTCTGTGTAGCTTTGGCTGTCCTGGAACTCACTATGTAGACCAGGCTTGGCCTTGAACTCACAGAGATCCACTCCCTAGTGCTGGGATTAAAGGTGTGTGCCACCACTTCCCAGCTCCCAGTCCTTTTCTTAATTGTTAAAATGTTTGAATCAAGACCTTTCTAAGTTGTTCAGGCTGGCCTTGAACTTGGGATTCTTCTGCCTCAGCTTCCTGCATAGCCAAAATTACAGGCCTACACCAACAGGCCTGGTTTGCATTGTTTGATTTTACAGAAACAACTACTTTATAAATGAAAAAGAGGCGGGGGGGGGGGGGGGGTGTAAGACCTTCAGTTAATGTAAAAGGGCAGGCCATTCAGAGAAGGAAGCAAATACAGCAGATTCTATGGCCAGTGTCTCCAAAGACTCAGCCCCTGTGGCCATCTTTTCAGGTTAGGCCGGTTTCCTGGAGACCTGGTCTCCCGGCTCTGACTTAGCCTTTCTCTCCAGACAGCTGCAGAAAAGCTGTAGCCAGCACTCTAGCCTTGAGAGCTTAATCTTTGCAGGGAGAGCAGGGAAAGACACCTACGATCTCCAGCCGCACACGTGAGCATGCGTTCCATGCTGTGCAAGGAACTCAGGTGCAGCAGAGCTGGCTGTCCCTGAAGAGAGAGATCTGCCACGTGACAAGAGGCCAGGTCCGAAGCCCTGCCCTCTGCTTGCCAGATTCTAGAACTCGGGGAGGGGGCGGACGGTGCATCAGTCACTCCCACTCAGGCTCCACTTAACCAATATATAAAGTAAGTGTGATAGTCATGGTGGAATCCTTGGCCAGATCTGTTATTGGTATGAAATAACAGAAAGTAGGGACAATCCTTTTGACACGGAATTCATTTGGTATTCATTGGCCTTTATTTCCAGTACAAGAGTTAAGACAATTGTTCTTTACCTGTATTGTTAGTGCTGTTTTTCTAGCCGTTACCTGCCAGCGGTGTATCAGGCATAGTACCTGAGATACACAGAAGAGTGAGGCAGCCCGGCCAGGCTTCCGGATGCTCACTGTATGTGATTCAAGTTCAGAGAAAGGGACTGGTAACAAGGGCAGGGGGAAGTTGGATCCTTGTGGAAGGAACTAGAAAAGGCGCGGTGGAGGGGCATGCGAAGAATGCCAGATAAGGTGAGGGCGAGGAGACTGCCTATTCCTGCTGATCTGCCCAGTGGTTGGACTTGGGGGATGAAAATCAACACAGACCCATTCGATCTAGGTTCCAAGGAGAGTCCTGAAGTCTTGTTTCCAGGGGCCACTCTCGACAAAGGAATAACTAAACGCTGAAGTGACATCAGGTCAAAGTGGATGGTTTTCTTTTTATGGCCAGTTATTTGGCTAGTTTGCCAGACTAGGGATAAAACCCGAATCTGTCATTGTACAAGAGACACCAGAAAGTGAAAGGAGAGAGAAGCGACTCTGCCGGACTTCTTATCCGCCCCGCCCTCCCCCTTCCAAGAGTCTCCTCGGGTGGAATCCTGCAGTCTTGTCTCCTGGGAGCGGTTCGCTCTCCAGAAAATATGACACTATTTCCTGCCCTTGTTTGTTAACACACCCCGTCACCATCCGCCTCGGTTTCATGTAACTGCCAACCGGCATTAACACCCTCCTCCTCGCCGAGGCAGAAAATAGAAAAGGAAGAATTCAACAGACACCCCCCTCCCCCCCCCCCCCCCCCCCCCCCGCGCCGCCGCCGCCGCCGCCGCCGCCTACCATCCTCGGAGGCACCAAGATAACCAGGACAGAAACCACAATTGGCTCTGTGCTCCCTCCGCCCAGGAATGCTAAAGACAGGACGGTGTGACCACCTTCTGCACTTTCCTACCAAGAGAAAGCGCGTTATTTAGGCTGTTTAGACTCTCTTCTTACTACAGAGAAAGATACTCTTTTTTTCTTCTTCTTCTTTTTGTCCAAATACAATGTAAGAGGTGTTGGACACAGCTAGGCAGGAACTGTCAGCTGTTGTCTGCAGCAATCAGGTGAGCCGCCCGCCGGTGCCTGCAGCGGAGACACACTGACCCCTAGTGGCCGGATGATTCTTTGCAGCCCTGTACCTACTCCTGCTCCGTGAATTAGCCCTTGTCACAGAGCAACCCCGTGTGCGCCTGAATGGGTGCGGCCAGTGTTGCCTCCACCACCAGCCCCCAGCACACTCACGCACCTGCGCGCGCACACATCCCGCATCCCTTTCCCCTTCCAAACCACAGAAGCAATTTCTCCTCCTTTAGTCCGTTCAGAAAACAATTCCCTAGATACCTTAGGAGGAGCTCCTGGGTTAAGGCAGGTTTCTAAGTTCTGGGGAAGCGGGGGAGCGGGGGAGGGCACCCCTCCCCCCATATAACATGGAGCTGGTGAGATGGTTCCGTGAATAAGAGCACTTGCTGCTCAAGCATGAGGATTTGAGTTCCAGTCCCTTAGTTAGCAGAGCAGAGAGGGCTCTGAAGAAATGACCCAGCGGTTAAAGCACTGGCTCTGCAAACACGGGGTCTTGAGTTTTGATACCTAGAACCCACATAAATGCCAAGTGGGTGCCTGCCTGTTACATGTGACCTCCAGAGCAAGCTGGCTAGCCTGTGTGTGAGCTCTGAGTCCAAGTAAGAAACCCTGCTTCAATTAATACGCGGGAGAGCAACCAAGGAAGTTTCCCAAGTTTAAGGAAGTTTCCCAACTTTAATCTCCGGCCTCCTCCACACAATCAAACACCCATGTACACACGCATATACATTAAAAGTATAAAAACTGGGCAACTGTAAGCCCAGCATGGGGTGAGGATGGCGTGTCTCTCTCTCTCTCTCTCTCTCTCTCTCTCTCTCTCTCTCTCTCTCTCTCTCTCTCTCTCTTATCCATAGACAATCTATATGCAGTTAGAACTATACCACCATTTCACAGTGAGCAAACTGATACCTAGAACAGCTTAGTAATTAGGGAGGATGGGTCCAGTAGGAAACCCAGGCAGTCCGTTTCTCAGCCACTGCACCAGGTGCTATGTTTTACGGGTACCAGCACAGAGGGGATGATGGAAGGTGTGGCAGGCTCTTCCCTGTGTGTCTTTTTTACTTGTTCTGTTTTTCGAGACAGGGTTACTCTGTGTCGCCTTGGCTGTCCTGGACTTGCTTTGTAGGCCAGGCTGACCTCGAACTCACAGAGATCCGCCTGCCTCTGCCTCCCGAGTGCTTGCACCGCTGCCGCCACTGCTGCTGCCACCACCGCCACTGCCTGGCTCTTTTCTACTTTTAAGGATTCAGGGCCATAACAATCCAAGGGGAGGAAGCGATGTGCAGGGGGCAGCAGAGTGGACTCCTCAGCTCCACAGAACTTCACTCATTTTTGGAGCCTCATGGCCGGCATGCAAGGTGCTCAATCAAACCGGAGCTGGCCAGAGTTTGAGGGAAAGTCCTAGGAAATGGGAGGGCAGGAGGAGGGGTGGGAGCTCTGGGACCCACAATGCTGAGGTGGAAACATACCTCGTGCAAAGAGGGGTTTTCAAGCACGCCCACGCTGCTCCTTCATTTGGGGACTAGTACAAGGGGGCTATGTAAACGTCAGCTGAGCTCTCTCTCCCTGCTCCACACCTCTTGATTCACGTCTGAAAACAGGAGCACCTGCCTCTCTTTAGTTTGTTATTTTGTTTCATATAGAAGTCTGACTACATAGAAGCAAACATTACCACATGGGTTTTGTTTGTTCTGGTTTTTGTTTTGTTTTAATGTTTTCCTCACTTACTGTGCATCTCTGTGGAGTAGGGGAAGGCCTGCATGTTCCATGGCCCACATCTGGAGGTCAGAAGACCACTTGTCAGAGTCCATTCTTTCTACCATGTGAGTCCCGGAGATTGAACCCTGACCCACTGTGGCAACTCAAAAGCCCACCAGCCTTGGCTTTTACATGAGGAAATGGAAGTCTCCAGCAAATGGGCTTAGTCACTCTCTCAAGTTTCCTAGGTAACAGGCAGAGGACCCTGAACACTCTGGCTTCCTGAGCCAAAGAAGTTGTCTTCCCATACTGTGCCTGTCAGCCAGGACCCTCACATGGTGAAAACCCAGGCAGCTGTATCGTTCCCCCCCTACCCTCATCCCTCCTCCCACCCTCCCCACCCCCACCAATCTCCCCTCCAGTAGTTCTATAAGGCTTACTTCTGTCTGCAGACCTTTACCCCAGCCGTTCCCTCAGCCGGGAGTGCCCTTCCTGTACATGGATCTTCATGAGGTTGGCACCTTCCTGTCATTCCGGTGTCAGCTCAAGTGTCACCTCCTCCGAAAAGCCTTCCCTGTGCACCCAACCTAAAATAGCCTTCCAGTTACTCTCCGTTGCATCACCGTCGTTTCTGCTTCCCAGCAGTTATTAATCTCTGCAGCGTGGTGTCCAGTCACCCTTGCTAGTTTCAGCTTGTGTGTAATAAGGGCATCTGTTACCCAGCAACTGCCTCCCATGGGCCATGCAAGGGTCCCAAAGCTTTGCCCACTGGGAGACCATGACGGTAGGTCCTTCATTATGCCCCCTGGATAGAAGATGAAACCAGGCCAGGGAACATTCTACGTGTCCAAACGTCTACCCTTAGTAAGCCTTGCTCTTAGCATGACAAAAACACTAGCTTGTTGACAGCAAAAGATAATTTTAAATTTTGGGGTTTTTTTTTTTTTCAAGACAAGATTTCTCTGTGTAGCCTTGGCTGTCCTGGGTTCACTTTATAGGCCAGACTGGCCTTGAACTCCCAGAGATCCACTTGCCTCTGCCTCCCAGAGTGCTGGGATTACAGGTGTGTGCCACCGAGCTGACTGACAATTAAAATTTTTAAATAAGCACAAGGCTGGGAGATTTCTCCCCACCCCCAAAAAGGTACAGAATTGGCCAATAAGCAAATGAAAAGATGCTCAAAATTATTACTAGTCATCAGAGAACTGCAGATCAGAATCCCCAATAAACTAACTCCCTTTCACATCCACTAGGAGTGCTTAATTGGTTTTTGGTGGTGGTGGTGGTGGTGGTGGTGGTGGTTTGATTTGGTTTTTTTTTTTTTTTTTTTTTTTTTGAGTACTTAATTGTTTTAAGTGGAAAATAATACATTATTGGCAAGGGCATGGAGAAGTCTTGGTGCTGCTTGTGTGTTGCTGGTGGGAATGAGAAATGAGGCAGCTGCTATAGAAAACAGCTCTTCAAAAGGTTCAGTGTAGGGCTGGGGAGATGGCTCAGTCAGTACGGTGTTTGCCTTGCAAGGCCAGGGACCTGAGTTCAATTCCTAAAACCCATTAAGAAATATTTTTGTTTTGTCTTCTTAAAGCTGGCTGTAATGTGGTGGCAAACTCACTTGTAATCACAGAAGTAGACAGGAAAACACAGCTGGATCCTTGGGGCCCACTGGCCGGCCAGTCAAGCCTAATGGGAGACCCTAACTCAGAATAAAGTAGGTGGCGTTCCTAGGAATTACACACCAAAGGTGGTCCTGTGACCTCTACCCTCTGTGCACACATAGGTGTGTGCCTGTATGAGCGTGCATACACACACACACACACACACATGCATACACACAATAACAACAAAACTCAGTGAAAATCACGTATGACCCAGCAATTCCCACTCCAGGCAGAGACCAAAAAAACTGAAAACAATTACCTAAACACATATCTGAACGCTTATACCACCAAAGAGGACTAAAAAGTGAGAGGAATCCAAATGCCCACTAGCTAATGAATGTGTAATGGGATATATCTCTCCATGCAATGAAATATTAGTTGGCCCAAAAAAAAAAAAAAACAAATATTGATACTTTCTATAACGATACCCTTGAAATTATATGCTAAGTGTGAGAAGTCAGAGACCAAAAATATTTCTATAGGAGTCAATGTATATAAGATATCCAGACCAGGCCAGTTCATACATAGCAAGCAGATAGATGTTGCTGAGAACTGGGAAGAAGGAAAACAGAGTGACAGCTTAAGGGACATGGGATCTTTTCAGGAGGATGAGAGGGTGGCGCTGGTTGCACAACATGTGGATGTACAAAACACCTCTGAGTCGTGTGTTCTCACGTGGTTACAAGGGAGCTAGATAGATGTCTCAGCAGAAAAAAAAGCCCTTGACAACCTGAGTTCAATACATAGAAACCACGTGATGGAAGGGGAGAACCAACTCCTGCAAGCTGTCCCCTGACTTCCAGGCTCATAGCATGGCATGTATGTAAAATCAATTAGTAAGTCCACCTTTGGATGCAGAAGAGTGCCTTTATGGGCCAATCCTCTGCTGGAAAAGCATGGAGACCTGAGTTCAGATCCCCAGCAGCCATGAAGAAGAAGCTAGACGTGGTGGCATGCGCCTGTAATCCCAGCTCTGGAAGGCAGAGAGTTGGAAACTCAATGGCCAGCCAGGCTAGCCCATCAGTGAGTTGCAGGTTCAGCAAGAGATGCTTCCTCAAAATAGACACTGGAAACTAGTAAAGATGTTGACTTCTGAACACACACACACACACACACACACACACACACACACACACACACACCTAGACCTAGTGCAGTGTCAGATATATGATAAGATAGAAATAATGCCCTGAAGATGTGATTGATGAAACAAACATCCATGTCTCCCAGCACACGCAGCCCCTTTCAGGAAGCTCCAGGAAACTCTGGGTCCAGGGTTCCCAAACTCCAAATGCTCCTGAAAGGCTGGTGAGGCCTAGGAGTTTGCATGTGTAATTCAATGCCTGTCTTCCCCCAGGGGCAATGCTTTAAGAAGATGGCTGCATGCCTTCTATTCAGTCACAAAAGAGGAACCTCAGAAAAAGGCCCACATACTGAGAGAGAGAGAGAGAGAGAGAGAGAGAGAGAGAGAGAGAGAAGGAGGGAGGGAGAGGAGGGAAGGAGGGAAGAAGGGAGGGAGGGAGGAAGAACCATACTGAGTCAGTTTCATAGTGAGAGTTCTCAAGCAGGGTCTTAAAGTCCGTATGTGGAAAAAGAAGTTACGGGCTCAGGAAGGGGCAACTTAACCAGATGCAGACTCTGAGGACCTGCCTCAGTGACCTATTTCCTCCAGGTAGGCACTGATCCCTAAAATAGTGCCATTAGCCAAGAAACAAGCCTTACAGTACATGGTGGTGGCGGTGGTGCTGATAGTGGTGGTGGTGGTAGTGGCGGTGGCGGCAGAGGTGGTGGTAGTGGTGGTGGCAGTGGTAGTGATGGTGGTGGTGGCAGTGGTGGTGGTGGCAGTCGTGGTAGTGGTAGTGGTGGTAGTAGTGGCGGCAATGATATTGTTTTGGGAGAGGGTGTCATGCAACTAAAGCTAAGCCTCAAACTTGCTGTGTAGCTGAGGATGACTTTGAATCTCTGGTCCTTCCACCTCTGCCTCCTGAGTGCTGGGATTACAGGCATGTGCCACCACCTCTAGTTTTGTGGCTTGATCAAACCTAGGGCTTTGTGCTTGCTAGCTAGACAAGCACCAGTCAACTCTACTAGTCCCCTGAGTCGCCTCTCAGTACACAAGTCTTCTGGGGACGTCTCAGGTCCAATGATATGCTTCTGTCTTTCCAGGTAAAGGTTTGGAGTTCAAGGCTGACCTGGGGTGGGAGAGGGTTCACAACTGAACAAACAGATATTTGCTGTGTGCCTCCTCCCACCGTGACAGAGTTGGGGCCCTTTCCAGAGTTGTCTGCCAACTCCTGACCTATAGTGCAGCCCTCTGAATATATATGTATCCTTCCCAATGTGTAGTAAGTCTGTCTGAACACCTTTGAGCATGTAAAAGAACAAACTCTTTTCCTGGCTAGAGGCTGTGCTTGCTTGCCTCACACCATCTCAGTCTAGGCCCTTGGGAATAAGAGTTCTCGATGCATCGGAGGACAAAGATAGACAAGTGACAAACAGAGACAAACCCAGGGGTAGTGTTTGAATCGGAATGTATTTTGCAGACAAGCAAGCTAGACTTTTATACACATTTTTTTGAAATGGGGAGTGTTTTTGTGGTTACATTTTTTTTCACACAATTCAAAATACAGGATGCAAAGTAATAATGTTGTCATCAATCTTGAATCATCATTCTTAAGTCATTAGCTTGGTATCAGTATGCATGTGCCTTCTTTATCAAAGGTCAATGTTCTCTCATTATCCCAAACATCTATGCATCAAGACAGTTTTTCCTTAGCGCTTCTCATCACTATCTGGAGCTTTCTTAAACACTTTATTTGTAAGTCATAATATAAACTATTAACTAATGATTAATCCTTAGCCATGCTTGTATTAACAAGTAGAGCGGAACTCAGTGGTAAACTTGCCTGAGTGACCCTTGGCTGCGGTCCCACTTTAGGACGTCTCATAACAACAGAGTTATGTTTGAAAAGTTCTGATATGAAAATGGGAGGGAGGAAAGAATGGGAGGATACAAGGGATGGGATAACCATTGAGATGTAACAAGAATAAATTAATAACATTTAAAAAAAAAAAACAAAGGCAGAATGTTCCAAAACAATGAGAAAAAGAAAAGATGCAATCAGTTACTCCTGGCAGAAACATCAGACCTATTCCAGGAGGCTCTCCCTGGTCAGGGGTCATCACCTCAGGTTGTGCAGTAACATTTGTCACTGGAGGGGTCATTGCCCACTGGAGGGGTCGTGACACTTGCTAAATTAAATATGAAATGCAATTTCTCATAGAAGTCCTAATACCCAATATTACTCATATAAGTAGGGCAGGGGTCCTGCCATATAGCCCAGGATGGCCTCACACTCTCTATGTAGCTGAGGCTATCCTTAAACTTGCTCTCCTCCTGCTCCAACCTCCTGAATACCAAGATTACAAGCATATGTCGCCTGATTCAGCCTACTTCTAGTTTTAAGAGTTCCATAAGGCATATAGAATTAATGTCCTCCCCTGTGGGAGGATGCCTTCCTGATCTTTTTTTAAAGATGCTGCATTTTACCTTCCCTGGAAGCACTCGGGACATCCCCCATACCCTCCCAGTATCTGCTTTTGTTGACCTTTTATTTAATCTCTAAAAGTAGTGATACTTAGGTGGAGCCAGCAACATAACGGGGTTACAGATGTGGGAATATTCAGAGGCAGAAGCAAACAGAATTTTCAAGACAAAAAGGAGTTTACCGTGCGAAGTGGCACTTGCCTATAATCCCAGCACTCGGGAGGCAGAGGCAAGCGGATCTCTATGAATTCGAGGCCAGCCTGGTCTACAAAGTGAGTGAGTTCTGGACAGTCAAGTCCACACAGAGAAACCCTGTCTCAAAACAACAACAAAAACAAAAAAACAAACCACCAAAAAAAAAAACCAGCAAACAAAAAAAGAGGCATTTACATCAGACATGTTGAAACAATAGCCCTCAATCACAATGATCAAATAATTAAGAGTAGAGTTGGCCCCAAGCTAAGCAAAGTTAAAGCTGGTGTCCTTACAGAACTGTCTTAGTTGGGGTCTCCACTGCTGTGAAGAGACACTATGACCGGGACAACTCTTATAAAGGAAAACATTTCATTGGAGCTGGCTTATAGTTCCCAGGTTTAGACCATTAGCGTCATGGCTGGAGCATGGCAGCAGGCAGGCAGACATGGTGCTGGAGAAGGGGTTGAGAGTTGTACATCTTGATGCTGAGGCAGCAGGAGAGTGTGTGTCTCACTCTGTGTAGCTTGAACATTTATAACCTCAAAGCCCACCCCCACACACACATACACAGTGACACACTTCCTCCAACGAGGCCACACCTCCTCCAACAAGGCCACACCTCCTCCAACAAGGCCACACCTCCTAATAGCACCGCTCCCCATGGGCCACACATGAGTTTATAGGAGTCATACCTATTCAAACCACCATGAGAACTTTCTGTGTAGGGTCTCAGAGCCCTTTGAGGTCTACTGGAGTTCTTCATGACAGTCTCTATTGGGCAATCTTTTGTAAGAATCCTGCCTCACAAACTACCAGCTTTACGGTGTTGTCTTTGTAGTACTGAGAGGAGGGACTCCATTTTTGTCCTGCCGGCTTTCTTTCCCATTGCTATGGAGAAGATCAGTACCTATCTCCCTAAACAAGCCCACCGGACACCGCCCAAGCTGACTCCCTGCCCTTCTGCGGCTTTGACTGTTTACTCTCTAATTCTGAGACAGAGGTACAGGTGAGAGCCGTGGGCTCCAGAGAAGCACCCTGCTTTCCACAAAAAAAAAATGTCCTCCTGGCCAGAAGATTAGGTATGCATTTGGTGCCGCAGTGGGATGATCTCAGGCAAATATTTTCTTTGGGGGAAAAAAACAAAAAAACAAAAACAGAAAGTAGCCCTTGTGAAATATTGCTGAGTATTCATTCTCGTTCATTTTCCAGTCTTTGTTACATGTTTATTTACTTCATTCATGTCTATTCTATCTATTCATATAATGGGCATGTGCATGCCACAGCATGCTTGTGGAAGTTGGGGGTAATTTACAGGAATCAACTCTTTTTTTTTTTTTAATTTTTTTTATTTTTAATTAATTTATTCTTGTTACATCTCTATGGTTATCCCATCCCTTGTATCCTCCCATTCTCCCCTCCCTCTCATTTTCCCCTTATTCCCCTCCCCTATGACTGTTCCTCAGAGGGATTACCTCCCTCTGTATATGCTCATAGGGTTTTTTTTTTTTGTTTTGTTTTGTTTTGTTTTTTTTACCATGTAGGCCCTGGGGATCAAATTCAGGTCACCAGGCTTGACAGCAGGCACACTTACCATACCTACCCACTCAGCCATCTCACCAGGCCCCATTCATATATTTAAAGAACATTATAAGGGCTGGAGAGACAGTTCAGTAATTAAGAGCACTCACTCATGCTCTTGTAGAGGACCCAGGTTCAGTTCCCAATGCCCCCCACATACACACACACACACATGCACACACACACATACACAGTGGCTCACAACCATCTATTAACTTCAGTCCAGGAAATCAATACCCTCTTTCTGGTCATCCCCAGTACATGGTATTCACAGATACAATGCAACCAAACACTCCATACACATAAACTAAAATTAAGTAAGTCTTTTTAAAAAATTAAAATCAGTATACTTTCTGGAACTGGGTTTTAAAAAGCGAGCACAGAAGGAAATCTCTAGGGCTCTCCTCACAGGAAAAGAGACAAAGAAAGATTAAATGCTTGCCAGCCTTTATTAGTTCAGCAAAGAAATGAAAAGCGATGACCCAAACCCAGCAGCCCCGAGTGATGCACTTCCCCCTCTGAGCAACGTAACCCCAGGGTCCCCATTACAGACCCCCTGCCCCATGCCTGTTCTGCAACCCCCAGATCCATTCCTCTTAGGGAGAAGTGGTGTTATGCCTACACTTGCAAACTAGCAGGAAGGCCTTCGGGAGCCCCGTAATTCAGGCTGTCCGCATTCACTATGTAGGTGCATTAGCAAAATGGAGCAGAATATATATTTGTCATTTTCCCCAAAAGCAACTTCCGGCCTGCCCACAAAGGACCACAAGTTCCTGGGCTCAGAAGACACTGTTTCTACAGCTTCAGGTGAAAGGGAAGAAGAGCTTCTTTCTGTCCCAGAAGTCTCCAGGTCACTGCCAGTCAACACGGTTGCTGGAGAAGAAAAGAATGAGAAAATAATAAATTGAAGTGGTGGTGAAGAAAGAGGAAGAGGAAGAAGAAACTATTTAAAAATTAAAAAACAAAAACAAAAAAGGAAAAATATTTAAAAAATTAAAAGACCAAAAAAAAAACAAAAAATGAGGAAAACGAAGGAGCTGCCAGCTGTTATTTCCTGAGAGAGAGAGAGAAAAAAAATCCCTCTGTGTGCTCCAATTTTTAAAACATTATTTTATTTATTTATTTATTTATTTATTTATTTATTTATTTATTTATGTGTATCAGTGTGTACGTGTGTGTATGAATGCAGGTGTACCAGGAGGCCAGAGGAGGGTGTCAGATTCCCCTGGCGCTGGAGTTACATAAATGGTCATAAGCTGTCTGACATGAGTGCTAGGAATTGAACTCAAGAACTCTGGAAGAGCAGCGAGCATTCTTGACCACTGGGCCATTTCCAACATTTCTGGACAACAAAAAAAAGAGGCTCCCACTAACTGCGTCTTACAGGAGAAACAGAAAGTGGTCAGGTGACTTGTCCCATTCAGCCCGTGACCAGTAGACTGAGGTCTGCAAGCTGCTGACTCCTAACTCCAGGCTGAGCCACCCCTGCTGCTGCTGCTGCTGTTTCCCTGGCTCCCTGCACACGGCAGCTGTCTGAAAAGAGACCTTTGTGGAATCCCATGGTTCTGTTTAAGAAGTCATTCGCTGGGTACCAGGCCCGGAGACAGCATCACCCCCATCGTACAGATGCAGAAGCAGAACTTGAGAGGAGAGGTAGCTAGCCACAGAGTTAAGACACAAAGCATGTCAGGCCCACTCAGGCCAGAGCATGTGTGCCCCTAATCATTCCACAATTCTGTTTCCTTTTTTATTTTAATGGTGTGTGTGTGTGTGTGTGTGTGTGTGTGTGTGTGTGTGTGTGTGTGTGTGTGTATGCGTGCTACAGTGCAGATGTAGAAATCAGAACACAAGAGCCCAACCTGTGGGAACTGGTCCTCTCCTCCTACCACACGAGTCCCAGGGTTCAAACTCAAATCATCAAGCTTAACAGCAAGTGCCTTAGCGGCAAATGTCTTTGCCAGCTGAGCCATCTCACCTACCCCCCCACCCCAACAGTTCTGTTTTCTAAAAGGAACCAAGTAAGAGTTTTCTGTGATGGAAGACAAGGCCCTTCGTACAGGAGGAAATGGCAGGCTGGAAGTCAGGAGCATGTCTGTACATAACCCCCGTGGCAGAAATAAACATCTAGGGAGACTACACTCGGTTGTTAGAGCGCTGCCTAGCATGCATGAAGCCCTCTATTTGGTCCCCAGCAGCGCATAACACCAACTGCGGGACCACACAACTATAATCCCAATACTCCGGAGCTGTAGGAAAAAGGATCAGAAGTTCAAGGTCATCCTAGTCTATGTACAAGTTTTTTTTTTTAAGACTGGGGAGGGCTGCCCTTCCCTTTGACTATCAGGCTATTAAAATAAACCCCTAGAAGCTGGAATGGCTCTAGGAACTTCAATGCAGGGAGAAGGAAGGCTGAAGCCTAGGGCCCTGGAGAGAAGGGACTGTCTGCTATAAAGAGATCACACGGCTCTTTCAGCTTGTCACCTTGTGACAGTGATGGTTGACAGACCACACTTGGGCCAGGACCACTTAGTGATGCATGCCTCTGGCCTTCTATTTAAATCTAAACCTCAAGTCAGGACCCTGAAAAAAAAGCACAGGGTACACTGGACCTCTGTTCCTCTTCCCAATGTGACCCCATGGACTAAGGCTCTCTTCTCTACTTCTCCCCATTAATTGTGTCTTTGAATGGCCTACTGAAAACAAACAGCTGAAACCAGGCTTTGGTAGTGCACACTTTTAAGCCCAGAACTCAGGAGGAAGAGACAGGTGGATCTCTGTGAGTTGGAGGCCAGCCTGGTCTCCATAGCAAGTTCTAGGGCATCTAGGATGACATAACGAGACCTTGTCTCAAAACAACAAAGAGGCCAGGCATGGTGGCGCACACCTGTAATCCCAGCACTCGGAGGCAAAGGCAGGGGGATCGCTGTGAGTTCGAGGCCAGCCTGGTCTACAAATCAAGTCCAGGACAGCCAAGGCTAACACAGAGAGACCCTGTCTCAAAAAACAAAAACAAAAACAAAAAAGGTGACAATGCCATCTGTTCCTGTGCCTAGGTTAGGAGTTCCATAGTGGCCAGTCAGCTCTTCCATAAAATGGGGTCAAAGTGCACGCCATCAATGATACCAGGGTAGTAAGAGGGTCAGGGCTTACGGAAGAGCACACTGTAAACTACCAGGTAACATTTCGAAGGGAGTGTCTCTGCGCCGCTACAGGAGCACAAAATATACAGCATTGAAGATGAAGAGTTTGCTCTTGACCACACAAAATAAACCATCCTGATTTGCTCTGTCCAGCTTGGTCTGTAAAAGCCTCCAAGAGGGCTAGGCATGGTGGTACATGCCTTTAATTTAAGCACTCAGAAGACAAAGATTGGCAGACCTCTTTGAATTCAAGGCCAGCTGGTTGACACAGGGAGCTCCAGGCCCTCCTAAGATACAAACAAACAAACACACAAACAAACAAACCTGCAGAGAAGGGGCTAGAGAGATGGCTCAGTGGTTAAGAGCACTGGCTGCTCTTCTAAAGAACTCAGTTTCAATTCCCAGCACCCACATGGTGGCTTACAACTGGCAGTGTCTCCAGTCCCAGGAGGATCGGATGCCCTCTTTTGGCTACTGTAGGAACTGCATGCATGTGGCCCACAGACAGATCTTTCCTAGATGGCAAATAGGGTACCATCCCTCCCCATCTGGGATCTCTTGATGACCAATAGATTCCGCTGCATGCTTCCTTGCCTGGCTCCCTTACCACCCCCTAAACCACAAGCAACTGACACTCTAGTCCTTCTGTACACTGCCCCATAAAGTCTCCCAACCACTTCTCACAGTCACCCTTTCCAACAGAAGGCCTGGGACATACCGAGCTGACCCCTTTACACAGGATGGACAATGTTCCTGTCGCAGTGGGGTTTGCAGTGCGGATTCAGCCAGTGTTCCAGAAACTGCTCCTCAGCGCGGTGCTCCAGGGCCAGCAGGTGGTGCACATACTCCTGCAGAGACAAACCCATAGCAATGGGAGGCTCCTGGAACTCACGATGTAGACTAGGCCCCCCTTGAGCTCAGAGAGTTCTGCCTGCCTCTGCCTCAGCTGGCGACAGAGGGATGCACCACATGCCCTGCTTGCTCTTTCTTCTTTGCCTCAGTCTTTCACACAGCCCAGTGGGAAGCCAGCCAGCAAGGGAGTCAGATGGTGAAGCCTGCAGGGGTCAGCCTCGCTCTCAAAGAACTCCGGGTGCTGTAACCGTGAGAGGTGAATCACTGCAAAGTGTATGTGAAGCGGAGCCACATAAATATTTTCGAGTAACTCTAAAACTGGCTGTTAACCAGAAAAGTGGCATTTTACCACAGGGGAGAGCGGACATATTCAGTAATATAGTATTTGTGACAAGATTAAATCCCTTTGGTATGTGTCTATATCAAATATATCTTAGGCCAGGCGTGATGGAGCAAGCCTTTAATCCCAGCGCTTGAACAGCGGAGGCAGGCAGATCTCCGTTGAGGTTTAGGCTAGCCTGGTCTACAAAGAGAGTTCCAAGACAGCCAGGGCTACACAGAGAAATTCTGTCTCAAAACAAACAAACAAACAAACAAACAAAAACCTGTCTTGAAAACCCATATATATGTGCATATAACATTTCCTACAGCACTGAAAAGCCTTTAACAGAGGGCCTAGTTTGAACTTGAAGTTTCGATGCTTCGTGACTGCCTTCTAGGAGCTCTATAGCCAGGACTAAATACAACCATTAAAAAGAAGTAAGGGAGGGTTGGCTGTAGTGGCACAGACCTTAAACTCCAACACTCCTGAGGCAGAGGCAGATGGATCTCTGAGTTCAAGGCCAGCCTGGTCTACAAAGTGGGTTCCAGAACAGTCAGGGCTAAAAAGAGAAACCCTGTCTCAGGGAGGGAAAAAAAAAAGATTAAGGCCTGAGTTCAGACCCCCAATACCTGCACTAAACGGAAGTGGATGTGGTGATACACGCATACCTATAACTCCAGCAATGATGCAATAGACACAGAAAGACCCAGGGCTTGCTAGGCAGCCAGCACCTTAGAATAAGTAAGCTGCGGGTTCAGTTAGAGACCCTGTCTCAAAAAAACAAGATGGAGAGCAACTGAGGACCCCTGGCTTCCCCTGGCACATGCACACCCACACAGAAAAGCACTCATATACATACATCATATAAGTTCACACACACTCACAGAAAAGCCAGACGTGGTGGCCATGTAGCTATAATCCCAGCATGTGGCAGGCTGAAACAGGAGGATTGCCATATAGTCAAGGCCAGCCCAGGCAACACAATGAATTCCAGGCCAGCCCAGGCTTAGTGCGAGACCTTGTCTCAAAAAGAAAGGAAATATTATACGGAAAGAGAGATGGTTAACATTCCTTGACAAGTGCCTAAAACGCACATACAGGTAAAGCATTGTCACCCACTTTGTAGCATCTCCTGTTTTTCAGGGCTAGAAAAAAAAATTAAACTGAATGAGGTTCCCCGGGCTCAGGAAGATGAACACCACATGTTCTCTTTCATATGGGGATCTAGATTCTGGCCTCTGGGAGGGAGCACCACACACACATGGTGTACATACATGCATGCAAGCAAAACACTCCTACACATAATAAAATAATTTTTCAAGTACAGAGAGGGCTACAGAGAGAGTGTGTGTGTGTGTGTGTGTGTGTGTGTGTGTGTGTGTGTGTGTGTG
>OU015746.1:31211089-31229926 GCA_907169655.1 Acomys percivali
TGTGTGTGTGTGTGTGTGTGTGTGTGTGTGTGTGTGTGTGTGTGTGTCAAAAAACAAACACACAAATCCTGGCTCAAGTGATTCTCTGCCTTAGCCTCCTGGGTAGTTAGGACTGGCACATGACACACGCCACCCAGCCCGGGTAGGTTTTATTTGAGGGTTTGGTTTTTTGTTTTGTTTTGTTTTTGAGAATAGGCACAATATGAAGAGCGTGTGGCTTAGTGCCCAGTGCACAGTAGGGCCTCTGTACAACAGCTCATCGAAGACATATAAATGAATACATAAAAAGATCGCTTTTTTGTCTGACTTAGTCCTCCTTGAAGGGCCCCTAGCCATCTGTGTCACTCGTCTTGCTATGATGGCCAAACGTACATAAAAGCAAAAGTCAGTGTCTATTTCACAGCAGCTGAAGTCATCACGGAAGGAAAAGCCACCAAAATAGACACACACTGAGAAGAAGAAAGAAGCCAGCACTGGTTTCCATGACACTTCAGTATTTATGTCAAATGTTGGGGAAATGAATACGCCACAAAAGGCCTGAAAGCGGTCATTAGTCAAAGATGAAAAGCCCGACTACAAATCAGCTGAAAAACCACAAATTCAACAATTGCATTGGCCGAGTCAGAAATGACCCAGCATTAATGATCATCTCAAATGTTCCTGGACTGGAAGAAAGGAGATGGAGATGGAAAACGGGTTCTCATTTCTTTAGAGTCTCCTCTCGAGGGAGGGAAGAAATTAAACCAAAACAAAAATCAGTGTTTGTGTTCCATGTCAGATGCCCATTGTAATGATTTAAGTGAATCATTTCCCAGTAATTGGAATGGAAACTACACATGGACCCTCGCTGGAGCGGTGTGATAATTAAATGAACTGTCTAGCAGAGCCTGACCCGACCCAAGAATGACATAGCAAATAGCCTATCAAGGCATAAGCTTTTTCCAAGATGTCCCCATCCTTTCCTATGACATTTGGGGCAGGATTACAAGTCCATTGACATTTGGAAGAGTTTATTTTGCTCATTAGTCAAAGCAAGGTAATCACACTGGCTGAGGGATGGCTCAGAAGTTAGCTGCCCTGCGTCCCCCAAAGGCCCCATGCTCCCAGGAGAACCAACATGCACTGAGTACAACCAACATCTCAGCTGTTCTGAACCATCTTTGGGATCATGGGAACAGAAAGGTAATGGGGTTCCTAGAACACCTGCCCAGGGGCTACACATGAAAGCATATTTACAAAGACCACTTGGCCAGAATGCTGGCATGATTTATCTGCACCCAGTAAAAACATGCCTGAGCTGGGCACAGTCTTTAATCCCTGAACTCAGGGATCAGCACAGGCAAACTGATCTCTGAGAGTTCAAGGCCAGCCTAGTCTACAAATAAAGTCCAGGACAGCCAAGGCTACACAGAGGGACCCTGTCTTGAAAACAACAACAACAACAACAACAACAAAAATGCATAATAGAAACAGAAGCAAAAATGACAGTTTCCTAGGAAGGCAAATCGCCAAGGTACAGGAGAATGCCATCTTTCTTAATGAATTTGTGTGGTTCTCCCTGGCAATTGGCAAACAATCTCTTCGCTAAAATTTGGAAAGATTAAGAAAGCTCACTGAATTTAAATGAGGCGATGGGAGAGATTTTCTTGAGGTAAACTCCAGGTTCCACAGCAGAGTTCCTCTGGCTGAGTCCATCCACTGTTCCCACCCTCCCCAGGATGCACAGACAAGACTAACATTTAATAAACGCCAGCTGTTGGTTTGGTGCTGGAGACCCAGAAGTAAAACAAACTGCCCATCTCCTAAAGTGATTTAGAATAGTGTAACAGGAGAGACATAAAAATATCAAGATTTGGGGCTGGAGAGCTGCCTCACTGTTGGTCTGGTGTATTTTGATGCTAATTACTGCGTGCTCTCTCTGTGACCCACCTTGCCTGAGAGTCTAACCTGTTTGACCAATAAAAGGCCATCGCACCTGGGCAGGGCAAGTGGGATGGGCGTGGCTAAGGTTCCCAGGCTGGGGGAGAGAGAGAATCTTGGGGAGAAGAGACTGGAGAAGAGAGGAGAAGGAGGCCATCATGGGTTAGATGGAAGAGAAAGCACATGGCCGGTGTGGATGGAGATTTGGCCCAGATGAAGAACATTAGCAAGTACTTGGGATTATGGATGGGAGGTAGCTTGATAGACGTTATTAGAAGCAGATGGCATGGGATTGGGACAGGTATTCCATACCTGCTCCACTATGGGAAGTAGTTTAGGGGATTAATATCTGCCCTGGCACAGGTTAACTAAGGTTATTTTTAAAATATAACAGGTGCCTGTGTCTTGATTGATTGCTAGCAGGTTAGAAAATACTGCCGTAATAATAACTATAGGCCTGATAATAAACATTATTAGGCCATACTGGACATTTGTCAACAACAGCTCAGTGATTAAGAACACACACTGTCCTTGCAAATGACCCAAGTTCAATTCCCAGCACTCACATGTATACACACGCACACACATGCACACATACCCACACACAGGCAAACATACAAATGCATACTTTAAGGTGAGAATAATCTTTTTAAATAAATAAGAATAAAAATGTAAGAATTAAATATAAAGCTCACAAAGTGCCACGTTCAACCCTCAGTGAGTCCAGGACAGCCAAGACTACACAGGGAAACCCTGCCTCGAAAAAAAAAAACCACCACCACATGGCAGCTCACAACTGTCTGTAATTCCAGTTCCAATGGCTCTGACATCCTCATGCTAAAATAAAATTTGTTTTAAGGGCTGGAGAGATGGCTCAGTGGTTAAGAGCACCGCCTGCTCTTCCAAAGGACCAGTGTTCAATTCCCAGCAACCACATGGCAGCTCACAACTGTCTGTAACTCCAAGATCTGACACCCTAACACCAATGCACATAAATTTAAATTAAATAAAATATTTTTTTAAAAATTTGTTTTAAAAGATGGAATGATCCAAATTTTATACAACAGAGCTGGAGAGGCAACTCTGTCAATAAAGTGCTTACCTCTACTCAGTGAAGAGCCTTCCTCGTGGGAGGCTGGGTGTGTTGGTCAGGGAGAAAGGGAGTTCCCCAGGGCAGGCTGGGTGGGTCTGTCAAGGAAGAAAGGGCCTGCTACAGAGAGAGAAAGTTACCAAACTTACCTATAATAATGAAAAAGAAAGCTGGTAGGCCAGAGAGTTCCATTAGTAAAGCCCTCGCCTTGCAAGCCTGAGATCCTGAGTTCAATGCCCAGAAGCCACATTTGAAAACCCAGGCATAATGGTGTGCACTTGTAAACCCAGTGCTGGGACACCAAGTCAGGCAGACCTCTGGGCTCGCTGGCCAGTCTGTCTATCCTCTTTGGGGAGCTCCAGGCCTGTGAGAGACACTGCTTCAAAATACAGGTGGAAGGCTCCTGAGAAATGATGCTCAAGGTTAACTCCAAACACATGTAAAAGCACAAATGTACACACACACAGAGAGAGAGCTCTTAAATAGCTTATTGGGCTGCACTTTCCCTCCTTCCTGTGAGGACATGAGATGATGTAATGCCTGTGGGTAGGAAGAGTGAGAGGAGGGACAGAGGCTGTATATGAGACCTGCTGAAAGAGAAGCACACCAATACTGCAGTGGACCAAAAATGGAGACAGAGACTGAGCCCGGTTCCCACTACCTTGTTTGTTCGCTTGCTTTTAGTTTTTCAAGACAGGCAGAAGGATCACTGTGAGTTCAAGGCCAGCTTGATCTACAAAGTGAATCCAGGACAGCCAAGGGCTACACAGAGAAACCCTGTCTTGAAGAGGGGAAAAAAAAAAAAAGCAATGAGAATGTCTAGGTGACTGAACATCAGTTACCTTGGAATGATGGCAGGGAACCCAGGGATGTCTTGGGCTGGCATGCTCCCAAGCTAGAGTGCACTGTCTTTTTTTCTATAAGCAGAAAGGATGCGGGAGGCTGTCTTAGGGTCACTGCTACTGTGATGAGACAGCGTGACCAAAGCGAACTGGGGAGGATAAGGTTACTTCATTCATACTTCCGTATACCAATTCACCATTAAAAGCGGTGAGGGTAGGAACTCAAGCAGGACAGGAACCCGGAGGCAGGAGCTGAAACAGAGACCGTGGAGGGGTGCCGCTAACTCACTTGCTCCTGGCGGCTCGTTCAGCTTGCTTTGTTACAGACCCCAGGACCACCAGCCCGAATTGGCCCCACCCACAATGGGTTGGGCCCTCCGTCATCAATCACTGATTAAGAAAATGCCCTACAGGCTTGCCTACAACCTGAGGCATTTTTGGCATTTTGGAGGCATTTTTCCCAAATGAAGCTCCCTGACAAAAAAAAAAAAAAAAAAAAAAAGTAAAAAAAAAACTAGCTATTTTGTGTTTTGTTTTGTTTTGTTTTGTTTTGTTTTTACGGACTCACTCTGCTGAGCACTCACACACTTCCTCTCGCCTCAGCCCCACAAGAAGCCTAGCAGGCAGTTGTTACTTCCTCATTTTCTAGCTGTGAAAACTGAGACTCGGGGAGGTGTAAGCAATTTGGCCAAGATACAGCACTCAGCCATTGGTGAGTTGTGATACAGACAAGCTGTTGCCCAATATAAACTACATGAACTTGTGGAAATCGTACACAAGGTCATTAATCTATCTAACTGATAATTTAGAAGAGTACGCGGCCCCTCCCCCATTCATGTTCACTTATAACATATGAGGGTAACCCTTTGTTTTGGAAATTGGAAATTTGGAATTTGGAAATTTACCAATGTTACCAATTAAAGGTGACATCACAGGCAATTGAGGTGGGCCCTATCCAATGGCTGGTGTCCTTTGAAGAAGAGGGGAATGTGAGGGATGAGGGCGACGGCTCAGTGGCAAGGCATTAGCTTAGCAAATACCGGTTCAATCCCAGCCTGGTGGTTAGTTTTCTTTAACAACTTGACACAATGTAGAACCTCAGTGAGACATTGTCTGTGGGCATCTCTGTGAGGGAGTGTCAGGACTGGTTAATTTAAGTAGGAAGACCCGCCCATTGTGGGTGACATCTTTCCCTGGGTTTTGGCCTGTAACAAATGGAGCAGAGGAACTGAGTGTATGTGCTGTAATGTACTCACTTATCCTTTCTTGACAGTGGCTCTTACTGGTTCAGGTTCCCGATACCTTGTCTGTTTGTTTGTTTGTTTTTAGTTTTTCAAGACAGGGTTTCTCTCCATAGCCTTGGCTGTCCTGGACTCGCTTTGTAGACCAGGCTGGCCTCAAACTCACAGAGATGCGCCTGCCTCTGCCTCCCAAGTGCTGGAATTAAAGGCGTGCGCCACTACACCCGACTGGTTCCTGCTATCTTAACCTCCTCACAAGAACAAACTGCAACCCAGAAGTGTGAACTAAAATAAACCCTTTCTCTCCTAAGTTGCATCTGTCAGGGTATTTTAGCACAGCAACCAGAAACAAAAACAAAACATCCCAACACTAAAAAGAAGAAGGAGAAGGAGAAGGAGGAGGAGGAGGAGGAGGAGGAGGAGGAGGAGGAGAAGACAGCAGGCAGGTTGGAGTAACACAGTCTTGGGTTAAGGAAAGCAAGGACCGCCATCCACCACTAGGAGGCAGGCCAGGGACAGGTAATGCACACTCCTTCAGAGTTTCCAGAAGGAACTAACTCTAACAATGCTGACTTCAAACCCCGGCCTGCCGAGCTGTAAGATGATAAAGGACAACCATTCTATGCACCACATTCCACTACTGCCGCCCTAAGAAAGAAATACACATAAACAACAAAGAGGTAAAGGTGAAGTTTTGCCCCAAGTCTTATCACTCAGAAATATGGTCACTTCTGCCCCATACACACAGAGAAGCAGAAATAAATATGGGTAGGCCAAGTTTTTCTTCAAAACATCATCTTCATTTTGAAAGTTGTCCGTTAAAACAAAAAAATGTTATATAAGGTTTTGTCGTGAGCTTAGGAAACCAGGCTATCAAGATGCATCATGGGGTTGAAAAGGTGCTTGCCGTACAAGCTTGGGGACCAGAGTCCCATCTCTGGAACCCACATAAGAGCAGAATAAGAAAGCCAACTCCACAAAGTTGTCGTTGGACCTCCACATGCACCCTGTGGTATGTGCACCCACAGATGCTAATGATGACATGCTCATGCATAAAAATAATCAATAAATTTTAAAAGAGCATAGGATGTTGGGCATGGTGACACACACCTTTAGTCCCAGCAGGCAAGGCAGATTATTTCTGAGTTTGAGACTAGCCTGAGCTACTCAGCAAGTTCCAAGCCAGCCAGAGCTACATAGTGAGACACTGTCAGAGAGAGACACACACAGAGTCAAACAGACAGACAGACAAAGACAAAGAGACAGAGACAGAAAGAGGAGACTGAGTGTTCTCATACATATTACAAGTAGTAGGCCTTGATCCATTTTGACATTCCCTAGTATAACTGAAAGTGCTTGAAACTCTGAAATTTTTCCTTTTGTTTCTGATTTGTTTCATTTTCATTTTGAGCCTGAAAAACACACATGTGTATGAGGGTTTTTATTTTATTTTATTATTTCATGTGTATGAGTTATTTGTATGTCCATGCACCACGTGCATGCCTGGTGCCCTCAGAGCCCAGAAGATGACAATGGATCCCCTGGGATTGGAGACGTAGACAGTAAACAAGTGCTCTTAATCTCTGGGCCATCTCTCCAGACACATGTATGAGAATGTTTTTTTATCACATATGGATAATATCTAAAATGTCCATCATTCAGAAGAAAAAAGGTCAAGTAAGTTGTAGTACAGATCTCACATGCATCATTTAATAATAACGAGCTGGAGTGCATTCTGTTAAGCGGCAACAACCGCACTGCAGAAAAAGTGTAAACAGGACCAGCTTACCACCTCTGCAGGCAAGTGGCCTGGGCAACCAGTGTCCTTCACCAGACATGATGCAGACACAGTACAGACAGCGAGGCTGGACCAGAGGCAGGACAATGAAATGGTGGAGGTTAAACAGGCCTCTAGTGCTTACAGATCCTAGGAGAACTAAACACAGGAAATAGATGGCGCACAGGGGAGGCATGAATACTAGCTGCAGCATCCCTGCTTGCTCATAGCTGTCCCAGTGAGAGTGGAGGGTAAGAAAGAGCCAGGCTTTAGAATTGGGGTGGTGCCACGTGCCCCAATGTGGAGAGCAAGGGCAGTAGCCATTGTGAGTGTAAGATCAGGGATTCCTTTTGGAGCTGTTAGATCAGAGACGCCTATTAGATATTCAAGCACAGATGGAGAAGTAGACAGTTGGCTAAGCCGGTCCAGTGCTCCTGAAAGCAGTCAGGCGGGGGAAGAAGCATCCAGCCGTCTCATTGGTACAGAGGTAAGATTCCAGCCAAAGGGCTAGAACAATGGGGAAGGAAAGCAGAGCCCGGGATGTCCTCACATGTAAGCAACGTCAAAGGCTATGGACTTGCCAAAGGAGAGCAGAGCCATGAAACAGAAGAAGGAGAAACGGAAGAAGTGGGATACAAAGGTCCTAAGAGACTAAGCAACCAGAGTGCCCAGGACAAAACAGAGGGGCCAAGTGTGTTGGGAAAAAAACAAAAACAAAAACAAAAACAAAAAATAGGCCAACGGGCTATATCCTCTTTCCTAGGGGAACAAGATGAGGCCAGGCCTTCTCCTGAGCAAGACTTCCTAACTCGAAGGTGCTCAGCGATTGCTGGGTCATGCACAGACATGGGCCACATGGGCACAGCTGAGGGGCTCCAGGAGTAGGGGTGGCTCAGAATCATGTTTGTGTTGGTTACTTTCACATCCCTGTGACCTCAGTACCTGACAGAAACAACTTAGATGGAAGATTTAGCCTAGAGATAGCTCAGGGGTTAAGAGTACTTACCTTCTAGAGGACCAGAGTTCAGTTCCCAGCACCCACGCAATGTGACTCTCAACTGTCTGTTCCTCCAGCTTCAGGGGACCCTGTTACTTATGACCTCCTTGGGGTACATACCCCCCACCCTCCACCCCACCCCCACACAGATACATGCAAATGCAAACCACTGAAACTGTAAATCTTTCTTTCTTAAAGATTTATTTATTTATTATTATGTATACAGTGCTCTGCTTGCATGTACTCCTGCAAGCAAGCCAGAAGAGGGCCACCACGTGGTTGCTGGGAATTGAACTCAGGACCTTTGGAAGAGCAGGCAGAGCTCTTAACCACAGAGCCATCTCTCCAGGCCCTGTAAATCTTTCTTAAAAGCGACTTAGGAAAGAATTGTTTGGGCTCATGATTTTAGAGAGTGTATTTAGTCTTTCATGGTGGGGAAGATACAGTAGGTATCTCGGCTCAAGGCAGCTGGAGTGTGTGACTGTTCACAGCATGGTGATTCAAGGAACGGAGAAAGTGGGGGCAGGAACCAGGGGCCAGGAACCACTTTCAAAAGCATACCCCCCCTTTTTTTTTTTTGCGACGTGTTTTGTTGTGTTTTGTTTTGTTCCACCAGCCAGACCTCAGTGCCAGCTGAGGAACAAATATTAGACACATGAGCCCGTGGGGCCATTTCAGCTTCAAGTTGCTTGCCGTCTGCCTTCCCTTCCGATAGCCCCGTCTTCACGCAGTTGTCTCCAAACAAGGCTGGCTTATTTGGTTGGTCTTGGCTTCTGAGCTGGATGAGGGGTCTTCAGACCTATGAGTCCTCTGACGCAATAGACTCACATGACAGCTCAGAGAAATCTACCGAACTCCACACGGCATAGCCCTAAATAAATTGCCAGCCTCTAGGGAGCTGCCATACCGTTTCCAAAGTCTCCAAAGAGCTGGAGCCAGGTCAATTATAAATGGCTGTCAGAGCCCATTTCTCCACCACAGCAGCTTCTAGATTCTAGGGGTGATTTTCCTCCCTTGACCGCCAGGAACATCCCACTGTGTGCCACCTGCTAGGCATCATTCCTTCCAGAAAACCACTGACACAGATGGCTTTGTGTGGCTGGGGGTTGCAGAGGAAATGGCATGCAGTAAAGCCGACTGCAAACCCAAAGTCAAGTGTAGTCAGATAGGCGGCCTGACTGTTTCCGAGAGCCGGAGGGATTCCAGCCGCAGTCTCTGCTTGGGCATCCTCCATCTGCACCTTTCTCTGGCCTCTTTTCTTATCTTCCCTACACACTGGGCCTCATCCTCTTGCATCCTGGCTGCCTCCATACATTTAAAGTCAGGGCAGGGGGGTACCCAGAGCCATCTGTCTCCCTCTTACTTTCTTTTCATTTTCCCTCCAGGCCCGAACTTCCTCTATCAAGGGTCCTGTGCCCTCTGCTCCCCCAGGACAGACGGCAGCCTGTTCACCGCTAGCATGTTTTTAGGTGCAGGAAATACACAGTGGCTGCTTCAAATAGTCGAGGCCCCCGTGTACATGGGCAGTTTGTCTGAACCTGTTTCCCAAAAGCCAGTAATTTTGCAGAAGCCAGCCTGTGCGATGTTTAAGCCAAGAGTCAAGATGACAAATACTGTGTCACAGCTCTTCACGAGGAGAGACTGCAAATCTCCACACACGTTTTCATTTTGAATTAACTCATCTCCCCCAAAGCGCCACCTGTAACCCTCTTCCATGGCTTTTCCGTTCTCTAAACCAGTTTTCTTTTATCCAGTCACTTAGTGAGAAACAAAATAAGACAAGCCCACTAGTTGGTTAAGTTGGCAGTAAGCACACGGTCTCCAGGCTTCGTTCCAAGGGGCACATGCCTTCCCTCCAGAAGCTGTCAGCTGTACTCATTTGCCCAAGAACACCTGGGTACCATGACAAGAAGACACATAACGCGTCCAACCATGTCACTGCCTGTTTCCCATGTAGGGTAGGGTCTGAAGGCCGGTGTCTAAGATGCTCTGTGTCCTGAACCTCTGATTCACAGACCTAAGCATATCAGTGCCCTGCTTGAAAGCACTGCATGGTTCCACAGTGTGTGCAGCACAAAAACCCGACCATGTTGCAATGACGTCCAGGGGACGTCCAACCTGACCCTGAGACAGCCCTCCTCAGGCATCTTTCCAAGCAGCCTAAGGGGCTCAAGTCAAGGCCCAAAGAGGAACATGGAGGAAGAATATCAGATTATCTGACAGAAGATACTCTGAAAAGCCTTTTTCAAAACACATGCATGATGCTGGGTATGATGGCGTGTGCCTGTAATCCCAGCACTTGGGAGGCAGACGCAGACGGATCTCTGTGAGTTCGAGGACAGCCTGGTCTATAAAGCTAGTGCAGGAGGACAGCCAGGGCTACATAGAGAAACCCTGTCTCGAAAAACTAAAAAAAAAAAGAAAAAGAAAAAGAAAAGAAAAATCAAAATCAAAACATATATGTGTAGGCCAGACTCAGGAGGTAGAGGCAAATGGATCTCTCTGAGTTCAAGGCCAGCCTGGTCTATATAGTGAGTTCCAGAGAAACTCTGTCACAAAAGAAACAAAAAAGAGAAAGACAGAAGGAAGCCATGGCTCTTCAGGAGCCAAGGGCCCTCGGATGATGGCCACCCACGGTGCAGCTCTGACCACCAGCCCCTGACCCTGTCTGGCCAGAGATGTGACTCACTGACATCCCATGACACACTGGCAAGCACAGGGCCACCATGCTTTGCATTCAGATCCAGCGGCGAGTGTTCTCATGGGTTGAGGCAGGCAATGAATGGCCCCAAGCCAGAAAGAGGTTCAATGTCATCAAAGGAGCGCACTCAGAAGTTTCTAAGTGGGACAAGGACCACAAAATGCCAAATTCAGAGCCAAGCGCAGCACAGTTGCAGGAGGCAGGAAACTGAGCTTCAACGGCCCAAACACCTGCAGGTGGAGGCCTGCAGAGTCTCCAGTAAGGGACAAGGCTCAAGACAGCTGGGTACAGCTGGGTACAGGTGCTGTCAGAGAAAACCTCAGAGGGCAGGAAGTAATTTAATGATAAAATGCTTGCCCTACATAGGCGAGGCCCTAGATTCACTTCCTGGTGTAAGAAAGAAAGCTAAGAGTAACGGGCTATAGTAATATAAGGAAACTGCCCCCATATGCAGTTAGAAAAGGGAGAGATTCAGGCTGTGTGGCGGGCTCAGTTGGTAAAGGTGATTGCTGCCAATCCTGACAGCCTGAGTACAGCCGCTGGACCACACATGACAGAAGGAGAAAACCAACTCCTACAAGTGGCCCTCTGGCCTCCGTATGTATGTACACACATCTAAATTAGCAAGTGTAAAGCAAAGAAAGGATGAGAGAAGAAACAAAGTATATTAAAAGAGTCAAATCTAGGTCAACCTGTGCCAGCAGCATTTACTATCTCTTTTTTCAATGCTGGGGATCAAATCTAGGGCTTCGTGCACTCCAGGCAAGCATTCTACCACTGAGCTACCACTGAGCTACATTTCCAGCCCAGTAAAAGTCTTTTAATTATCAAATTATGTACGTTGAATCTGCAGTAAGAGAAGGCAAACGTGGTTCCAGGTCCCTGTGACCCTCAGCATAAGAATCTGATGGAGGCGGGCTGGAGAGATGGCTCAGTGGTTAAGAGCACTGTTTGCTCTCTCAGAGGTCCTGAGTACAATTCCCAGCAACCATATGGTGGCTTACAACCATCTATAATGTGATCTGATGCCCTCTTCTGGGCTGCAGGTATACATGCAAGCAGAGCACTGTATACATAATAAATAAATAAATAAGAATCTGATGGAGGCCGGGTGCAGTGGTGCACGCCTTTAATCCCAGCACTCAGGAGGCAGAGGCAGGCGGATTGCTGTGAGTTCGAGGCCGGCCTGGTCTACAAAATGAGTCTAAGGCAGGCAAGGCTATACAGAGAAACCCCCGTCTTAAAAAAAAAAAAAAACAGGAAAAAAAAAAAAAGAATCTGATAGAGAGCTGACATCAGTTAAGGGGTCCATGAAAGAGACCAACCCAAACTGCAGAGATACCACAGACAATAACTTCCAGACATCCCCAGTTTGCTGGTGCGTCGTAATGAGCCTTCACCTGGATGAGGCAGAAATACCATGCATGTCAGAAGTGCTTCCAGCCACAGCACGAGGGAAGCTCAAAACAGGAGCTAAACCAGCCTGCCAAGGTCTCACAGCACCCACCGAGCACTTTCTTTTGCAGGAAAGGGGCCTGTGTAATACTTGCCTTGTTGTTGTGATAAAAATATACAACTTGAGGGAGGTTTATTTCTCCTCACAGTTTGGGGGTACCAGTCCATCATGATGGGGGCGGGGTGCATGGCAGCAGGACCATGAGGCTGCTGGTCATGTCACTGCCACAATCAGGAAGTAAAAAGAAATGACCCAGCCCCAGCGGATACATCTAGGACACAATTCCTGCTCCTAAGGCTCAGAGAGTTTGCTGTGAGATTGTGTCTCCTAGAAATGTCAGAGAGGCTGCACGCATGAAGTCTAGTCAACATGGCTGCCTAAACAAGACGGGAGCAAGAATGAAGGTAACGGACATGCTAACTCGGAAGAGGGAAAGCTCCAGAGGCTTCAACCCTAGGCAAGAGCTGTGGGCAACTGGGGAATTCTGAGATGGGGAAAATGGCTTTTTCCAGGGAAGAGCCCCACCACCCCCCAACTGGTTATACAATACCAAGTTGTTGCCCTGAGATTATATAGATACAGGTAACATTATACAGGCCGTGCAGTGTTGCAGGATATTTGATCCCATTGTGAACCCCGAGATTGTGAACTGTAAAAACCTGTTTCTTGTTTGGCATGGCTCAACCCTAACACACATCTTTCATCCAAGAACTTTCTGTTTTATTGTAAAGAACTGATTTCTGGTGTGGTTCAGCCAGCCCTAACACATACCTTAAATCCAAGAACCCTCTGTTTATTATAGACAGGTGATTATGGTGTGGTTGAGCCCTAGCACACACCTTTAACCCAAGAGCTTTCTGTACCCAGAATTTAATAAAGTTAACCCTAGGTCAAGAGAGGGAGCAAGAAACCAGCTGACAGGGATTAAAGAGTAGGAGGGACTTTGAGATGAAGGGTATTTAAGACAGCGTGGATAAGAAGGGGCTTTTGAGCCAGGCATGGTGGCGCACGCCTTCAATGCCAGCACTCGGGAGGCAGAGGCAGGCGGATCGCTGTGAGTTCGAGGCCAGTCTGGTCTACAAAGTGAGTCTAGGACAGCCAAGGTTACACAGAAACTCTGTCTCAAAAAACAAAACACAAAAAGAAGGGGGCTTTTGAGCTTCAAGCTAGCAAGCCTTTGGCATTGGGCTTCTTGGTCTTTTCCTCCTAGGCTGTCAGCTGAGGTAGTGAGCTTTTGGGGCTTTTTCACCTAGGACATGAGGTGAGTATGAAGATCAGCTGGATGCTTTCTCTGCCTCTCTGAGATAGCAGGTTTTCACTCCAGCATCTGGCTCCTGGGTCTTTTTGGTAAAAATCGAACAGTTGGAATTTTCACTCTTTTAAAACAGAGCAGATTGTATTTATGTATTTAAGAGAGAGAGAGAGAGAGAGAGAGAGAGAGAGAGAGAGAGAGAGAGAGAGAGAGAGTAACAATTAAGGAAAAGGAGAACTGGCCTGGAAACATTTCATCGGAAGTACATCACCGCCATCCAGCAGGATTCAGGTCCCTTACATCACAGTGTGCACTTTCTGCGCATTGCAAGATCGACTTATGGAGGGAATTCCTCCCATACCCTCCTCTTTTTCCCTCATGTGTCCCCAGAGACTGTCTCTCTAATCCCTCCCCAAATAAAACCTCTCATGTGGAATAAAGAAAAAAGAACGGGCATGGTTCTGAGGGCTGGTCACAGCCTGGGTTCTGAGATGGATGGGGGAGGGGCGGTTCTAGTACAGATTCAGGAGTGAGACACATGCCTTTAATCCCAGCACTGGAGAGGCAGAGGAAGATGGATCTCTGTGAGTTCGAGGCCAGCCCGGTCTACACAGAGAAACCCTGTCTTGGAAAAAGAAAAGAAAGAAAGAAAGAAAGAAAGAAAGAAAGAAAGAAAGAAAGAAAGAAAGAAAGAAAAGGAGGCCATGAATTTGAGAGCAAGAAACTGGAGGGGGGGGGTGGTACATGAGAGGGGTTAATGGGAAGAAAGGGGAGTGGAGAGTAAAGTAATCATATTATAATTTCAAAATAAATTGTTTTTTAAAATTGAGAACTGATGCCCAGTTGCTTTCTGTTTAATGCAGTCTAAGGCCCAGTCCATAGAACAGTGCTGCCCATACTTAGGTTGGCCCTTCCCCCACCTTAACTCAACCCTGAAACTCTCACACACATGCGCAGCAGCTTGTCCTAGAGATGGTTCTAGATCCTGTTGACAATATTAACTATCTTAGGTGCCCTGGTTCAGGAAGACTAGGCAAGCAGATGCCATCACCAACAGGGCAGAGCAGAGGACAAAAGTTATAACCAGAGGCAGCTGCTACCAAGATATGGCCCAGGGAGGCCACCGCTGCCTGACGAGGCTCGTCAAGAAGCAGACAGCGGGTTGGCATCAAAGCAAGGAGAGAGGAGGAGGATGCTGAACAGCCCACTCAGGATGCTGGGACACACACTCCACACCCCTGTAGACCCTACTCTTCCTGTTTTAAGTACCCTGTTCACAGTGGGTGAGTAGAGCCAGCGTCTCCAGGAGTGAAGATCACGTGTACTGGGACCCACCGCCCCTCCCACACACACACACAGCCCAGGCTGTGACCAGCCCACAGTGTATTACAGAACAAAAGCTCACTCAGAAGATAGCAGTGTTCTATAAAATTGCCAGGGCCAACCACTCACCCGAAAGGGCTCATCAGGGAATCCAGGTTTGCTGGGCCTGTCCTGTCGCCGGGACCTCAGGAGCTGTTTGGCTTGCTTTTCTGTCAAAATCGGAGAGGCTTCTGGAAAAAAAACAGGAAGAGACTTGAGAGATTCCCAGGCCCAGGAGTCCACACACACTCTATCTCAGGACTCCAGAGAGGATTTGCAAGTTCAGTCTTGGTTAAAACACATCAAAGGAATATCTGCCCCCAAAGGATGCACCATTTCTGAGGGCTCAGGAATTTTAAATTGTTTCTATTACGGTTAACTCAGAGTAAAAGCTTCGGGATTTAAATCTATTTACCTCCTACGACGGGCCCATTTCTTTAAAGTGAACATGTATGTAATGCTCGGGCTTTTTGTTTGTATGCTTGCTTGTCTTGTCTGTTTTGAAACAAGCTTTTGGCTGATTGGCCTTGACCTCTAAGTCTAGTTGGGATTAGCTTGAACTTCTGATCCTCCTTGGTGCTGCAATTACCACTATGCTGTTAATGTGGTCCTGAGACAAAACTCAGGGCTTCTTCACACACGCCAGGCCAGCACTCTGCTACATTCCTAGCCCTGAATATAGTTTAAAAAAATAAAATAAAATAAATATATATAGATATATCTGTATCTATATGTCCTTTCCCATTGTGTGTGACAATAAGACTGTTAAGCCGGGTCTTCACACATTCCACTCAGAAGGTATGGTCACAACACAGCAAATGGGGAAGGGATAATCACATGCAAATATTAAAAGATATTAGCAGAATATTAAAGAATAGTAATTCTAGAAGCTTGCTCATCCAAAAAGAAAGGGCATCCGTCAATATGCACTGTATATTATCATGCCGGCGTCCTTGGAGAGAGACCCTACCTGAGGAGAAAGCCAGCAGAGTGAGAGCGAAAACCAACAGGAACAGCTTCTCCATGGCGCCAGGCTCCTCTCCACTGACTGGGCTCAGGAGCAGTCCCACCTACTTGAAAGTCCCCCGTGTCCCGTGTCCCCACCCCCGTCAGACCCAATGCTCTGTAGACCGTTACTAACACAGTTCGTCGTGTGACGCTAAGCATGTCTGACACTGAGTTTGTAATAATGACTGTTAAAATATTTCCCTCCGAATTCCTGCAAATATCCATCCTGAGGCAGGAAATGAGCCCTCTGAATGTGACCTCCTGAGTGTGGTTTTGAGAGTATTCATTTCACGTAAACAGGTCCGTCTGGCACGTTCTGTAACTATTTCTCTAAAGCTTTGGCTTGGTTTTTTTCTGTTTTGTTTCTTGTTTGTTTTTTGGTTTGGCTTGGTTTGTTTCACTGAGCAGCTCGCGTCCCCTTTTTGCCACTTAGTTATTTTGTGTGTATGTATGGGTGTGTGTACATGGACACTCACATGCCTTGGGGGGCCAAATTGGGGGACAATTTGTGGAGATCATTTCTCTCCTTCCACTGTGTAGGGCCTGGGAGTTGAACTCAGGTTGTCAGGCTTGGCAGCAGGCACATTTGCCCACTGAGCCATCTCACCCTCCCTGGATGTCTCTTATATTTCCATATTTTATGACATTTCCCCCAAATATCCATTCATCAATGTAAGTTCTCTCTCTGTATGTGTCTCTTTCTCTGTCTCTCTCTCTGTGTCTCTCTCTGTCTCTCTCTCTCTCTCCCTCTCTCCCTCCCTCCCCCCAACCCCCGCCACTCCCACTCCTTTAGGTAAGTCATTTAACTTCTTTTCTCTCTTCTTGAAGAAGGAGGCAACAAAATCCACCTTGTAGGGTGTGGTGAAGAACTGGGGTGAAGTCATGGATGCCACAGTAGCTGTGACCACTCACTCTTAGCCAACTCTTTCTTTTTTTTTTTTAATTAAATCTTTTTTTAAAGATTTATGTATTTTTTAAAGTTTTTTTTTAAGATTTATTTATTACATATACAGTGTTCTGCTTGCATGTACACCTGCACACCGGAAGAGGGCACCAGATCTCATTATAGATGGTGTGAGCCACCAAGTGGTTGCTGGGAATTGAACTCAGGACCTCTGGAAGAGCAGCCAGTGCTCTTAACCGCTGAGCCATCTTTCCAGCCCCCGATTTATGTATTTATTATTATGTATACCTGCAGGCCAGAAGAGTGCATCAGATCGCATTATAGATGGTTGTGAGCCACCATGTGGTTGCTAGGAATTGAACTCAGGACCTCTGGAAGAACAGAGTGCTCTTAACCTCTGAGCCATCTCTCCAGCCCCAACTCTTTGTTAAAATTAAGGAGTTTGAGATCCAGAGATGGAAAAATCAAGTCCAGGTTCATACACAGTTCATATTCAGGGGAGAATCTAAATCTGTGCTCTTCTCACTGTGTTCCATGCTGTAGTTTAGATGCCAGCTGCTCCTAAGGCCTGTGTGTCAAAGGTGTGGTCCCCAACATGCCAGAATTGAGGGAGGGGGGAACCTTTAAGATGTGGAGCATAGCCCAGATATGGTGGTGCATGACTTTAATTCCAGCACTTAGAAGGCAGAGGCAGACAGAGCTCTGTGAGCTCAAGATCCGCCTGGTCTACCTGGGGAGTTTTAGGACAGCCAGGGCTGTGTAGATAGACTCTGTCTCAAAAATAAAACAAACTAAAAGGTGGCGCCTACATAGGATGTCCTAAGGTCACTGGGGCCATGCTGGTCCTGGGGACTGTGGGACCTGGCTCCGTTCCTCTTTCTCTTTTGCACCTGTATCTCTGCATGATCTATTCTGTCACACTGGTGCCCCTGCCATGATTTGCCTCCTCACCCCAGGCCTAATCGAAAGAGGGACAGTGAGTCATATGCTAGAACCCCCTGAACTGTGCGACAAAGGAAACCTGTGCTCAGGGCTGAGGCAATGTCTCCGCGATCAAGAGCACCGGCTGCTCTTGAGGAGCACCTGCTGCTCTTAAGGAGCACCCACACTCATACCTCCAGTTCCAGGGGATCCGATACACTCTTCTGACCTCCCCAGGCACCAAGCATGCATATGGTACACATGTGTACATGCAAGCAAAACTTCTCATATAGAAAATAAAATAAACCTAAAAGAGGTTTTTGGTTTTTTTTTTTTAGGAAAAGAAGCCATGTATTGGAAAGAGAGCAAGGCAGGAGGGTACCCAAGGGGGTTTTAGAGGGCAAAGGGGAAGGGAAAAGTATATAATTACATTAACATTATAACCTCAGGAAAAAAATTTAAAGTTCTGTGTCGTGATTTACTCCATTAATCCCAGCACTCAGGAGGCAGAGGCAGGTGGATCTCTGTGAGTTCGAGGCCAGCCTGGTCTACAAAGCAAGTTCTAGGACAGCCAAGGCTACACAGAGAAAGCCTGTCTAAAAAAATAATAATAGTAATAGTAATAATCATCATAACAATAATTTTTAAAGAAACCTATAAATTGATCATCTTGAGTAGTCCATCACAGGGATGAAAACTTGACTAACCCACCATAACACACTTCTTCCTGCACGGGACCTCAGGAAAAATCAGTGAGGCCATGAGCTGCTTTAACCAGACTTAAGGGTATATTCATAAGGAGAAGAAAGCCTGCTGGGGGCGGTGGCACACTGCAGGGCTCCTGGCTCCTTCCATGTAGAAGCAGGAGGATAAGGGAGGTTCAAGGCCCTCTCCAGCACACAGGAAGCTCAGCGCAAGCCCCACTCCTATGACCCTGCCTCAGCTGAAGAGGAGGGGATCTGACAAGCTGCCCAGGCTCTCAGTAAGTACCACGTGAAGAAGTCATTAAATACGGAACAAGCTACATCCAGAAGGAATGTGGCATGTCTTTGCATAATGCTCCCCGGTCAAAACAATGCCTGTTGTCCTGCGGTCACTTGGCCAGCTCCAAAGAAAACAGAGCCTGACCCTCGGTTGCCGGAGTCAATGCTAATACTGGGTAACTGATATTAAACTGAAGTGTCCTCAAAAAGAAAAGAAAGAAGAAAAATAAACAAGATCTTAAAATAAGAGTTTTATCCTGCCACTGGGTTGGTATACAGAGATTTCAGACTGCAGACAGGGAAAGAAAGCGTGTGTTGTCAGCGAAAGATGGCTCATCTCTCTCTCTCTCTCTCTCTCTCTCTCTCTCTCTCTCTCTCTCTCT
>OU015746.1:31229936-31287530 GCA_907169655.1 Acomys percivali
TCTCTCTCTCTCTCTCTCTCTCTCTCTCTCTCTCTCTCTCTCTCTCTCTGAAACAGTATTTCTCTCTGTAACCCTGGCTTAACCCTGGCTGTCCTGGAATTCACTCTGTAGACCAGGCTGGCCTAGAACTCAGAGATCCACCAGCCTCTGCCTCCCAAGTACTGGATTAAACGCATGCACCACTCCTTCTTTCTTTCTTTCTTTCTTTCTTTCTTTCTTTCTTTCTTTCTAGGCTGCCAAAATAGATACCAAGCCTTACAACCTAAATTCACTGCCCAGGATCTACAGGGCGGGAAGCCTGAACCAATGTTAGGCATTCTTGTGCTGTATACATATATATTTATAGAAATACACACGTAAATAAATAAATGTCAGAAAGATCTTTCCTACCTCGGGACTTTTGTGTATGTTCTTTTCCTGACCACCACTTTCCCATCTTTCAGGGGTCAACTTGAATCTTCTCCCATCTGGGGAACCCTGCCCTTCTTAGCCTTCTTAGTAAAAACCCCCTGTCTCCCACACCCTTTTCTGTCCCATACTCTGTTTATATTAAATGTATTTGTTTGCTCTTCAAAAGGCTGTCTTCTCCATTGGGCTGCACGCTCTAAATTTGTGTGTATTCTCTCAGGGACTGGAAAGGTGACACTGCAGGACCTGTTTCACGCCCTGGGATGCTGAGGTGGGAAGGACTCAGCAGGTAGGTTTGGAGCTGGGCGAGCCATTTCAGTTTTGCCTCTCGGAAAAGGGTGCAATTCTCAATATGGCCACAATGTGGCAGTGTAGAGAGCAGGACCCCACTACTAGAACCACGGAGAAATGAGGCCACTACACTTTCCTATTCTGGTAGTGCGCAGGCTCCAGGGAAGCACTGGTCATCGGGAGAGGTGGCGCTCCAGTGCCCCGATTATCTCTCTACTACGTAGTTAATGTACTGCTCGAGGTCTTTTTTTTTAATTATCTCTTTCGTTCTGGGGCTCAAACCCAAGACCCTCCCTCACTCAGCGTGCTAGGGAAGAGCTCTAACTCTGAGCTCCAACTCAGCCCCTTCTTAAAGGTCTTCATCAGACGCTAAGGGCTAGAAGAGCGCAATCAGCCATTTGACAACATCCAAGGGCATAAGAAGGTGCCACCCACGCTTGAAGGGGCACACCTGTAATCCCAACGCTCCCAAGGCTGAGGCAGGAGGATTGTGAATTACAGAGCAGCTGAAAGCATTTTGACTTCTTCTCCCACCCCTGATTTTTCTTTTCTTTTTTTTTTTTTTTTTTTTTTTTTTGAGACAGGGTTTCTCCCTTGTAGCATTGGCTGAACTCACTCTGTAGACCAGGCTGGCCTTGAACTCAGGTATCTGCCTCCTTCTACCTCCCACATGCTGGGATTGAAAGTGTGTGCCACTATCATCCGGAGAGATTTTGATTGTTCGTTTTACTAGACGGGGTTTCTCTGTGTAGCCTTGGATGTCCTGGACTCACTTTGAAGACCAGGCTGGTCTCGAACTCACAGTGATCCGCCTGCCTCTGCCTCCCAAGTGCTGGGATTAAATGCATGCGCCACCACCGCCCGGCACATGTTCAGAAACCTTTCACCATTGCCAAATTTCCCACTGCCTGACATTCAGATGCAGTCACAGCTCCCACTTTTGGAATCATCACCAAACCTGGGGTTATCTAGGGATGGCATCTGCCTGTAATTCCAGCAGTTAGGAAGTAGAGGCAGAGAGTCACAAGCTTGTGGCCAGCGGGGTGGGGGTGGGGGGTGGAAGGGATGCAGGGGGGGTGGCATTGTCTCCAACACACACGCCCACACACACATACACGCACAGGGGCTAGATATGACTGTCCTTCTTATTCTTCCCTCTTTCTCTGTGTAAAATCACTCTTATTCATTTTGCATGCATGCAGAAAATCGTATGCCGAGCCAGGAGTGGCTGTGCACGTTACGCTTGTGGTCCTACCACTTGGGAGGAGGAGACAGGAAGATGAGGAGGTCGAGGTCCTCCTTGGCTACATAGGAAGTTCAAAGCCACTGTGTCGAATATGAGATCCTGTCTTTAAAAACAGAAGGGGGGAAAATGAGTCTGCAGAACAGTTTCAAAAGACCAAAGATGCCGAGGTTAGTCACGCACAGCAGGATACAGAACTTTATACATTGTTTATTAGAAGGGACAGTGGCCCCCTTTTTAGTGCGAGATTACTTGCCCCTCTTGCACATCCATCTTGGCATCTCTTTCCCTCAGGACTTTGCCCAAGCACAGCCTTCCCTTCCTGTTTGGAACTGCAAAACAATGGTGAGATGCTTTGGCCTTCCGGCCTACTGAGTGCTTCCACAAATGGACTTTAATTTCTCCTCTGGGTCCAGGGATGCTGGCCTCAATTTGTCTCTGCGCAGCAGGTGAGGACAGCCAAGGTCAGCAATGGTTGGGATGGCCAGAGCCAGCCTGCTGTCCAACCTAAACAGGAAGGAGAGGCACATGGGCAGAGGAGCAGGAATGTTAAGATACAGACAGATGCTGGGGGGTGTGGGGGCAGAGGGGGTGCAGGGGAGGGGGAGTGCAATGTGTTGGGTGCACTGGAAAGGCTGGAAAAGTGCCAGCCTGGAACTGGAAGATACATTCATTCTGGGGAAAACACTGACCTAGATGTTGCTCTTCTTGCTGGCATGTTTTATTTATTTATTTATTGTTTTTTTGTTTGTTTTTTTGTTTGTTTTGAGACAAGGTTTCTCTATGTTATCATGACTATCCTGGACTCGCTTTGTAGACCAGGCTGGACTTAAACTCACAGCGATCCACCTGCCTCTGCCTCCCAAGTGCTGAGATTAAAGGCATGTGCTGCCATGCCCGGCTCTACTTTTATTATTTTTTTATTTATTATGTATATGACTGCTCTGTCTGCATGTACACCTGTACATCAGGAAAGGGCACCAGATTTCATTCTAGATGGTTGTGAGCCACTACATCGTTGCTGGGAATTGAACTCAGGACCTCTGAAAGGCCATGTGGTTACTGGGAATTAAACTCAGGACCTCTGAAAGAGCAATCAGTGCTCTTAAGCTCTGAGTCATCTCTCCAACCCCATTTATTTTTATTTTATGTGCATTGATGGTTTGCTTGCATATATGTTTGTGTGAGAGTGTCAGATTCTGGAGTTAAAGACAGTTGTCAGCTGCCATGTGGGTACTGGGATTTGACCTTGGTCCTCTGGAAGACCAGTCAGTGCTCTTAACCACTGAGCCATCTCTCCAGCCCCTTGCTGGTATCTTAAGAAGTTAGGCTGAAGTTGCGCGTGGTGGTGTGCGCCTTTAATCTCAGCACTCGGGAGGCAGAGGCAGGTGGCTCGTTGTGAGTTTGAGGCCAGCCTGGTCTACAGAGAGCGTCTAGGACAGCCAAGGCTGCACAAAGAAACCTTGTCTCGAAAAACAACAACAACAAAAATAAAATTAGTATCATCTGAAAAGGAAGAGAACATGTTTGCTCAAAGGCAATAGGGACAGGATGCTGGAAAAAAGGAAACATTTGCCAAGCAAACCAACAAGAAATAAAATTCTAAGCAGGCTGTGGTAGTACATACGATAGCCCCAGATGCTTCAGCAGCTGAGGTAGGAGGACTGATTGTGACCAACCTGAGCAACACAGTGAGAGACAGAACCTCAAAAAAAATGGGAAAGAGCTGGGTAGTGGTGGCATATGCCTTTAATGCCAGCAGAGGGAGGAGAATCTCTGAGTTTCAAGACCAGCCTGGTCTACAGAGTTCCAGGACAGACCTAGAAACCCTGCCTCAGAGAGAGAGAGAGAGAGAGAGAGAGAGAGAGAGAGAGAGAGAGAGAGAGAGAGAGAGAGAGAGAGAGAGAGAGAGAGAGAGAGAGGAAGAAGGAGAAGAAGAAGAAGAAGAAGAAGAAGAGGAGGAGGAGGAAGAAAGAGGAAGAGGAAGAAAGAGGAAAAGGAGGAGGAGAGAAGAGTGAAAAAAGAAAATAAATTTCTAGAAATTAAACAAGAAGGTTGGTGAAAGGGCTTAGCAGAGAAGAGCTTTGAACTTGACGTTAACCTCCTCACCTGTCTTGGACAAGGAGAACTGAGTCCTGAAGCATCCTTGACCTTCAGCTGTCATCACAGCACATGTACACACACACACACACACACACACACACACACACACACACAGATTAAAGATTTTTTTTAAACACGAGCAGAAATTGAAAACCTAATAACAAGGTTTAAAAGAAAAACTGAGGAAATGTTTTTTAAAATAAAGCAAGAATGACAGGGAAGTTTAAGAAAACAAGAAAAAAATATGTTTATAAGGGAGGGTGTTTACACAAATGAGTTGGACACTGTGTCACTACCTATGGATGTTCGTAGAGGCTTTATTCGTCAGTGCGAAGCCTGGTGACCATCAAGATGTCCTTCAGAGGCAAGTGAACACATGATCTGGAAGGGAAACGAAACAAAACGAAGGAAAAAAAAGTTAATAGTATGTGAAAGAAAGCAGACCGAAGCCAGGATGCCCAGTATTCCTGGGACCACAATGCATCTGGACACCCGGAGCTGTGGAGGCCCCTGCTCCGCATCGACTCCCCCTATTACCTGAGTCACGTGAACATACTCATTAGCCCACAGCATCCTCCCTCTGAGAGCATAGTTTTGCCAGATTTTCAAACTATTGCCCTGCCTGGAAATTTCCACCGTGATGAGGCTCTTCATCCTTGTCCCCTGACTCCCCAGGCTGGGATCTTCTTGGGGGAAACCAAATCCACACTGTGTCCTAGAGACACTCAGGCTAAACCCCTCGGGCGACCTTCACATTGAAGGGCTTTATGGCTACTTCTGCGTAGAGTTAAGTTGGGGATAGTTTTACAGTTTTTCAAAGCAAAACTGTACTGTTTAGAGATATTCTTGGGAATGGGAAAACTAAAGAAGATCAAGGAAATGAAGACCCCAAGTTCGGGACAGGTATTTCCTGTAACAGGGGAGGGAGGAGACAGCACACAGAGAATTGCTGTCAATGTACAATATGCCCATCTGGGTAGTAGTTTCACAGATGTGCATTCTTATCAAGCTGTTTGTAAGGTGTGTGTGTGTGTGTGTGTGTGGTTGTGTGTGTGTGTGTGTGTGTGTGTGTGTGTGTGTGTGTGTTTAAGGACATCTTTAACCATTATTTTATTTTACGTGTACAGGTGTTCTGCCTGTCTGTACACTGTATGCATGCAGTGCCCTAAGAGGCCAAAGGAGGGCATCAGATTCTTCTGGGACTAGAGTTAGAGCCTGTTGTGAGTTGCCACGTGGGTGCAGGGAATTGAATCCTGGTCCTTTGGAAGAACAATGTCTTAACTGCTGAGCCTTCTTTCCTTGTTTGTTTGTTTTGTTTTGTTTGTTTTACGAGACAGGGTTTCTCTGTGTAACTGTCCTGGACTCACTCTGTAGACCAGGCTGGCCTTGAACTCACAAAGATCCACCTGCCTTTACCTTTCAAGTGCTGGGATTAAAAGCATGCGCCCCCACCACCCAGCTAATATCCTAGAATTTTTGTTTGTTTGTTTTTTCAAGACAGGTTTTCTCTGTGTAGCCTTGGCTGTCCTGGGCTCGCTTTATAGACCAGGCTGGCCTCGAACTCACAGCAATCCGCCTGCCTCTGCCTCCCGAGTGCTAGAATTAAAGGCGTGCCCCACCACACCCGGCTCAATATCCCAGGATTTAAGCAACATTTTAAAAATAAATACATGAAAGAATGACCTAAAGATCTTGTAGGGAGAGGAGATGCCTAGCTCCACCATAATCTGATTAAGAGGACCTGGGCAGGAACTAGGCAACCCAATTTAGCTGTGGTGGCGCACACCTTTAGTTCCAGCATTTGGAAGGCAGACAGACCTCTGAGTTCAAGGACAGCCTGGTCTACATAAGACAACCAGGGCAACACAGAGAAACCCGGTCTCAGGAAACCAACAACCAAACAAACAAACAAAATCTAGCTGGGTTAAGAACATCATGGTTTTGGTATAAGACAAACTGGGTTAGTCAACTGGGTTAGTCAAAGCCCCCTTGGTTGACTGGGACTGTGTAATATCACACACACACACACACACACACACACACACACACACACACACTTCTTCACATATAAAATGAGAACGGTGAAGCCAGGTGGCAGTGGCACACACCTTTAATCCCAGCACTCAGGAGGCAGAGATGGATCTCTGTGAGTTCGAGGCCAGCCTGGTCACAGAGTGATTCCAGGACAGCCAGGGCTACACACAGAGAAACCCTCTATCGAAAAACTTAGAAGAAAAAAAAAAAAGAGGAATGCTGGGAATGCAGCACAGTGGCTAGCCGAGTCAACACAGCTGGCTATCGTAATAATAATTAGGAACTAGGATGAAAGCTCCTCAGTGAGGGCTTAGCACGCAAGGGACTCTGGGTTCAGTATCACAGAAACAAACTAAGATTTCTCAGAAGCAGAAGTTTCTATGAAACTTGTCCTATTCAGGAAAAATTATCAGCTAATATAAATTTCTCAGAGAGGTTGCTTTTGTTTGTTCAAATTGGCCTTGATATAACTAGGAAGCCTAAACTGGCCTCAAACTTGAAGTAATCCTCCTGCCTCAGCCTCCCCAGTGAGGGAACAGGTGTTTACCACTACAATGAGAATATTAATCTTTGAAACATTTTCATAAGCATTGATCTCCTCACTGCCTTTACATGCGTGTGCGCATCTAAGGAAACCACACGAGACCGGGGGGTGCTTGCTATAGCATCTACGAGCAACGGCTTCGCTAATCATGGAAGCAGGTTACATAAAGTGTGCGTCACATCACAGAATGGCGTGTTATGGAGCCACTAAACAGGACCTTTTTCTCTTAATTATGTGTGTGTATCTATACATAGAAGTGTATAAACACAACATGCTGAGTTCGTCTAGTGTTGTTCATATGTAGGTGTTTTTAGGGCTGACCACATGACACTGGATAATCAATCAATAGCCTTATTCCCTGGGCACGGCTGATTCCCGCCCACCCCCCTCAGCCATCTTTAATTGACTGTAGCTTTTCATCTATGGGCCTTGTTGAGACATGCTGGTATGTGCCAACTGCTGTCATTTTTCAGGTCTTGGTTGGGCTATAGATATGGTGGGGGGGTTGTTTTTGGTTTATTGGGGGGGGGGTTGGCTGATTGGTTGGTTGGTTTTTCGAGACAAGGTTTCTCTGCGTAGCCTTGGCTGTCCTAGACTCACTTTATAAACCAGGCTGGCCTTAAACTCAGAGCGATACGCCTGCCTCTGCCTCTCTAGTGCTGGGATTCAAGGCCTGCGCCACCATGCTCAGCTAAATATGGTTTCTTTTAAATATGCAAAAGTTAGGGCTGGAGAGATGGCTCAGAGGTTAAGAGCATTGGCTGCTCTTCCAAAGGTCCTGAGTTCAATTCCCAGCAACCACATGGTGCTCACATCCATCTATAATGAGATCTGGTGCCCTCTTCTGGTGTGCAGACAGAACACTGTATACATAATAAATAAATAAATCTTAAAAAAAAAAAAAAAAAAAGCCAGATATGGTGGGGGACTGGAGAGATGGCTCAGTGGTTACGAGCACTGGCTGCTCTTCCAGAGGTCCCGAGTTCAATTCTCGACAACCACATGATGGCTCTCAACCATCTATAATGGGACCTGAGCCTCTTTTGGCATGCAGGCATCTATGCAGACAGAGCACGCATACATAAAATAAAAAATAAAAGTTTTGCCAGGCATGGTGGCACACGCCTTTAATCCCAGCACTCGGGAGGCAGAGGCAGGCAGATCACTGTGAGTTCAAGGCCAGCCGGGTCTACAAAGTGAGTCCAGGATGGCAAAGGCTACACAGAGAAACCCTGTCTGGAAAAACCAAAAAAAAAAAAAAAAAAGTTATTTTGTTGCTAAGCACTGGGGAGGCTAAGGCAGGACAATCACCCTGTATCAGACAGAGCAGTGATTCCCAACCTTCTAACACTTCGACTTTTGTTTGGTTGGTTTGGTTTTGGTTTGGTTTTTTGAGACAGGTTTCTCTGTGTAGCCCTGGCTGTCCTGAACTCGTTTTTGTAGGTCAAGCTGGCCTTGAATTCAGACATCCGCCTGCCTCTGCCTCACAGAGTGCTGGGATTACAGGCATGTACTGCCACGCCGGCTAAAAAAAAATAGTAATTTTTTAAGAGTATGCTGTTATTTTCTCTTAATAAATTTAAGTGTTCTGCACACAGAAGGATTTATAGAAAATGGTGATATTTGCGCACACAGTGCCAATGGTCAGAGCAGAAGGTGTGCCAGTCTCAGACTCACACTGTGGTCCTGGCTGGTGGTGTCATCAAAGCTCTCATCTGATGGCTGTTACAGAGTATACGGTGTGTTGTGCTCTCAGAGCCAGGCAAAGTGGCACTTGTCTGTGCTCCCAGCGCTGGAGAGTCGGAGGCAAGGCAACTGCAGCAAATTTGAAGCCAGCCTGGCTTACGCAGGGCAAGTATCTCAAAGTGAAAATAATCTCAGGTCTCTTCCTGAGAAAAGGGAGAAACAGAACCTGCATTTTAGAACCCCAGGGCAAGGTTCCCACGGGAGCAACAGCAAATTAGAGAAACTCTTCCATGGGTTTTACTGAAGCTGACCTGGAAGACCAATGTAGTTCTTTTTAGGATTTTATTTATTTATTTACTTACTTACTTACTTATGTGTGTTTGTGGGTGCTCACATGCCACAGAGAGTATTCGGGTCCCAAGAACCAAACTGAGCCCTTCAGGCTTAGTAGCAGGTGCCCGCATCTGCTGAGCTATCTCACCAGCCCATGGATGGCCAAAGTAAAGCAAGTGTGATCTGGGATGTGATAAACCGTTATCAGTGGGGTTGTTTTGAGCTTGAGGGGGTTGTTTTTGGTTTTGAGATGGAGTCATATTGTGTACCCCTAGCCGACCAGGAGCTTGTGTTAATCCCATCAGTCGAGAATAAGACCGCTTGCACAATTTAAAGCCACATTTAAAGAAAACTTTAATTAGATACTAGACAGGTTGATGGACTCTCTGGCCAGGTCCATCTCTGGGTTCCCAGAAAATGGGCCCTAGTCATGCTTTTCAGAAAAGGCAAAACCCACAGTTCACTGCCATGTCCCGTCAGGTCCAATCAGCGGCAAGCATACATTCTGATGTATTTCCTGCCCGTGCACCTCCAGTCCACATGTGAGCAAACACATCCATGCAGATGGGTCAAACAAACAGAGGGCAAATATTATTCTTAGTTGCAAACAGAACTCTTAACCTGAAAGGTATAGTTTTCCTGCTTTGGTTTCACACACGCTACACAAGCGCATGTAGGTTCCCGAGGAGGCCAGAAGAGGGCGTCTGATCCCCTGGAGTTTCTGTTATGGTCAGTTACGCACTACTTGACACAGGTACTGAAAACCAAATTCAGTTCCTCTGGAAGAGCTCTTAACCGCTGAGCCCTCTTTCTAGCCCTTAATAATTCTTGTTAGACGTGTTTCTACAGGCCTGACGCCCGGTGAAGGCTCGAATTTCCCACACAGTAATTGCATAGCAATCAACCAGTATGTGTGTCAATAATACCAAATAGAAGACTAGGGTAGGCTAGCATGTTGAACCTCTGGGTCCCCAGCACCAATATAGAAATAAATAAATACAGACAGAGAGCAAGAGCATTGGTCACTTTTAGCAATCTTTGACTTAGGTCTTTCAGAATGAAACACTTTTGAAAGAGCAATAACGCTTTCAAAGGGGGCCAGCTTTCACCATTCTAATATGCATTATCATGCCACTCCCTCCATCAGTGAGAAAGGGAGTCAGGCTCAAAATCAAATGCTATAAGTCGCTTGCGGTAGAACTTCCTTTGGTCCTAAACTTAGGCCCGTCAACCTTGCACACTAATATCCGCATTACTCCGCCCCCGATTTCCCGAAACCACGCCTCCCTCCACTAGCCCCTCCCTTCCACTCGACCCCTCCTATAAATGGTTGTATCCGCTCAGGTCCCGCCTTTCTTTAACCCCGCCCACCAGCGGAATGGGCCGCCATAGGCCTTGTCCTACCTGGCCCCGCCCATGCTCTGGTCGCGTCAGGCTCCGCTCATCCCTCGCCGAGCGGCCGGCCGGCGTGTGGACTGCGCAGGTGCACACCGCGAGCGCTGCCTCTCATCCCACGCAGATCTCGGGGCGTGAGGGTAGGACGGAGGCCGCAGGTTTGACTTCGGGTAGAACCCAGGGCCACGTGAACGGACCGGGGTCTCCAGAGACCTCGCGAGACGGGCGAGGCCCCCGCGCGACGGCCGTTGCGAGCCTTGGTGGCCGCGAGCCGGGCCTGTGCTGGACCGAGCCCACGGGTGGGTGCTTCCTGCGCCTTCCTCGAGGCCGAGGCCGCGCGCGCCGCGAAGACGAGCCGCAGCCCCACGCAGTGAGTCCTAAGGCGAGCCCGCTGGACCCTGCAGCTCCCTAGGCCACGCCCGGCCTGGGAAGATGGAGGGGGACCGGCGGTCCGGCCCACCCGCCCAGAGCCTGCTCCCCGATGGCCACTTGGTCCTGTGGACGCTGTGCTCCGTGCTGCTGCCGGTATTCATCACCTTCTGGTGTAGCCTACAGCGGTCGCGCCGGCAGCTGCACCGCAGGGACATCTTCCGCAAGAGCAAGCACGGCTGGCGTGACACCGACCTGTTCAGCCACCCCACCTACTGCTGCGTGTGCGCGCAGCACATCCTGCAGGGAGCCTTCTGCGATTGCTGCGGGCTCCGCGTGGACGAGGGCTGCCTCAAGAAGGCGGACAAGCGCTTCCCGTGCAAGGAGATCATGCTCAAAAACGACCACAGGGCCACGGATGCCATGCCCCACCACTGGATCCGCGGCAACGTGCCCCTGTGCACTTACTGTGTAGTCTGCAGGCAGCAGTGTGGCAGCCAGCCTAAACTCTGCGATTACAGGTATGGGACGGCCCTGTGGGAGGCAGGATTGCAAAACAGTGAGTCGTGAGACCTAAATTCATCTCAACTCAGCAAATGATTTAAGCCACTCACCCAAAGGCATCCCAGGCTTTCAAGGCGGGTCTCATTTGAGGATGGTTGTTTTCCTTTCTGAGACAGGGTCTCTCCTGTAGCCCAGGCTGCCTCAAACTTACTGGAGAGCAGAGGATGACCTTGAACTTCTGATTCTTCTGCCTTCACCTCCCCAGAGCTGAGATTACACCCCAGCACCACCAGAACCAGTTCACAGATGCTGGGGAGCCAACCCAAAGGCCGTGAGCACGTTATTCAAGCCCTCTGCAGCCTACTAAACTCCACCACCACCACCCCCGACTTTTTCACCCCTGCTAGGCGTCTTAAGTGCTGCCTGCCTCGTGGCTACTCTGTAGCACCCCATTTTATATAAGGAAAAATGAAGGGCACACAAAGTATGTCAGTCACAAAACCGATGGGTTCTTAGTCTGGAACAGTGAAAACAAGGGTCACCCCAAAGCTGTGCTCTTCCGTTTCTTTTGCTAACACAAGCTGTTGGGGTCATAGCGAAGTGTTTGACACACAAGACAGGAAAGGAGTATTTCTTTCATGTTTTCCCTCTGTTTGTTTATAGGGAGGAGGTGCGTTTGCAATGGAGTTGTGGGGGGGTCAAAGGTCAAAGACAGAAATTTATGGCGTGAGCCCCCTTCTGCTGCATGAGTCCTGTGGTTCTAACCCATCATTCTGTTGGGCAATATTTCTGTTGTCATATCTTTCAAGACTGATGTCTCAGATGAGTCACCTTAGTTAAACTTAAGAATATTTTCATGAGTTGAGCGTGGTGGTGCACACCTTTAATCCCAGCACTTGGGAGGCAGAGGCAAGCGGATCGATGTGAGTTCGAGGCTAGGCCAAGATAGCCAAGGCTACACAGAGAAACCGTGTCTCAAAAAACAAAAAAAGAATATTTTCATGGCCTCAACATACACACCCCACAGTGCAAAATTCATTATTCAGTGTGTATTTTGAAGCCACACAATGATTTTTGCATTGTGGAATGCTGTCTGAAATAGGCTTCTGTGCTCTGGGCGGGGGTAGGGGTGGGGGCGGTGTTACAGAGCGTCTATTCTCACTTGTTTCACGCTTGAGAAAATTAAAGATAAAATAGCACTAGTTCCCAAAATTTCTAACACCTAGTTTTGTCAGAGCCTTGTAAGAGGTTTTATTTCTGGCAACTAGAAACTCCCACACACACTTTTAAGAGCTGAACAGAAAGGTGGTACTAGCTCTGAAGCTACTGGGCGGGGCTTGTTGGTATCTGTATGTGAGTGCAGATCCCGACAGAGGCCACAAGAGGGCGTCAGTTGTAGGTAGTTGTGAGCTCCCCATCGTGGGTGTTGGAAATCAAAGGGTCCTCTGGGAGAACAGTAGTACATACTCTTAAGTATTGATCAGTCTCTCCATCTTATTATGTATGCACTTATCGTCCCTGCTGGGACACACTAAGAGCAACAGAGAGCACTATTAATACTGATGCCAGATGCTGGGCTTGGTGGTGCACGCCTTTAATCCCAGCACTCAAGAGGCAGAGGCAGGCAGATCTGGGAGAGTTCAAGGCCAGCCTGGTCTATATAGTGAGTTCCAGGACAGCCATAATGAGACCTTGTCTTAAAAGACAAAACAAACAAAAAATAATTTCTTGTATTTGGGCCTGGAGAGGTGGCTCAGCAGTTGTACTGGTTAACCACTCTTCCAGAGGACCCAGGTTCAATTCAAAGCACCCACATGGGAAGGGTCAGAAATTCGCAGTCACTCTCGGCTACAGAACTCAAGGCCAGACTGGGATACAAGAGACTAACTATAAATAAACAAACAAACAAACTGATGCATTTTTAAAATAACTGACAATAAAAGAGATTTCTGGGTAAATAAAAGTGTATGCGGTTACCAAAACCTAATGACAGGGCCATCAAGATGGCTCAGTGGGTAGACTGCTGCCAACAAGTTTTACCACCTGAGTTGAGCCTGTCCTAGGCCCACATGGTGGAAGGACAGAGTCCCAGAAGTTTTCCTCTGCCCTCCACAGATGTGCTGTGGAATGCCCCCCTAACACACTGTGATACATTAGAGGATAGGTAAGTAGGTAGATAAAAGTGAGTCCAGGACAGCCAGGGCTACACAGAGATACCCTGTCTCCAAAAACAAAACAACGTAGTAAAGAAATTCATGAATATATTGTAGGTTTTAGAAACTTAAGTAACACACACACAAAAACAACAGGATTAGAAGTTCATGCCCTTTCCACCTGAGTCTTTTCTTCCCAGAAGAAATTATTATGAACACTTCGTAAGCATCCTTGCAGAGTATGTTCATTAACAATGTACTGCTCTTAGGCTGTGATTCTCTTTTATGAGGCCACAATCATGTAAGCCTGGGCCAGGAGGCTAAGCCGAGGCTCTGCCCTTGGTTTTGGTTTTTGTTGGTTTGGTTTGGTTTTTGGTTTGCTTGTTTGTTTGTTTTGGGGGGTCTTTTATTATTTTATGTGTACTGGGGTTCCGTCTACATGTGTGTCTGTGTGCCACATGCATGCCTGGTGCCCACAGGTCAGAGGAGGGTGTCAGATCCCCTAGACCTAGAGCTATAGGTGCTTTTTGAGCCACCTTGTGGTTGCTGAGAACCCAGCCGGGTTCTCTGCAAGAGTAACAAATGCTCTCAACTGCTGAGCCATCTCCCCAGCCCCTGCCCTTGCTTTTTCAACACTATAAGGGGGTTGTTGTTTTATTTTGCCAGGTGTGTGTGTGTGTGTGTGTGTGTGTGTGTGTTTCTTTTTCATTTTTGTTTTGTTTCCAGAACAGCACTTTCCTAAAGCCAGGCAGTGGTGGCCCACGCCTTTAATCCCAGCACTTGGAAGGCAGAGGCCGCAGGATGTATGTGAGTTCAAAGCCAGCCTCGTCTACACAATGAGTCCAGGACAGCCAGGGCTCTGTTACACAGAGAAACCCTATCTCAAACAAACAAAAACAGCACTTTCTGAATGGGAAACTGTGACTCCTCAAATGTGTCCCCTGTGCTTGTCTCCGTGGTGGGAACAGTTTACATGCCAAATCTGATTGGCTGTGCAGGTGTGAAGCCAAGGAGTCAAGTACATCAGAGTCTCATAGTCTTGCTCAGCTTAAAAATGTGGTGAGATTTGACCCCCTTCCCCACAAATAAATGTGATACTATGGGAGGAAATATACGATACTAGTCTAGAATGAGCTAGGCTGCAGTGTAGGTAGGTAGGTAATAGAATATTTGAATAGCATGAACAGGTCCTGGGTTGCATTCCAGCACCAATTTTTTTTTTTTTTTTTTTTTTTAAACCCAAGCCAGGTTTGGCCGACTATAATCCCAGCACTCTGGAGCCTGAGTCATTAGGATTAGGAGCTCAAGACCAGAGGACCAAATAGGAGGATCTTCTCTCAAAAACAACGATATTATATGCACTGGTGCAATAAAATAGTAATTAGCTGTAGGCCACCAGTAGATGGAATATTTACATCAACTGTGTAAACCATCTGTTACAGTTTCTGAAGTTAAAGGCTAGGGTTTATAAATGTCATGAGCTATGTTATAACTGTCCTTTACACATTGTGCAGGAATCTGGTTTTAGCCATCAATAGAACTCTTGAGGAAACAAGCAGTAATTACTTGACAAATCTCAACATCCAAAACACCTTTAAAATAGAAGGCCACGAGTTAACATCCAGCAGGAAAGTGTTCATTCCCTCCTTTTAAAATTAGTTAATTCTGTCCTTCTCTGATGGCCTGCGTTTGCTCAGTCAGATGTGTCTTACTGCCAGTGGATTAAATAGCTTAGCAGATTAATAATAGAAAGCCTGAGTCTCGCCAGCACTATTCCCTGCCTATTGTTGGCACTGGCACCCAGTACAGAGGCAAATCTGAATGCACACGTCCTGTCTTTGTTTCAGAAGCAGACATGGAGCTATTTATCAGCTCCTAAAAGAAATGGGATGTTTTACTTTCCACATACAAGTTGAAAGGTTTCCAGACCAGACCTGAGGAACCACAGATGTCATAAACAGGTTTCGGCTAAAGCACACACACTGCTAATGTGTACAGCTGTTCTAGATTCACCTTGTGTGCGAGGGGGGCCAGAGGTAGAGGGCATGATGTACCTTCAGGCGTCGCCACAGTACAATATTGCAGCAAGAAGTTGCTATTATTTTTTAAATTATGATCATAAGTAGTACATTTTTGTCAAATTCATTTATTTATGTGGGGATGTACTGTTTTAACTTCGACAGAATGTGGGTTTTGGATTAGGAACACTGGTTTAAAATTAATTGACAGTGGTTTCTTCTTTCCTTAGGTGCATTTGGTGCCAGAAAACAGTCCATGATGAATGCATGAAAAGTAGCTTAAAGAATGAAAAGTGTGATTTTGGAGAATTCAGAAATCTCATCATCCCACCAGGTTATTTAACTTCCATTAACCAGATGCGTAAAGACAAAAAAACAGATTATGAAGCGGTAATTAGTTATTTTTTATAAATTTATTCACTTAAAGATGGCAAGTAAAATGTTTAATTAATTCTGTGTATCTGAGAAGGTGGGAATTAAGTAAATAAGAGGTCAAGGGTCATAAATGTTATTATGGTAAGTCATAAAACCTTGCCCAATGCCCAGTATGATGGCCATAGAGTGGACTGCTTTATTAATGAGTTCCTTTAATTTTTTTCCATGAATGTGTATGTGTATGTATGTATGCACTCACACATGAGTATCACACACACAAAACCTGTTTTTTTTTTTTTTTTTTTTTTAAGATGGGGGTTTCTCTGTATAGCCTTGCCTGCCTTAGACTCATTTTGTAGACCAGGCTGGCCTCGAACTCACAGCGATCCGCCTGCCTCTGCCTCCCGAGTGCTGGGATTAAAGGCGTGCGCCACCACGCCTGGCTTCGAAAATAAAACATTTTTAAGTGCTTATCACATTTACTTATTTCATGAGGTGAGGTCAGAGGTTAACTTGTGGGAGTTGGTTCTTTGTACCAAGTACCTCCAGGGAGGTATCAGGCTTGGTGATAAGTGTTTTTACCTGCTAAGCTGTCTCACCAGCCTCTAAGTATTAGTCATATTTCATCTAGTACATGCTTGGATGTTCATATTTAAAGGACCTCTAGCTGTCTTCTGAGAGGCAGTTGTGAGCTGCCTGAAGTGGGTTCTGGGGACAACACTGCAAGAGCCCTATGAAATTACTGTTTAAAGTATGCTAAAAGGGCTGGAGAGAGGGCTCAGCAGTAAAGAGCACAGGTTCTTCAGAGGGCCCAGGTTTAATTCCCAGCACCCATATGGCAGCTCACAACTGTCTGTAACTCCAGTCCCAGGGGATCTAATGCCCTCTGGTTTCTGAGGACACTGCATACTTATGATGCATGTGCATGTAGACAAAACAGTCATGCACACAAAAATAAATTTAAAATATATTAAAGATTGATTAAATTTAGCAGGTGGTAGTGGCATGTACCTTTAATCCCATCACTTAGGAGGCAGAGGCAGGTGAGCTTCTGAGTTCGAGGCCAGCCTGGTCTATAGAGTAAGTTCCAGGACAGCCAAGGCTACACAGAGAAACCCTGTCTCAAAAAAGGGGGAGGAAGTGATTAAATTTGATTTCTTTAAAAGGGTAATGTGAAAAGATTACAGTGGCGACCAGGAAAGTGGTTCGGTCAGTGAGTACTTGCCGTGTAAGCATGAGGACTCGTCCTCAGCATCTGTGTAAAAGTCTGAGCATGGTGGCATCTATGTGTAGTCCTGCCAGCGGAGGGCAGAACTCCTGGGGCTCGAGGATAGCCAGCCTAGCATAACTGACAAGTCCATGACCCATCAGGAGACCCTAGCTCAGTAAAGAAGGCAGCCTCTCGTTGCTGGAATGCCTTTCATCCCAGCACTTGGGAGGCAAGGAAAGGTTGATCTGTGAGTTCCAGGCCAGCCAAGGCAATGCAGTAAGACTCTCGAAAGACCAATTACAGAACCATCATTACTAAAGAAAGCTTTATATTTGCCATCTCTCAGACACTAATCCTGTTTTTTGTTTGTTTGTTTGTTTGTTTGTTTGTTTGTTTTTTCATGTTCGTTTTTAGCTAGCTTCTAAGTTTGGAAAGCAGTGGACTCCGTTAATAATCCTGGCCAACTCTCGGAGTGGAACCAACATGGGAGAAGGACTGTTGGGAGAGTTTAGGATCCTGTTGAATCCAGTCCAGGTAACTAAAGAGAAAAACCATCCTTTCTGCATCGTCTGCTTTGGTCTTAGCTTTTATTTCCATGAAATGTAATGGTTATAGATGCTTTAAATCACTACCTAGTCATAGGAAAGAATATAACAGACTCAAGCCCTTCAAATATAAAGTAAAACAAAAACCATACAACCTATCAATCCAGTTTCAAGGGAAATCAAGCCTTAGGTCCCACAGGGATGGGTGCAAATGTTTGATGGCAGCATTATCCATAAATGCCTCAAAGTGGAATGGCTTGACTGTGCATGGCCTGCTCAGTGGATAAATAAACTGTGTACTCATAGAGCCACCAGGCCCGGCTCAGAGAGAAATTCTTGATAAGTAAATTATACCTTGATTTTTTTAAATGGGTCAGGCATGCCATTAAAATAGAATATGCAGCCAGGTGTGGTGGCTCATGCCTTTAATCCCAGCACTCAGGAGGCAGAGGTAGGCGGATCACTGAGTTCGAGGCCTACCTGGTCTACAAAGCAAGTCCAGGACAGCCAAGATAACATAGAGAAACCCTGTCTCGGAAAACCAAAAAAAAAAAAAAAAATGTGCCTGTCTAGGTGTAGTGATGTAACCTTATAATCCCAGTACACAGGAGGCAGAGACAGGTGTATCTCTGAGTTCAAGGCCAGCCTGGACTACACAGTAAGAGCCTCTCTTAAAAGCACATTTAAAAAAATAAGAGTATATGTATATGCTAGATAACAATCTACTTTGTAGCTGTCAGAAATGTAATTGCTTTTTTTCCTTCCAGTTTATGCTTTTTACATCTTTAGTACTGGATCAGTAACCCAATGATAAAGCAGCTGTCTAGCCCTGAGAGCCCAGATTTAGTCCTAACAGTAAGATGCACAAATTTGCATTTCCTCAATGATGTAAATATTTTTTGCTGTTGCAATATAGCTTTGTAATTACAAAACTGGCAACCAAAGTCATTTAACAGATAAGCAGTGATTTATCGAGTTTCCTACTGTTGGAAGTTGAGACTGTCCCTGCACTTGGATTACTATAAACTGTCCCACAGAAGGCACCAGTACAGACAGCATTAGTCTCTTAAGTATTTTCCTGTGTCAGTAAATACTTACAGATATTCAGAATCCTTACACTTTAGGTCACTGTGTATTTGTCAAAATTATTTTCTAGAAATTTGCACTAGTGTTTTGTTCTGTTTTTAAGGCATGAAATATGGAACACTGGCTAAAGATAAGCTTAACTTTTAACACTTTAGTTTGATGTGAATAAAAAGGAGTCAAAATGGAATGGTAGTCTTAGTTTGAATTGTCTTTCAGCATCTGCAGAATCACAGGCTGCTGACTTGACTCCCAGACCTCAGTGTCCTGGGCAGTAGAATCAGGCCGGTTCCTCCTTCGTAGGTCAGTGTACAGGGTGAGCCACAGTGAACAGGAGGTCTGGTCCTGTCTCTGAGGCACTGTAAAAGGAAAACACATAATAGCCAGTACTGCTGCTCAGCTATACCTCTGTTCTTCTAGAATTCAGTCATCAGCAGGCAAAGGACAGTGTTAGGCAAAATAATTTTTTCTTGCCCTTTCACTTTCAGGTGTTTGATGTAACTAAAACTCCTCCGATCAAAGCCCTGCAGCTCTGCACGCTTCTTCCTTACTACTCAGTTCGAGTCCTTGTTTGTGGAGGGGACGGGACTGTGGGCTGGGTCCTCGATGCAGTTGATGAGATGAAGATTAAGGTACCTGGCTTTAGCACCTACTGCATGGGGCTGATGGTTTGGCTCCATAGTAGAGTGCCTGCCTAGCATATGTGGCTTCAGTCCCTAGCACTTCCTCCCACCCCCAAAGATTAAAATTAGCAGGTGACTATTAGAAGATGAAGCCAGTCAGGCCTGGTGGCGCACGCCTTTAATCTCAGCACTCGGCAGGCAGAGGCAGGTGGATCGCTGTGAGTTCGAGGCCAGCCTGGTCTACAAAGCGAGTCCAGGACAGCAAAGGCTAACACAGAGAAACCCTGTCTTGAAGAAAAAAAAAAAAAAGAAGATGAAGCCAATTTGGGTAGTTAGGAATAAGACACTGATTAGTGGTCAACACAACCTACAGTTGTTATGTTTGTGTCTTTGTTGCTTTAGTCTTTACATTTCACAAAATATTATTATGCTCCAAATAATCTAAAGGAAAAAATCTGCAGTACATCTTCTATATTCTAGGGACAAGAAAAATACATTCCACAGGTGGCAGTTTTACCTCTGGGAACAGGCAATGATCTGTCCAATACCCTGGGTTGGGGAACAGGCTATGCTGGAGAAATCCCGGTTGCACAGGTCTTGAGAAATGTAATGGAAGCAGATGGAATCAAACTGGACAGGTAAGCTCTGCTGCGCTAGCAAGTCTGTCATTTGAGCTTGGAGATATTTTTCATATATATGAAGACGTGTGTAGCTATAGAATTTAATGAAGTTGGCTAGGCATAGTGACTCATACCTGTAATCCCAGCACTTGGGAGACTGAAGCAGAAGAGAATTGGGATGAGTCTGAGGCCAGCCTGGGCCATAGAATTGAGATCTTGTCTCAAGAAACCAAAACCAAGTTAAATGTAATTTAAATTAAAAGAACTGAGCTGTGCATGGTGGCGCACACATTTAATCCCAGCACTCGGGAGGCAGAGGCAGGCAGATCGCTGTGAGTTCAAGGCCAGCCTGGTCTACAAAATGAGTCCAGGACAGCCAAGGCTACACAGAGAAACCCTGTCTCAAAAAACAAAAAAAAAAAAAAAAAGAACTATATTCGTTGTGCTTATAACAGGTGCTGGTATCTTAGTTGTGGTATTATAAATGGTTCAGTTATAAATTATGCCAAAATTTGAACACTTACTTGGGTGTAAATACGTTCTCAAATGCTTTAAAATAGCATTCATTAAAATAGAAATTTTCGTCTGCCAGGCTATCTAGAATATGGGGTTTTTTTGGTTGGTAAAAAGTACTCTTTTTTTTTTTTTTTTTTTTTTTTTTTTTTAACTTCTGTTTTTTAGATGGAAAGTGCAGGTAACAAATAAAGGATACTACAATTTAAGAAAACCCAAGGTATGTTTCTAGTGCTTCAGCTGTAAACAGTTCAGCAAAGGCACACAGTGTCTGCGGTACATGACTCCAGGCTGGGGGGGGGGGGGGGGGGGGGGGGGGCGGGGGGAACGACACATGGACAGAGAGACCTGGTATCTGAAGGGAGCTGGGTCCAGAGTGGAAGAACACCCAAATGCTGCTTCCTCACTGACCCCCGCTGGGTTTGGTTTCGTTTCCCCCCACTGGCTTGTGTTTTGGGAAGTGCTAGATTATTACCCTCCCACTGAGCCGCGTCTCCAGGCCCCAAGCTGGACTATAAATGTGCTATAGAAGAAAATATTGCCCAAGGACACTTAGTTCTGGCCTGGCAGATCAGGTTAATTTGGGTCAGCAAAGAAACACAGGGTTTCCCACACAGAGGTAAACATGTCAGCAAATAGCAAATAATACAGAGATAATAGAGAATATTTGAGCCAGGCCCAGTGGTGCACACCTGTAATCCCATGGAGCTATGTGAGTTTACTGAGAATCAAAGTCAGGATCTCACACATGCTGCTCACGTACTCTGCCACTGAGCTACCTATAGTCCCAATCAGTATTTTAAGAAAGATCCTAAAGACAGTGTGACCGTAGTTCAGAGACCCAAGGAGAGCCTTGAGGACAATTTACAGACTTTTTTCACTTTAAAGATATTTTAAAGTTAGACTGATCAAGACTTGGCAACTGATAACCACAAAAGAAAGAAAGCAAATATATAGCTATTAGATTTCTAATTTTTTTGATAAGACTATAGAAATGATGTTGACCAAAAAAATTAAAAAAGGAATTTTAGGCTTCTAGTAAAATAAAATGAGTTGCTTGGCCTGGAGACTCAAATGACTGTGAGGTGTTGAACTAGAGGCTGGAGGTTTGTGCTTTTTGCTGAGGAGTAAGATCAGAGATTTTAAGATGAACTGAAAAAAAACACAAACTAAGGGAATAAAAAATTAAGACACCACCCCCCAAAAAAGAAAAACAATCAAAAAAGCTAGGTGGTAGTGGCACACACCTTTTAATCCCAACACTAGGGAGGTAGGTGGATCTCTGTGAGTTCGAAGCCAGCCTGGTCTACAGAGTCCAGGACAGCCAAGACTACACAGAGAAACCCTGTCTCGAAAAACCAAAAAAACAAAACAAAACAAAAGCTTAAGACCCACAGAGTCTAAAATTTGCAAAGAAGGAACAGATCAAATACCATGAGAACATAGGATCCCAGAAGCCTGCATATATAGAATCCAGCCATTCCAGATAGGAAGTTCTGAGGTAGGATGTGCAAGTGAGATGGAATGTAGGAGTGGCTCTGGAATTCTCAGCCCGTAGCTTCAGCAGGCAGTATGTGACAGTAAATACAGAGCGCAGACTGCGACTGACCTGTTTGGCACAGCTGGTAGAGTCACCATCCTTCCTCTCTCCAGGAGTTCACAATGAACAACTACTTCTCTATTGGACCCGATGCCCTCATGGCTCTCAATTTTCACGCTCACCGTGAGAAGGCGCCATCTCTGTTCTCCAGCAGAATCCTTAACAAGGTGTGTGGGATAAAATAACATTTCCTGCTTATCACCGAAGGTACAGTAAAAACCAACACTTCAATTATATTTAGCACTCTTAGATTCAGATCACACTGATTTATGGAGGCATGTGTTCTACTGTGTATTGAATTTCTAATTAAGATATGTAAATATACTTTGTTAACAATAACAAGAGCTTTAAAACTATAAGTGAAGTGCCGGGCATCAGGCGTGGTGGTGCACGCCTTTAACTCAGGCAGATCACTGAGTTTGAGGCCAGCCTGGTCTACAAAGTGAGTCTAGGCCAGCCAAGGCTACACAGAGAAACCCTGTCTCGGGGTGCGGGGGGCGGGGGAACAAAACTAGAAGTGAAGATATTTTACTTAGATGGAAGGTAATTGGCACATGTTGAAGTTTATCTTAAATAGCAGAAAGAAATTCTAGGGAAAATAAACTTTGTTGCCTTAGGAAGCCCCACAAGGCAGATGAAGTGAGGAGAGGGCGGTCTGTTACCCATGGCTCGGGACACTGTCATCACTTCAGTTCCTAGCATAGCGGGCTCCTTTGTTGGAGATATTGTTTCAGTTTTTGTTTGTATGTTTGCTGGGTTTTTTGTTTGGTTTGTTGTTGGTTTGTTTTGTTTTGAGACAAGCGTCCCAGACGCAGCCCCGACATTTGCAAAGTAAACTGGGCTGGCCTGTAACTTTCAGGGATCCATGTGCCGCTGCTGCTGCTGTGCTTCGCCATGCCTGGCTCTGGTTAGGGTTTGTTTGATTGTTGTGGCTTTTGGCTGTGAAATATAAGTGCAAATTAGTTGTACCCCTATTTCTGTTTTTCAAAGCGTTGAAATTTCGTAGAAGGGTGCAGAGGGTGAGGAATGTCTCTGTGACTTTTATGGACAGCTGAGTGATGAGCTGGGAGCAAGAAGGCAGGTCTGCTCAGCATGACTCAGTAGCCAGCGGTGGCTCAGACTTCAGGTGTCTTGCCCCCAAGTGGTCTGTTTAGGCATATTTAAGCACAGCACAATTTGGTGAAAGCTTTTCTGATGATACTTAACTCAATTTGTCAAAGCAGACAAATAAAGTAAGCCAAATGCAGATCAGCTGTTACTCCATCCAAACCTCTTGTAAAATCCTAAAGACATGTTCTGTGGGTTGACTGAGGAAAACAAGCTTACCATAAGGGTCTTGGGGAGGATGTGGTGCTGAAAAATCTTCAGCCACACAGATAGTGCAAAGGTCACCAGGCCAGAAAGCTTCAGGCTTCTGGGCAGAAGGAACAATCCTGTGTGCAAGTCTGAGCACAAAGACCTCTGTGCCCCCTACAGCTCCTTTTTTTATTTTTTAAAGACAAAATTGTGGCTGTAATCCAGAGGCTAAGGTCAAATGCCCTGCCTGCATGTCTTACCTAGCTATTATAGATAAGCACAACGTTGTGAGCAGAGGGCCAGGGAGAGGGGAGGCATCTTAACCGTGATGCTTATTCCAAGGTCACCTGAGAGCTTTTGTTCATCATCCGTTCCATCATTGATAGTATGAGAGAAACCTGACACATTAAAGCAACACTTGACAGGAAATTGTTGGCAACCAAGATTATGCTTGATCAACAAAAAAATCTCTAGTAGCTCTATTTTATAAAACTGTGATTCTCAATTTGCCCACCTCTTGATTGGCCTCTGCTAATATGTTTGCTGTCATTAATCACACAGGCCATTTTTGAAATCTCTCTTTGAATCCCAGTAATCAGTCTTGGAACTGGTAATTTTAAAAAGCCATTGTAGCAGCAACCATTACAGGATCCAATAGATGCAAAGAATTACCACAATTTTCAGGGAGAACACTCTTTCACAGACACTAGTTCCCTTTTATTAATAATGTTATTAAGATAACATGGGGCTGGAGAGGCGGCTTAGTGGTTAAGGGCAGTGGATGCTCTTGCAGAGGACCAGGGTTTGATTCGTAACACCCACGTGACAACCCACTTCCCTCTCTAACTCCAGTTCCTGAGAATTAGGTGTCCTCTTTGATTCCTACAGGTACCAAGCACACATGTGGTGCACAGACGTACATTCAGGCAAAACACCCATACACGTAAAATAAAAACAAATCTTTTTAAAAACAATGTTAACTGAGTCAGTGAAGAGTTGGCAACTTCAGTGTTTTTATCGACCCTTCTATACTCAAAAGTGTTCATACAACATTTGCTAGATGAATATGCATTTTCCTTAAGTCACCTGGAGTACGAGGAGAAGGTAGGATCTTCTTTGTCCAACATAGTCTTATGACAGGTGCCTTTGGACTAATGAGGAGGCAATGCTATTTAATCACAGACCATCCCAGCCATATTCCACATCGCCTCTGTGAGACAGACTACTTAAACCACAGTGATGGGTTTTACTGTCACATGCTAAAGAGGAGGAATCTGTATCTGTAACAGAATGGGACGCCAGAGGCATAAGAACTACCATCAATTCGAGGCCACTCTGAACTACATAGCAGGACCCTGTCAGAAAAAAAAAAGAGGGTTCAGGAATCTTGCTCGGTTGGTAGAGTTCTTGTGTGGTATGCATGTAGCCCTGGGTCTAATCCCCAGCGCCCATAAAGCCAAGAGTGGTGACATAGAGGCAGGAGGAGTAGGAATTCAAACTAAGTATCAAATTCTAGGCCACACTGGGCTGCAGGGACCCTATCTCCAGAAAGAAAGGGAAGGCTAGCACTTCATGGGTCGCCGTTCACCTGGAATTCTGCAGCCATGGCTGCAGAGTAGAAGGAAATGCTGAAGCCAGGCACAGTGGTGCACACCTGTAATCCCAGCTCTTGGGAGGCGGAGGCAGGCAGATCTCTGTGAGTTCGAGGCCAGCCTGGTCTACACAGTGAGTTCCAGGACAGCCAAGGCTACACAGAGAAACCCTGTCTTGGAAAAAAAAAAAAAAAAGAGGAGGATGAGGAAGAAGAAAAAAAAGAAGAAATGCTGAGTGAGTGTTAAAAGAATGTGAAAGTGAGTTACATGCTAGAGGCGCCTTGTTCTTCTGTCCCTTAAAGTGTCTTCTTGATGCTTTGATGCCATACTTAAAATGTCTTCTCTCTGTGTAGCCTTGGCTGTCCTGGACTCACTTTGTAGACCAGGCTGGCCTTGAACTCACATCGATCTGCCTGGCTCTGCCTCCTGAGTGCTGGGATTAGAAGTGTGTGCCACCATGCCCAGCCCGACTTCTTTTTTTTTTTTTTTTTTTTTTGAGAAAGGGTCTTCTGTGTATCCCTGGGTGTACTGTCCTGGAACTCATGCCATAGACCAGGCTGACCTCAAACTCAAAGATCCGCCTGCCTCTGCCTCCCAAGTGCTGTTATTAAAGGCGTGTGCCACCACACTGGGCCTTGTCTTCTTAATGTTTTAATGCCATTATTACAGTGTCTTCTTAATGTTTTAATGTCATATTCTTGTCTATTTTTCATAGGCTGTTTATTTATTCTATGGAACTAAAGATTGTTTAGTCCAAGAGTGTAAAGATTTGAATAAAAAAATTGAGGTAAGATACTAATGTCTTTTCTAAAGTTGGGCATTGTCTAGATTCTGAAGTTCTTTATCAAAAGCTAAATTTTTTGGAAACATGCTTTGTTCATGAATGTGGAATGTTTGTATGCCAGGCACTTGGCTATGTTCTTTTGTGTTTGTGTTTTATGTATATAAGTGTGTTTGGCCTATATATACGTAAGAGCACCACTTGTGTGCCTGGTGCCCTTGGTGGTCCAAAAAGGGTACCAGATCCCCTGGAACTGGAGTTCAGGACAGTTGTACAAGCTGCCTCGTGTGTACTTGGGAACTGAATTTGGGTCCTCTATAGGAGTACCAGGTGCCCTTAACCAGTGAGCCGTCTCTCCAGCCTCCACTTAACTAGGTTCCTTTATATGCATCCTTCCTCTAAATTATCATTACAGCTCTATATGCCAAGCATTACTATATTCCAGGAGACGGCAAAACTGTTTGAAATTTAGTAATTTTCCTAAGTTACATAGTTGTTGGCCGTAGGAACTAGTAGTCACAACTTGAACCCAGGTTGTTCCCAGAATCTGTTTAACTAGTAAGCTGATTGATATCAAATTTAAAGTTCTTAACACAGTACTGACTCATCTGAATGCTCAGGAAATTTTAAAAGATGAATTCGTGGTTTTTAGCAGTCATGTGTATCTTGCTTGCTTCTAGAAAGATTCCATATTGGTCAATAACGACAGAAACATTAATTAGAGAAGCCCAAAAGTATTGAAAAACAGCAGGGGAGAAAGGATAGCCACCTTGGGACAAGAGTAGACAACGTGAGCATCAGTAAGCAGCCTGATCCACTAGCCCGTCCAGCGAGCCCGTGGCTGAGAGCCTCTGCAGGCGCTGGCCAGGGAAGGAGCTGCAAGGGTCCCATGACGGTTGTGCTGAGTGTGGTGCTGGGCATCAGATGTTTGTAAGAGAGCTTCAGTGCAGATCATGGCTTGCCGGAAAGAAGAGGGCAAGAGGCAAGGCTAAAGACGTGCAGACAGATGTTGAAGAAAGTGGGTTATTTAATATTTACTACTAACCATGTAATTATTACAGTGATTATTTTCTAACCCGCTACCATATCAGTAAAAGACAGAGACACCTCTTAGATTTTTAATGTGCCTTAAACTCTGGGACTCAGCAGAAACTACCCCCGTAAGCTATCATTTACCTCCCAGGCCACGTCCCATGCATGCCTCTTGCTCCACCTCCTGACCTAGGCTTAACTTTATTAAATCCTGTATACACAAAGCTCTTGGATTAAAGGTGTGTGGAGGGCTCAACCACACCAAACAAAAGGCAGGTTTTTACAGTTCACAATCTTAGGGATCACATTGAGATCAAATATCCTGCAACATCTGATTTCCTACCAACTGGCTGTGGGGAACACAGTGTAGATAGCACCAGGCTCCTGGTCTGGAATGTAAGGCCCCATGCTACTTTCTCCTAAGATGGGTGATGAGAACAGGTTGCAGAGGAGCTTTTTCTTTTTTCTTTTTTCTTTTTTCTTTTTTCTTTTTTCTTTTTTCTTTTTTTTTTTTTTTGAGACAGGACTTCTCTGTAGCCTTGGCTGTCCTGGACTTGCTTTGTAGACCAGGCTGGCCTAAAAATCACAACAATCCACCTGCCTCTGCCTCCCGAGTACTGGGATTAAAGACATGCGCCACCACACCCAGCTTCATACGGAGCATTTTTATTTATTCTTTTTTTTTTTTTTTTTTTTTTTTTTTGGTTTTTCAAGACAGGGTTTCTCTATTTATTCTTATTTTACATGTATATGCATGTCTGGAAAGGGTTGCACCCACATGCAGGTACCCAAGTACCTAAATCCAGGCCAATCTCATGCATTCTTCTGGCATCCCTGGATGCTAGGCATGTAGGTAGTGCACAGACATATAATCAGGAATTCATATTACACATAAAATGTTTTAAATATATAAGTCTTTAAAAAAAAAAAAAAAGGCAGGGTAGTGGGAATTGAGAAAAAGGATGTTGCCGGGCATGGTGGTGTATGCATTTAATCCCAGCACTCAGGGATACAAAGACAGATGGATCTCTCTGAGTTTGAGGCCAGCCTGGTATCCAGAGAGAGTTCCAGGACAGCCAGGGATACACAGAAAACTCTGAATCAAAAAAACCAAAAGAGACAGAGACAGAGAGGATGTTGTTGATAACTTGATTAAAAATTGTTCTGCTTAGGGCTGAGGGGCTAGTTGGTGAAGGCCTTCCATCCCCAGAACCCAAGAGTTTAAAAAAGTAAAAGTAATAAGTGCCAGGCAGTGACACTCTCAAAACCGAGGTGTGCCTCAGAGCTTAAGAACACTGACTGCGCCGGGCATGGTGGCGCACGCCTTTAATCCCAGCACTCGGGAGGCAGAGGCAGGCGGATCGCTGTGAGCCAGCCTGGTCTACAAAGTGAGTCCAGGACAGCCAAGGCTACACAGAGAAACCCTGTCTCCAAAAAACAAACAAACAAACAAACAAAAAACACTGACTGCTCTTCCAAAGGTCCTGAGTTAAATTCCCAGCAACCACATGGCAGCTCACGACCATCTATAATGTGATCTGGTGCCCTCTTCTGGCCTGGAGGTGTTCATACAGGCAGAACACTGTATACATAATAAATAAATAAATCTTTTTTTAAAAAAAACAACATGCACGTAGCAGTTATCTTCAAAATCATGAAAAAGTTCACACTGGAGAGAAAGCCTATGAATGAGGTAAAGCCTTTACATGTCTCAGTACTCTTCAAATGCATGAAAAAATTCATTCATTCATTCATTTTCCACACTCAGTCCTCTCCCTGGTGCTTGAGTCAGATTAGTAGAACCACTCCATCATTAAAGTATTGTCTCCTTTTCAAATTGTTGACATATTGTCATCCAGAAATACAGGGACAATTTTAATAATAAAATCTATATGTAAATAAAAAAAAAAAAAAACAAGGTATGTAGTACCTGAGATTGACCTCCAGACACCAGGAATAAACAAATTAAGACTGGTTGCCTTGAGTTGAGGTTAGAAGTTGTCTTCCCCTCAGGCGTGTCTCACATCTAGGAATATGCTTAATAAGTTTGAGTTCCATAGATGGGTGTGGAAATAGGTGCCCTGTAGTAACTAACTACTTACATTTCTTTAAAGCTAGAACTGGATGGTGAACGAGTTGAGCTGCCTAGCTTGGAAGGCATCATCGTTCTGAACATTGGATACTGGGGCGGAGGCTGCAGACTGTGGGAAGGCATGGGGGATGAGACCTACCCTCTAGCCAGGTACGCACCCTTGCAGTGGAGCTGCTTGGGCAGTTTGGGGGGAGGGCTTGGTTTAGTTGGGGGGGGGGGTGTCTCACTGTGTAAACCTAGTTAATCCAATTCTGCCCTCCCCTCCTGCTTCAGCCTTCCTAGGACTAGATTATAATTCTGAGGTACCACAGCTACAGTCTGGGTTCATTACTTTCCCTTAAAGTGCTCTGGTTAGGGTTGTTTTGGTTTTTGTTTTGTTTCAAGACAGCATCTTACTGTGTAGCTCTGGTGTTCTGAAACTTACTATATAGATCAGGCTGGCCTTGAACTCACAGCCTCTGCCTCCCAAATGGAGTTAAAGGTATGCACTACTGTACCCAGCCTTCTTTTTTTGTTTTTGAGGATTTGGGGGGTACGGAGAGGTGGTTATTGGTTTGCTTGCTTTGGGAGGAGTTAGCTTTTTGTTTTGGGGTTTTTGATTTGTTTTGTTTTTTCTTTTCTTTTTTTTAATAATTTATTTATTTTTATTTTATGTGCATCAGTGTTTTGCCTTCATGTATGTCTTTGTGAAGGTGTCAGATCTTGGAGTTACAGACAGTTGTGAGCTGCCATGTGGGTCCTGGGAATTGAACCGGGGTCCTTTGGAAGAGCAGTCAGTGCTCTTAACCACTGAGCCATCTCTCCAGCCCCCTTGTTTTGTTTTTTCAAGACAGTGTTTCTCAGTTGTAGCCTTGGCTGTCCTGGACTCACTTTGTAAATCCGCCTGCCTCTGCCTCCCGAGTGCTGGAATTATTAGTGTGAGCCACAACACCCAGCAGTTTGTTTGCTTTCCCCCTCCCCACCCCACAGGGTTTCTCTGTGTAGCCTTAACTGTCCTGGACTCACTTTGTAGATAAGGCTGACTTGCCTGGAACTCACAGTGATCCACCTGCCTCTGCTTCCCAAGTGCTGGGATTAAAGGCATGTGTCGCCATGCCTGGCTCTTGTTTGCTTTTTAAATTCCCTCAGGTTTTTACTTCTGTATTATTGTTATAATGACAGTAAAAATCCCAAATGTTCAAGTTTATCAATAAACACTCAGGAGCCAGATGCTGGGGTGAAAGCCTACTAGCTCAGTGAGGCCGAGAAAGTACCCAGCTGACCTTCCGACTCAGCTCACATCCCAGAAGGAAAACAAAAAAGCCCAAAGCCTAAAGTTTGCTAGCTCAGCTGACAGCCCAGGAGGAAAAGCAAAAAAACTAAAAGTCAAAGAGTTTGCTCACTCGGAGCTTCTTATCCATGCTGTCTTAAAGGGCTTTGAACTCAAAGGGCCTCCTACTCTTTAATCCCTGTCAGCTGCTGTCTTGCTCCACCTCCTGACCCATGGTTAGCTATATTAAATCCTGCGTACACAAAGCTCTTAGATTAAAGGTGTGTCCTAGGGATGTCTGAACCAGACCGTAATCACCTGTTTACAGTAAACACAGAGTTCTTGGATTAAAGGTGTGTGTTAAGGCTCAACGACAGCAAAGAAAGGGTTTTACAGTTCACAATCTTGGTAGTTCACAATGGGATCAAATATCCTGCAACACTGTATATGTCAGTAATAAGTTAGAGTAGGGTATGGTGGCACAGCATTCCTTAGTCAAATAAATAAATAAATAAGTTGATGGCCCACTTGTATTAAAAGAGTATGTGTTTTTCCATGGATAATTTGATCTTACTGCATTCTGTAATCCACATTTTCCTTTTCCAATGTTAGGCATGATGATGGCTTACTGGAAGTCGTTGGAGTGTACGGGTCTTTCCACTGTGCTCAGATCCAGGTGAAACTGGCTAACCCTCTTCGGCTAGGACAAGCACACACAGTGCGGGTAAGTGACACAGCTCTGTAACCAGCTACTTTTTTGTTGGTTTTTCGAGACAGGGTTTCTCTGTGTAGCCTTAGTGTAACCAGCTATTTTCAAGCATTAATATGGAGAAAGCAACGTGGATCCGTTACTTTCTCTAAGCTTTATAGCCTATAGCAGGGGCTTGCAGGAAGCTAGCCAGTTAAAGAAATAAAATGCTCACTGGAAAAGAATCCCTAAACAATCTATTAAAAAGGTATATTCAGATTAATTTTTTTTAATGTCAAAGGTTAAGGACCCACAAAAGATAGTGGTGGTTAGGAACACCTTCCTGTAGTGTCTAGAACTGATGTCTTTCTAATTGTTCCCTGACTTCAGCTGATTCTGAAGTGCTCCATGATGCCGATGCAGGTGGATGGGGAGCCATGGGCCCAAGGACCCTGTACCGTCACCATAACACACAAGACGCACGCGCTGATGCTATACTTCTCTGGAGAGCAGACGGACGATGATGTTTCAAGTGCTTCTGATCAAGAGGACTTAAAGGAAGCTGAGTAGAAGGATGGAATGAAGCAGGATCTGCCAAACCAGGAGACACATGGCAGTCCACAGGAAGTACTGTTGGCACTCTGCTCTTCATTTCATTCCTACTATAATGTATGTGAGCTCTGTAAGCAGCATTTCCACAGCTAGACTTCGGTACCGCAAGCACATACTCTTTTGTCACCGAGACACTCTGTTCATTTCTCACTAACTCTGAGAAAACACAGCAAGTTCACAAAGATGGGACGCTCCTCCTGGCTGGATGTGTTAAGACTGGCGCTCACTCTGCACTATTCACTCACTGTCTGCATGGACAGGATGTGGATGAAAAGATCATTCCCTTAGTTTTTGATATCGTAACAACATAACATGTTAAAAAATAACTTGCTTTTTGGACTGCTGTGGTTAACACTGGGCTTCTGCCTGCAGTGTGCTTCCTGAGATTCCCCACACCCCAAACCAAATGGACCCTGCATCCTGGTTTCTAGGAGCACCTGAGGAGAAAAGTGAAAGAGAAACAGTACTTACAATTTTCACAGTAGAATCTTTTGTATCAATTTTATTCCTTCAGGTATTTAATGACCATATTGAGCTGAAATGCAAAATGTTTTTAATTGTTTTTGTTTGGGCAATACTAGGTATTGAAACTAGGTCCTCTGGAAGTCTAAACGAATGCTCTGTCATTGAACTACATATATATATACATTTACATATACGTATATACATATGGCTGGATGGGTCTAAAGTAAGATATAGAGAACTTTGGATTGGAAGCTCTACAATTTCCATCTTCTCTTTAGACTAAAAGATAGTGTTGACAGTGAGAAAAAATACACATAGTGAAGCTTCTGGGTCAAATTAATTACTTAAAAAAAAAAAAATCCAGGCTGACTGCCTTCAAGTTGAGTGGTCTTGTGCTGTGAATCACTGCAGGACTCTTGACAGCATCACCCTCAGAGAGGGAAGCTCTGCTAAGATGTTTATATTTATTTCAAAGTGAGAAAGATATATATTTTTTATTTAATTTATTATTTACCTTGTGGCATGATGCTCGTGTTTAGCGTTTACACTGTATTTGTACTGCTTTATTTAGCGAAGTGCTCACATAAATCTGCTGGTCACAGCCACATAGAACTCTCTCTTGGTTCCCATGGCATATATCCTCACCTGTGCTTTCCTCAGACTGTAAAGGGGAGGGCGCATGATGAAGAACTTGGGGTTTCAAAGCTCTGTCTTGTCGCACCTCCAGTCTCCCTTGCCAAGTGCTTATTGAAGGCAGTTCCGTGGCTCTCCATTAGGGGGTGCTCTTCTGCTGTTGTCAGTGGCCTGCCTCTGCACTCAGCTGCACCAGTGGGCAGCTAACGTGGTATATTTCTGACAAATGGCATGTTTGCATTTGGTGGTCTTGCATAAATTAATTGCTAAAAGACTAGAATCTATGTCCAAAATCACCATTTATCTCCCTTTTAATGGTTTATTATGGATCTTCAGTCAGTGAATTGCTATAAACTTCAATTTGAGTCATCTCAGGCCTAGACCATGGTTTTGGAAGGACAACTTATAATATATATTAGTGAGTGCATTGTCTAAAGTAATTTGACACTGCTAAATTAACCTCTTCCACCTGTGCCTGGGAGATACCAAGTCTACCATGGAAAGATGATCCATAGGTTTGTTAGTTACACATGCGCCTCCACTCTGGACAACTGTAGCTGAGGGCCTGGGGGAGCTGTGAAGTGATCCAACCTCAGACTGTTACACAGTCACTCTCTGAGGCGGTTGAGTTGATTTGGCTGTAGGTTATACATGTAATTCTCAATGCTCATTTGTGGTGGAAACAGATTGTCGATTCTGGGCTATCAACCAAAATAGTTAAGTAACTACTATAGAGACGCACCAGGCAGAAGCAGGCTGGTGTCTCCTTCCTATGACACACCGGGGTGTTTTCTGGTATGTCCTCACTCAGATTCCATTCTGTAACTTTCACAATACACAACACCGCATACCAGCACTTTGTTTTACTGCATACAGCTCACCCTTTTAGGCACCAGTTTACCCAGCATTCCAGATAAATGTATAGGCACGTGCCTTGTTTGAATACAGTCGAATACAGGTCTTGGTGTTTGCGAGTTACATGTTAGGCAGTGACAGCTTACTACCAGGGCTGTGTACTTTACATACATACTGATTCACCACGAGATCCCTCTGTTCTGTTTAAACCCATAGCAACATATCTTACACATTCTCAGGAAAAACTACAAACCATCTCTTTATCTGTTTTCACATCTCTTGTCTTTTTCTGCCCTAATACATTCCTCACACCACATGACTTAGTGGCTTTAATTCCGAGTACCCGGCAGCTCCTCTCCGTCCTTAGAGAGTTTTCAGTGCTTTGTTTTTTTTTTTTAATAGAGTCAGGGGTTTCTGTCTCAGAGTAGAAGTTGTCCAGTAGGAAGGGAACTAAGTTTAAATGTTTTAGATTTTCTGTAACTCTTAGCTGTGAACTTGTAATGTAGCTGATATTTATAAAAATTTTAGAGTGAAAACTTTTTATTTTATTTTTTTAGATTATGAAAACCTGTAGTATTTGCCTTTTGGACATTTGTGTACGCAGTTGTAATGAAGATTGACTCAGAAAAGTTCTTTTTATGTTGTAAACTTAGCACTTGTACCAGCATGTCAGAAAGAGCAATTTTCATCTGTAATATAAAGTAAAATATTTCTAATGTACACTGTGGGATTTTTAATTTGCACTAGCTAGAAAACTTGAAAGGTTATGATAGTTTACACATTATTGTGGACCTAAATACATAATCTGATCAGAAAGCTCACTAGAACAGGTATAATTTCATGATACTTTTGTTCAAAATAAAAATATTAAAGCAAGACACCAGCACTTTATATTCAGAAATGTGGTAGGTGGGGAGTGTTTAATTTGGTTTCTGTGGCTTTTTAAACTTCTGAACAGTTTAGGACAGAAAATGTTAAGTAGATTATATATGTGTGTGTATGTATATATTTTTTCTTGCTTTTTTGTAATCTAGAAATTCCAAAAGAAAAATAGTTTTGTTACTTGATCCCAGTCCTCATGAAGTCACATGCTCGGCCACAGCACAGGCTCTTTGGCTCACCTTGAAGCATGTCTTGTGTTTCCAGAACCCTCAGGCCTAGCCTCTGCATCTCAGGTGTTCTCTCAGAGCCAGGAGGTCCAGGAGTGCGATTGAGGGGTAAATTCCTGAGCCTGGTCGAAGGACAGAGGAGTCCCCCCCTTTTTTTTTTTTTGAACAGCACTCATGTTTGTATTAAGTTGGTTGCATATGCTGTTAGAATCCCAATACCTAGAGGCTGAATTCAAGGCCAGCCTAGCTATATATCTCAAAAAAAAAAAAGTTTATATTCTAACCCAATTAATGGCCTAGTTATTAATGATTGATAGTCCCTGCTGTGAATGTAGTGTTTAGACTGCCAGATGGACGGACTTTCAAGGAAGTAAGAGCAGAGCTAGTGGGAGCAGAGTGAGCGAGCACTCGAGATGAAACACGTGCTGTCACCTCTCAGTGCGGCATGTCAGACTGCACTGGGCTACACTGAGTGGTGTGTGGGACCAGGAGGTAATACTGCCATTACTTTAAACCAGCTCTCCATTGGGTGTGGTAGCAGTATCTGTGATCTCAGAAAGAGGCAGGAAGATCTCGGAGTTGAAGGCCAGCCAGTGTTTGTGTATGGGTGTTTTGTCTGCATGTGTCAACACCATGATGGTGCGCAGGGAGGCCAGAAGAGGGGGCGAGGTGAACTGCAATGTGAATGCTGGGAGTTGAACTCAGGACCTCTGGAAGAGCAACCAGTGTTCTTCACCACTGAGCATCTCTCCAACCCCAAGATTGTATTTTTTTAATAATTTATTTTTATTTTATATGCATTGGTGTTTGGCCTGCATGTATGTCTGCGTGAGGATATCAGATCTTGGAATTACAGACAGTTGTGAGCTACCATATGGGTGCTGGGAATTGAACCTAGGTTCTTTGGAAGAGCAGTCAGTGCTCTTAAATTTTTTAAAAAGGGATTTGGGAAGCACTTTCTTTGATGAGTTTGACACATAGTTGATTTTCTAATGGTTTTTTGTTTTGTTTTGTTTTTGAAACAGGGTTTCTCTGAGTAATAGCTTTGGCAGTCCTGGAACTCGATCTGTAGACCAGGCTGGCCTCCAACTCACAGAGATCCACCTGCCTCTGCCTCCCAAATGCTGGGATTAAAAGCATACGCCACCACTGCCCAGCTTTCTAATGATTTTTTTTTTTTTTTTTTTTTTTTTTTGGTTTTCCGAGACAGGGTTTCTCTGTGTAGCCTTGGCTGTCCTGGACTCACTTTGTAGACCAGGCTGGCCTCAAACTCACAGCGATCCACCTGCCTCTGCCTCCCAGGTGCTGGGATTAAAGGCGTGCGCCACCACGCCCGGCTCTAATGATTTTTGTATGCATTCAAAACCTTGTATTTTTCTGAAAACACTTCTTTGGGGGGAGTCTCGGTTGCCATTTGGAATATACTCAGCTATCGCACAGCTTGGGGAGGGTGATTTTTGTTGTATAGTAAAATGCCAAACATAGTCTCTAGATGTTGTGACTATAATGTGGAAATTCCCTGTGAATTCAGTTATTTGGCATAAATACACACATGTGTTTACTCTGATGCCCCTTGTTTGCTGTGTAGGAATATGAGGCTTACTGGTCTCAAAGGCTATATCCAAAGATTCTTGAGGAAAGCATATTAGAAAGTCAAGTTTTAATACAGACACTGCTGAGATTTAGCCCTCTGGGAACATCTGCAGAATGTATCTATCCAGAAAGCACGCAATCATGATGCTGATAGCAGACCAAAAACAGTGCCTCGGTCTCTATAAGGATAACCTGGGCTACTCACATAAAAGGAGGAGCCAGCACAGAACACACTGAACAGGAAAGGAATTCGATCTCTGGTGACTGACACAGAATGTTGAAACAGGGAGAGTTGGGAAGTTATATTGTTTCCTAGGTTTTAGGGTTTTTGTTGTTCTTTGTTTGTTTATTTGTTAGTTTGTTTTCTCTGACAGTGTCCAAGCAGGACAGCATCCTGAATGGATGGGCAGGCCAAGAAAAATGCAGGCTTAGACAGCACCATGTGCTCTTAGGTAGTGATTGCCTCACACGGGGCTTCCATTGCTGGGCTCAGGGTTATGCTAGTGTTCCTTACAGCTTGAGCTTTTGGATGAAGCAGCTGACTAGACTGACCCTCTGCTCCATACGAGTTTAGAGTAGCCTGGCTGGATCCTTGACCCTCTCACAAGAGCCAGCTACTCACACCCCTTAACCCACAGCATTGAAGATGCTCAGTGAGTCCGCCGGAGCAGCCAACCAGCTTCTTGCACGTTTATCCCTGCTCTGAGCACAGTACTAATGTCTACCGCTGGCCATCACTCTTACGTTAATTGCTTCCGTTGAGTTGAGTCTGCATCCTGCAACGAGTGCCTACAAACAGAAATGTAAGGGGAAGCATTTGATATGTCGACGTTATGCCTGCTTGTTTTAAAATAAAATGTAAAGTGTAGCACTTAAAAAGTGTGGTGGGTGTGTTTGTCAGTGACATAAAAGAAGCTGTGAGTCTCCACCCATGGTCGGCGCCGTCCTTCAGCAGAGCAAACAGACTTTGTGACAAATTCTAAGTCAGATATTTTTGGGTGGAAGGAAAAACAGAAAAATTATAGAGCCTCTGGATGTGGTGACATACCCTGTGGTGACTTGAGTGAGAATGGCCTTCATAGGCTCATAATACTTGGTCCCCAGCTGGTGGAACCTTCAGGAAGAATTAAGAGGTACGGTTTTGGAGGAGTGGGCTTTGAACCTTCAAAAGCCCCCTCACATCCCCAGTGTGCTCTCTGCCTCCTGTTTAGGGTCTGGGATATGAACTCTCAGCTGTTGCTGTTGTCATGCCTTCACCATTCCTCCATTAGAATTGTAATTCAATGGCACTGAAGAGACTGCTAATCAGTTAGGAGCACCTGCTGGACAACCATGAGGACCTGAGTTCAGATCCTGTACCCATATAATAGGCCGGTGTGGTCTGTCAAATCCCTGTAGCCCCAGCATTCAAGAAACAGAGACAGAGCCAAGCAGGGTTTCTCTGTGTAGCCTTGGCTGTCCTGGCCTCACTTTGTAGACCAGGCTGGCCTCAAACTCACAGCGATCCTCCTGCCTCTGCCTCCTGAGTGCTGGGATTAAAGGTGTGCGTCACCACACCCGGCTCAAAATAAATAAAATCTTTTAAAAAAAAGAAAAGAAAAAGAAACAGAGACAGAAGGATCCTGGAGTTTGCTCACAACTAACCTAGGAAAAACAAAAGGGCCACCCATAGTGGCATACATGTTTTTTTTTTTTTTAAGATTTATTTATTTACTTATTATATACACAGTGTTTTATTTGCATGTAACTCCTGCAGGCCAGAAGAGGGCATCAGATCACAGTATAGATGGTTGTGAGCCACCATGTGGTTGCTGGGAATTGAACTCAGGACCTTTGGAAGAGCAGTCAGTGCTCTTAACCTCTGAGCCATCTCTCCAGCCCGTGGCATACATGTTTAATCTCACACTTAGGAAGCAGAGGCAGGGATCTCAGAGTTTGAGGCCTGCCTGGTCTACATAATGAGTTCCAGGCCAGTCAGGGCTGAAAAGTGAGAATCTGTCTCAAAAAAAGAAAGTGAGAGAGAAAGAAAGGAAAGGATGGAAGGAGGGAGGGGGGAAACCTGTTATACCCAGGTAAGTAGGCTACTGTGTAAACTAGAACATAAAAGCCACACCATATGTCCCAGGTATGTGGTGCAGTAACATCTGCAGAACATCTGTCACTCATAAAGCAGTTTCAATTATTTTATTCCTTTCAAAAAATGAAAGTGAATCAGTAGAACATATATGATTTCTATTGCCCAAATCATGATGGTTATTCAGAAAGGTTAATGACTTGCTGAGGCTGCCCTGACTCCATTTTGCATCTGCTTAGACACTTTCAGCCCTCTCTACCCGTTCCCTCCAACAACCAGGTCTGCCTTGGCAACACATCTGGGATTTCCGTGACCCTGACCATGGTCCAGATGTATTAACCAAAATAAGTAATGGGTATACAAACCACATAAGCTAAAATAGCTGGAAAGGGTATAAATCAAAATTGTCATGTTGTGTCTGAAATAATTAGGCTCTATCAAAATAAAAGTTGCAAGGTTACTCTGACCTCATCTAAGATCAATAAAATTGTGCTTTTTCTGCCTTTTAAAAACACTACCCTTAGTCGGGCGGTGGCGCACACCTTTAATCCCAGCGAGTCCAGCACAGCCAGGGCTACATAGAGAAACCCTGTCTCGGAAAAAAAAACAAAACAAAACAAAAAACAAAAAACACTACCCTTAAAATGAGTGTGGTGGCACACGCCTTTAATCTCAGCACTCAGGAGTCAAAGATAAAGGTATCTCACTATCTTCTCACTGTATCGATTAGGCTGGCTTGCCAGCAAGCCTGAAAGATGTGTCATCTCCATGTGCCTAGTGCTGGGTTTAGAACCGAATGCCACCACACCCGACTTGTTTACATGGTGTTGGAGGATGGGATGGAACTCACATCTACGGGTTCACACGGCAAGCACTTTACCAACTGAGATTATCTTCTCAGACCAGAAAGCAGAATTTCGTAAGGACCTCATCAGAAGTGGCCTGGTAAGATGATGGCTCAGCAGATAGAAGACATTTGCTGCCAAGCCTGATGGCCTGAGTTTGATCCCCAGGGCTCACAAGCTGGAAGAAGGGAGCAGCCTCCATATGTTATTCTCTGATCTCCACATATGTGCTGTGGCTTACATACATACATATAACACACATACATACACAAACACACACACACACACAAAATAAGTAAATGTAAAAGATACAAATTTTCACCAGGCACAGTGGCTCACACCTGATATCCCAGCACTTGAGGAAGCAGAGGCAGGAGGTTCTCTGTGAGTTCAAGGCCAACTTGGTCTACGAAGTGAGTCCAGGACAGCTAAGGCTACACAGAGAAACCCTGTCTCAGAAAAAAAACAACAACAACAACTACAGCAAACAGTCAAACAGATTTTCACAGCCGGCATGATTGATAAGTGTACACTTTTAATCTCACCTCTCCCAGAGGCAGGTGGATTTCTGTGAGTTTGAGGCCAGCCCGGTCTATGCAGTAAGTTCCCCCAGCCGGCAGCAGGGCTACATATTGAGACTCTGTCTCAAAAGCAAAAACAAACAAACAAAACTCAGCAGTTCTAGCCAGGGCTGCCACACACGGTCAATATAAACTGGCCATGCATGAACTTGTTCTGCACGGTCTGCTTCTGCCGCCCCCAGTCATTTCCGGCTCTGACTCACACAGTGTGTGAGACTGCAGGGTCAGAAGAGTTAACAGGAAAAGAAAAGTGATACTTACCATGAGCCTAGAAGGAGCTAACAATGTAACCAAGTCAAGTCCAAAGATGTCATTGCTGGACAAGATGGCAGAAGAGCCAGGTGCTAGCTAAGGCTCAATGAGAAAGGAATTTGGAAAAGTAGCAAATAACTATGCAAGGGAGGTTTTTTTTTTGTTTTTTGTTTTTTTTTTTTGGTTTTTCGAGACAGGGTTTCTCTGTGTAGCCTTGGCTGTCCTGGACCCACTTTGTAGACCAGGCTGGCCTCGAACTCACAGCGATCCGCCTGCCTCTGCCTCCCGAGTGCTGGGATTAAAGGCGTGCGCTACCACGCCCGGCTGCAAGGGAGGTTTTTTTGGTTTTGTTTTATTTAGGTTTTGTAATTGTTGTTTTGTTTTTTGTTGGTTTTTGGTTTTTGGTTTTTTTTGAGACAGGGTTTCTCTGTGTAACCTTGGCTGTCCTGGACTTGCTTTGTAGACCAGGCTGGCCTTGAACTCACAGCGATCCGCCTGCCTCTGTCTCCCAAGTGCTGGGATTAAAGGCTTGTGCCACCAGCCCAACTTGTTTTGTTTTTGAGACAGAGTTTCTGTGTGTAGCCCTGGACTCACTGTCCTGGACTCACTTTGTAGACCAGGCTGGCCTCAAACTCACAGAGATCCTCCTGCCTCTGCCTCCCAAGCGCTGAGATTAAAGGGGAAAACCACCACCTCATCTTCTCCTATACAGCAACTTCGAGGACAGCTTTGGCTACAATGAGACCTTGTCTCTAAGAGGGAATGGGTAGGGCTTGAGCCTTGGAAGTACAAATCTATTCAATTACTATTAGGCACATTCTCATGTGGTGACAGAAACAAAAGCATGGGATGCTAGCTCACAAACACACAATCTAGGCCAGATCCTGACTGATTGGATCAGTATGCTTACTTGGAGCCATTTAGGGGCTGGTGACATAGTTCAGCAAGTAAAGGTGCTTGCCACCAAACCTAATGACCTGAATTTGATCCCAAAGCCCCAAATAAGTTACAGAACTCTACTACAAAGGCGAGAACCAAGCCAGAGGGGCAGTAGTGGTGGCATATGCCTTTGATCCCAGCACTCAGGAGGCAGAGACAGGCAGATCAGAGTTCGAGGCGAGCCTGGTCTCTAGATTGAGTTCCAGGACAGCCAGGGCTACACAGAGAGACCCTGTCTCAAAAGAACAAAAACAAAGGTGAGAACCAGCTCCCAAAAGTTGTCCTCTGACTTCCGCAAGAATGCACAGGCCCATACATACACAATAAATAAATCAATGCAATTAAGAGAGGTGTAATAACCTGGCATGGTGGCACACACCTACAATCCCAACCCTCGGGGAGGCAGAGGCAGGCGGATGTCTTTGAGTTCGAGGCCAGCCTGATCAACAGAGTGGGTCCAGGACAGCTAAGGCTACCCAGAGAAACCCTGTCTAAATAAATAAATAAATAAATAAAGGTCATCCTCAGTTACTTACAGAGTTTGAGGCCAGATTGGGATTTTTCTTAAGAGACCCTGCCTAAACAAAACAAATAAGCCAAAGGTGGCAGGTCCCCTTGAGTTTTGTCTTATAAACCAGAAAAGGTCCAGCACTGACACTGAAGGGGCCGGAAGACCACAGTGAACAGGTTGAGCGATGGGCTAGGAAGCTGCCTCTGAGCTTCTGTATTCTAAAGCAATGCTTTGACGGGGCCAGACAGGAAGTTCTCTGCTTCCTCCCACCTCCCCCCCCAGAAGCCCTGAGAAACGAGAAACTGTCTGATAGCTTCTCCAGACAGCTAGAAGAAGGACCCCTAGCACTCCATTGAAGGCCTCCCAGATCCAAGAAGATCACAGGGTGTTCTGCCAAGACTACCTTTCAAGTTCACCTGAGTACGTTCAAGGTCACCATGATGCCAGGGCGAAGCCCTCCTCACACATAGGAGCTGGCCTTTTCAGAAACTGCAGATGAGCTGGGTTTTAGATACAGACACTGGACAGATAACGGGGACGTTTACAGGGAAGTACCTGGGGCTGCTGTGAACGGAGAGTGTAGGCATGTGTGTCCTGTGCAGAGTCGTGGCAATGACTGGGTCTGGGAGAGACTCTAGTCCTGAGGTCAGGTCCTGTCTCTGTGACACCTGTTGTGGTTTCAATCTGAGATGTGCCCCGCGGGCTCCTGGCTTGAATGTTGTTCTCCAACTGGTATCAACTATTTTTGGGAAGCTGTGAAACCATTAGGGCGGCAGGGGGTGGGGACCCAGCTCGCTAAAGTCAATCATTAGAGGTGAGCCTTTGAAGGTTCTAATGTGACTCACTCTGCTTTCTGCTCTGTCCTGATGTGAGGCGTCTCTGCCAGACTGCCACTGCGATGACATCCACCACGCCTTCCTGGCCTTCCTGAACTGAGACCCTTCTGAAAGTGTGAGCCAAAATAAATCATCCCTCAGGTTGTTAATGTCAGGTATTTCGGCACAGTGACACCAAAGTAGCAGACACAATGGTTGCGTTATTAATTGCCTCAAAACTTGTTAGTTACATTTGTGAGGGAGGGAGGGGGGGCAGATGCTTTTCAAGATGAGGCTTCCCCCAGTTCAACTCAAACTAAGGGGTTCAGGTAGGTGATACTGGCTGAGTCCAAAACACCCTCCTCTGACCTCTCTGGGTGGCCAATGTGACACACAGGGTCTCCAGAGGCTCTGTTGTAAAAGGTGGTCCCGTTTCTCTTTGGTTCTGCTGGGACAGCTGCCCTGAGACCCCAGCCCTTTCTTCAGTCTCACTCACATCGACGACACAAAGTGTCTTCCAGCTGCTGGGAGAGCAAACAGATGCATGGGCAACTCCCAGTTGCTGTTAATGGCTGGTGCAAAGGGATTCCTCCATACTCCAAACTACCCCAACAGATGCCACGTGAACGGGAAATGAGCTGCGCCTCCCAAGCTGTGCACACATTGCTGACTCAGAAGGGGAACACACCTGTTTTCTTCTCCAAGTTTGCTGTGCTTGTCACAGAGAGTTGACGCAGGCAGAATCAACCTGGAGACACCCTGCCTCGGGACTGAGAGTTCTTGAGATGGAGGATTTCCACGTTCTTAAGAGTTGAGTTTGGGGGCTGGAAAGGTGGCTCAGAGGTTAAGAGCACTAACTGCTGCTCTCTCAGTGGTCCTGAATTCAATTTCTACCAACCACATGGTGAGTCACAACCATCTATAATGTGATTGATACCCTCTTCTGGCCTGCAGGTGTTACCTGCAGGCAGAACTCTATATACATAATAAATAATAAATAAATCCTTAAAAAACAAAAAAGACTTGGGTTTTCAAGCACTGCATGGTAGCTCATGTCTCTAAACCCAGGAATCAGGTGGCTAAGGAGGGAGTTATGTCTTGAGTTATGGTTCAACGCCAGCTAGGGCTACAGGTTAAGATGATGCCTCAAAAACAAAAACAAACAAATAAAAACAAAAACAAAAACCAAAGTTGGCAAAATGGCTCAGTGAGTATAAGGGTACTTGAAGGAACCAAGCCTGATGAGTTTGATCCCAGGACCAGTCATGTGAGAAGAGAGAACTTTTCCCCACAAGTTGTCTTCTGGCCGCACGTGTGTCCTGGCATCACCCCACTCCTCCAACACAACTTTATGTAATTAAAAAATATATATGACAAGTTGTCCTCTCATCTCCACGCACACTCAGTGCCACATATGCACACACACACATATACCCCACACAAAAGAAATATTAAAAACTTAATTTTTTTGTAGGACACCAAGGCTGGAGAGCTAGCTTGGCAGTCAAAAGTGCTGGGTTTGACCCCCCAGCACCTATATGGCAGCGCACAACCATCCATAACTCTAGTTTCAGGGGGCAGGGGGTCCAAAACCCTCTTCTGGCCTCTGCAGGCAACAGACATGCATGTGGTGCACATGCATACATGCAGCTAAAACATGGATACACATAAGATAATCATTAAAAAACAAAGTTGGGTTCATTACCACAAGTAGTATCCTGGCGCCATGTTCATGCAGAGTGCTGGGTGGTGACCAAGAAATAGAAAAGTGCTGGGCGTGGTGGCACACACCTGTAATCCCAGCACTTGGGAGGCAGAGGCAGGTCAATCTCTGTGAGTTCGAGGCCAGTTTAGTCTACAAAGTGAGTCTAGGACAGCCAAAGCTACACGGAGAAACCCTGTCTTGAAAAACAAAACAAAACAAAAAAAGAAAGAAAGAAAGAAAGAAAGAAAGAAAAACAACAGCAACAACAAAAAGCAAAATGAGAAAGTGCACTACCAGGTATTGTTGGTTTTTGTTGTTGTTTTCCGAGACAGGGTTTCTCTGTGTATCCTTGGCTGTCCTAGACTCACTTTGTAGACCAGGCTAGCCTCGAACTCACAGCGATCCGTCTGCCTCTGCCTCCCGAGTGCTGGGATTAAAGGTGTGCGCCACCATTAACCATGGCCGGCTCCAGGTGTTGTTCTTACATTGGGTGGGAATCACAGTGGTGCAGGGAAAACAGCAGTTGGTGGAAGTGACAAGTCAGGTCACGAGAAGGTCAGAATGACAACCAATAAAAGTAAGCAAAGTCAGCTCACGCCTTTAATCCCAGCACTCAGGGAGAGAGGCAGGAAGATCTCTGAGTTCAAGGCCAGCCTGATCTACAGAGTGAGTTCCAGGACACCTAGGACTACACAGAGAAACCCTGTCTCAGAAAACAAAAACAAAAAAAAAGCAAAATCAAGTTTACCCTGAAAACAAAACTAAGGAACTGTGAACATCAACTACCAAAGAGTCAGGGACAGGACAAGAGCCACAGGTACTCTCTTCCCTCACCTCAAAGAGACCTCAGGACCTGGTCTACAAAGGGAGTTCAGGACAGCCAAGGCTACACAGAGAAACCCTGTCTCAAAAAACCAAAAAAATAAAAAAAAAGAGACCTCAGGGGAGCCATGTGTGACACTGCAAAGTCTGATGTCCTCTGACACACAGTTCTTAGTGCAGTTCTCAGACACTAGCTAGAATGTGAGTTCTGGAGACCTGTAGCATCAGGTGCCAGAGGGGGGCGGAGTGGAGGGAGAGCTTTAAGCTCTGGGGTGGTTCCAAGTCACCAAAACCCTAAACAGTGGACAATTTGCTCCCAGGGGCTCTGAGCAGTGGGAAAGGCCTCGATGTCATGGAGGACATTAAATCCTCAGCAAAAATGATCTTACTGATAAAGCAGTGCAGACACGCAGGGAAGGAAGTTTTTTGTTTTGTTTTGTTTTCCCATAAGAAATGGAAGGCAACACCCTGCCCAGCAGTGTCACTCGAGGGCAGCAGAGGGCAGATACAGAACAAAGCCTGGCCTGTGCCTGGCAACCCCTCTGAGGAGTTTAACTTCCCCTTTTCTCTAAGACTCTGGGTAGTCATATTGAGCATCAGGGGGTTGTTAGTGTTTGAAACAGGATCTCACAGTGTGTCTCAGGCTGGCCTTGACTCAAAATCCCCGTGGCAGCCTGGAGAGCGTAGTGATTTCAGGTGCGGATCATCAGCCTCTGCTCAGGTTTTAAAGATGGTGATGATTACGTTTGCAAAGAATTGAGGGTGGAGTGTGGGGGTGAGAGAGTGTGCACATGTGGGTACCATCACCCTTTAAGGCCAGAAGAGAATGTCGTTGGAGGGATTCCTGGAGCTGGAGTCAGAGCTGTGAGGTACAGAGCTACTGAGAACTCAACGTCCAGTCCTCTGCAAGAACAGGAAGCACTCTTAACAGAGGAACCATCTCTCCAGCCCACGGCTCAGGACTTACACACACACACACACACACACACACTTCACTTCCAAGCCTTCATTTTCTCTCTCTTTTTTTTTTTTTTTTTGGTTTTTCGAGGCAGGGTTTCTCTGTGTAGTCTTGGCTGTCCTGGACCCGCTTTGTAGACCAGGTTGGCCTCGAACTCACAGCAATTCACCTGCCTCTGCCTCCCGAGTGCTGGGATTATAGGCGTGCGCCACCACGCCCGGCCTCATTTTCTCTCTTACCTTTGCCTTCTGGGGCCTAAAGAGCTCACCACCCCCACAAAGAAATCTTCCCTGATGCTTTAGATAGAGCAGCAAACAATGTCTATTTATTATGTTATAGTCTTGTCTCTTTTCTTTACAGTCCTCTTTCCCTACATCCCCGTGTGGGATCTAGAACCCCCATCACACACCGAGCATGGATTTGGGCAGGGGTGGGGGGGTGCTTTTTCACTCCTGTATCTCTAGCATGGTTGCAACGCCTGACACATGGCAGCCCTGCAGGCAAACTTCCTGGGTGAGAAAGTCACCCTTCTGTTGATGCTTGGCAGCAGCAGTGGCACTATGTGAGAAGAAGCCAAGGCAGAGTTCACAGCAGGGACCCACAAAGGCTGGCCAGGCAGGCAGGACAAGTGTGACACTGAGAAGGAGCTGTTCTAAATGGAGCAGCAGACACTGAGCTGAAGGGGCTGGGATTTCCTCCGAGTGGTGTTGCTTTAAGAAGGACTAGAGGGCCATTGTCTCAGACAGTCAGTGTTCTGGTGCTGGGAAGAGACATCATGACCCTGGCAACTCTCTTATAAAAGACTTGCAAGAGGCAGGCGGATCGCTGTGAGTTCAAGGCCAGCCTGGTCTACAAAGGGAGTCCAGGGCAGCCAAGACTACACAGAGAAACCCTGTCTCAAAAAACAAAAACAAAACAAAACAAAAAAAGACTTGCTTACAGTTTCACAGAATCAGACTATCATCGTCATGGTAGGGCGTGTGGTGGCAAGCCTCGTACCAAGCACAGTGCTGGAACCATAGCTAAGAGCTATGTCCTGATAGAAAAGCCCGGGGTGTGTGGTATGGGCCCACCCTCAGTGACACACTTCTTCCAACATGGACACAATTCCTACTCTTCTCATCCTCTCAAACAGTGCCACTTCCTGGTGACTAAGCATTCAGATATATGAACATATAGGGCCCATTCTTTTTCTTTACTTTTGTTGTTGTTTTTCAAGACAGGGTTTCTCTGTGTAACAGAGTGCTGGCTGTCCTGGATTTGCTTTGTAGACCAGGCTGGCCTCGAACTCACAGCGACCCACCTACCTCTGCCTCCCGAGTGCTGGGATTACAGGTGTGGGCCACCACACTGCTCACTTCTAAAATACTCTTTTCTTCCCCAGTAAAGACTGCGGGGCTCCTAACAGTGGCATCTTTGATGGCTGCCTTCCACAGAGGCGACAGATGAGAGGTCATTGCCTGACATGGCTATAGTGTGCCTTAAAGAAATCTGTCTTAAGGTCTATTAAATAGACTCGCTGTGAGTCAGTAGAAATGGGGAAGAAATAGGAACTAGAAACTGGTCCACCCAGCAGGTGCCATTGGCTTCGAGGACAAAGTTCAAAGTTACACAGGAACTAGAACCATCCAAGACCAGGCCAACCTTTCTGTTTAGTTTCTGGGAGAGTTACTCTATGAAAGACTGCGCAGTTGATATTTCCTGTTTCTTTAGTGCCTGTGTGGATGTGGATGTGTGTGTGTGAGAGAGTGTGTGTGTAAAACACAGCTGAAACTGCTCTCAACTTTATATTTTTTCTTTTTTTTAAAGATTTATTTATTTATTATTATGTATACAGTGCTTTGCCTGCGTATACACCTGCATGCCAGAAGAAGGCATCAGATCACATTACAGATGGCTGTGAGCCACCTTTGTGGTTGCTGGGAATTGAACTCAGGACCTCTGGAAGAGCAGCCAGTGCTCTTAACCTCTGAGCCATCTCTCCAGACCAACCTTATATATATTTTAAATGTTTTAGAGATAATTTCTTTTTTTATGTGCATGTGCTTGTACATTTGTATACACTGCTGTATGAGTGTCCGTGCAGGTGCCCTGGGAAGCCAGACTAAGGCTTTAGATTCCCAAGCGCTGGAGTTACAGGCTTTTGTGAGCTGCCCAACAGGGGTACTGGAAACTCAGCTCTTATTCCCCTTGGCTAAGTAAATGCTCTTTACCACTGAGCCAGTGCTCCAAATCAGTCTCTCTTTTTTTTTCTGTTAAAGAATCACTGATTAGCCAGGCGGTGGTCGCGCACGCCTTTAATCCCAGCACTCGGGAGGCAGAGGCAGGCAGATCGCTGTGAGTTCAAAGCCAGCCTGGTCTACAAAGGGAGTCCAGGACAACCAAGGATACACAGAGAAACCCTGTCTCAAAAAAAAAAAAAAAAAAAAAAGAAAAGAATCACTGATTAACTTTTGTGTTTTCCATGCCTTTAATCCCAGCACTCAGGAGGCAGAGGCAGGTGGATCACTGTGAGTTCAAGGCCAGCCTGGTCTACAAAGCAAGTCCAGGACAGCCAGAGCTATCACACAGAGAAACTCTGTCACAAAAAACAAAAAACCAAAAAATAACAACAAAAAAAAAAAAAAAAAAAAAAAAAAAAGAAAGAAAGAAAGAAAGAAAGAAAGAAAAAGAAGAAAAAAAGAAACAAGTGGCTTTAGAAGAGGTAAGAGAAAGGCCAGAAAGAAGACATACAAACACATATGCCCTGACTCTGGCCATGTGATGCCCTGAGTTGGCTTAGAACTTTGCCAGTAAGGTTCTGCCAGCCTAGTAGAGTGGTACCTTAGTTGGTGTTCTATTGCTGTAAAGAGACGCCGTTACCAAGGCAACTCTTATAAAAGAAAGCCTTTGACTGGGGGCTTGCTTACAGCTTCAGAGGCTTACTCCATTATTGTCATATTGTTGTGACAAGGAGCATGGCCCTGGAGCAGTAGCTGAGTTACATCCTGATCTCAGGCAGGGGGAGGGGGTAGGGAGAGACAGGGAAGGAGAGAGAGAGAGGGAGAGAGGGAGAGGGAGAGAGAGAGAAGAGAAGAGAGAGAGAGAAGAGAGAGAGAAAAGAAGAGGAGAGAGAGAGAGAGAGAGAAGAGAGAGAGAGAGAGAGAGAGAGAGAGAGAGAGAGAGGGTGCAAAGGACCCAGTGTGAGTTCAAACTTCAAAGCCCACCCCTACAGTGACACATGGTGATCCTTCTGATCTTTTCATACAGTTTCATCCCCTAGGGACTAAACATTCAGATATAGGAGCCCATGGGGGCCATTCTTAGTCAAACCACCACAAATGGCATGCACCTACAGTCCCACCCAGCACTTGGGAAGTTAAGGCAGGAAGTTAGTGAGTTTGAGGCTATAATATGGTGCATTGAAAGCCCATCTTTAAAAAAAAAAAAAAAAAAAAAAAAAGCTGTTCGTACTGGAGAGATGGCTCAGCGGTTAAGAGCATTGGCTGCTCTTCCAGAGGTCCTGAGTTCAATTGCCAGCAATCACATGGGGACCTCATAACCATCTATAATGAGAGCTAGTGCCCTCTTCTGGCATGTAGGTGTACATGCAGGCAAGACATTGTATATGTAATAAAAAAATCTAAAACAAAACAAAAACCTGTTTCTATTGTAAAATTAAACATAGCTTTCATGCGCTACACCAATGACTCCTATAGCAGAAGCTTTTCATTTTCCCCTAATACTATGTGTGCATGTGTAGTGTGTGTGTGTGTGTGTGTGTGTGTGTGTGTGTGTGTGTGTATGGGGTCTGTCTAGCTGCCTTGTTCTGATAAAAGAGGTCTGATGTCTAGCTACAAACCAGCCCAGGTTGGCCTCTAGCTCACTCACTGTGCAGCCAAGGATGAGACTATATTGTCTCCACCACCCAAGCACTGGAATATCGGCACCATCACGCGAGGTTTAGTTCTGGGCATTGAATTCAAGTCCTCTTAGGATCCAGGTAGGCATTCTGCTGAATGAGCTACAGTTTTTCTTGTCTGCCCGCATGTATGTGAGCTCTCTCTCCCTCTCCTTCCTCCTCCCTCGCCCCTCCCCCGCCTCTCTCTTTTTTGATAGGTCTTACTAGGCAGCCGAGGCTGTGTGTGTGTGGTATATGAGTGTGGGTGCATGAGCCAGGTGTAGAAGTCAGAAGACAAGCTTCAGAAGTCAGTTCTCTCCTGCCATGTGGGGCACAGGGACCTAAATGAAGCCAGCATGCTTGGCAGCAAACACCTTTACCCATGATCCATCTCACTGGCCCTCCCAGCATGCTTTGATCTGAAAAGTTGCCCTGTAAGGTCCTTAGATTCTTTTTTTTTAAAGATGTATATAGTTATTATTATGTATACAGTGCTCTGCCTGCATGTACACCTGCAGGCCACCATGTGGTTGCTGGGTATTGATTGAACTCAGGACCTCTGGAAGAGCAGTCAGTGCCCTTAACCTCTGAGCCATCTCTCTAGCCCCAGGCCCTTAGAGTCTTTCTTTCTTTTTTTTTTTTTTTTAAGATTTATTTATTTATTTTTGGTTTTTCTTTCTTTTTGGTTTTTCGAGACTTTCTCTGTGTAGCCTTGGCTGTCCTGGACTAGCTTTGTAGACCAGGCTGGCCTCGAACTCACAACGATCCACCTGCCTCTGCCTCCCAAGTGCTGGGATTAAAGGTGTGTGCCACCACACCCGGCTTGGCTTTATTTTTGGTTTTTCGAGACAGGGTTTCTCTGTGTAGCCTTGGCTTGTCCTGTACCCGCTTTGTAGACCAGGCTGGCCTTGAACTCACAACAATCCACCTGCCTCTGCCTCCCGGGTGCTGGGATTATAGGCATGCACCACCACACCCGGCTAAGATTTATTTATTTATTATTATGTATACAGTGCTCTGCCTGCATGTATACCTGCAGGCCAGAGGAGGGTATCAGATCACATTATAGATGGTTGTAAGCTACCATGTGGTTGCTGGGAATTGATCTCATGACCTCTGGAAGAGCAGTCAGCACTCTTAACCGCTGAGCCATCTCTCCAGCCCAGATTCTTTTTTTTTTTTTTCCAGAGCTGAGGACCGAACCCAGGGTCTTGCGCTTTCCAGCCCAGATTCTTATAAACAAGATTATAAGCTTTGTTCACCATCCCTTGTGACACCCCACAGTAAGGATTCTTCCAGTTTGGTGACTGGTTCGTCTTATCTCTGCCTAACGCACTTTAGGACTTCCCTGTTCTCTGATCTACTAAAAAGAATGGGCTTCTTAGAAACGCTTTGAACAATGTAACTTCTTGTTTTTTTTTTTTTTTCTTAAAATACTTATTTATTTATTATGTATACAGATTTTGTTATAGATGGTTGTGAGCCAACATGTGGTTGCTGGGAATTGAACTCATGACCTTTAGAAGAGCAGTCAGTGCTCTTACCCTCTGAGCCATCTCTCCAGCCCGCAATGTAACTTCTAAAGCCATCAAAACACTACAGTTTGCTATCACTGATACAGCACACACAGGTCTCTCTTGAGAAGTCCACACCCATGCCTTGGCTCTGTACTGTTCTTTTTAGGCACCCTTCTCCCTACTGCCTGTGCTTAAAAGCTGTTTTCCTTCTTTTTAAGATTGATTTTTTTTTTTTTTGTATATGTGGGTGCCTGAGTGTATATATGAGCACCACATGTTTGCACATACCCACGTGTTTGCACATACCCACGGCAGCCAGAAGATAGCTGGACCCCCTGGAACTGGAACGACTGGTGTTTGTGAGTGCACGTGGTTGCTGCAACTGAACTCCGGTTTGCCGCAAGAGCAGCAAGCTCTTTTGACTTGTGAACCAAAGTATCACAGGGAAAACTAAGCTAAAACAAACACTCCAGGGACAGACTGGAGTGGGCAGCTTAGCCGGCTGAGGACCAGGCTGGCCTCAGCGATCTACCTATCTCTGCTTCCAGAGTGCAGGGACTAAAGGCATGCACCACCACGCTCAGCCTAGAAAGTATTCTTGCAGGTCTCTGTGTGTTGCAATTTAATGTCTTACTACAACATGTAGAAGAGCAACACCGCCTTAGGCAGCTGGAGCCAGCCAAGACCAGCCTTCTTGTTGTCCGTTGGTGCTGCTCCCCGCCCCCAACCCTGTCCTTCCTCTTCTCTGAGCAGCCTGGCTGTCTCATACTCAGCTGCAAGCCTTCTTGGTCACCTTTTCTCCGTGTTTCCAGACGTCGTAATGCTAACTTCAACATTAATTTTAACGTGTTTGTTTCCACCGTAGTGCAATCTCAGCCGGGAGTCAGTCAAATAGACCACGGACAACTTTAAAATTGTTCCCAACAGAAGGTTGGGGGGCTGGAGAGAGAGAGCTCAGAAGTGAAGAGCACTGGCTGCTCTTCCAAAGGTCCTGAGTTCAATTCCCAGCAATAACATGGTGGCTCATCTACAATGAGGTCTGGTGCCCTCTTCTGACATGTAGGCACACACCCTGGAAGAAGACTGTACCCATAATAAGTAAATAAATTTTCAAAGAAAGAAAGAAAAAAAGGGGGGGGGATTGAAATCAAGAAGCCTGGGTTAAATGAGATTCTGTTTCAAGCAGAAACACCCTGACTTTGGGGCTTGAGAGTTAACTCAGCAGTTAAGCTTTCAGCTTTCTCCTCTTAGCAGCGCCTGAATAACGAGGTGGGGTGGGGGATGAGGTGGGGTTTGTGGGGGGAGAGGGCCTCATGATCACCAGAGCTCCAGGGGGTTGGCATAAAAGCTACTGCCTCTAGGTTTCTTAGCAACCTCTAATGTCATCACCTGCCTCTGCCAGGTGTGTGCATGCCCGCACCACAGTGCGCTTCAGCTGTGCCAGATATAAAGGATTTACTCACTACTGAGCTTACTTTCTTCTCTTTCTCTCTCTTTCTAGCACTCTCTGCCTGTCTCTCTGTCCCCCAGGGGTGCCCCTTCCCCTTTCTTTCTCTCCCCAAGCTTCTAAGATAAATCTATCTCTCTTATATATATTTATTTTTAATGATAAATACAGGGGGCCCCAGCCCTCTTCTGGAGTTCAGGGTGCACCTGCACTCACATGGGCACATTTCCACATTCACAAACGCGGCTTGCCTTGACTGAGTCGCCCGTTCTGAGTTTTATCTGAATGACAGTGTTCTGGGCCAGGTGAAGTGACATCTCTGAAGTGTCTCTGACTTTGTGAGTATTCCCAGAATAAGTGGAGAAACAACTCTAAGAGAGCCTTGTGCTTTCCTGTGACAGGTTGCCCATCCCTGCAGGCCCTATCACCTCTGTTCCAGCAGCAATTGTTGTACTGCAATGGTGGGACGGAGGGGGTGGTGACGCATGCCAGCCACCAAGAGATGTGGTGCCCCAAGTTAAGGGACACATTCCCCCCGCCCCCCCATGCCTTGCCTGGCCTCGGGCTCCACACACTGTTTACTCCTTGACAATCCTGGAAGTGACTGTGACCTGCCTGCCTTTTGGCCACTTGCTAGAATTCACAGACGGCGGGACAATATTGCATTTGTAATTTGAACTTTATTCAAAAGAACAAGAATCAGAAACAGTCAAATAAAGACACATACAGGGCAAGGCCTGGAAGGGTCTCGAAGGGTCTCGAGAGCACAGAGCTCCCCTGTCCTGGCCGTCACGGGACAAGAGTGCATGAGCCAGAAGCACAGCCATGTTGTGTTCATCTGCGGGGAAGTTGCACTCGGTCTCAGCCGGAGCTGGGATTGAACCGTCATTTCCAGGCAGGATTCCCAGAGGTCTTGCACTGCCCTCGCTCCCCGGTTCCCTCTTCTTCCCTCCAGAGGTCCTTTGAGCCCAATGCCTCATCCCTGTTATCAATCAGTAAGCTAGCTGTCTTTAGAGTGCCTGGCTACCACCCTGAGGCATCCCCTCCATTGACGCAAATTCCACTGTGACCAAGAGACAGACAAATAACAATGATGCTCCACCCTCTCAGGAAATTCCAAGGACTTAACACACACACCAGAGACAAAGGCCAGCCAGATTCTTTAATAGCCAACAAAGTATCTACACTTCCTGAGACACCTATTCCTCTGCAGAGAAGATCACAAACAGGGTCCATCTCTGGTTGAGACTGCTTTCCATTTCACTATTTAACTTTTTGTGATAGAAATGTTCAAGCCCACACAGCAGTAGGAAGGGCAAGAAACAAGCCCTCGGCTCCCTTGCTGGTTACTCAAGTGGGGCTTAGTCAATGTCCACCTTTGTTTGCACTATCTTGAAGCTTAAGCCCTCACATTCTCTGAGTATTCTCCACCCAGAGTTCCCTGCAGTTGGTGCTACGCTATGGCAAGCTTCAAGGGAGCAGAAGTCTGGAGTGGAGACTGAGCACCCAGAGGCCCTGGGCAGAAGTTTTCGGGGAGTGGGCGGATGGGTACTTTCAGCTTGAGTGACAACATCTTCCACCCAAACCTCAATCCAGAAGGGTTCATGAAGGCTATTTCAATGCATTCAAAGTAAGGTACAACAGTGGAGCGATTAACAGCCAAAACTATCCCAAGTCCCCAAAGGCCCCGCCTCTTGTTTTTGGCTCACATTTATATCTCCTCTCAGAATTTGTTCAAGGATGTTTTTTCAGCTGGTTAACAACCAATCTCCCCTATGCGGTGGTTCAACTTCTAAGGGGATAAATATCACTTACTCTCTCACAAGTCTTTTTCTCATCCCCCACTTGTGACCTAAACAAAAAATCATGTTATCTCTCCTTTATACACTAGCCAGCCCTGCCCTGTTTGTCATGATTATCTTAATAATGAATTACCTCTAAAACACTAGGTTCAAGAAGTTATAGTTAAAACATCAGTAATTCATTAAATCAATAGTGTAAAAAGATAATATATCAACATTAGTAATATATCAAAAATCAATTTTCTGAGTAATTAAAAAGACTAGTCAGTCAGTCCTGAATAATAATACAAAGACTTGACCTTTACTTTATCACGCCAGAGTGACTGAGACAATCCCCAGTACCTGGGTCTAGGATAGTATTTTACATGAACGTTTCTGGAATTCTCTGTCTGTCCACGGAGCCCCAGGGTTTTCCTATCACCCATGTTGGGCATCTCCATGTTGGAATGACAAGAGTGGTGAACAGAGCCATCCTCCTCCCCCCCCCCCCCCCCCCCCCCCGCCACCTGCCTGCCTCTGCAAAAGGCTAAGTGAGATGGAAACCCGGGTTCCGTCCATGCCAAGAGCCTGTGGTACGCCAACCCAGAAACACTTACGGTTAAGGTAAGGTCTTACCACTGCAGACAGAAGGGTATCAGACAGCAAGGGTATATACTCCTCCACTCACAACTCCAAAGCATCTCTCACCCAGCTCTGGGCTCCGGTTGCCTGCTTGGCTCTCTCAATCAACAGAGAGGTGCGTGCCTTCCTAGCCTGAACTGCACTCCTAGGAAGAGTCTGCAGGAGAGCCCGAACAGGAAGCCCGAGTTAAATCCTTGGGATTCCACTTCCCAAGTCTCGCTTGGCTTCAGAACAAGGCTTTGTTTCAGAAGATCAGCAAAGATGCTTTGGGGAGCATCTTCACGTTTGGAGAAGTACCACCAAGAATGTGTGTGGCAAAGAAGGAAACCTTTCAAAGCCCACGTATCATCTACAGGGACATGCTCTCTGCAAAGATGCTCCCAGGGAACAGAGCATTCCTCTGGGAGAGGACATAGATCACACATCTGTCAGGAATGCCGTGCTAAGAGCCCTGGAATCCCAAACAAGACCCTGAGATGTGTTATGCTCTCAAATATCCATCCATATGAAAGATCTAGGGACCCTACCTTCCCTAATGTGACCCCTCTTCATAAGAATGCTTACAAGAGAGAGAGAGAGAGAGAGCTCCCCACTTAGCAAAGAGAGAGCTGGACGCCTGTCCCAAGAGGCCAAATCCTTACACTTTCGTGATTTGACATCAGGACAGAAGGAGGGTGCCCTTCAGGGGCCTGGGCTATTTTCCCTGGGTGAAAGAGTGCAGAGAAAACAGCCGCTGGCTAGACCCTCCTTAACTTATCTTTTCTTATCCTTAAACGTCTTCCTAACCAGTGGTTTGGTCTGTATGAGCATCTGGAATTAGAAGACAGCAGAAGGATCAGGGCAGGTGACAGGCCTGAGACCCATCACTCGGCCTGCAGTCTGTGGCTAGGGATAAACAGGAATATCGCTGTCTCCCACATGGTCTGTTATAGGACCCTTCAGGCCACTGGTAGTCACCCCAGTGGGGTGATCTAGCGAGGTTCCTGAAGCAACCACACACAGTATGTCCATATGATGGTAGGGTTTGGGAATGTGGCGTGGCTGGCTGGCCACTTAACTGTGGTAGCCACGGGCGGCAAATGTCAGCATTTATAGCCATCGGCCTGATAGCTACAACAGAGGAGGGAGACACTACTGCTGACAATGCAAAATAATAGAGCAAAGCCATTAGGCTCCATCAATCCAGCCAGGGTTCTGCTCTCCAACGCTCACTGCCAGCCAAGGCTATATAGGAAGAGAGGGCTCTAACTGTGTGGCCACAGTCAACAGGTCCCTGGAGAGATGTCCCTTGGGAAGGGAGAGACTTCCATCTCAACCAGGTCTGGGTTATGTGGACAAAAATCAACACAGGCTGATCCAGAGCAGAGCCTGAAGCCTTAGCTATAGAAGGTTCCTATAGAAAGGGTCACATGGAAATTCACAGTAGGGGAGATGCTCAAGAGCAAGGCCCCAGATTCAATTCCCAGAACCAAAGAGATAATATATACACTGAACTCAATAAGAGGTTTTTGTTTGTTTGTTTTGTGGTGACAGGGCCATACTATGTAGCTTTAGCTGTCCTGAAACCCACTATGTAGACCAAGGCGGCCTCAGACTCATAAAGATGCGCCTGCTTCTGCTTTCTAAATACTAGAATTAAAGGCATGCACCACTACAGCTGGCTTTTTTTTTTTTTTTTTTAATTTAGAACATAATCAAAGCACGAAGGTCCGAAGGCTACCCCAGAGAGCAAAACAGGGTGGAGAGGACATCTGTCACCTGAGAAAGAACATGGTGCCAGGCATTGGTGGTTCATACCTTTAGTCCCAGCACTCGGGAGGCAGAGGCAGGCGGATTGCCATGAGTTCGAGGCCATCCTGGTCTACAAAGTGAGTTCAGGACAGCCAAGGCTACACAGAGAAACCTTGCCTTGAAAAAAACCAGAAAAAAAGTAAACAAAGAGCATGGCTATAGATTTTTCTGTAAGACAACAGTAACACTAATGATTTTACTCTCTGAGGCTCCGCCCAAGTGGCTAGCGGCTTAGAGATTTCCCAGAACACTGGGAGGAGGTCACCCTGCCCTCAGGGCCACCAGGAGGTAGATATTCTTCCCACCCACAAAACAATTACCCCACCCCTTTCTGAGCCAAATCTCCCCCTTTTACTCCCTCTGCCCCCTCCCCGGCTTCCCTCCCAATCTCCTATCTGCTGGGGACTCCTTTTTCGGACAGTCCCTCCTACAGCATTTTTTCCCCCCAGTCTTGGATATTTCCCAGCAAGGCCAAGTGTCTGTGGCTGGCTTAGAGGCTTGCCTACTTGGAGGAGCAGATGGAGAGCGTGGTGCCCGCAGAGAACACCCAGAAGGCTGGGTACAGAGCTTCAGTAAAGTCCACCTTGAACTTGTACATCGGATAGAGCTTTTCAGTGGCAGCAAAGAAAATGACGAAGCCGTGGTCACAGTTGAGAAGCACGCCAACCCGCGTGGCCTTGGTGGGGGGCAGGGTTTTCTCCACGTTGTTGTGCCAGGCGGAGATCTTGTTATTGAACCATTCCACACACCACGAGTTGGGGTTCCGGCCCAGCCGGCTCTCGGGGCCCTGCCGATCCATGCTGCCGTAGCAGATGCCCACGCCGCAGAAGTTGTTCTTCTGCAGCTCCACCTCCCAGTAGTGGATGCCTTTCTTGTAGCAGTGTAGCCCCAGCACTTGAGAGCAGTAGGTGAACCTCTGGGGATGGGAGCGGTAGTGCTGGAGCACATCAGCCACAGCAGCGGTGGTGTAGTTGTCCGTGAGAGCCACTTTGTTGTGGGCGGTATTGTAATCGAAGATGACTTTAACGAAATCTGAGAAAACATCCCCCAGAGAACCAATGACAAGGGGCCCAAGGTACTTGCACTTTTCTTTTTTCTTTTTGGTTTTTCGAGACAAGGTTTCTCTGTGTAGCCTTGGCTGTCCTGGACTTGCATTGTAGACCAGGCTGACCTCGAACTCACAGAGACCCACCTGCCTCTGCCTCCCGAGTGCTGGGAGGCGTGCGCCACCACTGCCTGGCATGGTACTTGCACTTTTAAAGCTTTCCTTATCTGCACATTTATTTTACCCATCCACCTATCTACTCACACATCACCCACTGATTCACTCAGCCACCCAGCCACCCACTCATCTAACTAGCCATCTGTCTACCCACACACCCACTCA
>OU015746.1:31292397-31302399 GCA_907169655.1 Acomys percivali
AAAAAAAAAAAAAAAAAAAAAAAAAAAAAAAAAAAAAAAAAAAAAGACTGCACATGTCACATGACCAGACCGCACAGGTCACGTGACCAGACTGCAGGTGTCATGTGATCAGCTGCTTCAGGCTCGGCTGCCTTGACTCCCTGCCATGACAGAAGGTGACTTGAACTGTGAGCTAAAAGAAACCCTTTCTCCTTTAATTTGCTCTTATCTGGATATTTTATCACAGCAACAGACCAAACATAGGCGCCTAACAAAACTAGAATCCCCGCTACCCAGCAGCCTGAGGCTGGAGGACTGCAAACTCAAGGCCTGCCTAGACAACTTGGCAAGATCCTTCCTCAATGCCAGATATGGTAGCACAAACACTTTTATTTATTTATTTATTTATTTATTTATTTATTTATTTATTTTGGTTTCTCCTGTAGCCTTGACTGTCCTAGACTCCATTTGTAGACCAGGCTGGCCTTGAACTCTTAGAGATCTGCCTGCCTAGGCCTCCCGGAGTGCTGGGATCACAGGCCTGTGACACCCCACTCTCCGGTGACATGGTGACACCGCAGTCACCTTTATCTAAAGCACCACTTTAATCTCAGCACTTGGGAGGCAAAGGCTGGATCTTTGTGTGTTTGAGGCCACATAGCAAAACACCCAGAGCTACATAATAGAGAGAGAGAGAGAGACTCTGCCTCAAAAAACCAAACAAACAAACAAACAAAAACCCCAAAAACCAAACAAACAAACAAACAAAAAAAAGATTTTGCCTCAAAATAAAAATGTTCAAAGGGGGCCGTGTGAGTAGGGTCGCTGTTGTTACCTGAGGCGGAGGGCTCCTCAGCCTTCTCCTGGAGCTGCTTGAGGGAAAGCTTCAGCTCAGCCTTGAGGTCCACTGCACCCTGGTAGATCCCCTTTATCAGCTCAGAGTCTAGGTCGACCTTTGGGATGTACACTGGTTTCGTTGACACTCCTTGCAACTTTGCAGCTTTCTGGAACAAGCCACGGTGTTAAGCACAGGCGCCAGGACCCAGGCTCCATCCTCATCAAGCCTACAGATGTTTCCTTTGTCAACAAGGAGTCCAACTGCCTGTTTCAGTCACAAACCCAAGGTCACCAGCAGCAGTTTAAGAACTGGAGCCGGAAGGACCTCAGGTCACTTCTCTTACAGAGCAGGAAAGAGGTCTAGATGCAGCAAGTGGCTTGCCAGCAATTGTGCCGATGAGAAGCACAGACAGGATGGACAGGCTCTGGAGCTCTTCCCCTCCTCCCAAGAGATACAAGACCCTCCTCCCCAAGGACGCCCTAACCAAAGGTCTGATGATGAGCGGGGATGTCTCAAGCATACGAGCTTGAGTCAGAACGAACGGCCTTCTATGGAGTGGAAGTGTCACTGAAGTTGGAAAGCTAGTTTACTAACTGGAGTGTCCCGGAACCAAGGGAGCTCAGATGGGGGCTTTTGAATCCTCTCTCAGAGAACTCAGCAGCTCTCAGGCCCAGGAATGAGCTCCCGGGAACAGCATAACACCTCCACCTAGGTACCAGTAGGCATCAGAGGTGGAGGAAGTCCCATGACTCCTGTATTGTGCAAGGTATCTGGGTCCTTGGGAGACTAGATTAGGGAGTTCACAGAGATTCCCTGCCCTGCACAGGACAGGCTCAGGCCTGTGGTGATGGTGGGGTGGATTAGGGCAGGGTAATACTCTTCAACACTAATACTGTGTAACAGTGGGACCCAAGGAGGTGGCTCTGGAAAAAGGACATAATTTATTGGGCAGAGGAGACCAACATGGTGCTCCCATTCAGTGCTCCACCTAAGGAATGAATAGATAGGATCTGCTGTGGTCAGAGCACAAGGCATGGACAAAGGAAATTGGCAAAGAGATGAGCTTGAGAGAAGACTAAGTCTGGATAGCAAGGACCTCATTCATGGACCATGCTAAGACACACAGCGTGCCAGACAAAGCAGGAAGACAGTGCTTCCAGGGACCATGTGAGGAAGGACAGTGAGTGACACACTAAGATGGTACCAAGAGTCTCCTCTCATACACACCCTTCATGACCATCCCCTGAGTACAAGGTCAATGGGAAAGGCCATGATTGACAACAAACTACAAAGGACAGAGAAGGAAGCCACAAGAACAAAGAAGACATCAAACCAGTTCAAATAATTAACCGAAAGGGCAATTATCCTGGGTGGGCCAGACTCCACTGGGTGAGAGACCTTCACAGAGGAACGCAGGCCTTCCTAGAGGAAGCAATGTTTTTGCTGGCTTGAGGAAACCCACGCTGCCAAGTTGGGGAAAGGCCTCAGCTGACAGCCAGCAAGAAAGTGTACACTTCATCTATAGCCCCAAGGAACTAAATTCTGCCAGTAGCCAGGTGCACTTGGAAAACAGACCTGCACTCCAAAGTCAATACAGCCCAGCTTGCAGGCGAAAAGCCACGCCCAGATGATGAGGCAAGGGGACTAGTAAGATAATAATCAGAGGATCTCTAAAGCCTCTAAACTTGCCGGACCTGGCGAGTACACCTTGAAGCCCAGAACTCAGGAGGCAGAGGCAGGTGGATCTCTGTGAGTTTGATGCCAACCTGGGCTACTAAGGGAGTCCAGGCCAGCCAGGGCTACACAGGGAAACCCTGTCTTGAAAACCCAAATAAAACCAGTCCCTACTCCTTGAGGTCCAGCCTACTGTGGACTCTGGGATGCTGGGCAGAACACACACAAGCGCAGCAGGATGCTGGGCAGAACGCAAGTGCAGTGGGATGCTGGGCAGAACACACACAAGCGCAGTGGCACCCTCGACACGACTCACCTCCAGAAACTCAAACTCGTCCCCTTTGCCCAGGATGAGCTCAACTTCTGCCTTCAGATTCTGCATCTCGCTCTTCTTCTTGAGAAGAACCTGGTGGATAGTGTCAAACTTTGCACAGACTCTCTTCTCCTCTTCCTTCATCTTCCGTGTGGAGCTGGTCTCCGAGGCATCAATGATGGCCTTCATTTCCATATATTCTTGTCTCACTTGGTCCGTCTTCCTGGTCATAGACTCCTACCAGGCCAAGAGGAAGGGGCTCCTGTCAGATTTGGCGAAGGCTGCACTCCAGTGTTGGGGTCAGAGGGCACCAGGGACTGCACGACACTTCATAGCACCACTCTGGGGGATGACTGGGGGGGAGGGGGGATACACAAGCCACGTGGCAGCGTCCTGTCCATCTCGAAGTGATCACACCCCAAGACCTAGCAACCCCAATTCCTAGGAAGTTTGAAACAGCAAAAAGTGAGCTACTTGGGCTGGAGAGATGGCTCAGGGGTTAATAGCGCCACTTGCTCTTCCAGAGGTCCTGAGTTCAAGTCCCAGCAACCACATGGTGACTCAGAGCCATCTATACTGTGATCTGATGCCCTCTTCCAGCATGCAGTTGTACACACAGATAAAGTACTCATATACATAAATAAGTAAATAAATAAATCTTTTTTTTTTTAAAGTGAGCCTAGTCACTGTGGCATATGTTTATTACTTGAGTTTCTCTGGAGACTGAGGCAGGAGGGTGTCAGTGGCTAGCCTGGGCAATATAATATAGTAAGACTACGCATGTGGGGGTGGAGAACCTGAACAAAGGAGAGATGTGATGCAAAGACTGAGAACTGATCATAAGATAGAATATCAAACAATAAACTGGACGTACATGTGGGTTCATCTCCACAAGGGAAAACTACATAAGCAGAAGAAGCAGTCAGATTCTATTCACACAAAGCTTAGATATTAACAGAATAGTGGTGTCTGCTACTAAGAAATGGAAACACACACACACACAAATGCATAAATATGTAAACACATGGGAATGAATGAACAATTCAAGATGGTAGCTACACCTTGGAATTTAGGTATGATAAGGTAGAAACATCGAGCCTGGCATGGTGGCACAGGCCTTTAATCCCAGCACTTGGGAGGCAGAGGCAGATGGATCACTGTGAGTTCGAGGCCAGCCTGGTCTACAAAGTGAGTCCAGGACAGCCAAGGCTACAGAGAGACCCTGTCTCAAAAAAAAAAAAAGGTAGAAAAATCGGCGTGTTGCAGGGTATTTGATCACACTGTAAACCTGGAGATTGCATTGATTACTGGAAAAACCTGTTTCTAGCTGTGGTATGGCTCAGCCCTAGGACACACCTTTTTTTGTTGTTTGTTTGTTTGTTCTTGTTTTTCGAGATACGGTTTCTCTGTGTAGCCTTGGCTATCTTGGATTTGTTTTGTAGACCAGGCTGGCCTCGAACTCACAGAAATCCACCTGCCTCTGCCTCCCAAGTGGTGGGATTAAAGGTGTGCGCCACCGCACCTGGCTAGGACACACCTTTGGTCTAAGAGATTTCTGCTTGAATATTGTAAACAGGATTACATAAAGTCAACCATAGATCAAGAGGCGGAGCAAGCAACCAGTTGACAGGAAGTGAACATAGGAAAACAAAACAAAACAAAACCATAGAGTTTAAGAGGAAGTCAGGAGGATGGATAGAGAGACATTCAGTTTAAAGGAAAGGGAGAGAGGGGTCATTCCTCCTGGGACACTGGCTGAGTAGGAAGGTCAGCTGGGTACTTTCTCTGCCTCTCTGAGCTAGCAGGCTTTTACCCCAGCATCTGGCTCCCAAGTCTTTGTTGGTAAAATCAAAAGATTGAGATTTTTGTTAAAAACAACAGAGGTGGGAATACACTGGGGATATTAATTTCGTCAGAGGCAGTTTCTAGTAAATTTTTGGTTTTTCAAGACAGGGTTTCTCTGTGTAGCCTGGTAGAACAAGCACAAGGACTTAGGTTCAATCCCCAGTACCATCAAAAAATAAAAATAAAAAATAAAACAATAAAAATATAAGATAGATAGATAGACAGATAGAAAATACATCGAAATAACATTTTTAGACACACTGAATTAAATAAGGTGCATTACTAAAATTAGTTTCAGGGGTTGGGAGTATAGTTCAGTGCAGAGTGTTTACCTAGCATGCATGAAATCATGGGTTCAAGGTTCACATAGCTCATTTCACGTTGTTCAAATTAGTTTTAAGCCGGGCATGGTGGCTCACGCCTATAATCCTAGCACTCGGCAGGCAGAGGCGGGTGGATCGCTGTGAGTTCAAGGCCAGCCTGGTCTACAAAGCGGGTCCAGGACAGCCAAGGCTACACAGAGAAACCCTGTCTCGAAAAACAAAAAACAAAAAAACAAAAAAACAAAACAAAACAAAAAATTAGTTTTAAATAAGCTGGGTGTCTGGGATGTTTCTGGTAGGCAGTGTTGTTTCAACAGTCATGTTTCTGAACAAACATATTGGGTAACCTCAATAGTCAGAATCATGACAAACAAAAATATGCATTGCACACAAAAAGAATGGAATTCAAAGCCGGGTGTGATGGCGCAGGAAAAAAAAGAATGGAATTCAATTTGGGGGGGGGGTGGTTTTCTCGAGACAGGGTTTCTCTGTGTAGCCTTGGCTGCCCTAGAATCACTTTGTAGATCAGGCTAGCCTCAAACTCACAGAGATCCTACTGCCTCTGCCTCCTGAGTGCTGGGATTACAGATGTGTGCCACCACACCTGGCTGAAATTCAACTTTTGGTTTGTGTGTGTGTGTTTTGTTTTTTGTTTGTTTGTTTGTCTTTTGAGACAGGATTTCTCTGTGTAGCCTTGAGTGACCTAGACTTATTTTGTGAACCAGGCTGGCCTTGAACTCACATCGATCCACCTGCCTCTGCTTCCCAAGTGCTGGGATTAAAGGTTTGCGCCACCACACCCAGCCTGAAATTCAACTTTTGAAAAAGTGGAGAGATGGCTCAGCAGTTAAGAGCACCTTCTAAACGACCTGGGTTCAAATCCTAGCACTCACATGGCAGCTAGCAACTGCCTGTAACTCCAGGATCCAACACTCTCACACAGACATACATGCAAGCAAAAAAATAATGCACATAAAATAAAAATAAAAAATGGTAAATGTATCATCATCACCACCATCATCGTGTGCACACATCCTCACATGCAAATGTGGAGGTCAAAGGATAATTTTAAGGAGTTGTAGAAATTTTGGATTATATGTAAATGTTTTTGTTCTAATCCCAGGTGTGGGATATGGGGGCTGCTCCTATTTGTCCATAGCTTATAACTGCCTCATGAGAGGGTGTGTGATCTTTGCCAGTGGAATAAATGCCAAACCAAGAGAGACCTGGGAGATGGAGGGGGCAAGGATTGGTGCTTCCCTTTGGCTTCTGTTGATGCTGTGTGACAAGTCAGAGGACAGCCTGAAGCAGAGAGTGGTATTGCGCCAAAGAACCTACAACCCTAAACAGCAGGAAGTAGCCAAAAAGAACTACGCCCCTTCTCCCTACTAACCTCTCTCTCTTACCTGGTGTTGGGGTGTTGAAAGGGATTGGAGATGAATAAGAAGAAAGAGATTTAAGGAGGCAGGCAGATCTGAGTTCGAGGCCAGCAAAACAAAACAACAAAGCGGTGTGTGTAACAAAGAGCACACTGATGGCACAAGAGGAAATTGCTGTCTTTCATCTTCTTCCCTTTTTCACAGACTAGAGAAAGCAGGTAAGGCGGGGCCAGTGTAAGGATCCAGCTTGGCATGAATTTAGTTTGGTCATAATTATTATTAGCCATGGGCCACCTTAGCCTACCTCAGCACACACATCCCGTTCTCCTGCTCAGAAAGACTCCTGCCTACCTAATCCTTAATATATTACAGACTGTGCAATCCTGGCTCTGCCAGCCTCTTCCTTTGCTCTTCAGTACCTGGTGGCGCACACCTTTAATCCCAGCACTCGGGAGGCAGAGGCAGGTGGATCTCTGTGAGTTCAACGCCAGCCCGGTCTACAAAGAGAGTCCAGGACAGCCAGAGCTGTCACACAGAGAAACTCTGTCTTGGAAAAAAAAAGGGTTAGTCATGTGAGCCAGGCATGGTGTCATACACCTTCGATCCCAGCACTTGGGAGGCAAAGGCAGGCAGATCTCTGTGACTTTGAGGCCAGCCTGGTCTATAGAGTAAGAGTTCCAGGACTGCCAGGGCTATACACAGAGAAACCCTGTCTTGAAAAACCAAAACCAAACAAAACAAAAAGTCACATGCGGGCTTTAGACTGTTAAACTAAACAAAATTAGCTACCTTAAGTCTTTGCGTTTGGAGGTGTCTTCATCCTAGGAGTTTAGTCTGCTCATCAACCAATAATCATAATTCTACCTTCACCCTGTGGGTCTCAAAATCTCCTTAGAGGAGTTGTGGTTCCACTGTGCCCATAGGAAATTAAGGCTCGCAGATCCACCACATGGGCCAGTCCGTGATAGAGTTGGTATCAGAACCTAGACCCAATGAAGCCACAGTTGCCACGGGTAAGTGGGTGCTGCAGCTCAGCAAGTTTTTTTTGTTTTGTTTTGTTTTTTAAATCAAGCTCCTTTCTTTCAGTATAAGGGTAATTGGTTAAGAACACTGGCTGCTCTTCCAGAGGACACAAGTTCGATTCTCAGCACCCACATGGCAGCTCCTAACTATCTATAACTCCAGTCCCAGGGCATCTCCACAGGCACCAGGCATGCATATATACACAGACATACAAAGAGGCATAACACCCATACACATAAAATGCATCTTTTAAAAATTAAAGGTAAGGGCTGGAGAGATGGCTTAGAGGTTAAGAGCACTGTCTGCTCTTCCAAAGGACCCTGGTTCAAATCCCAGCACCCACATGGTGGACCCCAACTGTCTGTAATCCCAGTACCAAGGGATCTGACATCCCCACACCAAAGCATAAAATAAATTATTTAAAAAAAAAAAAAAAAGTTAAAGGTAAAAAGAAAAATAAGATTAAAGGTAATTTAATATTTTAAAAAATGGACAACAAATCTTCCAGTGATTAGCATGGCAGCATGTCCACGGCTAGTGTATGATACTTCCTTCTTAGTGTTTTTTCCTGTACATCCTATGAGCGGATGTCAGATAGCCAAAAGATCCCCCCATACCCTAGAGCCTGTGAACGCCTGGCTCTGTTAGAACAAGGGTCTTTGCAGATGTACTTAAAACAAGAGTGAGAGCATCCTGAGGTAGCAGGGTGGGTCCTGAGTCCAACAACAACGGTCCTATTACAGATGGAAAAAATGGTACAGGAGGGAAAGACAGAAACAGGACAAGACAGGGAAGACATACCTAGGCGTGGTGGCACATGTCTTTAATCCCAGCACTTGGGAGGCAGAGGCAGGTGGATCACTGTGAGTTCGAGGCCAGCCTGGTCTACAAAGCGAGCCCAGGACAGCCAAGGCAACACAGAGAGATCCTGTTTCAAAACACCAAAAAAAAAAAAAAAAAAAAAAGACAGGGAAGACCTCAGCTTCTGGAAGAGGCAGCAAGGATTCTCCCTGAGACATTTTTATTTTTATTTTTCCTTCTTCTTCTTCTTAGGTCAAGTCTCACTCTGTAGTGTCAGCTAGCCTAGAACTCAGAGACTCGGCTGTCTCTAGTACCTGAGTGCTGGAATTAAAGACGCACAACACCAGGTCTGTCCTATTTACTTTTTCTTACATTTTTATTTACTTTTGGGGAGAAAGCAAGTTCCACAGCATGAGTTTGGAGGTCAGAGGTCAACTCGGTAGCGTCAATTATTCTCTCCTTCCACCTTTGTTTGGATTCCAGGTGTTGAACATTGCCAGGCCGGTCCAGATCACAACTATGCCTGGCCTTCCCCCCCACACACACCCGAAGGATGGTGCAGTTTGGCATTTCCAGGCTACAGTTAGAGTCCGGGGAGTCACTTACTCACCTGCACACTCTGCCGCTTGGCTCTCACGTCCTCCAGCGCTTTGTTTGCCCCATTGATATGACTGTACATGATGGTGAGTTTATGCCTCAGTTTGTTCTGTAAGGGAAACACACAGGGTGAGAGAGCCCCTCTTTAGCCTAGTGTCTTAGCCCCCCACACTGAGGACCACTCTCTCCATCCATCCCACTGGTCCTTCTACCTACCCTGTGCTTCTTGAAATTGCTTCCCTTTCTCCCTCTATGGAGGCAATATAGAAATGTTAAATCCTGAAACCAAGATGACTGCGTTTGAAATCCTGTTCCCAGCAATGTGTCTTCCGCCTACTTCCTTAGCCATGAACAGATACCACTGGGTAGGAGGCTACAGGGGGGTTAAGACTAACGATGTAAGCTGGGCATGGTGGCACATGCCTTTAGTCCCAGCATCAGGGAGGCAGAGGCAAGTGGATCGCTGTGAGTTCAAGATCAGCCTGGTTTACAAACTGAGTACAAGACAGCCAAGGCTAACACAGAGAAACCCTGTCTTGAAAAACAAAAAATAAATAAATAAATAGAGAGTTCAGGTCTGCCTCAGGCCATACTAATTGTCAGCTTCTACTCCCCTAACACATTTCTTTTCCTGCTACTCACTTTACAGCTCATGAAATCCAAGCAAGGCGGACAGCACGTGGGCAAGCTCCCAGAGACATAATGACCTGGAACAGCTGCTTCTGTGATGGCGGGTAAGGTCACTCGCCCTACCACAGCACACAGCCATGAAAGCAGACAAAATAGCAAAGCAAAGCCATTCCTACAAGGTGCTAGAATGCTAACAAAACAGTGGAGTTTCAAGGAGAAGGGGGGGGGGAACCCAGCGAAGGAGCCCAACACTCAAGGCTCTCCTACCCAGGGGCCACTTCCAACCATGGCAGGAAGCTAGGTGAAGGCCTTGTCAGCTCCAGCAAGGCAGGGACAAATAGTAGGCTGTACTTGGCCACCCCAGGCTGGAGCCACCAAGGGCTGAGAATCAGGATAAGGTGGCCACCGGGACTTGAAACAGCTAAGCTGCTGATTCAAAACCATGTGGCTCTTAGCCACCTCCAATGTCTCCTACGCCCCTGCTAAGATGGGATGGTGGTGTGCAGAGACTAGGACACTCCCACAGCTGTAATGAGAGCTGTTCCGAAGTGCTCACACACACACACACACACACACACACACACACACACACACACACAC
>OU015746.1:31302409-31314905 GCA_907169655.1 Acomys percivali
CACACACACACACACACACACACACACACACACACACACACACACACCAGGCACTCTCCAGCCCCTGACCCCTATTAACTTCTTAAAGCCCCGAGCAATGCCTAAAAGTAGACATTGCTCAATCTTTACAGAAGGACTTGGAGGGGCAGAGATATCAGGTGACTCACCCAAGACCACATTATTAGTATCTGGCACAGCTAAGGTTCTGGTACTAAACCTATAGGCACGTGACCAAATTGTGTATGCTAGGGATTTCTATGAAACACACAAAAACCCATTTCCTTTCCGTAACCAAGTAACTCAAGACACAGTAGCCTCTCTTCTACCCCCCCCACCCCACCCCCACTTCCTCTACTCCATCAGAGGCCCCTGGGGCTGTATTTGAAGGGTCCTCTGTCACACGTAAGGGCCAGACACAGAGATCAAGACAGCACAAACTCTAGCCAGAAAGCCCAGGTCAGGGATGGTTGACTCAACCTCTGGGACACAGCCCTCCCCCTAGGCCTCGAACAGTGGCTGAGATAGAGTTGGGTCAAAGGGCAAACCCAGGCACATCCTGCCTCCCTGAGCTGTAAGAGACTCGAGAAGAGGCAGGTGCTAACAACGGGCCCACTTCCAGAACCGCACTGTGAGCCTCCCCGTGGAAAGGGTTATCTAACATTAACCAAACACAGAGAACAGTCCCCCTCACTGTGGATGGGGGTCCATTCCACCCCACTCCAAACCAAAGAAAAGCAGTCCAAGGACTCAGAGGCTGAGAACAGTCCACTGATCAAGGACAGAGATCCTTTCGATGTTTGGGTGACCTTACCGCAGGCCAAGGACCTGGGTTTTCTCCAGGTGGGAGCGAGTGGATTTCTGAGTCCGCACCCCCCAAACTAGCTTAAGACTGAGCAGGCCTTGCCAGGTTCTGGTCCTGAAACAGCAAGAGCAACAGCTGGGCTGAAAAAGGGCCTGAACACGAAGGGAAGGCCGGCAGGGGGAATCCTGCTTATCGGGATTAAAAAAATCAGCAGGAATGGAGGCTCACTGCAGCTCCAGGTGAAAGGGCTGAAAGGGAGCAGAGGCTCAGGCCACTAGGGAGGCCCCCACCCCCCCCCCCCCCTACTTCTTCCTTGGTGAATTCGGACTTCTCGAAAGCCAGGTTCTGAAGGCAGGGATCACTAGCAAGTCCCATTGACTGAGACAGAGACCATCAGGTCAGTTTGTCCTGCTTAGGGCTGCCTCAGAGCACAGAGTACCCCCATCTACCCAGGCCCAACAGTAGAAATGGTAGTAACCTAAATAGAGATTTTTGCACAAAGTTGCTTTTTATAGACTGCCTCATCTACTTTCTCTCTTATTTAAGACAAAAATTTTTTTGTTTTGTTTTTGGTTTTTTGTTTTTCCAGACAGGGTTTCTCTGTGTGGCCTTGGCTGGCTGGCCTGGACTTGCCTTGTAGACCAGGCTGGCCTCTCTAACTCATAGGGATCCACCTGCCTCTGCCTCCCTGGTGCTGGGATTAAAGGCATGCACCCCATGCCCGGCTAAGAAAAAAAAAAATTTTTTTTTTTTTCTATTTATTTGTGTAAGTGTCTGCAGGCATCATCACATGCATACGGATGCCATGTCAGAGGACAATTAACTAGCTGGGGTTGGTTCTCTTTCTACCATATAGGTCCCAGAGATCAAAACCGGTCACAGCCTTGGTAACAAACGCCTTTCTCACCTGAGATATCTTGACGGCCTCTGGTTTTTTGTTGTTGTTGTTGTTGTTTGATCAAAGTCTCACCCTGTAGCTGGCCTCAAACTATATAGTCCAGGCTGGCCTCAAACTCATGATGCTCTATTTGCCTACACCTCCCAAGTGCTGAAATTATAGGCATAAGCTTTGCCCACTGCTCACCATAACCAGAGACCAGCACCACCCTGTCCCCCATTTTGCAGCTGGAAGCTACGAGCAGGGTCAGGATTTAAAACACAGATTTGGCGTGGAATCTGGTTAGGAACCCCGTATGCGCCGGGCCTCCTGACACTGGATCGTGTCTCGGAAGCACTTCCCAGGTGGGTCTGAATCTAATGCAGAGATCTGTAGTGACTTGCCTCAAGCCAAACGCTAGCTGGACAAAGCAGAGAGCTCCAGGCTCCAAAGGTGGGGGGATGTGGGGGGGGGGGGCGCAGACTTGCTCCTAGAACTGGTAGCCTCAGATGTGTCTGCACCCACATGGGGTATACTGAAGAGGTGAACTCAAAAGATGTCCCCATAGGTCCAGGTGCCAAAACTCAGGAGGAAAATGTCCTGAGGAAAGTGGCTATGGCCCAGAGGAGGCAGGCAAGGCCAGGGAAGGGCTGTGGCAAGAGAAAAAGGAGCTGGAATCCTGGTCCTGGCACTACTGCAAAGCTTGCCGGCCTCACCCAGGCTTACGGGTCCTTTCACAAGATTGGGACAGGCCTCAACTTCCCAGACGTGTGACAGAGAAACGAGATCTGATTTGCACATTGACAAACGTGGCGAAGACCGGGTAGCTTCTGTCTTGAGTCCATTGTGGGAAGACAGGAACAGAAGACAGGACCCTCTAAAGCAAGCCACTAAATTCATTGCAAGCCTGGAAGGGCCCTTAGGAACCCTGAACCCCCGACCCGCTTCCTGTCTTTATCAAAGTGGACCCGGGTCCAGAGGCTGAATCCCCGGTCAATTTCACAAAGCCAAAAGGACTACACCAGCCCGTGGTGCACGTCTGTTTAGTCTCAGCACTTGGGAAGCAGAGGCAGGAGGGTCCTGGTGAGTTTGAAGCCAGCCTGATCTACATGGTGAGTTCCAGGACAATTAGGACTCCATTAAAAAAAAAAAAAAAACACAGGCCGGGCGTGGTGGCATACGCCTTTAATCCCAGCACTCGGGAGGCAGAGGCAGGCAGATCACTGTGAGTTCGAGGCCAGCCTGGTCTACAAATCGAGTCCAGGACAGCCAAGGCTAACACAGAGAAACCCTGTCTCAAAAAAACCAAAAAATAAAATAAAAAAAAAATCAAAACATATGAAACACCACTGGACAAACACAGGCGTGTGGCAGGCACCTTTCCCTGCGCCTTCAGACATGAGAGGTTTGGAGAAAGCAAGCAATGGCTGGGGCTGGGGGAAGGCTATCTATAAAATTTCTTTGCTCTCTGCTTGCTCTGTGGGGATTGCACACCCCCCCCGGGGATTGCTCCCCCCCCCCCCCACTGCTCAACTCACAGATAACGTCCACGGAGCCTTAAGGCCATGAGATCTTGCGAAGGGGTGGGAAACTCTAGCTCAGCAATGGCTATCTCCTCTAACAACCCACTATACTACAGAGATACTCTCAGTGGACCCTTTCCACAACTCAGCTGGCCCTAAGTTGTCCTCTACACCCCCACCAGCCAATCCTTACCTCCATGTCGATGCTGGCCTGGCTTAGAGGTGTAGGGGAGCAGGCCTTGTGCTCTACCAGGCAGATGTGGCAGATGCACTCGCCATGCTCCGGGCAAAACAATTCCCGAAGACGGTTGTGCTGGGAACATTTGCGGCGCAGCAGGTCCCGGACCGGTGGCTGCAGGGGGTGGTCCTGGAAGGCTGGGCTGTCGAAGTGTGGTCGCAAGTGCTCCTGGCAGAAAGAGGCCATGCACACAAGGCACGTCTTCACCGCGACCTCCTTCAGGCAATGGTCGCAGGCCACCTGGGTGGCTGAGCTGGAAGCGACGGAGCGGTCGGGCAGAGCCCAGTCTTCCACGGGGGTCCGCGCCTGCTCCGCCTGCAAGAACTGCTCCACCACCGCGCACAGCACGGTGTTCTTGTGCAGCTGCGGGCGCACCTGGTACACGGTACGGCACTGCGGGCACCGGTACGGCGGGCCCTGGATGACCCACGTCTCATCTAGGCAGGACCTGCAGAAGTTGTGGCCGCACGGGGTAGTGACGGGTTCCTTGAAGGGCTCCAGGCAGATGGAGCAAGACAGCTCCTCGGCCAACGGGAAGAGCTCGGCCATCGCGCTCCTGGGGGCACCCGACGAGACGCAAAGGGACCGCGGTAGACACCACCGCGCTGCGCTCGGGAAGCAGCGAGGAAGGAATCGAAACTGGACCGGAGGGGCGGCGCCCTGGGGCCTTCAGGAAGTCACGTGAGGCCCGAGGGGCCCGGCGGCAGGCAGTGGAGGCCACCAAGCTGGTCCTGGGAGGTGAAGGTGGGACGACATGATGGCCCCCCTCCCCCGCCGGTCCGAGCTCCGGCAAGACCACCAGGTGCAAATTTTGGGCCACTCTACAGATGAACTGTAGCAAGGGACGGGGTATCCTTAACACACACACACACACATCGGGGCCTAAGTCCTGCCGGAGTGCAGCTCAGCTTTGGAGAATCCATGTCCCGAGGTGTGCCCAACTGCGCCTCCAGAACAAGGCGGGTCTAATCCTCATTAAAACTAAAGCAAACAGAACAAAATACTGTAGACACAGAGCATGATGGCTCATGCCTGTAATTCTGTCAATTGGGAGGTTGAGGCAGGAGGATTGCTCCGAGTAGCCTGAGCTACAAAGTGAGTTACGGTCTCAACATCTAAAACAGGGTTGGGAGGAAGATGGCTGAACCGGAAAAGAACTTGCAGTATGTGGCCGCGGGGCCTAAACTCAATTACTGAAACTCTGGTAAGGACTCAACAAAATTGTCCACGGACCTTCCCACCCCCCCCCCCCCTGATACACACTACATATAAAAATTTAAGTAAAACAAAAGCAACAACACAATTCCTTCCTCCCTTTTTCCTTTCTCCTTCCCTCCAGCTGCACTCCCTTTCTGTTCAATTCCCATTTCTTCGCTGACGGTGGGCCCTTGACATAAAGGCAGGATCCCATAAGTCACACACTCAGATTTGGTAATTTCATTTATTTGATGGTACGGGATATTTTTTTTAAACTGCTACTATTACAAAAAGTGGGTGGCACAACCTGTGCGGAAGTCAGCTTCAGCCACCGGTCCTCAAGCCAATTAAAAGAGGAAAGGAGCCGGGTGTGGTGGCGCAGGCCTTTAATCCCAGCACTCGGGAGGCAGAGGCAGGCGGATCGCTGTGAGTTCGAGGCCAGCCTGGTCTACAAAGTGAGTCCAGGACAGCCAAGGCTGCACAGAGAGACCCTGTCTGGAAAAAAAACAAAAACAAACAAAAAACAAATAAAAGAGGAAAGTAGAAAAGAAAAGGAAAAAAAAAGATTTATTCAATGTGGCCACAAAGAGACCCAGCCAACCCCTCAAGTCTATCTTCCAGGTTCTTATGTAAGATGGAAGTTTTTTTAAAAACGACAAAAATACATAACCTAAGTACCAGTCAAGACCTAGTGCAGCCCATCCTTTGGTAGTCAGGTGGCTTCTTGTAGACTGTTCTGATAAGCTGTTAGAACTGTGTAGGATTTCTTTCCAGGAGACAAGCCCTCCCTCTGGTTTCTCCCAGCATGAAATGCAGAGGAAATTCCCATTTCTTTGGGGTCCATTGTTTCAATCATCTGATAGACTGAGAGACACAAGTGTCTTTTTAGAATTTCTTCACCAAATTGATTACAGTATTTCTAAACTGGGTGAGGTGGGGGAACACCTATAATCCTAGAACTTTTTAGAGGGAGACTGAGGCAGGAGGATCTCAAGTTTAAGGCCAGCTTGGGCTACATAGCAAGACACCCCCCCCCCTTTTCTTTTAAAGTAATAGAGGATCCAGGGACATAATTTAATAGTAAAGTCCTTTGCCTAGAAAGTTCACTTTTATTTTATTTTATTTTATTTTATTTTATTTTATTTTATTTTATAGGCAGGTGAGGGTAGGGGTTCCAAGACAAGATCTCTCTGTGTATCCTTGGACTCGCTTTGCAGACGAGGTTGGCCTCCAACTCACGGAGATCTGCCTGCCTCTGCCTCCCAAGTGCTGGGATTAAAGGTGTGAGCCACCACACCTGGCTTTTTGTTTGTTTGTTTGTTTGTTTAGAGACAGGATTTCTCTGTGTAAGTAACCTTGGCTGCTCTGAACTCGCTTTGTAGACCAGGCTGGCCTCGAACTCACAGAGAGCTGCCTGCCTCTGCCACCTGAGTGCTGGGAAAGACTCCCAAATTTAACAAATGTTTTCCCTTACGTATGCACACACAATATTGGAGCTTCTCCCCGCCTCCCCTGATCAAAATCATTCATCTAGGCTTACTTTGTTTTTACTTCTGTGAGTCTCCCATTCTGGGCTGAGTGCAGAACACATGGGTGGACACAGAGGCTACAAGTGTTCAATGGGAAATGCAAGGAGGTGCTTCTGGAGGAACCATGGGAGTTTACCTTGGGTGACAAGGTTAAGCAGCCCCGAGGACAAAGTAAATATCTCCTGTTATCTAACAGCCACTGTTTGTGAGACACTGACTGTGTGCCAGGCCAATCAAGTATACTACCAGAAAAATCCTTACACAGCCCTAGGAGGTGGTGTCCCACATCCATTTTCACAGGTGTCAGTGAAAGTGCTGTCACAGACAGAGCTGGGAATCGAGCTCAGGACTGCTGAACTCAACATTCAAAGTGCTGCCTCCCCTAATGTTCATTACATGGACATCTGTTTCCCCAGGACCTACGTTCATATTTTGGCAGTATGGGAAAAGAAGAAGACAAAGAAGTTCTGGGGTGAAATGCTAAGACTCCTTACAATAACTTTCAAAGTAGATAGAAATCATCTATGTTTCAGAAGAAAAGAAACAAAACAAAACAAAACAAAACAAACCAGGTATAGAGAGCCAGCAATCCAGCTAAGACAATGCTGGCACGGAGCCTGTCTGGTTCCAGAAGGCAAATATTTCCTACTACTACAAAAACACTGCCTCCCAAGGGAGGAGCAAAGCAGTTTCCAGGAAATGAACACTATAAATCCACCTCTAACCTAATTATCGTGGGTGGAGGAGTCTGGTGATTCATGGCAGAACGTGGAATTCTCTTTCTAGGTTGAGAAAGACTGGTTGGACAATGAAGATGATTTGAGACATAGCCCGTACTCCGTGTTTATCAAATTCCTAGGGCGAGATAGTCACAGAGACCTACTTCTGCACAACAGATGTGCCACAGAGCTACAGGGAAAGGAGTGTGAGTCACATGGAACTGCCTTCTTACAGGGAGCGTAGAAGGGGAGTGTCCACCCACCAGCTGGCTCCTCTTGAGGGCATGGATTTCTCACCTGGGAGTCTTGGAGCCCAGGGATATCTCCTCCACCTTTTGCTACTGATGCCATGCAAACATATCAGATGTAGGCAGTAGGTGAGTACTGTGAATCGTAGGTAACCTTTACGCCTGGGCTGATGGGAGGCCGGACACTGCTCTTGGCCGGCAGGGTGTTTATTTTTCCACCATAACTGTTATCTTCAGTCTAGCGATGTTCCAAAGTCAAGTGGGACCCAGTTGGTCAAGAGGGAACTAACTATATGACATGATCCTGTAGAGACCAAAACAACGCCATTTTCTGTTCAGGGCCTGAGAACTTGACACCCCCACCCCCTAGAGTTTCCAGGGAAAGCCACGAACATACAGCTAGTAACCATTCCTAGGAGCTTGCACCTGGGGCCAACTAATCAGAGCTGCAGGTCACAGTGACCAGAATATACAAAAAAAATTCCCTCCTGTGGTCTGGCCCTGGTCCCCTCACTTAGCCCTGGTCCCCTATTCAATCAGTTTAAAGGGCAACTTTCCTGTATCCCTCTAACCTATCATGTAAGAGCAAGGCTTAGAAACAGCTTGGAACACACACACCCTCCTGCAGTTTCTTTCCTTTAAAAACTCTGTTCCTGGGAGGCAGAGGCAGGTGGATCACTGAGTTCAAGGCCAGCCTGGTCTACAAAGCGAGTCTAGGACAGCCAAGGCTACACAGAGAAACCCTGTCTCGGAAAAAAAAAAAAACCTCCAAAAAACCAAAAAACCTCTGTTCCTCTAGCACTAAGGGCCACCATCTTCCTTCCTCATGAGGAGGCTGACCAAGTCTAGGCTCTGAGCTTGAAATAGACAAGACCTGTATGATTTGCATTCAGCTGATTCCTAGCAGTTCTTTGGAGGTTTCACAACTTGGGCATTACAATCCAGGTGATGGCTAACCATCATAATAGGATTCCTGCTCTGTATTTGGAGGTTGGGAAAGGTGGGTGAAGTAAGAAGCCTCATTTGCCTGCAAATATTATTCTCACCAGTGTGGTCCTTATTAAACTTCAGCTGTGGTTTGAATGCATGCCTTTGAATCCTCAAACCCTTATGAAGGACATTGATTCTACTTTAAAAGACAGCCAGAAAGGGGATGTAGCTTAGAGCTAGAATGTGTAATAACATGACCAAAGGTTAAGGGGGGGGGGGGAGCCAGAGATTTCACAAGGACCTAAGACCTACTGTGCAAAAGCATGTAACAGACTGCGCTCTGAATGGGTGGGAAAAGGTCTCAGAATCCCAGAATCTAGGTCTCTTAGCTTAGTTGTTTTCTTTGGGGGGGGGTTAGTGCTGTCACATATGCCCCCAAAACATTTTAAAACAAACTCCCATCTTCCCCAGATTTCGAAAAGAAGACTCTCACTATTTAGCCCAGGATGGCTTCAAATTCCTCCTGCTTCCACCAAAGTTATCCCTAACCGTAAAATAAGAGTAAATAATTTTTTTTTTTTTTTGGTTTTTCGAGACAAGGTTTCTCTGTGTAGCCTTGACTGTCCTGGACTCACTTTGTAGACCAGGCTGGCCTCGAACTCACAGCGATCCACCTGCCTCTGCCTCCCGAGTGCTGGGATTAAAGGCGTGCGCCACCACGCCTGACTTCCATCTTATTTTTACTTCTAAAGATTTTACTTTCAACCAGGCATGATGGCACACATCTTTAATCCCAGAGCTCAGGAGGCAGAGGCAGAAGCAAGCAGATCTCTGTGAGCTGGAAGCCATCCTAGTCTACACAGCAAGAGTTCCAGGCCAGCCAGGAATTCTAGCTAGATTCTGTGTCCAAGAATATATTGGTTTTTTTAGAGATTCATTATTTTAAATGATGTGTGTGTCTGTGTGGGGATGTGCTCGAGTGCAGGTGCTCAAGGCATCAGATGAAGGTGCTGGGACTTGAACCTCAGGTCCTTTGTAAAAGCAGTATGTGTTCTTAAACACTAAGGCATCTTTCCAGCCCTTTATAAAGAAACACACTAATATTTTATAGGGGAGCCCAGTCCACACATGGCTGTGTATATACAAATAAAGCAAAAGTATCATAAGACAAAATTTAACTCACTGGACACAATATACTGATTTTTCTAAATTCTTGTATGTTTCAGAGAGGCGTTTTTGTTTTTTTTTTTAATATTTTATTTATTTATCATATACGCAGTGTTTTGCCTGCATGCACACCAGAAGAGGACACCAGATCACATTATAGATGGTTGTGAGCCACCATGTAGTTGCTGGGAATTGAACTCAGGACCTTTGGAAGAGCAGCCAGTGCTCTTAAACTCTGAGCCATCTCTCCAGCTCCAGAGAGGTGTTTTTGAACCCTAAATAAGTTTCACCATCTTCCTGTGTACTCTAGTAATCAGTATACAGAGAAGGGCAGTTCATCAGCTGATGACACCTGAAACACTTCTGGGCTGAGTCAATACTAATTACATACCTCCACCTATTCCCCAAGCCCGGAAAGGAGTGTGCTCCACAGACCCCCACTGCTCAGGTCCTGCCCCTCAGGGCTGAGCTCCCCTCCTAGACTAACACTTACCACTACAAACCAGCCAAGACACACGTTGACCCACTTTCCTATTGCACTGATTAGGACTAGACAGCGTCTTCATTGATCCATGGAACTCGGCCGAACCACACTTTGTGACAACAGACTCGGGTCAAAGAAAAAAAATGACTTTTTGTTGAGCCACTGTCTCACTGTGTCACCCAGGCTGTCCCTGACCTTGTAAATCTACTGTCTTGGCCTCCCAGGTAGTCATGAAAATGATTATACCGAGGTAACCATTCGCAGTACTCAAACACGACAACTCTGCATGGACATTGAGTTCCGTATGATTTTATTTAAAAATTTGCAAAGCTGAGGAGGGATCTGAGTTTTTGTTAGAAGAAAGCAATTTTCACAGTTTATATTCGCCTTTAGCTTTATGGTGAATAATAACAGAAAAGGAAGGTTCTGTTTAGGATCCTCACTTCAGCACAGGCTCCTGGCATCCTGCAGCAAGGTCACTGGGCCCAGCCTGGCCTGAGGTTCACGGCTAGCCCCGCTCTCCTGCAGACGCACAACAAGGCCTTCTGCACGGTCTGTGCAAGGCCCTGAGAATCCTGCCTTTTACAGCTGGAGAAAGGTGAAAGATTCTTTGACTCCCCAACTCCAACAGATCCAACTCCACTAGCTGTTGAGGATGATAGGTATGAAATGCTTGGAATGTGTGAGATGCTCCGTGCTTAACAGAACAGCTCACGGTTAAAAAAATTCAAGAAACATGCCTTGGTATTTTTAAATGTGACTTTAAAAGAAAAAGAAAGCAAAACACCTAAGATGCACAGCACACTCTTGTGTGTGGTACTGTAAACTCCTACTGACGATTGCTCCTGATGGACAAACAGGTGGAAGAGAACCAAGCACACTGCCGTCTTGCTCTGCTCACAGGGAACGCCATGTTTTCAACTCAGTTACTGAATTTAGCCTGAAGGGAATGAAGGTCCACAAATTAACACCCTTGTTACTCTAAATGGTGAGGTAGATTTCTTTTTCCTAATATGTGTACAGCGACGATAACAAAAAAGGCCAAACAACAGTTAATCTTCGTTGAAACTTCACATTCACAAACAATACGATTATAGACTGCGAGGCGCCCGAGGTCAGAGGTTATCTGCAGACACCTTATTTACTTGAGATGCTACCTGAAGAGTCGATAATCAATCTGGGGTCAATCAGCTCTTTCCAGAGCACAGTGATCTGAGGAAAAATGGGAAACATCAAATTTAATCAACTCAGTTTTGAGGTCACCTAAGCTAAAAATTGTAAGTTAGCTAATTTCTGTGAGAAATGGTTGGATAATGAGAATAATTTTAATGCTAGTAAACGGAGTTTAATTACTCAGGATGTGAGCCGGGTGTGGTGGCCCACACCTGTAATCCCACCACTGTGGGAGGCAGAAGCAGGCAGATATCTCTGAGTTTGAGGCCAGCCTGGTCTACAAAGTAGGTCTTGGACAGCCAAGGCTATACAGAGAAAGCCTGTTGAGAAAAACAAAAAACAACAACAAAAACAAAAAAATAAATTACTCAGAATGCAGCTAAAGCTTCCATTAAACCTATCCCAACCTCTGATTTAGAGTAGGGAGTGGGATGCTGGGAAGTAGGTTATGAAGTGGCACGGGATGTGCCTTATAGATGCGTGGCTCTGGGAGCTAGATGGGGCCTGGCGGCTGTCACTGGGTGGCTGATGTCCTTTCTGTGCCACTCAGTAGTTCTCACCCTGATCTGCCTAAAACAGCAACCACCACACAATTGACCAAGAGAAACAACCCAAGCCCTCAGCACGGGTGAATAATGACAGCCACCTAGTGTCAAAAGGGGAAACTACAGATTTTCTGCTTGCAGTTGTCCAGCAACTTTTATTTATTTTTTTTATTTTTTCCCCTCAGACAGGGTTTCACTGTGTAGATGGCTTTCCAGGACTTGCTTTGTAGACCAGGCTGGCCTCAAACTCACAGCGATCTGTCTCCCAAGTGCTGGGATTACAGGCGTGTGCCACCACCACCCTGCCCAAGAACATATTAAAAAAAAAGAAAAGAAAAGAGAAAGAGTAAGGTTTAAATATTGCAAACACAGAAGCACAAGAAATGAGGCCAAACCTTCTGATGTTGCCACAAATCCTAAGAATGTGTACCTAGGCCAGTGGTGGTGGTGGCGCACCCCTTTAATCCCAGCACTGGAGAGGAAGAGGCAGGTGGATTGCTGTTAGTTCAAGGCCAGCTGGTAAGGCACATGGCGGAGCCATCTGAGCTCATGTTTCTTCTGATCATGTGTCTAAGCTCAAGCTATAGCAACGGCTATAAAGACTGACATACTCTGATCTCCTAAGGGAACCTACTGACTAGAATTTTAAAGCAGTGCTATGGTTTTAAACAAGAACACAGTGTGCCTGCTGTCATGTGGGCTCCGGGAGGTCTGGATGGCACCTTGCTTTGAAACTTGGCACTTGTTTGTTATTCCAGAGGAAGACTAAATGCCAAGAGCCTCATCCTCTAGGATTTAAACACAAGGAATTAAGGAAGGTGCAATGTCACCTTTCGTGACCCCCAACTATCAGTCAAAAGCGTTAAGAGTAAGGAACCTAACCAGCATGGTAGCACACGCCCTCAATCCCAGCACCCGGGAGGCAGAGGCAGGCCGATCACTGTAAGTTCAAGGCCAGCCTGGTCTACAAAGTGAGTCCAGGACAGTAAAAGCCACACAGAGAAACCCTATCTTGAAACACACACACACACACACACACACACACACACACACACACACACACA
>OU015746.1:31314915-31328177 GCA_907169655.1 Acomys percivali
CACACACACACACACACACACACACACACACACACACACACACACACGGTGCCTACCCTCTTCTCCTGCGTCACGGCGTACTCCACCACCTCGGTTCCGTTTTCGTTGTGATAGACCAAATCAAACTTCCCAGGTTCTTTCAAAGCTGAAGGCAGAAGGTAGAGAGACAGTAAGTTAAAATGTTCCTCACAGGGACGTCAAACCACCACTGTGAGCCTGGTGTGAAGGCTGGGGACACACAGGAAAGGGTCATAGTGCTACAGAGGACAAGGCCCTGTGGTCGCATCAGGGTCCTCTTAGCATTTGTCACAACTCTGATCCCAGCACTCAGGGAGGCAGAGGCAGGCGGAACACTGTGAGTTCGAGGCCAGCCTGGGCTACAAAGCGAGTCCAGGACAGTCAAGGCTACACGAGAAACCCTGCTTCGAAAAGCCAAAACCAAACCAAAACAAAGAAAAACAAACAAACAAACCCCAGTAAGCACATATTGTGTACTTGGATCTTGAAGAGCAGACACTGAAAAAATAAAGTGTTTCATTTGTAGTGAGATGAGATTGCCCCCTGCAGCTTTCACACAGGGTTCCGGAGCCTTGGGGGCAGGTGAGCTCTCCTCAGAGCCTGGTTCCTCTGACCTCCTAATATGGTGCAACAGCTCTGAGAAGTCTCTTTCTCACTCTATAAGCTTTCTGTTTTGGTTAGTGTTCTACCTGACTCAAAATCCTCCTGCCTCAGCAGCAAGTACTGTGACTTGAGGTGTGAGCCACTTCTGCAGCTCTTTGCTGGTGTCATCTGGAACACCATCATCCTTCCCAGTGCAGCCAGGCCACTGAGGTCAGGATGTTCACAGGCACAGTGCCAGCATCCCCACTGCTGGCTAAGTCACACGCAGCTCCACTCGGGTTCATGGGAGACGGCACTTCAAGAATGATCCCTTTTTGTTTCTTTGCTCCGGTTTGGTTCCTCAGCACTTTGTTTTGTTTTGAGACACAGATTCTTATTGGGCTGGCTGGGCTGTGAGTCCCAGGACCCCACCTGCCCCGGCTTCACCAGCACTGAGATTCTAGGCACCCACCCTCATGCCGGGCTTTTGCCTAACCTGGGCCCTGGGATCAACCTCAAGGCCTCATGTTTGCAAGGCTAACCTTTTAGCCTCTCAGCTATCGCCAAGAACTCAGTTATCCATTTATCCTGCTTCCTGACTGGGTGCCCAGGCTGTATATAGTAAAAGCCCACACTCCAGGCTTCCAGGACCAATAGGTGTAGGTCACCAGGGAAAAAGGAGCGAGAACCACAGACAATAATATGCAATTATCAGACACATTCAAGGCCCTGGATGTAGCCAGTTCCCAACGTCACAAAAATATAAGTAAAACATGTAAGTGTAATACATACATACATTTCAGACATTTTGTTTTATATTTAATATACAAAAGTATGTTGATTTGCCAACCTTCTGAGTGGGTCTTATTCACTGGAATGGTAGATTTTTTTCTTTTATAAACCATATCCCTAATATATACTTTTTAACTTTCAGTTTCTAGTCTGTTTCTTTTAAATTTCTTTTTTTCCCCTCCCTTAGCTGAAGACTGAACCCAGGGCCTTGCTCTTGCTAGGCAAGCGGTTCTACCACTGAGCTAAATCCCTAAACCCTATTTTAAATTTCTTTTTCTTCCTTTTCCCTTTTTTCTTTCTTAACATTTATTTATTTAATGTATATGAGTGCTGTATCTGCATGTACACCTGCATGCCAGAAGAGGACATCAGATTACACTATAGATGGCTGTGAGCCACCATGTGGTTGCTGGGAATTGAACTCAGGACCTCTGGAAGAACAGGTATCACTCTTAACCACTGAGCCATCTCCCTAGCCCCTTCTTTTTTTTTTTTTTATATAGCCTAGGTTGACCTCTAATTTTTTATGTAACTGAGGATGACCTTGAACCTCTAATCTTCCTGTGTCAGCTTCCTGAGTACTGGGATTACAGGGATGAGCCACCAGTTTTAGGCAGTGGTGGGGATGGAACCGTGGGGATGGAACCCCGGGCCTCTTTGTAGATACAAGGCAAGCACTCAATATCTCTAGTCTTCTCTCCATAAGATCTTCCCTTTTAGCCGGGTGTGGTGGTGCACACCTGTAATCCCAGCAGGGAGGCAGAGGCAAGTGGATTGCTGTGAGTTCAAAGCCAGCCTGGTCTACAATGGGAGTCTAAGACAGCCAAGGCTACACAGAGAAACCCTGTCTTAAGAAAAAAAAAAACCAAAACCAAAACCAACCAAAGAAAAAAACTCACCCTCCCACCCCACCCCTTTTATTTTTTGGTTTTTCGAGTCAGGGTTTCTCACCTGGTAAGGAAGAGAGGACCTCTATATCCACCTGCTGGGTCTCTGGGTCATGGCTTAGTAGTCTTCCTTCCTTCCAAAAATAAATGACCAAGTCAAAATGTAAAACCTAAAAGACACTAAGTAAGTAGACTTTAAAACGGCTAATTTCAGCTGGGCCGTGGTGGCACACGCCTTTAGTCCCAGCACTTGGGAGGCAGAGGCAGGCGGATTGCTGTGAGTTCGAGGCCAGCCTGGTCTACAAAGTGAGTCCAGGACAGCCAAGGCTACACAGAGAAACCTTGTCTCGAAAAAAACTTACAAAAATAAATAAATAAAAAATAAAACGGCTAATTTCATGCAATATAAATTTATCTCAACAAATCTACATGTAGGAGAATAAAAACAAACAGTGCAGCTGGGCGTGGTGGCGCACGCCCTAAGTCCCAGAGCTCGGGAGGTAGAGGCAGGTGGATCTGTGAGTTCGAGGCCAGCCTGGTCTACTAAATGAGTCCAGGACAGCCAGAGCTACACAGAGACCTTGTCTGCGGGGTGGGGAGGAACCCAAAATATGGAATTATAAATACTCTACCTGAATACACAGAAATATTGTTAGAGGTAAAATAGATACACATTAGTAATGATTGGCAGATACCCACAGCACTTGAAAAAAGGTAAAAATTATAGTAGGTCCTCAAAATTGGTGGGGTGGGGGAGGAAAGCCGACTAAAGCCAAGTGTTCATGTGAGGAGTAGCATCACACTGGGGAAAACCACACATAAGGAGTGGTGATTCCATTCCTATTGCTACTGGGGCCCCTCTAAAGTGTGTGCAAATACACCCTACCCATCAGCAGGGACAGGAAGGGACTTTGTCACTGAAAAGGCCACAGCTGCTTCTTCCCAGGTCTCCAGATGTAAGAGCTGATTTTCAGATGCATGAAGATGTACTGAAGGTGGCTGGGATGGTAATCCACGCACTCCAGAAGTAGAGGCAGGAGGGTTATGAGTTCGAGGTCAGCTTGGATGACATAGTTTAGACTCTGTCCCTCAAAAATGTAAAAGTCGAGGGGAAGGGTCTGGAGAGATGGCTCAGTGCTTAAGAGCACTGGCTGCTCTTCCAGAGGATCTGGGTTCAATTAAAGGTGGTGCACACTTTTAATTCCAGCACTTGGGAGGCAGAGGTAGATGGATCACTGTGAGTGCGAGGCCAGCCTAGTCTACAAAGGGAGTCCAGGACAGCCAAGGATACACAGAGAAACCCTGTCTCAAAAAACAAAAACAAACAAACAAAGACATAGAGGCTCATTATATTGTTCAGGCTAGCTGTGAACTCCTAGGATTAAAAGATTTCCTGGCCCCAGCCTCCTGAGTAATTTGGACAATAGGTGCACCCCACCACAACCAGCTATCTTCATTTTTTTGTTTGTTTTTTTGTTTTTCAAGACAGGTTTCTCTGTGTAGCTGTGGCTATCCTGGACTCGCTTTTGTAGACCAGGCTGGCCTCGAACTCACAGAGATCCACCTGCATTTGCCTCCCAAGTGCTGGGATTAAAGATGTGCGCCACCATGCCTGCCTTAATTTTTTTTTTTTTTTTTTTTGGCTTGTTTCTTTGTTTTGTTTTGTTTTGAGACAGGGTTTCTCTGTGTAGCCTTGGCTGTCCTGGACTCACTTTGTAGACCAGGCTGTCCTTGAACTTAACAGTAATCCACCTGCCTCTGCCTCCCGAGTGCTGGGATTAAAGGCATGCACCACCACGCCCAGCTCCGCTTCATTTAAAAAAAAAAAAGTTATTTATTTATTACATATACAGTGTTCTGTCTATGCCCACACCTACCCACCAGAAGAGGGCACCAGATCTCATTAACAGATGGTTGTGAGCCACTATGTGGTTTCTAGGAATTGAACTCAGGACCTTTGGAAGAGCAGCCAGTGCTCTTAACATCTGAGCCATCTCTCCAGCCCGTATTATTTTTTCCATAGAAGCATCCTTACCTTGTAGTCAGAGACATCAGGAGAATAATCTGATGTGAGTTCCAAAAGCTAAAAAAGAAGAAAAATCTTACAGTATACAAACTCTCACTTAGAACCCCACTCTCCTGGGATCCCTTCCTCCTGCCCCAAGAACATGTGCCATGCAGAGGTGCCCACACCACCCATCTGAGCCCCCACCATGACTTTGTAGACATTACTTAGGAAGATTCACTAAGAAAGCTGTGTGTGCGGGTGGTGGGGGTCGTAATCTTGTCGCTGCTAAGAATCAGTGCTCTTTTCACATATACCTTAAATGCAATCTTTTCTCCGACTTGAGGGGCAGCTGCCAACAGTGGTAATAGACTATAGTCCTTCTTGTGGGTCTCTACTGGATTCTGGAAAACAGTCACGTGACTCTGTTACTGGTGAGACAATGGGAACCCATACCATGCCACCCCATAGTGAGGAGATACACTCCAACTCACAAACCCTAAGCACTGACCTGGATCACCGTGGATGAGTTGGTTAGGATATCATGTAATTGTTTCTGCTTCTGGCTCTCAGAGCCTCTGTTTAAGATACAGGAGACAGTGTGCCCTCGGCCTCGACCTCGGCCCCGGAGGGCCCGGCCCCTCAGTCCCTTCCCAAACAAGAAGTCCTCCCCTCGTCCCCATCCTCTTCCCAAACTGGTGGGGACAGGCACACTGGAAGGAGGACCAGGAGCTGGTCGGCCTCTGCTCGAGTCGGAGGACTTCCATCCCATGATGCCCGGAGTCTGCAGTGACAGCCCTGGACCCGGACACCCTTGCCCTGCAAAGAGGCCTGCTGTCTTTAAGAAGTCAGAAGTGCCATCCGGCATCTTCTTGGACACCACGAACTGGTCTTCCGACTCTGAACTGGAGTCTGAGCTGGAGGACGAGGTTCCGGTGGCCTTGCCCTTGCTAAAGGTAAAGCCAGGCTTTGAGGCCTGTCTGTTGGCAGCTGCAGATTTGGTAGGGGGTCCATCTTTCAGCAGCTCAGATGACACCTTCTCTGAAAAGGTGAGCCCCTGTACTGTGATACTGCAGTGGCCATCGATGACTGACTCCGGACAAGACTCAGACTCGGACATGTAGTCGGAGCTCCCTTTGGGTCCCCTGTTGCTTTTCCTCTGGCCTTTAGCAAGGCTGCTCCTGGGGGAGGCCTTGGGGGAGCTGCAGTTCTGTGAGCCCCATTCTTTAGGTGCCTGTGGCTTGGCAGACTTGGAGGCCTTGGTCTGCTTCTTTTGGTCGCTTTTCTCCTTTCTTTTGGGAGATTTCTGTTTGGTCTCTTTCTCCTCCTCCTCAGCTGGGCTGCCCGTCACCTTGCTCTTTCTCTTGCTTTTCGTCTTCCCCATGTCATCTGGGCTGGGTTTGGTGGCCAGGCCCACGGCTTTCTCCTTCTGGCTGCTGTCCTCTTGCCTCTTAAAGTGTTTCCTCGAGCACCTGTAACCCAGCTCCGTCTCTTCATCCTCCCCCGACTTCAAAGCCCGCTTCTTTGCTTTCCTAGGTGGGAAATGAAAGTCGCCACCGTTGCTTATTTTCAAATTCTCGGGAAATTCTCTGTCTTCTAACTTAACTCTGTCCAAAGAAGCAAGAAGGCTCAAATGAGCAACTAGCAAGCATAGCTCCAGCACGCACTTACATACAGCCAAGACTGCAGACTGTCGCAGAGCTTACGGATGAAAGACTCAACACAGGCGTGGCGGCACAAGCCTTTAATCCCAGCCCTCGGGAGGCCGAGGCAGGCGGATCTTCATGAGTTCCAGGCCAGCCTGGTCTACAAAGCGAGTCCAGGACAGCAAAGGCTACACAGAGAAATTTTGCCTGGAAATAAATATGTAAATAAATAAAAGGCTCCACAAAAACACCTCTTTCATGCGGCTAGTTTTGTGTTGTCTTTGTTGTTTGGAGACAGGGTCTCACTAGGTCACCTTAGATGGCCCAGAGCTCACTATGGAGACCAGGCTGGCCTCCAGCTCACAGAGATTGACCTGTCTCCACTTCCTGAGTGCGGGAATTAAAGCTGTGTGTCATCATGCCTGGCTTGTGGCTAGTTTATTAACTTTTTTTTGTTTTTCTAGACAGGGTCTCTCTGTGTTAGCTTTGGCTGTCCTGATGCACTTTCTAGACCAGGCTGGGCTCGAACTCACAGCAATCCACCTGCCTCTGCCTCCTGAGTGCTGGGATTAAAGATGTGCACCACCACTGCCCAGCTTAGTTTATTAACTTAACATGTACTATGTCCTACACAGTTTTTCTAACTTAAACGTGATCAACAAAGTAGGCTAATTTTTATCTCAAAGATCTCAAAATTACAGCTCAAACAGGTAACTTGCTAAGATCCAGAACTAGTGACAAGAGCGATGTTCTGACCTTGGTTTGCCCAACTTCAAAACTTACGATTATTAATTTATTTTACAATATAGCTTTTTTAAATTGAGGATTTCATATATACCTACAATGTATTTCTTTTTTTGGTTTGGTTTGGTTTTTCGAGACAGGGTCTCTCTGTGTTGCCTTGGCTGGCCCAGACTCACTTTGTAGACCAGGCTGGCCTTGAACTCACATTGATTCACCTGCTTCTGCCTCCCAAGTACTGGGATTAAAGGCCTGCGCCACCACGCCCGGCTATACAATGTATTTCAATCACATTCATAAACACCAGCTTCAATTTCTCTTGGATGGCCCCAATCTCATGCCCTCTTTTCTTAACTCACAATCTGTCTACTATGTGTGTGTTAGCCATCCTAAAAGGTGAACATACTAAACATCCAGCTTTGTTTTAGAATGAGTAAAAACACAAAATTAATCCGAATGTCCACCACTCACAGTTACGGAAGGAAGGAAAATGTGGTGCACTGTGGGGAACTGCAGCTGTGCTGGTACTGACCATTGCTTGTTTTTCTCTGCAGTTGAAACATTGTGCTCCACTGGTTGCCTTCATTTTCCTGGTTTTGAGTCTCATTATTTGGCCCTTGGTTTGCTCCTTCTTGGGGACTTTCCACAGTGCTGTTCCTCCCCTATATAAGCAGTTCTGTTACTCCCAATAAACGGCATTCTCTTAGCACAAATGACCCACTGTTGTGTCGTCTTTTCAATCCGCAGACCCTCGCTGAGCCTAGACAAGCAGCGAGGGCAATGCAGTGCACCTATACATAATGGAATATCCCTCAGCTGTAAAGAAGGCACATCATTTGCATCAATACGGATGCAAGTGGAAGACAGCATGCTAAACTAAATAAGCTACAGGAGACAAATGCTACACACGGGCCTGGACCTCTCAGCATTTCCTCTGGATGTGAGGGGGGTCTCTCAGGGGGAACTACTCAAAGTCAACAGGACTAAGTAAAGGACATTGCTTTCCCCAACGCCTCAGTCAATAGAGTACCTGCTGTGCAAGCATCAGAACCCAAATGCGGAGGCCTCGTGTGGTGGTGACTCTGCAGTCCCAGCACTGGAGAGGCACAGAGAGACAGAGATAAGCAGACCCCTGCAGCTCACTGGCCAGGCCAACCCCTGGCCTCCATAAATAAATTTACACACACACACATGCACACAGGCATACACGCCCAAGCACATGTGCGTGCACACATTTAAGATGCACACATCCCTGTTTCGAAAAAACAAAAAACAAAAACAAAAAATAAAATAAATAAATAAATAAATAAATAAATAATGCACACATATGCCAGGCATGGTGGTGCATGCCTTTAATCCCAGCACTTGGGGGGCAGAGGCAGTCAGATCGTTGTGCGTTCGAGGCCAACCTGGTCTACAAAGCGAGTCCAGGACAGCAAGCCAAGGCTAACAGAGAGAGACCTTGTCTCGAAAAACAAAAAGAAAACAAACAAAAAGATGCGCACATATATACATACAATCAATCTGTCTGGGGAAGACAATTATAAGGAGAAAGAAAGAAACAAACAAAAAACTGTTTCACACTTAGTTGCTTTATAAATTAAAATTTGATGTCGTTTGTTTTTGTTTTGTTTTTTGAGACAGGGTTTCTCTTGTTGTCTTTGCTGTCCTGGACTTGCTTTGTAGACCAGGCCTCGAACTCCCAGAGATCTACCTGCCTCTGCCTCTCTCCTTAGTGCTGGGATTACAGGCATGTGCAACCAGACCTGGCTTGATATTTTATTTCTTTTTCTTTTCTGAGACAGGGTTTCTCTGTGTAGCCTTGACTGTCTTGGACTCACTTTGTAGACCAGGCTGGCCTCGAACTCACAGCGATCCGCCTGCCTCTGCCTCCCGAGTGCTAGAATTAAAGGTATCCGCCACCACGCTCAGCTTCATTTTTCTTTGTATGGCTGTTTTGACTACATGTATGTCTGTGTACCACATGTATGCAGTATTCATGAAGGCCAGAAGAGGACATCAGATTCCCCTGGGACTGTAGTGAGCTATCATATGGGACTTGAACCCTGAACCAGGGTGAAGACCTGTCAATGCTCTTAACCACTGAACCATCTCACCATCCCTCACATGTAGTTTTTCCTATGGTCTACACCATTTACCACCAGGACTAGTTGCAACCTACCTCTCAATCTCTCTGGACTGAATCCGGGGCCTCAGGCACGCCCACTAAGCACTCACTCAGCTACTGAGAGACCCTCTCAGGCCACAGAGATGACTTTTTTCCACTTGAGACATTTAGGAGGGGTTTCCCTGTCATATGCTGCAACTACTGCTTGCACCGGCGTTCACAGTTGTTTCTGATATCATTAACATCATTATGAGACTGTAACTGCTGGGCCTGGAGAGATGGCTCAGAGGTTGAGAGCACTGACTGCCCCTTACCCAGATCTAGCCAGTGGACAAGACATTCTCCACAGTTGAGTGGAGAGTGGGGTCTGACTTTCACACATACTCTGGTGCCCCATAGTTGACCACGTCCCCTGGATGGGGAGACCTGGTGGCGCTCAGAGGAAGGATAGCAGGCTACCAAGAAGAGACTTGATACCCTGTGAGCATATACAGGGGGAGGAACTCAGTCACAGTCATAAGGGAGCGGAGTAAGGGGAAAATGGGAGGGAAGGAGGAATGGGAGGATACAGGGGAGGGGATAACCATTGAGATGTAATATGAATAAATAAAATAAAATTTTTAAAAAAAGAAAAAAAAAGAGCACTGACTGCTCTTCTAGAGGTCCTGAGTTCAATTCCCAGCAACCACATGGTGGCTCACAACCATCTATAATGAGATCTGGTGCCCTCTTCTGGCCTGTAGACATACATACAGGTAGAACGCTGTATACATAATAAATAAATAAATATTTTTTAAAAATTTAAGAATGAGGCCGGGCGTGGTGGCGCACGCCTTTAATCCCAGCACTCGGGAGGCAGAGGCAGGCGGATTGCTGTGAGTTCAAGGCCAGCCTGGTCTACAAAGTGAGTCCAGGACAGCCAAGGCTACACAGAGAAACCCTGTCTCAAAAAAAAAAAGAGAAGAGAGCCTTGGGGACGTTTAGTCCCAGCACTTGGGAGACAGAAGAAGACAGATCTCTACAGTTCAAGGCCAGCCTGATGTATATAAAGAGACCTTGGCTAAAAGGAGGGAGGGAGGAGGAAAGGAGGGAGGACAGAGAGAGAAAGAAGAGGGGGAAGGGGATGACAAGGAGGGTAAAAGTAAAGTTCAAAATTTGAATTCTTTCAAGTTGTCACCTGAAGCAGAACAGTACTAATAAATCATTGAGCGAGATGCAAAGACATGGCCATTGTTTCTAACTCATTTCCCGGGTGTTCTGAAGAAATCTTGTAAATGTGACACTCTCAGACAACAAAGGCAAGCAAGCAAGAGCCTGGTTTATAACTCTGCAATGAATTCACTGTAGCTAAAACTCGAAGATGGGTGAGGGGCACAGACTAAACCAGCCAAGTAACTGGCACGATCATCCCATCACGCCAGCATCTGAGGTGACGAAGCATGTGCCGACTAGTCACACACTACAGTGGCTACTGGAGACTCACTTCAGCGTCAACTTTCAAATCTTGGTTGTTGCTTTGAGATTTAGCCCTCATAGTCTCACTACATAGACCAGGCTTGGCCTCAAACTCACAGAGATCTGCCTGCCCCTGCCTTCTGAGTGTTAGGAGTGAAGGTGTGAGCCACCTGGCCTTTTTTTTTTTTTTTTTAATTCTTTTTTCCTTTATGGTTCTCCAAGACAGGGTTCCTCTGTGTAGCCCTGGCTGTCCTGGAATTCACTCTGTAGACCAGGCTGGCTTCGGAGTCACATAGATCCACAAAGATTACAGCTAGCTCGCCATAGGGTCCGTGATGGCTGGATCCAGCAAGCGCGCCCCCGAGCCGCGCGCCCCCGCCCCACCCACCCGACTCCCTCCCCGCGCGCTCCCGCGCACCTGAGGCAGTCGTTGTCTCTCACAAGGCGCGCGCTCTCGGTGGGGGGCAGGAGCCCCCCTTCCAGATAGAGGCCTAGGAGCGCCCCGGAACTGAAGCCGAAGCGCTGGCGGATGAGACTGATGAGATCCGTGACAACTCGGCATCTGTTCAGGTCAACCAGAAGCCAGAAGACCGTGCAGTCTGGAGTGGCCGGCGGCGGATAGTCAAATTGAAGCCGTAGCCTAACCGTCTCGGAGGCTGCCATCTTGCTAGTGCTCAACGGAAGCCGAGGTGTTCCACGGGGCACGGAGAGGCGTGCTCGGGAGACCCGCCCCCCGGTGGCAGCTAGCGTGCGCCGCCTAGAGGCGCAAGCGTGTCTTGCTGGCTCCCATAGCGAGCTGCAGCATCCCCATTCTTTTTTTTTTTTTTTTTTTTTTTTTTTTTTAATATAGGGTTTTTGTTTTGTTTTTGTTTTTGTTTTTCCAGACAAGGTTTCTCTGTGTAGCCTTGGCTGTCCTGGACTAACTTTGTAGACCAGGCTAGCCTCGAACTCACAGCGATCCTCCTGTCTCTGCCTCTGAGTGCTTGCATTAAAGGCGTGCGCCACTATGCCTGGCTGGCACCTCCATTCTTTCTCAGAACTGATTGTAAGGTCTGTGTTAAGTATGAGGCTGTAAAGGTGTCTTCTAAGATAATCAGCTCGTATATGTTAAAAAAAAAAAAAAAGAAAGAAAGAAAGAAAAGAAAACAAAAACTGTAAAAATAGTAGGCAGCATGCCTAGCCTAAAACCCTGTAATAGGATTTTTACCTTTATATCAAAAAGGTCAGGAAAGCACCACAATCCACAATAGGTGTGTCTAGGCAGCATCCGAGGAGTTTGTATTGCGAGCTCTAAAGTTCTCATGAGAGTGTCTCAAACATGCGCGCGCGCACGCGCGCGCGCGCACACACACACACACACACACACACACACACACGTGCTCGAGGCCTGGGGGTTCCCTGTGTGCTGTGTCCATGACCAGATAAGTGTGCTTTCCTTATCTTGAGGCACAACAACGTCGTGAAAGTGTTGAAGGATAAATAAATATGAAAGATAAATAAATATGAAGCTTTTAAAAATAAAACCAGCTGGGCGGTGGTGGTGCACGCCTTTAATGCCAGCACTTGGGAGGCAGAGGCAGGTGGATCGCTGTGAGTTCGAGGCCAGCCTGGTCTACAAAGTGAGTCTAGGACAGCCATGGCTACACAGAGAAACCCTGTCTCAAAAAACCAAAAAATAAATAAATAAATAAATAATAAATAAATAAATAAAAATAAAACCAAGACTTGTTCTGTGAAAGCAATACAAACCAATAACTTTGCCCTGGGAATATAGCACAGAGGATAGAGTGATTTCCCAGCATGCACGTGGCCCTGGGCTCCAGTCCCAACACAAAGGTCTAAATTATAACCTCTTAACCTTATTGGGAAGGTTTTTTTGTTTTTGTTTGTTTGTTTGTTTGTTTGTTTTTAATTTTAAAGTGCAGAGAAGTTAAGCAATTCCCGATAAGGTCACTAGAGAAGTGAATGGTTGGGGCATGGCAGTCTATAAATACACTGGGGGGAAAAAAACAACTCTTCTTAAGATTCTAACTTGCAGGACTACTGGATTAAATCACCATTACCTTCTTCTTTTGATGTTGGAGTCAAAGTCAAAGAGTTGTATCATACACATTAGGGAAATGCCTTACCCCTCAACTACACCCCAGCCCTGCGTTACCATTTCAGTCATTAGTGATGGACAGCTAATCAAAGCAGCATGGTGGCCCACGCCTTTAATCCCAGCACTTGGGAGGCAGAGGCAAGTGGATCCCTGTGAGTTCGAGGCCAGCCTGGTCTACAAAGCGAGTCCAGGACAGCCAAGATAGCATAGAGAAACCCTGTCTCGGGGAAAAAAAATAAAATCTGGGGACACAGAGTTGGCTCAGTAGTTAGGAGCACTGGCTGCTCTTCCAGAAGACCTTGGTGCAATTCCCAGCACCCATATGGCAGCTCCCAACTGTCTATAACTCTAGGTCCAGGGGATTCAACACCCTCACATGTACATAGGTACATACATACATACACATTTACATACATGCATACATACATGCAGGCAAAACACTAACAGTGCTCTTAACACCTAAGCCATGTTTCCAGTCCCATTTTCTTTCTTTTTGAAACTATGTAGCCCTGGATGGCCTTGAACTCCCTAAGATCCTTGTCTCTGCCTTCTTACTGCTGGGATTAAAGGAATACACCATTCCTTGCTCCCCACCCTCCCAGAAGTTTTTAAAAATAGATTGATTTATAGGGGACTGGAGAGATGGCTCAGTGGTTAAGAGCACTGACTGCTCTTCCAAAGGACCTGGGTTCAATTCCCAACACCCCCATAGCACCTCACAACTGTCTGTAACTCCAAGATCTGACACCCTCACATATACATATATGCAGGCAAAATATCAATGCACATAAAATAAAAATAAATAAATGTATTAAAAAATTTAAAAATAGATTTATTTATATATTATGTGTGTTCATCTATGAGAGTGTGTGCAAGTTCGTGTGTGTGTGTGTGTGTGTGTGTGTGT
>OU015746.1:31334254-31358961 GCA_907169655.1 Acomys percivali
TTTTTTTTTTTTTTTTTTTGATTTTTCAAGACAGGGTCTCTCTGTGTAGCCTTGGCTGTCCTAGACTCACTTTGTAGACCAGGCTGGCCTCGAACTCACAGAGACCCGCCTGCCTCTGCCTCCCGAGTGCTGGGATTAAAGGCGTGCGCCACCAACGCCCTAAGGGCCCTTTTTGAACATGCCAATGATACAGTAGGCTTCGACAGATAGAAGTATTTGAAAAGTTCTGAACCAAAGGATGAGGTACTCCAGTTCTCCTCCTTTCTTTTTCTCCACACAGTCCTGAGCCCCAACTGCTCATCCCTAGAGAAGCTTTTTTTTTTTTTGAGATTATAATATAATTACATTTCTCCCTTCCCTCTCCTCCCTCCAGACCCTCTCATAAACCCCCTCCTTGCTCGCTTTCAAATTTGTGGCTTCTTTTTTCATTAATTGTTATTCCATGCATATATATATATATATATATATATATATATATTTGTTGTTGTTGTGATATATATGTGCATGTGCAACATGCTAGTCTTTTGTACCTTAGCATGAATGTGACTTCCTACCCTTTTCCATACTGTGCTTGTATTTTGTTGTTGTTGTTTTGTTTTTTGTTTTTTTTTGGTTTTGAGACTCTGTGTAGCCTTGGCTATCCTAGACTCACTTTGTAGACCAGGCTGGCCTCAAACTCACAGCGATCTGCCTGCCGAGTGCTGGGATTAAAGGTGTGCTCCACCACGCCTGGTCCTGTGTTTGCATTTTAACCCTGAGTTCTGCCCCTAGGGTCGAACGCATAAAACCTTGTGAACTGTTTAGGCATTAGGCAGAGATCCTGCTGCATTCTTCAAATGGCACCTAGGGTGGCCTCGCCCACCCCTGAAGACTGATCTCTAGGGAGGGGCTGAGGTACCTCGAGGTTCCGGTTGTCTCACCAGTAATTAGGGCACCCTGGTTCTCACCTCTGTGGGATATGGGTGAGGCTTCCTTCTCAAATGCCCAGGGCTGTCACTACAGACTTCATGTTGGGATGAAGTCAGACAAGCAGTGTGTGCCTGCTATAAGATCGTCACAGCTGCCTCTCTTGAGGGCTGGAAATAGGGCTCCGCCCGATAGTGCTAGCTGGAAAACGATCAGGAGTGGAATCCACATGATCGTCCCGGGTCCAGCAGCTGTTGATGACTTGTGTGGCATGCTTGCCCTGCAGAGCCTAGATGTGGAAAAGCCAGGGTCTGCTGGTGGGGACACCTGGGTTTTCAGCACTATCCTTTCACTCTTAGCCATATTGAGACACTTCCCTACTCGGGGCCTTACTTTTCTGAGTTGGGAGATTTTGAGATTGTTAACTAGTTGAGCTTTTTGGCTCAGAGGAAGCCAGCAGGGTAGGAGGCTTAAAAAAAAAAAAAGAAAAGAAAAGAAAAGAAAAAAGTAGAAGTGTTGGGGCTGGAGAGATGGCTCAGTGATTAAGAACACTGCCTGCTCTCTCAGAGGTGTAATTCCCAGCACCCACATGGCAGCTCACAACTGTTTGAAACTCCAGTTCCAGAGGACCTGGCACCCTCACACAGATAAACATACAGGTAAAGCACCAATGCACACCGAATAAACAAATAAAAAGAGACACTATCTCAAAAAATATATATATAAAACAAGCAGAAGTGTTAAGGTTAGGGTGGGGCGGCTGCAGAGTTCTAGGTATGTGGCTGCCTGTTTGTCCCCTGCTAACCCAGGGTTCTCTCTGGGCTTTCCAGAAACCGGTTCGAAAAACAATGGATTTCATAGGCTCAGGACTTAGCTTTGTGGTAGAGAGGTTTGCCCGGCCTGCACAAGGTCCTGGGTTTTTTCCCCGAGCCACTATGAGACACAAAAGGAAACCAAAACCAAAGTTGCAAACCAGCCTTTCGGTTGACCACAGTTTCCTTGCTCTGCCTGGCGCTGGAGGCTGCCTGGTGTGTGCTGTTGGTTGGGTTAACCCGCCAACTGAGACGCTGTATGAGGGTTTGTAGCTGAAGACACACATCTGTTCTTCTCCATGTCCCCAGAGGCCCAGAGAAGAATAAACTCTGATCAGGGAGGAAATAGTTCAGTTAGAGGAAAAGATCTAGTTAGCAGCCTTCCAAGGACTGATGCAGTCACTTCTTTGCAAGGTGGTGTTGTTTGAGAATTGAGGTCACATCATGAGTGGAACAGTAAGCTATTTCAGGGGTAGTAAACTATTTTTCAAGTCATTTAAGTGCTCCAGCTCAATCACGGACACATTTATCATATTTCAGAGGAACTGTGTATCCCTGAGCCTCAGCTGTATATTCCACTTGTTTCCAGAGTTTCTGAATGTGAACCTTTTATTTATATAATAATAATAATAATAATAATAATAATAATAATAATAATAATAATATAGGAGTAGCTTAACGTATGGCTCAGTATGTAAAGTGCTGGCTATGCAAGCATGAGGTTTTGAATTTAGATACCCATTACTCGTATAAAAGCTGCATCAGCTGGGCGGTGGTGGCGCACGCCTTTGATCCCAGCACTCGGGAGGCAGAGGCAGGCGGATCACTGTGAGTTCAAGGCCAGCCTGGTCTACAAAGTGAGACCAGGACAGCCAAGGCTACACAGAGAGACCCTGTCTCGAAAAACCAAAAAAAAAAAAGCTGCATCGATGGTACCAGTTAGTAACCCCAGTGTTTTGGAGAGAGAGTCAGGACGATCCCTGGAGCTCACTGGCCAGCCAGGCTGGCAGAACTATGAACTCCAGGTTCAGTAAGAGACTCAGCCTTAAAAAATAAGGTGGAAGCCAGGCACTGTGGTGCATGCCTGTAATCGCAGCACTCAGGGAGGCAGAGGGAGGCGGGTCAATGTGAGTTCGAGGCCAGCCTGGTCTACAAAGTGAGTCCAGGACAGGCAAGGCTACACAGAGAAACCCTGTCTCAAAGAAAAATAAATAAATAAATAAAAGTAATAATAAAAACAAGGTGGAGAGTGATTGATCAGATACCCATTGGTGACCTCTGGTTTACTTACACACACACACACACACACACACACACACACACCCCGTCCAGTCAGTTTCTCCTAACTTTTGGGAGATGGACTCAGAAAGAAGGAGCAGAAGTGGGAAGTGGAAATTCTCCCACAGTGCCCCAGGCCTCTAGATGCTTAGACGGCGCCCTGCAGCTTTGGTTTTCATCCTGCCAATACTCACAAGTCTCCTTGAAGGAAAGGGCCCACCTTCATCGGAGGGTGCTCTCCCCCTTTAATGTACTTCATATTTGTTCAGGAGGTTTGTGAATCACCCTGCAGATGTGATCTCTCCCCCTCCTCCCTGTGGTAAGACATTCCAGTTGGCGCTCTGACTCTTGGTGCTATTAAGGGCACTGTGAACATAGCTCCAACTGGTTTGTGAACTTTTTGCCACCGTATTAAGAAAGATTAACATGTAAAGGTGTATAATCACAGGGGAGTTGAGCCTCTGATTTTTATCAAGAAGATTAATGTCTGTTCAAAACATTAACATGGGAGACACTTTGCAGATAGTGCCAGTTGCTTGACCTGCAGGTCCTTATCCCTGCCTACTGGTCCTTCCCACCCCCGTGTCTGTCTCTTCTTTTTGGGAGCGGCAGGGTCTTGCCCAGACTAGCCTTCCACTCAATAATCCTCCTCCTTTGTAAGCAGTGCAGGGGGTGACAGGCATCTGTCACTACACCCAGGTCAGTTTCTTTTCTTTAGATTTCCCTAGGCAAATTTCCCTGGCTTCTGTTGTGCCATCTTTTTGTTGTTGTTGTTTTTGTTTTTTGTTTTTTGTTTTGTTGTTGTTTTTGTTTTTCAACAGGGTTTCTCTGTGTAGTCTTGGCTGTCCTGGACTCACTTTGTAGACCAGGCTGGCCTCAAACTCAAGGTGATCCACCTGCCTCTGCCTCCTGAGTGCTGGGATTAAAGGCGTGAGCCACCATACCCGGCCCGTTGTGCCATCTTATTCTTCCCTTTAACCTCCTGCTTCTGCACCCATTTTTCTGTCTGTCTGTCTTTCTTTCTTAAAAAGATTTATTTCTGGGCCTGGAGAGATGGCTCAGTGGTTAAGAACATTGACTGCTCTTCCATAGGTCATGAGTTCAATTCCCAGCACCCACATGGTGGTTCACAACCATCTATAACGAAATCTGGTGCCCTCTTCTAGCCTGCAGGCAGAATGCTGTATACATAATAAATAAATAAATCTTTTTAAAAAGATTTGTTTCTTTATTATTATGTATACAGTGTTCTGCCTTCATGTATACCTGCATACCGGCGAGGGCACCAGATCCCATTATAGATGGTTGTGAGCCACCACGTGGGCGCTGGAAATTGAACTAAGGACCTTTGGAAGAACAGCCAATGCTCTTAACCTCTGAGCTGTTTCTCTAGGCCCAGGCACCTATCTTTCTATGCACTGAAAGACTGTACACCCTGGGCCTGTCCCCAGCTCATCTGGGTCCCCTAGATTCATCTACAAAAGCTCCTTCCTTTTCCTTGATCATCTATCTCCCGGAGGACCGTTTCCCAGCAAGGCCATCCTCACTTGCCCAGGTTTGTCTACTTGCTTTTGCCCACCTCTCCCTCTCTGAGCCCTTCAGAGTACACAGAACTTGCCTTCTGCAGTTTGGAGACCCCAGTACCCATCTCCTAATCCCATCACTCGGGAGGCAGAGGCAGGTGGATCACTGTGAGCTTGAGGCCAGCCTGGTCTACAAAGCAAGTCCAGCACAGCCAAGGCCACACAGAGAAACCCTGTCTCAAAAGAAAAAGCCCAAAATTCTACTTCAGACGGAGCCTGCACATGCTAAGAGGCCCAGAGCTAGCTTGTTCTACGCCTCTTTGTGCCTTTATGCTTTTTGAAATAAAGGAAATTTAGAGACGTATTTTGAAGTTCTCTTAGAGGACTAAAAATCAGTGAGCCCAAGGCTGACCTAAGTCCAAGTCCAGAGAACCAAGAGGCAAAAAAACGTTTACCTAGGACCTTCTTCCCCCACCCAACCTCTCTGGCAGTGTTTTTGAGACGGAGTTTCTCTTTATAGCCCTGGCTGTCCTTGAACTCACTTTGTAGACCAAGCTGGCCTCAGACTCAGGGATCTGCCTTCCCTAAATGCTGAGAGTAAAGGTGTGTGCCACCACTACCCAGCCCACATACAACCCCTAAACCATCTCAATCCTTTCAAAGAGAGACTTGTATGGTTCCTGCAGGAGTTTGCTAGGCACAGAAGCTCTCCCAGAAAACATGGAGCTGGGGGGAAAAAAACCAAACCAAACAAGCATGTCCTTTGTGTTTTAAGTTTTGTTTGTAGTTCAGGATGGCCTTGAGCTCCTGATCTTCCTGCCTCATCACGTCAAGTGCTGGGATTATAGACATGCACGTCCTCATCCTGTTGCAGATGTGCCTTTGCTATAGGGCAGTGCAGCCGCCACTGCGTTCTAAACTGTTTCCCTGGATGTGCACATCTGTTTTATTTTTTTATTTTTTATTTTTTGGTTTTTTGAGACAAGGTTTCTCTTTGTAGCCTTGGCTGTCCTGGACTTACTTTGTAGACCAGGCTGGCCTCGAATTCACAGTGATATGCCTGCCTCTGCCTCCCAAATGCTGGGATTAAAGGCCTGCGCCACCACCACCCGGCTGCACATCTGTTTTAACAACCAGGGCTTGGCTGCATTTTTCTCTGGTTGATGTCTGTTCCTTTTTTTTTCCACAGGGCGGTCCAGGCGGTTCCAGCACTGGATTTGGAAACTTTGAGGAAATTGGGCCTCTTGACACCCAACTCAAGCCACGGAACACCACCTGGGTACAGTGAGAACCGACCTCAACCATAACCTGCCCTTCATCCTCTCAGAGGCTGGGCCCGGTAGATCCACCCAGGGCGGGGTGGGGTCACAGGGTTAGCAGTCCACCTCAGCCCTGTATAAACAAACCAGGTTTAAGGATGAACACTTGTCATCTCATTTACAGGATGTGGAGGCTGGAGGCTGAGAAGTTCAGAGTAATCCTTGGCTATGTAGCAAGTTTAGAGCCAGCCTGGGCTATGTGTAACCCTGTCTCCGAAATCCCCTGTAGCCGAGGCTGGTGATCCTGGGTTTATTCACACGGTGACCATCTGCAGCCTCAGACCTTGAGTCCCACCGTCTGCTACAACTACCAACGCTTTCCTCTCACATCTGGACTTCATCAAACTTGCAAGTCCCTTGTCCTCCTCCCCTTTGGTATCTTCCTCGTTCTTTGTGTCCCACACCCCCGCCCCCACACTTCCTTCTCTAAGCAGCTCCTTTTTCAATCCACAGCCTGGCTGAGTCCAAACTGCTGACTAGCTCAGCCTGGGCTCCTCCCCCACCTCCACCCCCCGCCCCGCCCCTCCCCTCACTGCGCGCCTCTCTCCCTTCCCTGCCGCACTCAGCATTTGAGAATGCTCTCCAGGGTCCTCGGGGCGGGGCTTCTCTTGTCTTCTTCTCATCCCGTGCTAAGCCACCTTGTCCTCCTGTAGCTTTTTCTCCTGGCCTGAAATAGTTCTAATGTTGCTGCTGAGGCACAGCAGTGCCATCACTCACACACATACCACCACCACCAATCCCGGCAACGCTCCCCGCCCCCACCCCCCCAACACACACCGCCTTGTCTCCACACCTTCTGGAACCAAAAAAACGGTGGTGAGACAGGAGCAGAGAGCCTGAGTGAGGAGTCAGGGGTGCGGTGACGGGGGCCGACCCCCTGTCTTGATGCTGCTGTCCGTCCAGCTTCTGTCCAGTTTTGTGACCTCACACAAATCCTGGCCCTTGCGGGGTTCCCGTTTCCTGATCAGTGTGCAGAACATGGCTGATGGGCGTCTCTGAGAATCTTGTTCGATACCTGATTTAGAAGTGTCGCTTTAGCTGAGCGTGGTAGTGCACGCCTTTAATCTCAGCAGTCAGGAGGCAGAGGCAGGCCGATCTCTTGTGAGTTTGAGGCCAGCCTGGTCTACAAAGAGAGTTCCAGGACAGCCAAGGCTACACAGAGAAACCTTGTCTCGGAAAACAAAACCAAAAAGAATTCTCAGCTTCTTTGAAAACCCGCAGTAGAACAGAGACTGTTCTTCAAGTATAAAAGGGAAATAATTCATCTGGAAGAAAACTGATACGCGATATCCATATATCTTTTAAAAAATTTTTGAGACAGCATTTCATGAAGCCCAAGAAAGACATCCCCCAATTTACAGTGTATCCATAGATGTGCTTGAACCTCTAATCCTCTAACCTCCACTTTCTCAGTACTAAGATCATAGGCGTGTCTATCACGCCCACTTTATGCAGCGTGCTGGGCACGGAACCCAGGCCTTGAGGCATGCTGGGCAAACATTCTAAGAACTGAGCTACATCCCTGGCCCAGGATGTCCGTATTCCATGCATATGTTCACACCTTCAAACTACTGCTGGGACCATAACAGCCTGGTGCTCCCTGTATTGTGACCTGTAGCATGCTTTAGTGCGTGAGACATAACAGCTTAAAGTCTGTGTTCCTGTGTAGGTGTTCATTGTGTCTTTCCTTTCTTCTCCCTTAAAAAAAAACTTTGACATTTATTCTGTGTAGTGTGTGTGTCCACCTTGGTTTGTTGTTGTTTTGAGACAAGATCTCTTATTCTGTGATTGGCCTAAAACTCAGCACTTACTTTTAGGCTACACTGCCAAGCAAGACCCAGAATATATGTTTCCACCTCCCCAGCACTGGGGTTATAAGTATGCAATACTCTACCCAACTTTTTTTTTTTCTGGGACAGGGTTTCGCTATGTAGCTCTGGCTATTCTGGAACTCACTATATAGGCCAGGCTGGCCTCGAACTCACATAGACCCACCTGCCTCTGCCTCCTGAGTGCTGGGATTACAGGTGTGTGCCACCACCACCAGGCTTGCCTAACTTTTTTTTACATGGGTTCTGGAGTTGGAGCTCAAGGCCTCACGCCCATAAGGCAAATAAATACCTTACTAACTTGAGCCATTTCCCCAACCCCCGCAAAATCACTTTAAGCAATTAAGATAAAATCACCACACTGTGTTATCATAAATGTGGCTTTGCCTAGCTGCTAGCAAGATGATTGGTGACTAACCGCTGGTTGCAATGCTTGCTTCTTTTGGGGTGGCTGCAGCTGCAGTGGGCCAGTCTCCTGTTTGTGGATAATCCTGTGGGCACTGGCTTCAGTTACGTGAACACCACCGACGCCTACGCGAAGGACCTGGCCACGGTGGCATCTGACATGATGGTGCTCCTGAAATCCTTCTTTGATCGCCATAAAGAATTCCAGGTAATTCTGCAGTTTGGGAAAGAAAGACAAGCAAGAGAGTCAAAACACACACACACACACACACACACACACACACACACACACACACCCGCCCCAAATAAAAAAGAGTTCAGTGCCATAGGACAGCTGGGACAAACAAACAGCTGGGCGTGGTGGCACACACTTTTTATCCCAGCACTCGGGAGGCAGAGGAAGGCAGATTGCTGTGAGTTCGAGGCCAGCCTAGTCTATAAAGAGTCCAGGAGACAGCCAGGGCTACACAGAGAAACCCTGTCTCAAAAAACAAAACAAAAAAGACAAACAAAAAGAGTTCGGTGGCAGCTGGCTTTCAGAGACTTCCTCTTTCCTTCCAAGGCTGTGGGTTTTGATTTCCGGACATCTGACTAGACATCAGTAATCAGTTATGAGGGCAAAGAGAAAAGCAGATTAGCCTTATCTAGCATTGGACACTTTAGAAATCTGAAGATAATTTGTGTGAGTTGAAAGGCAATCAGGGGCCTGGTGTGGTGGCGCAGGCCTTTAATCCCAGCATTCAGGGGAGGCAGAGGCAGGCGGATCTCTGTGAGTTTGAGACCAGCCTGGTCTACAAAGGAAGTCCAAGACAGCTGAGGCTACACAGAGAAACCCTGTCTCAAAAAGGAAAAAAAGAAAAGAAAAGCAATCAGGGTCAAGGTGTTTTAATTTGTCGTAAATTCCTTTTCTTGCTAGACGGTTCCATTCTACATTTTCTCAGAATCCTATGGAGGAAAGATGGCTGCTGGCATCAGTCTAGAACTTTACAAGGTAAACAAGAGGGTGACTCTTATGGTTTTTGCTTTCATAGGTCATCACTTTCATATACCTACCTGCTATTAACAGACCTTATTTATTTTTTAAAAAAAGTATTGTGTGTGTGCATGCATATGTCATGGTGTGTGTGTGTGGAGGGGTGTAGGTCAGAGGTCAATTTACAGAAGTTTATTCGCTCCTTTCACTGTGGGTTCTCGGCATCAAATTAGGTTGTCAGGCATAGCATCTTGTACACACACACATCTTCGGGCAAACATTTCTACATAAAATAAAAACAAATGTATTTTTTAAAGATTTGTTGGTTGGGCGTGGTGGTGCACACCTTTAATCCCAGCACTTGGGAGACAGAGGCAGGCAGATCGTTGGGCGTTCGAGGCCAGCCTCGTCTACAAAGCCAGTCAAGGACAGGCAAGGCTACACAGAGAAACCCTGTTTCAAAAAGAACAGCCAGTGTTCTTAACTGCTGAGCCATCTTTCCAGTCGCTAAATGTTTTAGCCCCTGCTTCAGATCTCTGATTTCTTCCCTCTCCTTCCTGCCTCCCTCCCTCTTCCTTCCGCGGTAGACTGAGTTCATGGCCTCATGTATGCCCAGCACGCGCTCTACCACTGGCCTATACACCTGAGGCCCAGCCCTGGCTTTGTTCTTTTCTTTCTTCTCTTCCTTTGTTCTTCCCTTCAGTTTCTCCCTATTCTCTTTGTTCCCTTCCTGGTCCTAAGGATGAAACACCCCAGGCAGGGCCTTCCATGTGCTAGGCACACACCCTACTGCTCCACATCCTCTGCCCTCTTTACTGACTTGTCCAGGCTTGCCTTGAGTTCACCCTGTGGCCCAAGCAAGCTTTGAAAATCCAGTCCCCCTGCCTCAGCCTCCTATCTAGCTGGGGTTACAGACCTGTACCAGCAAGCCCAGGCCCAATCTTGTTTTCTTGTTTGGGGTCTCATTCGCTCATATAATTCGCTTTTTCAGCCTTTGCCCTACTCCCCTTGGCAGCCTCCTAGTCGCTTTATTTTACAGATTCACATATCTGTGTAACCTAATTCATATGTAGTCTTCCCCCTACATTTATACTACACATGATAGCATATGTGATACCCTAGCATGTAGTCTGTTTTTTTGAGTGTTCAGTAACATGCTGTGGGGGTATTTTTCACTTCACTTTCTGCTTTCACTTGAGTCTTTTTGGTATTGTTGTGGTTTTTTTTTTGAGACAAGGTCTCTCTGTGTAGCCTTGGCTGTCCTGGACTCACTTTGTAGACCAGGCTGGCCTCGAACTTACAGTGATCTGTCTATCTCTGCCTCTTGAGGACTGGGATTAAAGGCGTGCGCCACCACGCCCGGCTTCCCTTGAATCTTATCATGCACGATGGTTTGTGTGGCCCATCTTCCTGGTAAATGTTTAGGATGTCCAGCTTTCCGTTTCTGGGCAGGTGCAGAGAAGGATGACCTGTCCTGTGGATGGGCTCCACCCTCAAGGATGTCCTGAGGAGCCCCAGCCTCAGTGACTGCTGCTTGGCAGTGGTACCTGTTCCCAAGGAGCCCCTGAGCACCTTAGGAGGCTTCCCAGACATCAGGACATGGAGATCCCTGAGCCTCTCAAAGACAACTAGGATCAGATCCCATACTTGTCCTGAGGACACGTAAACAAGGCAGAGAGTCAACAGCCCCTCCTCTACTTCTGGGGGGAGGAGGTGCTGTCATGTGGGTGGTCTGCCGACACGTGGGCCTAGGGAAACTTGGACAGTGTAGGTTAGGAGAAGCCATGAGTATGTGTGCCTCTGCTGGGGAGGGATGGAGGCCTTGGTGCCGTTGGTCAGAACATTTCTTGGCTCTTCTTTCAGGCTATTCAGCAAGGGACCATCAGGTGCAACTTTTCTGGGGTTGCGTTGGGTGACTCCTGGATCTCCCCTATAGGTAAGTTTGGGATTTTTACTCCTCTCTCTTTCTCTCTCTCTCTCCCCCACCCCCTCAGCCTTGGCTGTCCTGGACTCACTTTGTAGACCAGGCTGGCCTCGAATTCACAGCGATCCGCCTGCCTCTGCCTCCCAAGTGCTAGGATTAAAGGCATGTGCCACCCTGTCCCTTTCTGTGACTTTGGACTTAATGTGTGACTTTTCTGGGGAAACATAATGAAAGCTCTATTTGCCTCCAGTACCGAGACTGAAGGGTTCCATCCCAGTTCTGCTGGGTGGGCCAGGGAGTATATGGGTGTTACCTACAGGACCCTAGATGCCTCTTACACAACAGTTCACTGAAAAGTTGTATCTTTAGACAATTAAAAAAATTTTTTTGAAGCAGGGCACACACCTTAATCCTAGCACTCAGGAGGCAAAGGCAGGTGGATCACTGTAAGTTTGAGGTCAGCCTGGTCTACAAAGTGAGTCCAGGACAGCCAAGGCTACACAGAGAAACCCTGTCTTGAAAAACAAAACAAAACAATTTTTTTTTTTTTTTTGATGAGCTGGAGAGATGGCTCAGAGGTTAAGAGTGCTGGCCGTTCTTCCAAAGGTCTTGAGTTTAATTCCCAGCAACCACATGGTGGCTCACATCCATCTATAATGAGATCTGTGTCCTTTTCTGGTGTGTGGGTATACATGCAGGCAGAACACTGTATACATAATAAATAAATAAATCTTTAAAAAAATTTTTTTAGGGGGCAGGTTCTCTTTTGCCTTGGCTCTCCTGCGACTTACTATGTAGACCAGGCTGGTCTTAAACTCACAGAGATCTAGCTGCCTCTGCCTCTGAAGTGCTGGGATTAAAGGAACGCACCAAATACACCAACCCAGGCAATGTTTAAAAATTAGTGTTGATGCCTTTAATCCAAGTACTCGAGAGGCAGAGGCAGGTGGATCGCTGTGAGTCTGAGGCCAGCCTGGTCTACAAAGTGAGTCCAGGTCAGCTAAGGCTACACAGAGAAACCCTGTCTCAAAAAACAAAACAAAACAAAAAACCAAAAAAAAAATTAGTGTTGAGAATGAGAATGATGAGGGTAATGGTGTGTGTATGTGTCTGTCTGTCTGTCTGTCTGCCATGGTGCATATGTAGAGTCACAGGACAACTTTGTGGAGTTGATTCTTCTACATTTAGGGGGGATCATGGGGTTTGTGCAGAAAGTGCCTTTACCCTCTGCCCCATCCTGCTGGTCCTGCAGGCAGTCTTTAACCTCGTCTAGTTTAGTACCTAAGATTATGTATAGTGGGGCAGTAGACCCTAAAGGAAGAGTCTACTGAAGAGTGAGTGATCTCCTTTCTTCCCTAGATTGCTCTATTATCATGGACCTAGCTATCTGCTGCATAGTTCTACTTATTTTGTTGCCTTGACAATGGTTCAAGGTCTCTAATAGGTCACTCTGCTCATTAGTGCTGACCATGTCAAGCCTGGGAGAAACAGCCAGCCATTCCACAGGGCAATGCTGTCCAGATGAAGTATAGCAGAAATTTCTTGGAGAAGAAAGCACATCACAGAAACCATTCAAAGACGGGGGTGGTGGTGGCGCACGCCTTTAATCCCAGCACTCGGGAGGCAGAGGCAGCGGATTGCTGTGAGTTCGAGGCCAGCCTGGTCTACAAAGTGAGTTCCAGGACAGCCAAGGCTACACAGAGAAACCCTGTTTCAAAAAAACAAAAACAAAACAACAAAAATAAAAACAGAACGCATTCCTTCACCCCAAGAGCATCCAAGATAACTAGAAATGAAGTGGCATTGGCATAGCTTCCACCACCAAGCTAAGTTCTCTGCAGTGATTTTCCCAGCAAAAGAATCTTTAAGTTGGGGGCTGGAGAGATGGCTCAGTGGTTAAGAGTACTGTGTGCTCTTCCAAAGGACCCTGGTTCAACCCAGCAACCATATGGCAGCTCACAACTGCCTGTAAAACCAGTTCCAGAGATTCTGACATCCTCACACCAATGCACATGAAATAAAATAAAAAAAAGAATCTTTAAGTTTACAGCAGGAGACGCTGAAGACACTAAGAGGGATGATGAAATACCCCAGGCGTGGTGAGTGGCCTCGTAAAGGGCAGACCCAGTTCTGTGTGACTCAGCCCAGGGTGACTCTGTGTCATCAGCGTGTCCCCACTGGCATCGGCTAGAAGAGCATCTGCAGTGGCCCATGGTGGCGAGGGAACTCTTGAGGTGTGCACTTTCGTAATTCTTTGGGAGCACAGACAGGAGTGGCCTATCTCGGCCACAATCAGGGTGTGGCTTCAGGCACCTGAATCTATCATCTTGGCCAGGTTAACTCTCTTGGGTTTCCTCAACTGCAGCATGATAGCCACTTAGAGTAGTGTAGTTTGTTGTTGTTGGGAACTGTTCTGTGTAGTAAACACAAACTTTTTGATCAGGTGTGCATGGGCCCGGGTGATATGTGCCAGATGTGGTGTATTAATATGTGTGTGCAAGTGCCTGTGCCCATCCCTATATGTATAAGCCAGAAGAGGGCATCAAATGTCTTTATCACTTTTTCTGCCTTATATCTTTTTAAAAAATCTTTTGAGAGTTTATTTTCATTTCATGTAAAAGGGTGTTTGCCTGCATGTATGTCTATGTACCTACCATGTGCATACAGTGCCCTCAGGGGTACAAAGAAGGCATCAGATCCTTTGGGACTGGAGTTTGAGGTGATTGTGAACCACCTGATCTGGGTGCTGGGACTCAAATTTGGTCCTCTGGAAAAGCAGCAAGTGCTCCTAACTACTGAGACATTCTACTCCGCCAGACCCCAACCTTATTTTTTTTTTAAGTTAGGGTGTCTCCTTCAAGCTGGATCTAGGCTGGTAGCCAGTGAGACCCAGCAATCTTCAGTTTCTGCCCCAACACAGTTCTGGGATTATTGACAGGTGTAACCAAGCCTGGCCTTGTATTTGGGTTTGGGAGATTCGAACTCAGACCCTCACACTTGTGCAACAAGCCCTCTTACCTACTTGAGCCTTCTTCCCAACTCCCATTTTTGGACATTTGTAGCATCCCCATCCCATCCTCTGGTCAGGAGATGCCAATGGGCTCTCTCTCAGTGTGACAACCAAACATGTCTTCAGATACTCTTTTGGGGGCTAAATGACTCCTGCTTGGAGGGTTCTAAGCAGCAGAGTGACTTTCTCAAATGCGCTCAGTCCATGGAAGTCCTTGATACTTTGTCGGCACCCTTCAGTAGCTTGTGTCTGACCTGGTGGGTATGTAGTATTGTAGACCTGCCCCAGCCACTCACTGTGTTCCCTGAGGTAATGGTAACGGTAATCATTTGTGTCTCTGTCTGTCTCTCTGTCTGTCTCTGTCTGTGTGTCTCTCTCTGTCTCTGTCTCTCCCTGGCTTTTTGAGACAAGGTTCTCTGGGTAGCCTTGACTCTGTAGACCAGACTATCAGCAAACTCAACAGAACCACCTGCCTCTGCTTCCCAAGTGCCGGGAGTAAAGGCGTGCACCACTACGCCCAGCTCTTACTCAACTTGAAGTCTCTTGGAGCTGTTTGCTTCCCTTGGTGCCCTTAGTAGCTTCTCTGCCTGTTTGCAGAGTACAAATGAGCTTAGGCAGGGTAGCCACAGACACAGGAGCTATCGTCACGTTAGTATCCTTCCTAAAGTACACTGGCAGAAGCAAAGATCTCCACACCGGAGGAGCAAGTAGATTGCAGAATGGCAGTGTGAGGGTGGGGAAATCTTTGTCACTTGTCAGGAAGCTAGATGGCTGCAGAGGCAAGCCTCCAGCGCACACCCACCTCCTGCCTGTGTGGTGTGTCAGAAGCATCTCTGCCAAGGACACTCTTTTGGGCAGTCAAATCAGATCACCACGCCAGTGGCAGGAAGGCCCGGCCCTCATCCCATCTTCCACCTGCTGAGATGCCCTCTATTGGATACTAGGGGCCTCTGGAGTATTTACCCCCAAAGTCACTGTCTTTCCGGCTCCTGTCTCTTTGTGCTTTGAAGGGAAGCGAGTGGGGGTGGTCTTCGGGAAAGACATAGCTAATATGTACATATTTGGTTTTCTTTAGATTCAGTGCTGTCCTGGGGGCCTTACCTGTACAGCATGGTGAGTAGGTGGGGTCTCCTGCGTGGTGGTGATGGTGGTGGGGATACACCACAGTCCTACTGATTCCTTTGTTCTCTAGGGGCAGTGTCTTAGTTGTCTTTATTACCGGAAGCTGGCAGGAAGCAACTGGGTGGCAGAAGGATTTGTTTTGGTTTACAGTTGGAGAGGGTGTGGCCGGTCCTCATCCCGCCTCCCCCCCCCCCCACATACAAGGAAGACATAGTAGCTGGGATGGGAGGCTCCCTGCCTGTATCTGGGTGGATGAGGGAGCAGAGAGAGGAATGCTGGCACTCCTCCGGCATTCCTTTCCCCTTTATGTTCAGCCTAGGACCCTAGTCAAGGGTTGTCTACACTCACACCTCACAGGCACACCCGACATCAGGCCTCACTGATTGATGCCCTGGGGATTTCTTTTTGAAAAATCATGGGGCTGGAGAGATGGCTCAGTGGTTAAGAGCACTGACTGATCTTCCAGAGGTCCTGAGATCAATTCCCAGCAACCACATGGTGGCTCACAACCATCTATAATGAAATCTTCTGGCCTGCGGGTGTATATGCAGGCAGAGCACTGTATAAATAGTAATAAATAAATAAATCTTTAAAAAAGGAAAAAGAGGGGGCTGGAGAGATGGCTTAGTGGTTAAGAGCACTATCTGCTCTTCCAATGGTCCTGAGTTCAATTCCCAGCAACCACATGGTGGCTCACAACCATCTATAATGTGACCTGACACCCTCTTCTAGCCTGCAAGTGTAGATGCAGACAGAGCACTGTATACATAATAATAAATAAATCTTAAAAAAAAAGAAAGAAAGAAAAGAAAAAGGAAAAATCATGTGTGTGCGTGCGTGCGTGCGTGCACACGCGCGTTGTTGAAAATCAAATCCTCTTATGTGCAGAGCAAGCACTCTGCCAGCTGAGCTTAGCCCCAGGTGTGGTCCTGTCAAGGATTCTTCTGTTCTTGAGGCAGGATCTCATGGATCCTATAGCTTCTTGCTTACTCCACAACCAAGCTACACCCCTCCCCCCAAAACCTGTGTAGACCAGGATGACCTAAAACTCACAGAGATCCGCCTATCCTCTGTCTCCATTTCAGCCCAACACACCACCTTAAATTCTCTTGTTCTTATAAGACCTTTAGGATAACCCCCCTCCCCTAAAGCTGAAAGGTTGTGGTAAACCTAAACCTTCATTTGCCTACTCTCTTGATTCATTTAACAGTCTACTCTGTCTCTTCCATCGATAAGTATATGACTTGGGGCTGGGGCTATAACTTGGTGGTAGAATGCCGCCTAGAAGGCCCAGGGTCCTGGGTTCGATCCCCGGCACCTCTCTGAGGCTCGTCTTTTCCCTTCTCTCTCTTGTTCTTCGCCTGCTACAGCAGCACCAGATCCACGCTCCCTAGTCCATCAAAAAGTTTTTGTCCTCCATTTATCTTCCAGTCTCTCCTTGACGACAGAGGCTTGGCTGAGGTGTCCGGCATTGCAGAGCAAATCCTCAGTGCTATAGACAAAGGCTTGTACAAGGAGGCCACTCAGCTGTGGGGGAAAGCAGAGGTGGTCATTGAAAAGGTAAAAGACTGGGCTCGGGGCTAGCAGGACATGGCTTTCCCCCCGGGGCGGGGGTGGGGGGTGGGGGGTGGGGGGAAATGGGACCTGAGGTTGATGTTGTGAGGATCCGCCTATCCTGGGTCTCCCACAGATTTAGAACTACTTTCATGGTGAATGATAAACCTACAGGGTCTTAGCAATGGCATAGTGGCCCTTTACAGGGTCACAAAGCTTTCTAGGCATTAAACAACCTTCTTGTCCCTGATTGAATGTTGGGATTCTATAAGAAAGAATGTCTGGTGGCCCCATTGTAGTGGTACATGGGTGTGATATCTCAGCAGTCGGAGGTACAGACAGAAGGATCAGAAGCTCGGGGTCACTTGAGCTACATAGTAAGTTTAAGGTCAGCTTAGGCTACATGTGACCCTTATTCAAAAACAAAACAACAACAAAAACCCAACAAACAAACAAAACTATGGTCCAGTGGCTTAGTATGATAGTGTACACCTGTAATCCATTGGAAGAAGCAGGAGGACCAGGGGTTCCGGGCGATCTTCAGCTACATAGCTTGTTTGAGGCCCCACCTGCACAACATGACATAACATCTCCAAACATCGAAGGGAAGAGACCGCCTTACTTCAGATAGTTTTTGTTTTGATTTGTTTTTCCAGACAGGGTTTCTCTGTAATTAGCCTTGGCTGTCCTGGACTTGCTTTGTAGACCAGGCTGGCCTTGAACTCACAGAGATTGCCCTGTCTCTGCCTATCTAAGTGCTGGACTCACAGGTGTGTGCTACCACTCCCAGATCAACAATATGGTTTCTTTCTTTCTTTCTTTCTTTCTTTCTTTCTTTCTTTCTTTGTTTTTGTTTTTGTTTTTTGAGACAAGGTTTCTCTGTGTAGCCTTGGCTGGCCTAGATTCACTTGATAGACCAGGCTGGCCTCGAACTCACAGAGACCCGCCTACCTCTGCCTCGCAAGTGCTGGGATTAAAGGCATGTGCCACCACACCCAGGAACAATATGTTTTCTTATTTGGATCCTTGTCAAGTAACATTCTTCCATGAAAGAAAGAGAAGATGGCCAAGAGGACATGCTGTCACTCCAGGCTCCCTGGTCATGGACACACAGGCCCTTGCATTCCATTATGCCAGGGCTTCCACGAGCTATGTGCCACAGGCGCGCGGGAGGGCACAGCTGCTGTCTAAGCCTTCAGAAGGGCTTTCTTACAAGTTCAGTAAATGTATACGCTTATGGTCATCCTCGGAAAGCCAAGTACCTTTCTAATTTGCATCTTTGATGGTGGACAGAGAAAGAAACCATCTGAACGCACTCTTTATTTCAGAACACAGACGGGGTAAACTTCTACAATATCTTAACTAAAAGCACTCCCTCAACTGCTGTGGGATCGGGCCTTGAATTCCTCCGGAGCCCCTTAGGTGAGTGTACCTTGCCACTGTTAGCCCCTGTCCCAGCCTCTATGTAAGACGACCTGCCCTGTTACTAACATGAGATCATCTATATAACAGAAACTTGGCTTCTTTTAACTGTAGCTTGCAGTGGCTGTAAGTATATTCACAGAGTTGCACAGTCATCACCACAATCCAGTTTTAGAATATCCCCATCATCCCCAAAAAGATCCCACACATCGGCTTGCAGTCACTTCTCCCTCCCACTGCCAGCCCCAGGCAGCTGCTTTCTGTCTGTCTGGGTTTTGGCTTTTATCAACATTCTATACAAATGGGATCATACAATAGCTTTTGCCGTCTTTTGATTTGTTTTTTGTTTTCAAGACAGGGTTTCTCTGTGTAGCCCTGGCTGTCCTGGACCTTCCTCTGTAGATTAGGCTGGCCTCGAACTCATAGAGATCCACCTGCCTCTGCCTCCCAAGTCCTGGAATTAAAGGCATTTGCCACCACCTGGCCTTCTATCTGTTTGTTGTTGTTGTTGTTGTTGTTACTTAGCATACTTAAACACGTGATTTTTAGCCAAAGGGCCAGGAAGTGATGAGAACCAACACCTTTTTGAGGTAGGAGGCTTAAGAATCATACCCAGGCTGGGCATGGTGGCGCACACCTTTAGTCCCAGCACTTGGGAGGCAGAGGCAGGAAGATCGCTGTGATTTCGAGGCCAGCACGGTCTACAAAGCGAGTCCAGGACAGCTAAGGCTACACAGAGAAACCCTGTCTCAAAATAATAATAATAATCATACCCAGGACCTAGTACACCCTAGCACCTGTTTTGCAGTTGAGCTGCACCACAGGGGAAGTAGTTTCTACTCACGGAACTGCAGTGTCAGGTCCCTGCAGGGCTGACCGGAGTGGTCTCTCAGCGGGCCCAGCTTGGCTTTGATTGTGAAATGCCTGAAACACTCCCTCGGTAAGGAAGAAACACACAGAGCTTGCCGAACACCCTTGTTTCCTCTTCTGAGCCAACTTCCTTAGTCCCTTCAGGGCAACCCCAGTGGCCCCAGCGTGCACGGAATACAGTTATCAGTATTAACGGATCCACTTTCAACCTGCTCCTGGCCTCCTTTCTCCTCTGCACCGATCAAAGTGGCATAGTTTCCTTTTCCAGGAAAAAAACCTCCCTCCATGGTGCCATCTTCCCCCTGTAGCTTGGGAAAGTAGTTCTCTGGGGTCCTGATCCCAGAAGCCCTTTTGACTCACTTTGTTCCAGTTTGCTTTTAGTTCGTCTTTGTCAGCGTCATGTGAGACACCTACAAGGAGATGCCTTGAGCCAACTCATGAATGGCCCCATCAGAAAGAAGCTCAAAATCATCCCAGAGGATTGCTCCTGGGGAGGTACCTAAGTTCACTAATCACTTCCCCTTTGTAAGAGGGGGAGGGGTGTGCGGACGGAGAGCCCTTAATTCATAGAATGGCTTTCCTTGGTGATGACGGTCTGTTGTACGGAAAATAACCTTACTCTCTGCGGCAGACGTAGAATCAGTCGGTGACGTGGCAAACGTGATTCAGCATGAGGAGCTGGCAGAGAAACGGGTGGGAAGAGAAGTGACATGTGACTGATTATGAATCGATTATTGTCGAAAACTTGATATGAGTGCATGGGAACTATTACAGTCTTTACCTTCATAACAGTGAAAAAATAAGAGTGGGGCATGGTAGTGTATGCCTGGAAATTCCAGTACTTAGGAGGCTGACACAGGACTTAGGAGCATCACAAATTTGAGGCCAGCCTGGGAATTTATCAAAATACTGTCTCTAAAATAAATAAATAAATAAATAAATAAATAAATGGCCAGGGAGATGGCTCAGTGGTTAAAGCCACTTGCCATCAACCTTGATGACCTGAATTCAGTCTCTGGGACTGACTCACATGCTGGAAAGAGAGAATGGACTCCCAGAAGTTATCCTCTGGCCTGGACCAGATGCACCACAGCATCTGCCTGTCTCCACCCCAACCCACCCATCAGTAAATAAATAGAATTTTTAAAAATTATGATAAAAATGCAACATGTAAGGCCACAGCTGGCCACAGTGAGATTTCTAGCCAAAGGTCCTTTGAAGGATATCAGACAGTCCACGTGCAATGGACAGGTTTTGGCCAGTTCCCATTGCTGGCCTTTCAAACATTGCTGCTAGATACAGTCTGCCACATCTGTGTTCTGCTCTGAAGGTCACAGTGTGGAAATACTTGAGTCTTTAGAGATCAAGTCCAGATTGAAACCTTGGATAAGTTCCTACTCAGTCCCATAGGGGCCTCTGAAGGAGTAGCGTGGCATTTGTTTGGTTTGCATCCAAGATACCTACCCCAAGACTACAAGGTCGGGAGGCCTCTTTCTCGGGTCACCCCTGCCCCCTTGTAGCTGCTCAGAACTATGTTTTGGCTTTTGCCCTGACTTCGTTAGGGGTCATGGGTCATTCCCCACACAGTCTGCATTGCTGGGGCTCACTCCTCATTCAGTATCTTCATGTCTTTTGTTTGTTTGTTTTGTTTTTCCAGACAGGGTTTTTCTGTGTAGCCTTGGCTGTCCTGGACTCCCTTTGTAGACTAGGCTGGCCTCTGCCTCCCGAGTGCTGGGACCACAGGCTTGCGTCACCACCCCCCAGCTTGTATCTTCACATCTTTGAATCAAATAAAAAGTCAGACTGTGGCATTAGATACTGCAGGAGGATGGGTATAATGACAGACATTTGTAGTCTCACTTCTCAGAAGGCTCCTTCCTTGACTCTGAGTTGGTCAGTCGGTCTGAGATCACTGTTGGCTTGTTTCACCTGGCTGTGTTCCTCAGCTTCTCTGAGCATCATTTACCCAGTTTGCCCAGGCTCCTTACCTTCCGGGGATGCTGATGGCAAAGTGGAAGCTGCTTCTGTAATATTTACCTAGCCTAGTGCCTGTCAGGTAAACGGATAAACATAATTGTCGTTCGCTATGATGTTGGGGCAGGTGGTCAGGCATGAGCAGGAGTCTGTGTTGTCTGCTTTCCTGCCTGGTACTGTTAGCAATTTGCCTTTCCTGGACCAAACTAACTCAGGCCCAAAGCACAGTGTAGTCCCAAATGGACCAGCTAAAGGGTTTCTGGGCCTCTGTCTCTGTTTGCTTCTGCAGATTTAAGCTTCTTATGGCACATGGCATGTCCTCTCATCACAAGCTCCTGAGCAAAGGGACAATGTGCGCTATTTTTATTTAATTTCCACCCAGCTATTGCTGACCGGTTGGTCACTTTGTGGCACACCTGTCATTCAGCCTTTGCTACCTAGGGACTTTTAGGTACCATACCTTAGGATGTTTGGACTGACAGATGCCCGTTCCGACCTGCTGACTCTTTTCTCCTTCTCTTTTTGTAGGCCAGGCATCATATGTGTTCTTAAGCATGGAAGAGGACTTCATGAAGCCTGTCATCAGCATTGTGGATGAGTTGCTGGAAGCTGGGGTCAATGTGACTGTGTATAACGGACAGCTGGATCTCATTGTGGACACCATGGGTAGGGCCCAACTCTGAGGGACACACAGAAGCAGTCATGGGTCAAGCTAGCAGGAAATGGCCTGCTAATGGAGACATTAGCCTTAGGGTTGGTGGCATTAAGGCCAGGAGGAATACCATTTCCTGCTACATCCATCCATCCCTGACTTTGACTCTTAAGGTACAACACATGAGAGAATTCTGGATCTTTCCAGTTTTGAGGTGCCTAGGTGTGATTAAAGAAAAGAATCTAGCTCTGAAAAAAAAAAAAAAAAAAAGGAAAGAATAATAGCTGGGCGTGGTAGTGCATGCCTATAATCCCAGCACTTGGGAGGCAAAGGCAGGTGGATCTCTGTGAGTTCAAGGCCAGCCTGATCTACCAAGCACATCCAGGACAGCTAGGGCCACACAGAGAAATCCTGTCTCGAAAAACCAAAAAGAAAAAGAAAAAACAAAAAAAGATAGAAAGAAAAGAAAAGAATAGTATCTAGCCCCCTCCTGCTGAAGTCTTCCTGGCTCTTGGCCAAATACACAAATACACTTCTTTTTTTGTTTCTTTGTTTTGTTTTGTTTTGTTTTCCGAGACAGGATTTCTCTGTGTAACCTTGGCTATCCTAGACTTGCTTTATAGACCAGGCTGGCCTCGAACTCACAGCGATCCTCCTGCCTCTGCCTCCCAGGTGCTGGGATTAAAGGCATGCAGCCACCCGGCTCAAATACACTTTTTAATTGAGGGAAAGCTTCGTCTTTATGGTGTTACAGAAGGCATTAACCACTAACCCCTAACAACGCTACCTCCAAGGCCCCAGGAGAATTGGTCTCTATAGAAAATCAAGCAGTGTCCCACAGCCCACAGCCTTGCCTGAAAGCCACCTGCTCCCTCTGATGGCAGTAGAGTCCTGTGGTGCCTAGGGACCAGTTCTTAGAACACACAGGTGTGCCTATTGGCCCAGGCCTGGGATAATAGCTACTGAGACAGGATGGTTCAAATCGCAAAACCAGGGTGAGCACCAGAGCAAGTTCTTTTGTTCTTTTTCTTTTCTTTTTTCTTTTCTTTTTTTTTTTTTTTTTGCTTTTTTGAGACAGGGTTTCTCTATGTAGCCTGACTTTACTAGAACTCTCTTTGTAGACCAGGCTGACCTGACCTCCAATTTATAGAGATCCACCTGCCTCTACCTCTGGGATTAAAGGCATGCACCACCGCTGCCCAGCGCAGCAAATTCAAGGCCAACCTGAAGCACTTGCAATTTATCAAGACAGTCTCTTAAAAAAAAAAAAAGCTTTTTGCCGAAAAGTGAAGAAGGAAGCTCCTGCCCCTCCTAAAGCCGAAGCCAAAGCGAAGGCCTTGAAAGCTAAGAAGGCAGTGCTGAAAGGCGTCCACAGCCACAAGAAGAAAAAGATCCGCACGTCACCCACCTTCTGGCGGCCCAAGACCCTGCGGCTCCAGAGTGCACCCAGAAGAAACAAGCTTGACCACTATGCCATCATCAAATTCCCCCTGACCACGGAGTCAGCCATGAAGAAGGCAGAGGACAACAACACAGTCGTGTTCATTGTGGACGTCAAGGCTAACAAGCACCAGATCAAACAGGCCGTGAAGAAACCCTACGACATTGATGTGGCCAAAGTCAATACCCGATAAGGCCTGACGGAGAGAAGAAGGCACATGTTCAACTGGCTCCTGATTATGATGCTCTGGATGTTGCCAACAAGATTGGGATCATCTAAACTGAGTCCAGCTGACTAATTCTAAATACACACTTTTTTCACCATAAAAAAATAAGAAATAAATAAATAAAATAAAATAATTAAAAAGACAGTGACATTTGAAAGTTTAAAAACAGGAGGCTGGAGAGATGGCTTAGAAGTTAAGAGCACTATCTACTCTTCTAGTGGTCCTGAGTTCAATTCCTAACAACCACATGGGGGCTCCCGACCATCTTATAGAAGAATCTGATGCCTTTTTCTGGCCTGCAGGTGTACATGCAGATAGAGCACTCATATACATAAAATAAATAACTTAAAAAAAAATAGCTGGGTGTGGTAGCCCACACCTTTAATCTCAGTGCTCAGGAAGCAGAATCAGGCAGATCTCTGTGGGTTCGAGGACAGCATGGTCTACAGAGTGAGTCCAGTACAGCCAAGGCTATGCAGAGAAACCATGTCTTAAAAAACCAAAAAAAAAAATAAATAAATTTTTTTTTCAAAGCCGGGCGTGGTGACATATGTCTTTAATGCCAGCACTCTCAAGGCAGAGGCTGGCCCGGTCTACAAAGAGAGTCCAGGATAGCCAGGGCTCTGTGTAATAGAGATACCCTGCCTTGAAAAACATAAATAAATAGATGAATGAATGAATGAATAAAAAGTTTAAAAACAAAAATAGCCAGCCTCGAGCTGAGCGGTGGTGGCACATACCTTTAATTCCAGCACTCGGGAGGCAAAGGCAGGCCTGGTCTACAAAGTGAGTCCAGGACAGCCAAGGCTACACAGAGAAACCCTGTCTCGAAAAACCAAAAAATAAAAAATAGCCAGCCTCATAGCTGTGGGATTTTTCATTTAGCCCAGGTATGGATGGGAACCTTTTAGAAAGGGGAACAAGATCCCAGGGATCTGAATGCACATTACATTTGGGAAACACTAAGTTATAAGAGCTAGATTTTTTTCCCCTCTGTTCCCGACTCCACCAAGCTCTTATAATGATACTGTGTCTTGTGCCCCTCACTAGGTCAAGAGGCCTGGCTGCGGAGGCTGAAATGGCCACAGCTGTCCAAATTCAATAAGCTGAAATGGAAGGCCCTGCACACCAACCCTAAGTCTTTGGAAACATCTGCGTTCGTCAAGTCCTATGAGAACCTATCTTTCTACTGGATCCTGAGGGCAGGGCATATGGTGAGCATCGGCCTTTTGTTATAGACTTAAGGATGGTGCCGTGTGGGAAGCCACGGTGGTTCATGCCTATTTCCACTGCTGGACTGGCCTTCAGAAAGAACTTCAGGCTTGGTGATATTTGGACTTTCTCTCTCTCTCTCTCTCTCTCTCTCTCTCTCTCTCTCTCTCTCTCTCTGTCTCTGTGTGTATGTGTCTGTCTGTCTTTATGTGTATGTGTGTGTGTGTCTGTCTGTGTGTGTGTGTGTCTGTCTGT
>OU015746.1:31372131-31392658 GCA_907169655.1 Acomys percivali
AAGAAGAAGAAGAAGAAGAAGAAGAAGAAGAAGAAGAAGAAGAAGAAGAAGAAGAAGAAGAAGAAGAAGAAGAAGAAGAAGAAGCAGCCAGACCAGGTGGCACACAGTTATAGTCACAATGCTGGGGAGGTAGTGTCAGGCAGCTCCCTGGGGCTTGCTGGCTACTCTACTCTACTCAGTGCATTCTAGACCAATAAGAGCCAAACCATGTCAGAAAACAAGATTTGAGACACAGAGATTGCTCCACAGTTAGGAGCACGTAGTGTTCTTTCAGAGACAGAGAGTTTAGTTCCCATTGGCTCACAACTGCCTTTCACTCCAGCTCAAGGAGATCTGGTGCCCTCTTCTGGCATCCATATGCACCCACATACACGAATGCATATACACATACATGTGTGAAAGAGAGAGAGAGAGAGAGAGAGAGAGAGAGAGATTGAGATTGATTCCATATAAACCATAAAGAACAAAATGACAGTCCTGAGGAATAACATTTGATGTCTTCTTAGCTTCATCTATATGTGTATCTGCACGTATACATACACCTACGTGAACATCCACACACATATATGCATGCACACACAGGGAAAAAGGGCCAAGAGGGAAGGTGCCAAACAGACAAGGATGGGGCAGCGTGCAGAAGAGATGACTCAAAACTTAAGAGTACACACTGTTCTCGTGGGGGACCTGAGTTCTATTCCGGGCATCCACACACAATGGGTAGCTTACAGTTTCAGTTCTAGAGAATCCAATGCCCTCTTCTGGCCTTTGTGAGCACCTTCATTATGCACATACCCAAATACAAACGTGTGTGTGTGTGTGTGTGTATGTATTTTTGTTTTGTTTTGTTTTTGAGACAGGGTTTCTCTGTGTAGCCCTGGCTGTCCTGGACTCATTTTGTTGACCAGGCTGGTCTCAAATTCCAGAAGATTGGCCTGCCTCTGCCTCCTGAGTGCTGGGATTAAAGGCATGCAGCACCACACCTGGCCATATACATAACTTATAAATAAAAAATATTTTAATTGGGGGAAGTGGGTTAAAAAGAAGTACAGGAGGCCAAGCATGGTGGCACATAACTTTTATCCCAGTACTCAGGAGGCAGAGGCAGGCAGATCTCTGTAAATCTGAGGCCAGTCTGGTCTATAGAGAGAGTTCCAGGACAGCTAGGGGTATACAGAGAAGCCCTTCCTTGAAAAAAAAAAAAGCATAGAAAGAAAGAGAGAGAGAGAAATCTAAAAGTAAAGAAAAGAAGCATTAAAAAAAAAAAAAAAAAGAAAGGAAAAGAAGCATAGGCCTGGAAAGATGGCTCTGTGGTTAAAAGCACTAGCTGCTCTTCCAGAGGTCCTGAGTTCAATTCCCAGCAACCACATGGTGACTTTAAACCATCTGTAATGGGATCTGATTCTCCTTCTTTTTTTTTTTTTTAATTTGTTTTTGTTTTTGTTTTTGAGACAGGGTTTCTCTGTGTAGCCCTCACTGTCCTGGACTCTCTTTGTAGGCCAGGCTGTCCTTGAACTTACAGTGATCCACCTGCCTCTGCCTCCCAAGTGCTGGGATTAAAGGCATGAGCCACCATGCCCAGCCTGATTCCCCCTTCTGATGCACATGAAGACAGATCACTCATATACATAAAATACATGAGTAATAATTTTTTAAAATTTCTGCAAAAGAAAAGAAGTACACATGATATTGAAGTATCCCCTTATTTGTTTATTATGTTAAGGATCAAACCCTGGGCCCAGTGTGCATTGGGCAAGTTCTCTACCACTGAGCTTCCTTCTTTCTTCTTTTCCTTTGTTTATTTATTTATTTATTTATTTATTTATTTATTTATTTATTTATTTAATAAAGATTTCTTTATTTATTATGTATACAATATCCCACCTGCAAGCCAGAAGATGACACCAGATCTCATTATAGATGGTTGTGAGCCACCATGTGGTTGCTGGGAATTGAACTCATGACCTTTGGAAGAACAGTCAGTGCTCTTAATCTCTGAGCCATCTCTCCAGCCCCCTTTGTTTTTTTTTTTTAAACAGGGTTTCCTCTGTGTAGCTCTGTCCTAGAACTCACTCTGTAGACCAGGCTGGCCTCAAACTCACAGAGATGCCCCCTGCCTCTGCTCCTGAGTTCTGGGACTAAAGGTGTGTACCACCACTACCTGCTGCCTGGCAAGTTTTCCCTTTCTTTCTTTTCCTTTAGAGACATCTCCCAAGTGCTGGGGACCCAGACATGCAGCATCATTTCAGGCTTGAGGTGGCTGTTTTCCTGGTCCTTCCCTAAATCTGCTTTGGACACCTCAGCACAAGTGTCTGAGGAGCTGAGTTCTAGTCTAGACCTGGTGATGGGGACATGGGTATCCCTTGGTGAGTGTGAGATATCTAACAATAAGTTAAGTAGCGGCTAGAATTGTTAGGGAAACGTCTAGGGACCTTCAGTGCAGATTGCACCCCGCCCCTCATTGTGTTTGTGTGTTGCTTTTGCTGTTGTATGTCTCCCTCAATTGCTCTCACACTATTTCTTGAGACAAGGTCTCTCACCGAACCTGGAACTCCCAGATTCAGTGAGGCTGGCTGGGCAACAAGACAGAGAGAGTCTCCTATCTCTCCCTCTCTGACAACTGGGATTACAGATGCTGGGGGCTGGGGATTAAATTTGGGTCCTGGTTTTTATCCATTGAGCCCCAGCTCCCCTGCCTCAGAGATGGGGTCTTATAAACCCCAGGATGGCCTTAATCTTCTTTCTCACTGTCCGGATTCCACCTCTGAAGCGCTAGGTGTGGTCCTCCTGGTTTCTGTGGTGCTGGGGATGCAACACAGGCTTCAGGCCTGCTGAGTGAACACTCTACCATCTGAGTTACCTCCTCAACCCAAGGGCTCTCTTTTTCAGAGAAACAGGACTTTAAAGTGTTTGTGGTTCAGCAAATCTCTCACACAAGGTGGATCCCCAGCCTGGCTTACCATCATGTCCTTCATGTGAGTCACACCTAAAATAAACTCTGAGTTGGAGAGAGTTTGCTGTTTGACACAGCAAGCGCCCAGCAGGTGGAATTTGGCTTTCCCTAAAAGAGTTGCTGGAGAACAAAATCCGAGTCTCAGTATAGTAGCAGCTGCCCTTGGGATCACCACAGAGCAAGGAGCAACATGTACCAAAGGATGAGGGAAGCTCCTTCCCAGGATCTGTATATAATGATGAATTATACTGACACAGATTCCCTTGCAAGACCCAGTCCAAAAAAAGAAAAGAAAAAAGAAAAGAAAAAAGAAAAGAAAAACAAGCAGAGAGTAGGCTGAGGAGATGGGTGAGTGGTTAAGAGCCCATGCTGCTCTACCAGAGGACCTGAGTTCAGATCCCAGCATCCATGTCAGGAGGCTCACAACTGCCTGTAACACCAGCTCCCAGGGATCTGGTGCCCTCTTCTGACCTCCATGGCCACCTGCACTCATGTGCACATACCCATACCCACACATACATAATTAAAAGGTACATTTATCACATATATATGTATATATACAAACACATACATACATACATACATATTGGTTTTTCAAGACAGGTTTTGTTTGTTTAAAGATTTATTCGTTTATTATTTGTACCATATTCTGCCCGCATGTGTGCCTGTATGCCAGAAGAGGGCACCAGATCTCACGATAGATGGTTGTGAGCTACCATAAGGTTGCTGGGAATTGAACTCAGGACCTTTGGAAGAACAGACAGTGCTTACTCTTCCTTCCTTCCTTCCTTCCTTTTTTTTTTTTTTTTTAAGATTTATTTATTTATTAAGTGTTTTGCCTTCATGTACACTTGCACACCAGAAGAGGGTACCAGCTCTCATTATAGATGGTTGTGAGCCACCATGTGGTTGCTGGGAATTGAACTCAGGACGTTTGGAAGAAGCAGGCAGTGTTCTTAACCTCTGAGCCATCTCTCCAGTCCCTTCCTTCCTTTCTTTATTACTTTTTTGAGACAAGGATTCTCTCTGTGTAGCCCTGGCTGTCCTGGAGTCACTCTGTAGACCAGGCTGGCCTTGGACTCACAGAGATCCGCCTGCTTCTGCCTCCAGAGTGCTGAGATTAAAGTCGTGTGCCACCACTCCTGGCTGCCTCTGTTGTTTTACAGAAAGAAAATCATCTGAGAGATGGCTCAGAGGTTAAAAGCACTGACTGCTCTCCTAGAGGTCCTGAGTTCAATTCCCAGCAACCACATGGTGGCTCACAGCCATCTATAATGTGATCTGATTCCCTCTTCTGTCCTGCAGGTGTACATGCAGACATAGCACAGTATACATAATCAATCAGTCTAGCTGGGTGTGGCAACTCACATCTTTAATTCCAGCACTGGGGAGGCAGAGGCAGGCCGATCACTGTGAGTTCAAGGACAGCCTGGTCTACAAAGAGAGTCCAGTACAGCCAGGGCTCTGTGTAACAAAGAAACCTTGGCTCAAAAAACCAAAGAAACAAACAAACAAAAAAGCATAAAAAAGAGGAAGAAAGAAAGAAAGAAAGAAAGAAAGAAAGAAAGAAAGAAAGAAGGAAAGAAAAGCTACTAGCAAAGAGAGGCAGAGAAAGCACCCAACTGATCTTCTCAGCTGATGTCCCAGAAGGAAAAAGCCCTTCCTTCAACTCTGTGTCCCTCCTTTCTACTTCCTGTGTGTCTTTCTATCCATCCTTGGAACTTCCTCTCACTCTCTATGGTTTTTCCCCCATGTTCACTTCCTGTCAATCTGTTTGCTTGCTCTGCCTCTTGACCTAGGGTTAACTTTATTTAAGCCTGTTTACAGAAATCTCTTGGATTGCTGGGTGGTGGTGCCTTTAATCCCAGCACTCAAGGGAGGCAGAGGCAGGTGAATTTCTTTGAGTTTGAGGCCAGCCTGGTCTACAGAGTGAGTTCCAGGACAGCCAGGGCTAAAACAGAGAAACCCTGTCTTGAAAAACCAAAACCAAAACAAAACAAAACAAAAAAGAAAGAAAAGAAAAAAGAAAGCTCTTGCATTGAAGGTGTGCTCTAGGTTTGAGCCACACCACAAGTACTGGTTTACAGTAAACCACAGGCTCAACAAAGACTGAGCCATATCATGACTAGAAACAGGTTTTTACATTTTTATTTATTATTTATTATGTATACAGTGTCCTGTCTACACACCAGAAGAGGGCGCCAGATCTCACTATAGATGGTTGCGAGCCACCATGTGGCTGGCGGCTGGGAATTGAACCCATGACCCCTGGAAAAGCAGACAGTCCTCTAAACCTCTAAGCCATTTCTCCAGCCCTAGAGACAGATTTTCACAGTTCACAATCCCAGGGTTCACAATGGGATCAAATATCCTACATCCCGCCTTGGCTTCCCATGTACTGGGACCAATCCCAGATAGAAATAATTTTTAAGGTAGTTAAGGTAAGGCTCTGTTTGGGGCTTTAAACCAACCTCAGAGATGATGGGAGGGATCTGAAGCCAGTCTGTGTCCTTGGGAAGGTGTGCGGGTGGGTCAGGGTAGCTGGGCCGGGCGGTAGGTACTTACACTGTTCTGGCTCCTTGAGAGTGCCACGCTGGTTTTATTCCATCTCACTCTGGTTAACTTGGAGTTTTTAATGTATTTTTTCTGAGAAAAAAAGACTCATTATATATAATCTTAGCTGTCCTGAAATTCGTTGTGTAGCTAAGACTGGTCTTAAAGTTGCAGCAATCCTCTTGCCTCTGTCTCATGGTGAAACCTCTCTTCCCCAATTCCCTTCCAACCCCAACCAACTGCAGCAGCAGCATTCTTAGTTCTTAAACTTCAGGGGTCAGGGTAGGGTCGGGGAGAGTCACCACAGCAGGACAAAGGCAGAGCAAGCAGCCGGAAGTTTAGAAGTTTATTTTCATTATTATTATTTTTTTTCGAGACAAAGTTTCACTGTGTAGCCTTGGTTGTCCAGGACTGGCTTTGTAGACCAGGCTGACCTTGAACTCACAGCCATCCGCCTGGCCTGCTTCTGCCTCCTGAGTGCTGGGATTAAGGACATGCGCCACCACACCCAGCTAGAAGTTTATTTTTTAGCAAGAGAGAAAGCAAAAGCAAAGAGGCCGTCCTCCAGAGTGGGGAGGGGCAGCGCTGAGCAGCAGTAAGAAGAGCTGTCTCTAGAATCTGGACTAACTCTTGGTCCATCATTTCTCCTCCCCTTGACACGCCCCCCACCCCCACCCCCACTGGGGGGGGAGCAGACTGGGGTCACCTTCTTGGAAGCTTTCTTAGAAGCTATTCTTACCCACAATTTAATCTGTTACATTTAAATGCAAGAGTATGTATACAGGGGGCTGAAGAGATGGCTCAGAGGTTAAGAGCACTGTCTGCTCTTCCAGAGGTCCTGAGTTCAATTCCCAGCAACTACATGGTGGCTCACAACCATCTATAATGTGATCTGATGCCCTCTTCTGGCCTGCAGGTGTACATGCAAGCAGAATATTGTATAATTAAAAAAAAAAAAAAAAAAGAGTAAGTATACAAATGTAACTATCCATGGAATTGAGACATTTACTTGGGGAAAGGGCAGCAGTCCCTTGAGGTTCTCCTCAGCAGCCAGGAGTGCATAGCCTGCCAAGACTAGTTTTGCTGTAACCACCCCTCCACTCCCCTCCCCCACACCCCCACCTAGGGCCCTATCTTTTCACTTATCTAGTTAGCTTAGCTGTTTTATATTATAGTCCAGCTTCTAGCCCTCTTTTTTTAATCTTCCCCAATGTTCCTGACCATGCCATGTTCTTGAGAGTTCCCCCACCATCTCCACTTCTTTCTGTGTTAGGTATATGCCCACTGTACACATGGGTGCAATGTTCCTGCACGTGCACAGAGGCCTTTGAGTGTTGTCCATCACGCCCTGTCTTATTCCTTTGAGGCAGGGTCCCTCAAGGGACCTGGGGCTCACACCTTTTCGGCTAGGCTGGCAACTAGCAATCCCCAGTGATCCTCTTGTCTCTGCCCACCTCAGTACTGGAGTTACAGTTGGCACATCCAGGACCATGCCTGACTTTTTACACGGTTGCTGGGACCCAAGCTTCAGTCCTCAGGCTTTCACGGCAAATACTCTTTTCTTTCTTTATTTATTTTTTATTTTTTTTGGTTTTCCGAGACAGGGTTTCTCTGTGTAATCTTGGCTGTCTTGGACTCACTTTGTAGACCAGGCTGGTCTCGAACTTACAGAGATCCTCCTGCCTCTGCCTCCCGAGTGCTGGGATCGCCACCACGCCTGGAGTTCATGGCAAATACTCTTAAACACTCTCTCGAGACCACAGAATATGCCATACCATGCTTCACTGAGTTTAGCCTGGCGGATGACCAGCCTTCTGACCCACGACAGTGTTTCGTGTCTCCCTTTAGCAGGTGGTTCCTTGGGTGCCAGTGATGGCTGTGTGCAGCTGTGGGGTGTTTTAGGGCCCAAGGAAGCACTCTTCTGCTGTGGGGAGAGATGGAGTTGGGGCATGAAGGGATTCTTGTGGGGTTTTCCTTTTCCGATGGTGATGATAACTGAGCTCAGGGTGGTGCTTACTCAGCATCACTCTGCTGTTGACATATACCTCAAGTCCTATCACATCTGAACGTAATGCAAGGAACAATTACTTAGTAAGTGTGTCCCAGACTTTTTTTTTTTTTTTACTTTAAAAACTAAGTTTTAGCTGGGCGTGGTGGCACACATCTTTAATCCCAGCACTTGGGAGACAGAGGCAGGTGGATCGATGTGAGTTTGAGGCCAGCCTGGTCTACAGAGCCAAGGCTACATGGAGAAACCCTGTCTCAGAAAAAAAATAATAAACTTAAGTTTTAATTTTGCCAGGTGTGGTGGTGCACACCTTTAATCTCGGCCCTCAGGAAGAAGATCTTTGTGAATTCAAGCCCGACCCAATCTACATAATTAGCTGCAGGGCAACCGAGACTACATGGAAAGACCCTATCTCAAAAAGCCAAAACAAGAACAAATAAAAAAATTTAATTGTGTGTGTGTGTGTGTGTGTGTGTGTGTGTGTTTTACCTGCGTATATGTACACATACCATGTGCATGCCTGGTGATCATGGAGGCCAGAAGACGGCACTACGAACACTGGAAATGGAGTTGCATATGGTTGTGATCCATCATGTGAGTGCTGGGAACTGAGCCCAGGCCCTTTGTAAGAGCAGCAAGTGCTCTTAACCACTGAGCCATCTCTCCATAGTCACCCAAGTGTGAAACCCCACACTTAGAAGACTAAAACAGGAGGCACATTCAAATTCAAGGCCAGCCTGGCCTCCACAGTGAGTTTCAGGGCAGCCAGGGCAATGTACACCGTTCTAAAATTTACTGTATACTTCATTAATAAATTTGTTTATTTACTTACTTTCCATGTGTATTTGTAAGTGAGAGAGGAGTAGTGCAGAGATCATGAGGACAACTTTCCGGAATTAGTTCTTTCTTCCCTCAAACTGAGGTTTTTAGGCTTGGCAGCAAGTGTTTTTAGTCACTAAGCCATCTCAGTGATATATTGACCTATATATCAGCTATATATTGACCTATATAAAACTATATATCTACCCCTATATAGTTAGATTTTCTTTAAAAAAAAAAAAAAAAAAAGCAAAAGGCCGGGCGTGGTGGCGCACGCCTTTAATCCCAGCACTCGGGAGGCAGAGGCAGGCGGATCGCTGTGAGTTCGAGGCCAGCCTGGTCTACAAAGTGAGTCCAGGACAGTCAAGGCTACACAGAGAGACCCTGTCTCAAAAAAACAAACAAAAACAAAACAAAACAAAATAAAAAAAAAGCAAAGAAAAAGAAAAAGATCCCAGCACTTGGGAGGCAGAGGCAGGAGGATCTGTGTGAGTTCAAGGCCAGCCTGGTCTACAGAGAGAGTTCTAGGACAGCTAGAGCTGTTACACAGAGAAACCCTGTTTGGAAAAAACAAACAAACAAAAAACAACAACAACAACAAAAAAAACAAAAAAAGAAAAAAAGAAAAAGAAACTTAAATACACTAAAACAAATAAGCAAATAGATACAACAGAAGAAGATGAGAGAGAAAAGAGAGAGAGAGAAAAAAAGAAGATGAGAAGGAAGACTAGAGACAGGAGGAAGAGCAGAAGGAGAAGGTGTGGGGTCACAAGGAAGACCATTGTGATGTAGGACGGCTGTGACAAAGAGAAACCAGAGAAATTGGACACCATGAAAAGTCAAAATCTGTGCATCGAGAGCCCTGTCACAACCCCTCAAGTCCTTCCTTTCCAATCTTGGCCCAGCAAGATAGCTACCCCAAAAAGGTGGGGTGAGAAGAGGCTCTTCTACCACCAGTGAGGTGGTGACCCAAGAATACACCAGCACTCAAGCACATTCCACACACACACAGGCATGCACGCTCAAGTGTGAGAGAAAAACAAAAGAGAGAGGGAGGGAGAGAGAGAGAGGGAGGAGGCAGGAAGAGAGAGAAAGAAAGAGTATCAAAAAGTAAAAATAGATGGGTGTGGTGGCGCACGCCTTTAATCCCAGCATTCAGAAGGCAGAGGCAGGCCGGTTGATGTGAGTTCGAGGCCAGCCTGGTCTACAAAGCAAGTCCAGCATATCTAAGGCTACACAGAGAAACCCTGTCTTGAAATACTAGCAAACAAAAAAATAGACAAAAGAAGCCTGGCATGGTGACACATGCTTGTAATCCCAGCACTTGGAGGCAGAGACAGGCAGATGTCCATGAGTTCGAGGCCAGCCTGGTCTACAAAGTGAGTCCAGGACAGCCAAGGCAACACAGAGAAACCTTGTCTTGAAACCCCACCCTACCCACCCAAAAAAATAAAGACAAAGAAGTTGAATGGTGGTGGTGCACACTTTTAATCCCAGCACTCAGGAGGCAGAGGCAGGCAGATCTCCATGAATTCAAGGCCAGCCTGGTCTACAAAGTGAGTCCAGGACAGCCAGGACTACAGGAGGAACTCTGTCTGAAAAAACTGAACCAAAAAAAACCAAACAACAAATCCTGTCTCGAGAAAGGAAAAAAAAATGTGAACAGCTATTTCTCCAAACAAGATATCTAAATGGATCTGGTGAGATTGCTCAGTGGGTTAAGGTGCTTGCAACCAAGCCTGGTGGAGGTGAGCTGGAGTCCCAGAATCCATATGATGGAACAGGAAAACCAGCTCCCTAAAGCTCCACAAACTTTGTGTATGCAAGCATGAGCTCAAGGACACACACACACACACACACACACACACACACACACACACACACACGAAATAAACAGAAGTTTAAAAATCCTAAAACAAAAACCAAAACTCACACCTAAGTGGCCAATAAGCACAGGAAGATAGCTCAGCACAGTCCCTGGGAAGTGTGACCGCACCACACAGTAATTAAGACAAAGACTTCTAACTAAGAAAAACACAAACAGGAAAAAGCAGCTGCTCCTAAGGGGTCGGTGTAGTTGCTGTGAAACAGAGTGACAGTTTCCCAAAACGTTCGAAACAGAATTCTCACAAGATCCAGCAAGTTCGTGTCTGGTTTTACACTCCAATGTCTGAATAGGGTCATAAAAAGCTGTGTCCACCAGGTGTTCACTGCAGTGCTATTCTTCGTAATCCGAGTGACCATCCAGAGCCTGGATAAACAAAGTGTGCTTCTACTTACGGGAAGTACTTAGAATAATCAAAATCATAAAGATGGAAGCGGAAGAGGAGATGACTTGCTCAGTAGTTAAGAGCACTTGTTACATGGTTTTGGTTTTTTTGGGTTTTTTTTGTTTTGTTTTGTTTTTTTGTTTTTTTGAGACAGGGTTTCTCTGTGTAGCCTTGGCTGTCCTGGACTCCCTTTGTAGACCAGGCTGGCTTCGAACTCACAGCGATCCACCTGCCTCTGCCTCCCGAGTGCTGGGATTAAAGGCGTGCGCCACCACCGCCCGGCTCTGTTACATGGTTTTGAAGACTGGAGTTTGTAGTCTAGCACCTGGTAATAAGCCAGATGTCCAGCGCATGCCTGTAATCCCGGCTCCATGGTGTGTGAGGACAAGACGAACCACAGGAGTTTACTGACTGGCTTCTTAGCCTAACTGGGAAAACTCAAGAAGCCTGAGATCCAGGGAGAAAGACCTTGCCTCAAAGGACTAGTTGGAGAGTGGTAGAGGAAGACCCCAATACTCTCTGCTGGTCTCTACATGAACACATACGCTCTAAACCACACATAGACATAAACAGACAAACAAACAACAAATAAAAAGAAATAGAAGGATGGTTGTCAGGGTCTGTGGAAAAGGGAAATGGATTTTATTACCAAATGGCTATAAAGCTTCAGGTTTTGTTTGTTTGTTTGTTTAAGATTTATTATTTATACAATGTTCTGTCTGCATGTGTGACTGCAGGCCAGAAGAGGGCACCAGATCTCATTATAGATGGTTGTGAGCCACCATGTGGTTGCTGGGAATTGAACTCAGGACCTATGGAAGAGCAGAAGGTGCTCTTAACTTCTGAGCCATCTCTCCAGGCTAAGCTTCAGTTTTATTAGATGAAAAGAGCTCTGGACATAGATACTAGTGGTAATGGCACCAAAACTTCATGCGTGTATTTGACATAACTGAACTATACATTTATACGTAGTTAAGGTGGCTGGGTATAGAGTGGCGCACGCCTTTAGTCCCAGCACTTGGGGAGGCAGAGGCAGGCGGATCTCTGTGAGTTTGAGGCCAGCCTGGTCTACAAAACAAGTCCAGGACAGCCAAGGCTACACAGAGAAACCGTGTTTCAAAAAACAAAACCAAAAAACCCAAAAGGCCGAGTATAGTAGTATACACAAGCCTTTACTATTTGTGAGTTGTAGGCCAGCCTATCCTTCATAATGAGTTCCAGACACGCTAGGGTTACATAGTGTGACCCTGGTTCAAAAACAAACAAACAAAACACAACCCCCAATGGTTAAGATAGTAAAATTTAAGTTTTGCATATTTTATAATGAAAACATAATGGAAGCCAGATATCTTGGAATATTCCTGCAGTTCTAGCTCTCAGGAGAGAGTGGGGCAGATGGATTCTGTTTGAAAGCCAGGCAGGCTGCTTAGATCCTGTTTCAGAGAAAGAAATGGGGAGAAAGGGAGAGAGGAGAGAGCAGGGAGGGGGAATTTTAATTCCTACAGTGGAGAGAAGACAGTCAAATGATAAAACCGTATGTTTCTGGTTCTCACAAGGAGGCTTGGGAATTCAAGGCTGGTACTGGCTACATAGTGAACTCAAAGCCAGTGTGGCTGACTGAAACCCTGTCTGAAATAAAATAAAATAAAACAAAACAAAACAACAACAAAACAAAACAAAACAAAACAACAACAAAACCCAGAAAACAGCTGCTGGGGTCATAGCTCAGTAAACAGTGCTTGCGGAAGAAGCTTAAAGCACTGGGTTCCACCCTTATAACTGCACATAATGACGAGTGGTACCGGCCTTTCCCGCCAGCTCTCGGGAGATGGGGGAAGAAGGATCTGAAGTTCTAGGCCGTCCTCAGCGACAGGAGGAGTTTAGACAACCTCGGGAAAAGGCCTGCCTTCGAACAAAACCAAAAAAGTCTACTTACTTCCCTCTGCCAAAGTGACTTGTTGTTTTTTTTTTTTTTTTTTTGAGACAGGGTTTCTCTGTGTAGCCTTAGCTGTCCTGGACCCGCTTTGTAGACCAGGTTGGCCTCGAACTCACAGTGATCCACCTGTCTCTGCCTCCCGAGTGCTGGGATTATAGGCGTGCGCCACCACGCCCGGCCCAAGGTGACTTTTATTTATTTTTATTTATTCATTTTTTATAATTTTTGTTTGTTTGGTTGGTTTGTTTAAGATTTATTTATTTATTATTATGTATATAATGCTCTGCTTGCATATACTCCTGCAAGCCAGAAGAGGGCGCCATATCACATTACAGATGGTTGTGAGCCACCATGTGGTTGCTGGGAATTGAACTCAGGACCTTTGCAAGAGCAGGCGGCGCTCTAAACCACTGAGCCATCTCTCCAGCCCAAAGTGACTTTTAATCTAGCTACTTCAGCGTTTGCAAGCTCCAGTTTCTGTACTCCTGTGACTGCTGCTTGTGACTTACGGTTCTGCAGAAGACGGACAGTCTAGAGGATGTGCAGAGGGGCCCTCGGGATTAAAACGATGAGCGTGAAAACTAACCCGAGGTCAGGGAATCGACTGGAATCTGAGTGGCTAGAAACCTCGCAGCCCTCCCCCTCCACAGAAAGGCAGCGAGCCAGCTCGTGACTAATCCCCAGGAGCCTGCTTCCTGTCAGGTGTCTAGGAAGACACACCCAGTTCCTGGCCCTTCCTTCGCACACGCGAAAGTGAAAGGTTGTGTGGCTCTAAGGACAAACAACTGGTCACTCCCTCGAGGCTACCGACCAGCAAAGGTCCCTAGGGGAGAGAGAGTGTGTGAGTTAAGTGATAAAAACTTGGGGAACGAGAAAAGTCCGTTACCCACAACCCCGCCCCCACCCCCTTTTCCCTTTTAGTTTCCAAGCTTGAAGCAGTCAAGTTTTAAAAGAGTGAAAGGTGAAAAAAAGGGGGTTGAGGGATATGGTGGGAATGGGCTTAAAGGCTCAGCAGATAAAGGGTCATCATCAAGCCTGATGCCCTAAATTTGATCCCTGGAACACATATAGTGGAAAGAGAACCAGCTCCCACAAATTGTCCTCTCACATCCACAAAAGTACACAACACAATGAGTAAAATGTAATAAAAGACTTAATTGACACTTGAGACTGGCGTACACAATTGGGAGTCGTGGGCTTGAGACCTGTAGTCCAGGCTGGCTTCAAACACACACATGGGAGGCGATGTGGAGGCGGGGAGCAAGTGCGAGTGCAGTGTGAGGGGGGGGGGGGGACAGGGCGGGACAGCCAAAGCTACACAGAGAAACCCTGTCTCGACAAACCAAAAAAGAAAAAGAAAAAAAAAAAAAATTAACTTCTGAGGCTGTGAACTCGGTGACACCGGCTCTGAGCTGGAGGTAGAGACAGAAGGGTCTCCTGGGCTTGCTGGACCTCCAGCCTATATCCAGGTTTAGTGAGAGACCTTACCTCAACAGGACAGCAAATGTCCTCTGCCTTTCACAGGAGAGCACTGGTACATACACCCACACACCAGCTGAATATACACACAAACAAAACTTTAAAATGTTAATTATAAAAGTTGCACAAGCTGGGTGTGGTGGTGCACGCCTTTAATTCCAGCACTCGGGAAGCTGAGGCAAGGCGGATCACTGTGAGTTCGAGGCCAGCCTGGTCTGCAAAGTGAGTCCTGGACAGCCAAGGCTACACAGAGAGACCCTGTCCTGAAAAGCAAACAAAAAACTCAAAAACATGAGCTTTTATTTATTTATTTATTTATTTTGGTTTTTTTTTTGAGACAGGGTTTCTCTATGTAGCCTTGGCTGTCCTCGACTCCCTTTGTAGACCAGGCTGACCTCGAACTCACAGCAATCCGCCTGCCTCTGCCTCCCAAGTGCTGGGATTAAAGGCGTGCGCCACCACTCCCGGCTATTTATTTACTTTTTAAAAAATATTTTATTTAGTTTTAATCTATGTGCATTGGTGTGAAAAGTGTCAGATCTTGGAGTTACAGACAGTTGTGAGCTGCCATGTGGGTGCTGGGAATTGAACCCGGGTCCTTTGGAAGAACAGGCAGTGCTCTTAACCACTGAGCCATCTCTCCAACCCCAACATGAGCTTTTATAGACTCGCACATTTCACTTGGTCAAGGCCAATCTTGAAGTCTGGTTGTAAAATTCTCATTATGATAACAAAATGCATATTTTACTCTCTGTATATGCAAGCATAAAAGCTATTTTAAAAAAAAATTTCTCCTTCCAAAGTAATGTCAGTGTAAAATTAAATGCTAAATTTTCTGCCATGTTGATGCAATGGAAAATGGCAGTTGTGCAATTGTTAATTTGAATTGGATTGTGTTTTTTCAAGATATGCATTTATTCTGTCGGAAGGCTATGATAACCATTTTTCATGCTCACTATCTAATAAGCATCATAAACTCGATTTTCTCATTTAACTGCAGCTTTTATTAATGCGATTTTGTTCATATGCTAATGGACAGGTCAGGGCTGCTTTTGGCTTTCTGAGTTAAGAGTTTCTTATGAATATTTCTTTTTGATTGCTCTCATTGTTTTGTTCAGTATTTAAGTTCCCAAAAAATGAAGAGTGTAGGATTCTGCCTAGATTTCATTTGATCTTTTCAAACTGCAAGTCTGAAGATTTTGTTGTTAATTTTCAAAGGACTAGTAGTTAAAACTTCATTAAAGAATTAAGAAGACTCTGTTAGCAAATATGACATGGGTCAGGCTCAGCCAAGTTCAGCTCACTTTCACCATTTCTAGGTTCTGTTTTCTTTCTCTAGCGTGATCTTTTCTTTCTTTTGTATTTTTTCTTCTTTTCTTTTTCTTTTCTTTCTTTCCATCTTTTTGTTTTTGTCTTTTGATACAGGGTTTCTCTGTGTAGCCCTGGCTGTCCTGAACTCGCATTGTAGACCAGGCTAGCCTCGAACTCACAGGGATCCACCTGATTCTGCCTCCTGAGTGCTGGGATTAAAGGCGTGCACCATCACTGCCCAGCTCTCTAGCGTGATTGTGAGTGTGCTCCTTTCAAAAGCATTTAAACAAAACTGAAAATTATATTTAAATTTTTAGGAAATTTCAATCCTGTTTTACTAATGTTTTTATTAGCATTTATAATTTCACTGTGTTCCAAGAGCCTGAGAGAGGTGTGAGGGGGCAGAGTTGGAAAAATGGTGGTTCTGCATGGCTCAAGTTGGGTGGGAGGAACAACATCCGACGCTCTAATGGCACAGTGGGGTAGCTAGGGTTGACAACAATGAAGCATTTCAAAATAGCTGGGACAGATTTGAATGATTTTTAAAAAATATTTATTTATTTATTGTTATGTATACAATGTTCTGTCTGCATGTACACCTACAAGCCAGAAGAGGGCATCAGATCACATTATAGATGGTTGTGAGCCACCATGTAGTTGCTGGGAATTGAACTCAGGACCTTTAGGAAGAGCAGGCAGAGCTCTTTACCACTGAGCCATCTCTCCAGCCCATTGATTTGAATGTTTTTGTTGCTGTTTTTGTTTTGTTTTGTTTTTGCTTTTTTTATTTTTTGTTTTGTTTTGTTTTTGAGACACTGTTTTCTTTGCATCCTTGGACTCACTTTGTAGACCAGGTTGGCCTGAAACTCACAATGATCCATCTGCCTGTCTCTTCCTCCCTGAGAGCTGAGATTAAAGGTGTGTGCCACCACGCCCTGCTAGATTTGATTGTTTTTGGCACAAAGAAAGGAAAAACGACCAAGTGGTAAGTATGTTAGTGACTCTGATTTGATCACTACACATGGTACACACAGTGAAATGTCACACCGAACTCATAGACATTCACAATTATAATATGCCAATTAAAAATAAAAATAGAGCTGGGCGTGGTGGCACACACCTTTAATCCCAGCACTCAGGAGGCAGAGGCAGGCAGATCAGGCAAGGCTACACAGAAAAACCCTGTCTCGAAAAACCAAATAAAATAAAATAAAAATAAAAACAAAAATAAAAATAGAAAAGCAAAAGCTAGCCTTGGTGGCACATGTCTTTAATCCCAGCACCCAGTACTCAGGGAGGCAGAGGCAGGAGGATCTCTGTGAGTTCAAGGCCAGCCTAGTCTACAAAGTGAGTCCAGGACAGCCAAGGCTACACAGAAAAATCCTGTCTCAAAAACTAAAATAAATAAATAAATAAATAAAATTAATTAAAAAATAGAGGCCAGGCTTGGTGGCACATGCAAGTAATCTCAGCCCTCAGGAAGCAGAGGCAGGTCTGGTCTACATATCAAGTTTCAGGATAGCCAGCTCTTGTCTCAAAAATCAGGAGGTGGGCAAAACACTTGCTGTGCAAGCAAGCATGAGGTCCCAAGTTCTGATCCTTAGCATCAATATAAAAAAAGCCAAGTACCTCAGCCTGCATCTGTTACTCTAACTGAGGAGGCAGAGACAGATTGGTCCTAGGGGCTTGCTGGCCAGTCAGTATAGCTGAAACAATGACCGCTCTCCCAGGCTCACTGTTCTACCTGCTCTCAAAACACACTCAACATTGACTTCTGATGTCTAGATGCACGCACACACACAGAAAATATATTTTCATATTTGGGCTGGGGATGTTTCTCAGTGGTAGAGAACTTTCCTGAGATGTTTCAGGTGCCAGGTTTAATTCTTTTTTTTTTTTTTAAGATTTATTTATTTACTAAGTATACAATTTTTTGCCTGCATGTATATCTGCACACCAGAAGAGGGCACCAAAACTCATCATAGATGGTTGTGAGCCACCATGTGGCTGCTGGGAATTGAACTCAGGACCTTTGGAAGAGCAGGCAGTGCTCTTAAGCTCTGAGCCATCTCTCCAGCGCCCAGGTTCAATTCTTAACACCATAAAAAAAAAAATTACAACTCTAGAATTTAATATGCATCTCACTGCCGTTGTGTTTCTTTTTTTTTTTTTTTTTTTTACGATTTATTAATTTAGTATACAGTAGCATGTAGCACCTTTAGGCCAGAAGAGGGAACCAGATTCCATTGTAGATGGTTGTGAGCCATCATGTGGTTGCTGGGAATTGAACTTGGCACCTTTGGAAGAGCAGGCAATGCTCTTAACCTCTGAGCCATCTCTCCAGCCCAACTGCCGTTGTGTTTGTTGGTCTAGTTACCAGTTTCGATCATGATGTGGAATGGTGCCTCTAGACCCATGTATGTACAGACTTAACAGCAATGTGAATTATTTATTTAATCCAACAAGTATGCCTCAGCTGTCTTTTGCAACAGTTGCAAATTCCAGAAGCATGCACCATAGAGAGATGACACCTTGTCACACACGAGTCTATCACTTTGCTGCTAGCTGGGAGGATTTGACAAGATAATTGCTACTCCCACCTCCACCCCCCTTAGTACCTCCTCCTCCCTGAGCTCTGAAGCAGTGTCTAGCTGTGTGTTAGCAACAGGACTATGTGGAACTCCTCTATAGCATCTTGCCTCATTCTCTCTCTGTCTCCAGGATGCAGGGCTAGAAAATGCAGAGAAGCAATTTCGTGGGATGGGAAGAGTCTGAGACTTGAGGAGAGATGTGCGGTATACAGCTGGTAGAGTGCAGTATTGTTGTAAGAACCCTGACATTGCTTGATGCACAAATGCCACAGATAATCCAATACTGGAGAGTTGAGACAGGAGGATTGCCAGGAGTTTGCAGCCAGCTTGTGTTGCATAACATGTGCCAGACCAGCCAGTGCTACATAGAAACCCTGTTTAAAATATGTACCGAGCAAGCTGGCTCAGCAGGGGAAGGGTCTCCTCTCCTGAGCCTGGAAACCTGAGTTTAGTCTCCAGGGCCCACATGATGGAAGGAGGACAAAGGGACTCCAGCAACTTCTTCTCTGACCTCCACATGTGTGTTGTGAAATGCTTCTCATGCCCAGTGAGAAATAAAAGCAATACATTTTTAAAAATAAGATTTATTTATAATCCCAGCACTCGGGAGGCAGAGGCAGGCAGATCACTGTAAGTTCGAGTACAGCCTGGTCTACAAAGCGAGTCCAGGACGGTCAAGATAACATAGAGAAACCCTGTCTCAAAAAACAAAAACAAACAAACAAGATTAATTTATTATTATGTATACAATGCTCTGCCTGCATGTACACCTGCAGGCCAGAAGAGGGAGTCAGATCTCATTATGAGCCACCATGTGGTTTCTGGGAGTTGAACTCTGGACCTGTGGAAGGACAGTGCTCTTAACCGCTGAGCCATCTCTCTAGCCTCAAAGCAATACATTTTAAATAGATAATTGTCTGTTGTGTTTGCTACAGATGGGGTCCTCTGAAGCGTGAGAGTCCTTCCTGTTTGCCATTGTTAAGGGCAGTGGCACTTTGGAGTCAGGCACGTCCAACATTAAAAAAAAATTGTTATTATTTATGTGTGTGTGTGTGTATGTGTGAGGGAGTGTGGGTGCCTCTGTTATATAGTGTTCCCATATGGAGGTCAGAGGAAACTTTGGGGATTCTGTCCTGTCCTTCCAGGGTGTGTTCTGGGGCCTGAACTCATGCCATCAGGATTATACAGCAAGCACTTTTACCCACCAAGCCGTCTCAGGAAGCCATGTTCAACTTTTTGGTTTTGCTTTGTTTTGTTTTCGAGACAGGGTTTCTTTGTGTAGCCTTGGCTGTCTTGGAGTCACTTTGTAGACCAGGCTGGCCTCGAACTCACAGCCATCTGCCTGCCTCTGCTCCTGAGTGCTGGGATTAAAGGTGTGTGCCACCAAGCCCAATGCCATGTCCAACCTTTTGACATTCCAACACAATGCTATGGTCTACAAAGTTCACTTTCCAACTGCTCAGCCAAGTTACAAAAGAAAAAAAAATCCCATTGTGTTTTAAACAAGTTTAGAATTTGGGGCTGGTTTGTATTCGTAGCTGCTTTGTGCCACAGGTTGGACACACAACAAATTGTCTCAGGAGCTGATTCAAGGTCTCTGGAGAGTAAGAGCCCTGACAGGATGGAGCCAGGGAAAGGATCCCTCAGCAGAGATCTGGAGAGCAGAAAGCCCCACTGTCAAGATGCCTCATTTCCAGGAATTGTTCCATGCCCCATGTGTAATTCTGTGCCTCTTCTTTTTAAAATGCTCCCCAGCTTACAAAATTTGTTTGAAAAATATAAGGCAGAGGCCTGGAGAAATAGCTCAGTAGTTAAGGGCACCACCTGCTCTTCCAGAGGTCCTGAGTTCAATTCCCAGCAGCCACATGGTGGCTCACAACCATCTATAATGTTATCTGATGCCTTCTTCTGCAGATAGAGCACTCGTATACAATAAATAAATCTTTAAAAAGCCTGAAAACAAAAGACTTTAAAATATATGTGTGTGTGTGTACACACACACACACACACACACACACACACACACATATGGCAGAATACTAGGACCAAGTGCAAGTGCAGGTAAAGGCCCATGACTTATGAGCACAAGGCCCAGGCCAAGCTCAGACCCTGGTCACATGGGCAAGTTGAAGTTTTCTAGTGGTCACAGTCACATAAGTCAAAACACAGAGGAAAAGGTGATTTTAGGGCCAGCAAGATGGCTGAGTGGGTACACACTTACTGCCCAAAGATGCAAACCTGAGGACCTGAGGTCAGGAACACACATAAGGTAAAGGAGAGATCCAACTCCACTGAGCTGTCCTATGACTTCCACATGTGCTCCGCATACATGTGCTTTCCTCCCAGTACTTAGACATACACAATAATAATAAGTACATACACTTTTAAAGGTGATTTTTTTGGGGGGGTTTGAGACAGAGTTTCTTTGTGTAGTCTTGGCTCTACTGGACTCACTTTGTAGACCAGGGTGGTCTTGAACTCATAGCAATCTGCCAGACTCTGCCTCCCAAGTGCTGAGATTAAAGGTGTGTGCCACATGGCCAGCCCTTAAAGGTGATTTTATTTATTATTATTATTATTATTATTATTATTATTATTATTATTATTATT
>OU015746.1:31404611-31415595 GCA_907169655.1 Acomys percivali
TCTCTCTCTCTCTCTCTCTCTCTCTCTCTCTCTCTCTCTCTCTCTCTTTCTCTCCCTCTCTCTTCCTCTCTCTCCTCTCTCTCCTCTCTCTCTCTCTCTCTTTGGTTTTTCAAAACAGGACTTCTCTGTGTAGCCCTGGATGTCCCAGATTCGCTTTGTAGACCAGGCTGGCCTCGAACTTAAAGAGATCCACCTGCTCTGCCTCCTGAGTGCTGGGATTAAAGGTGTGTGCCACCATGGCCCAAGGCACTTTTCTTTTCTTTTAAATCTATGTAGTCTTTAAATGGCACATTCAGTATCTAATTAAAGAAGCAAAACATAATTAGTTATTGCTGACAGATATTAAGTTGATTCAAAAGGTTTTATTTTTAGCCAGGCACTGTGGCACACATCTGTAATCTCAGCATTTGAGAGCCCAAACCAGGAGGAATGGTGAGAGTCAGTTTGAGCCATCCTGGCCTATACAATGAGTTCCAAGCCAGCCTTGGCGACATAACAAGGCTCTATCTAGAAACAACAACAATAAAAATGAGCCCATGTATGGTGGCACAGACCTACAATCCTATCTCTCAGAAGGCAGAGTTAAGGAGGTCAATGATTAGCTCCAGGCCACCAAGGTCTACACAGCCATCATCTCTCCCCAAGTAACAAAACTTGCAGTTACAATGTTTCCAAATGCAGAGTAGTACTAGCTACTATTAGATCCTTGGGTGGTCACAATGTTTCAATGCCCACGCCTCTCTCTGTTCTCCAGGCAGATCTACAAAGGTTTGTATGCGGAAGCGTTTTTTTTTCTGGGGGTGAGGGTTTCTTTCCCTCTTTCGTTTTGACAGTTTTACTCTGTTGCCCAGCCTGACTACCAACTTGCTCTGTAGCCAAATTCAAGGACGATCTGGATCTTTTCTGTTGTTTGTTTTTGGTTTTCTGAGACAAGTGAGTGTTTCACTGTGTAGCCCTGACTGTCTTGGACCTCACTCCGTAGACCAGGCTGGCCTCCGATTCTCAGAGATCGGCCTGCCTCTGCTGGGATTAAAGGCATGGGCCACCAGTGCCCAGCTGACCTTGAACTTCTTAGCCTTTTATTTTTTATTTATTTATTTATTAATTTATTTATTGAGCTTCTTATCTTTGTGCCTCCACCAGTGTTAGGATAACAGGCCTGTGCAGCCACGGCCAGTTTGTGCAACGCTGGGGATCAAATCTAGGGCTTTGTGTATAAATAGGCAGACATTCTCTCAGATGAGCTGAAGCCCAGCCCCAGAGATCTACCGCGCTTTAGAATGAGGAGAGCCAGAAAATGGTTCTAGACAAATGGCAGGGCAAAGCGTGGAGGCTGAGGACAATGGAAATTCAGCTCCACGGTGTCAGCTCCTATACTGTACCCCGCCTCCCCCCACCTCTCCTGGAAAGAGGGCACCTTGGCCATCTCATCCACAGGGAAGCTCAGGTTTCCCTGAGTTACTTGAGATTTCTGGATTGCCCTCCTGCAGTATTGTACAGAACAGCTATGTAAACTACCCAGATCAACACAGCACACAGGATTACCTAGATCCAAGCATCCAAGTAGCTGTACACTGGCATCTAGCAAGCTTAGTAGCCTCTGGGAGGATCCTAACTGTTCCATCTCAGGAATCCAATGAATGAGCTAATGGGCTTGCTTTTCTACTTGCATGAGCTTTGCCATCACGGAAAGCTTACATTAGCTTAGGCGGGTAGCTTTAGGTAGACTCCACCCTGCTAAGAGTGTGTAGATTGCTGTATGCTCCAGTTCTAAGCAGAAATGCCCAGTGGCAGAAGCTGGGAAGAGTGGAGGGGTGGGGCTCTGGGAAATGGCCCATGGGGCCAGCTACACACTGAACAGGAGAAGGGCAGCCGGGACTGGAGAAATTCCTAAGAAGTAGTTCTTGGTGGCGACTGGCCTGGGCTAAGGTTATCTGAGGCCCCTTCATCAAAGCCACCTGCACAATGGCCCTTGCCCTGTGAGGCCAAAGGGGAGGCAGGTAACCCCTCCCTTTCCTTTGATGACTTGGTCTCTGAGGGCTCAGGAGAGGAGGGTACTGTGTTAGTTTATGAAGGCTGCAGTAGCTGAGTTCACTATGACAATTAGAAAGTAACTGTCTCCTGCTTCTGGAGGAAAGCCTGCATCGGTGTGTGCCCTGGTGGCTGTGGAGGAATGGTTCCCAGCCTTTCCCCAGCCTTCTCTTGCATTCCGTCCTCATATGGTGATCTCTCTGTCTCACTGACTTCGTGACTCTACTTATAAGACCATCAGTCACACACCCAGTGGATGGAATTAGGGTTTCTTCTTATAGCAATGGTTCCCAAACTGCGGGTTGTATATCAGATATCCTGCATATCAGATATTTATGTGATGATTCATAACAGAAGCAAACTTAGTTACAAAACAGCAACAAAAATAATTTTATGGTTGGGGGGGTGTCACCACAACATTAGGAATTGTATTAACGGGTCTCAGCATTAGAAAGGTTGAGAACTGCTTTTTTTTTTTTTTTTTTTTTTGAGACAGGGTTTCTCTGTGTTGTTAGCCTTGACTCTCCTAGACTCAATTTGTAGACCAGGCTGGCCTTGAACCCACAGCGATCTACCTGCCTCTGCCTCCTGAGTGCTGGGATTAAAGGCATGTGGCACCACGCCCAGCGAGAACTAACATCTTCTTAGAACCCTAGTCCTACTGGAATAGTGTGACCTCCACTCAGCACCCGAAACAGTCTAAAAATCAGGATGCATTTGGATGCAAAGGGGGTTTAGGACTTTATCTTTTTTTTTAGAGGACACAATTTTCCTCATAATAGATGCTTTTCTCCTGTAAAACTGCTCCCTGAGGGCCTGGGTAAAGCCAGTCCATTAGTCAGTGGGTTCTGAGTCTGAAAGCTTACCTTTGTTGCTGGCTGTGACTAAGGGATATGAAACAGGAACACATTATAATAGGAGGTTTTGAGGTGGAAGGATTAGGATAAAGACTTTTGTTCCATGCTGGGGATGAAGTGTTGGGGAGTACTGGTTACTCACATGCAGTTAGAGTTGTCCCCCAACCTCTCTCATTGAGCCTCTAGGAGTATCCCCTGCAGATATACAGGCCTGGGGCATAACTAAGTGCGTTTTCTTTGTAGGAGACTTGGAGGTAGTGTGGAGAGCAGGAGGAGCCCCTTTAGTGTATGCACATAAAGGAGATAGCTCAGATTTACCCTCCCTTGGGATGTCTTTGTGGACTCTTCCAACAGAAATGGGAGGACAGTTCTCAGAGATGTGCCCTTGAGACACAGGTATTGCTAAGGCGAAGACTAAAGAGACTTCGCCAGAAGTTAGGCTGTAGCTTAGTTGGGAGAGTGCCCTGGGTTTGGTCCCCAGTCCAGGCCACATAAACCAGGGTTGTCATGCACATGTGTGACACCAGCACTCTAGAGCAGGTGGCATCTCATCAGGCCTACACACCCAGATTTTAACAAGCGTGCTGAGGGTCTGAATTCTCAGGCCTTCATGCCTGTACAACAAGCGCTTTTACTGCTTGTGCCTTTAAGAGATCTCTCCAACCCCTTGTTTTTATTTTTATTTTTCCCTCTCTTTTCTTGCTCTTCTCCCTTTCTTCTTTAAAACACCCCCCCCACACACACACACTTTGAGTTAGGTATGGTGATGCACAGCTGTCCTAGCATCTAGGAGACTAACATGAAAGAACCACAACTTTGAGGCCAGCCTGAGATACCTAATAATAACCTATCTAAAGGAAAACAACAACAGCAACAACCAATCCTCAAATGTGTGTACAAGTAAGTGTGTGTGTTCCCTTTTTACATTTTGTAAATTTTACATATTTCTATTTTCTACCCATTCTCCTTTGATGCCCAGATTTGCACATCCAACTCAGTTGCTATTTGCAAAACAAGGTTAATGGGTCCCAAATAAACCAAAAGCTTGTCCTCTGGTACTTCCCCTATTCTTGCTTCCCACTGCAACTCAAGCCAGAGGGATTAGCATCCCCTGCTGCCCTTTCCTTAACCACAACAACTTGAAAGAATCTTGTCCCTCCCCTTCCAACATCCACAGAGTCACCAAAGTGTTGGATCATCAGTTCAGGCCAACATTTAGTCTCAGATGGGTTAACCACTGTACCTTCTTGTCTGCTCTCTTCTGCCATAGCCAGCCACTAGTCTACTATTTACAGAACGGGTATGGCTGGACTTTAATTTGGGGTGGGGTGGGGTGGAGAGATGGCTCCATCGCTAGGAGCACCTTCCAGAGGACCAGAGTTTGGTTCTCAGCCTCCACATGGAGGCTCTAAACTGGTCTGTAACTCTAGTTCCAGACGGTCTAACAACATCATCTGGTCTCCACAAGCACCAGGTAGGAACACACAGTGATATATGTACTTGTATGTGGACAAACATCATATACATAAAATAAAAATCTTTTGAAACTTTTTTTGGGGGTATTTACTTTGAGATAGTACCTCAACTTTGTAGCCTCCTGCCTCCGCTTCCCAAGTGCTGCCTCATGAAATAAATGAGTTACACATGAAACTATATATGAAATTATATTTACCACTGAGTAAGCATACAGTCTCTTTTTAAAATTTCAATTCACATTTGATCACCAGCGAAGAGGCATATGAGCCGGGCGTGGTAGCTCATGCCTTTAATCCCAGAATTTGGGAGGCAGAGCAGGCGGATCACCGTTTGAGGCCAGCCTGGTCTACAAAGCAAGTCTAGGACAGCTAAGGCTACACAGAAAAAACCCGTCTCGAAAAAACCACCACCACCCCCCAAAAAAAAGAAAGAAAGAGAAAGAAAGAAAGTGGCCCATGGCCTCTATAAGGCCTACACTTGGGGAGGTGGAGGCAGGAGAATCCGGGGAGTTCAAGGTCAGCCTCCTCTACCTTGCCAGTGTAGGTTACATGAGACAGAAGTCTCCGGATATCAAAATAAACAAGCAGGAAACAAAAAGTGCCTGGGTTTTAAGGATCAGAGCAGGGCTAGTGGGCAGGCAGAAAGCCCGTCCTTTGCAATTGTCTGAAGGTAGTTTATTTTCTCAAGTTGTTGAGGGGAGGAAGTGACTCATGGTCACCATGAATCTTTCTTCGAAGGCAAACTTTCCAAAAAACCCAAATCATTTAGAGGAAAGTCACTTCGACATCACTGAAGTTGAGAAAATGGGAAAGCAACTTGCATTCGAGTGCTACACAGTATCCATATTACTGATCAATTAATGGCCACCTATTATACTCGTAATGCTATACTATAACTCGCAACATTAACGGGAAACTGAATTCCTAGGCAAGGGCAACATTGTAGCCTTGTCCCTCACCATTCCAAGGCAGGGACCTGGCTGACACCTGGTTAGAAGCAGAGCCCCGACACCTGCCAAGTTCATTGTGCCCAGCAAGCAGACACTGGTAACACAACCCTGCCCTTGTTGCGAGACGTAGGGTCGGCTACACCCAGCGGAGACTATAATTCCTCTCGCGAGAGCACCAGCAGGGCGGGACCGAGCGGCGCCGGGATGTCAGCAGTGCGCTCCAGACCGCCGCCCCTCTTGGCGCAGCTGGGAGAGAGGCGCGCGCAAGCAGAGGGAGGGAGCGGCCGATGGTGCGCACGCGCAGAAGAGCTAGCTGGCAAGGGGTGGGGCGAGGGCCCGAGGGCGAGGGGCGGGGCCTTGCGTCGCGCCGCGGGCACGTCTTTGCGCGTCCTCAGTATTTAATGTCTCTGTGTTCGCCCGGCCTAGGCTAGCACGTGGGGGAGCGGCCGAAGCGCGGTGTATCGCTGCGGGGCAGGGCCGCAGGCCTAGGTCGCGGCCGGGGGTGGTGGTGGCGGGAGGACTGTATATCTTGACGGCAGCCCGGGAGCAGGTAAGTGGCAGCTGGCACGGGCATCCGCCTGCGGGCCCGGAGGGAGAGCGAGTTGGGATGATGGGGAGCCTGGGGTGCAGGTGCAGGGTGCGACGCGTGCGCCAGGTGCTCCAGGGACGGAGAGGCGTGTGCACGGCGCCTGCTGTCAAGCGGGCGGGTTTGTACCTTGGTGGCCAGCGCGCCCCCTGGTTCTCCTCCCGTGTCCCGCGGTCTGCCAGCGGGCTGCTGCTGACAGATAGCGTGCGCTGAGCTCGGGGCGCCGTTCTGAGCTGCTGCTTCCCCCCTCCCATCCCCCGCAGTCACTGGCCTCTAGGATGGAGATGAAGGCGCAATTCCCCGGGCGCCCCAGTGCACCTCAACTTTCCCAGTGCTGGCTCACCCTCCTGGGTAGCGAACCCGACCGCGTCCCACCCAAGGTCGTGCAGCCTCTCTAGCGTTTACTTTTCAAAGGTCGTGTGTACCCAGTTTGAGCGTGGAGAGGAGGCAGCAGGGCTGCCTCTGTCCAGGACCCAGTGCCCACGGCGAGAGAAGAGGTCCTTGGGGACCCCTTCCCTGGCCGAAGGTTCGAAGTTGGAATTGGTCACTTTCAGAGCTTCGCCTAACTTCTGGGCCCGGTTGACTCGCTCTGGGTTGGCCCGGTAGTGATGGCAAACCGGAGCAGGTAGGCAATGTTCCTGGAGTTCAGTGTCGCGAACTATTGGAACGGGCTGTGCTGTCGCAGCGGGGAGGCTGGGATGCAAGACAGGTCCCTAGCCTATTGGCGGTGGAGGACTGTAAGAACAGAGTTAGGGTCTGGAGGTCGAGGGCTTCGGTGTCAGAAAGGGGATTAGAGTTTGTGACCCCGTAAGCGTGTCCCATGGAGGACCTCTAACTCGAGGTGCCTGCTGATTTCTGGCCTGGGGGGAGTCTAGGCTCAGTGATCTGGAGGGACTTTGGGGGAACTTTGCCAGGATTATAGGTAAAAAGCGAGACCTCCGGACGCGCCGAGGGGCCGACTTGTGTCTACTACTCCTGTCCCTAGGTTATGGCTTTTCCTGTTTCCTTTACGCGGGAGGAAGGTGCTGATGATTGGTATTGAGCTGTGCCTAAGACACCTCTGGGAAGCCCTGTGCATAACAGCATCTTTCTCGGGGAAATGCCTCGAGCGACCAGTACCTTTCTACCCTTGGGCTGTGGCTAACACAAACCTGGTGGACTTCGCTCCAGGTGCGAGTGGAGGCTTCTCAAACCTGGTGGGGTAGGGTGTATGTGTAGGGCAATTAACTGAGATTAAACTGCCGCTCTTTCCTCTACTGAAGTTGAGGCTGCTTGGAATTTAAATGTAATGCCTTCAGTGAAATCAGGGCTGCTGGACCTAATATATGTTGCTTTGCCACCTCCCTCTATACCCGTGTGTTGCTGTTACCATCCATGAGCACCGTTCACAAAAAAACTATTCCTTCTTGAAATCAATAACCCGCACGCTCGTTTAACCTCAAAATATTTCCCAAATTAGTAACTGTGGGTTTTTTGTTTCGTTTTAAACTCTTAACTTTAGAAAGTGAAGCTGAAGAGTTTTAGGGCTAGCTTCCCCCTCCCCTTTTCCTCTATAGCCCTGCCTGTCCTAGACACCCTTTGGTTTTGTAAAGCAGGCCAGCATCGAATTTACAAAAGATCCACCTGCCTCTGTTTCCCTGAGGGCTGGGATTAGAGCGACTGTCTCCCAGCTCCCATTCCTCTTTTAAAGCTACAAAACACTTATAAATTCTGTGAAGGAGTTGCTCTCGTATCAGATCATTCTCTTACTGGCATTTAAGTGGCTCACCTGCAGATTATTTAGGACTCTTTCAGAGCCGGAGGGACAAGGGAAGTTATATGTTTGGGGAGCTTTTTCTAACTTGGTGTTGAACCGCCTCTCACCTCTAACCTGTTTTGTAGGTTCTGGGTAATTCCTGGGTGTAGTCTTGTGAAATATAAAAGAAATGGCCTTGGGTTAGAGGAGGGCCTCGTAGCCTACGGGTATGCAAATCAGTAAAGCCTCAGTTTGGGAATTAAGTAGGCCTTGGTCTGCAGTGTGGGCATGGCTAATCCAACCCAGCGGGGTGAGACCTAGTCTAGGTCTAGTTAGTGAGTTTGTGTCTACATGGAGTTCCTTGAGGGAGCCGCTGTTTGTAGAAATTGCATTCACACTTGGCCACTGCTGTGTGACAGCAGAGATACAGGTATCTGTTGTACAATGCCTGCTCAGGTGCTAAAAGCGATGTGTCGGGTTGCTGAGCATCAATACTTTAAAGCAGTTTGTCTGGCTACCCGGTAACCCAGATTATATTTGGACCTGCTGCCTAGGCTGGTTGTAGTCAGAGTTTGTGGAAGAAGGTAGTTTTAACTTCCAGTTTTCCCTTTCTCGTTCTAAATATGGATGAAGATCATATTTAAGATTTGAAGCTGGGCGTAGTGGTGCATACCTTTAGTCCCTGCACTCGGGAGGCAAGAGGCAGGAGGATTGCTGTGAGTTCAAGGCCAGCCTGGTCTACAAAGTGAGTCCGAGACAGCCAAGGCTACACACACAGACCTTGTCTCTGAACCCTCCCTCCCCACCGCCCCCCCAAAAAGTCTTGGGACTATGCCTGGTATATGGTAGGCATATACCATACTTAATTATGGCAACCCTCCCACGCAATCCTTGTGTTTGACTCACACAATTAAAAATAAAAGCACTCCCTCCCCTAGTCTCTGACCTAGTAACTTGGTTAGAAGGAAAAGGGAGGCAGATTCTGTTCTCCATGCTTTGCCACCTAGCCTCCTGGGTCAACGAGTCTTCATCACATGGGCGTTTTCAGGCCTCAGAGCTCATGTGCTTGGAGAATGGCTCTGTTTTCTGTGGCAGTTCCTTCCTTCCTAATGCTCCTTGTGAGTTTGCCGTGCGCGGGCCTCTCTGTGGCCCAGTCTTTTCCTGGGTGGGGTGCGGTGGGGAGTTTGTGGCTGGCATTTGTTTCTTTGAATAGTCACCCTAGGGGTTCTGTGGGCCCCACGTGCCACTGAAATCATCACATCATGTTTGAGAGTTGCTAACCTCTACAGTGTGGCGTGTTTAAGTCCTAAACCCCGCATCCCAAGGCTGATTCTTCCCCCTGGTGTAGTCAGGCTCGTCTTTCTTAGACAGTCTCGTCTTTCCCAAGTACCTGAGAGTGAACATAGGAGCCTTATGCATGGTAAGTAGTGTACCCGTGAACATTAGCCCCAAGTGGCCTTTCCTTAATTTTTTTGTTATTATTTTTTTGGGGGGGGACAAGAGTCATGCTATGTATCTGAGGCCAGCCTAAACCCACAATCCTCCTGCTTCACGCTCCCACGTGCTGGGATTACAACCACATACCATCACTGCTCACCGCTTTTCCTTAACTTAGTTTTTCTCCTGATGGTGCATGTCGTCTGTCTAGGTCCTCCTCGTTTGGCTGCCCCTGCAGTTCTTAGTAGTAAACGTTCTGTTCTCTGTCCTGTATGCTGGCCTGGCCGCTTGTGTTCGCTCAGCCTTGTCATCAGAGCCCGTTTGTGTCGTGAGCAGAGCAAGGCAGCAACAAGGTGAGTTCTGGAGGAAAAGCATGCAGTGCTCAGGCCAGAGGAGGCCTGTCCTGTCGCTCTCCACCTCCCACCAGCCTGTTGGCCCTCTCTCTAGGGTCTATTTTTTCAATTGGTAAAGGAGACTTGGTGAACTAAGGGCATTAAAAGTATTCTAATTATGGGCTGGAGAGAGAGCGAGAGAGCTGGTCAAGTCTCAGGCTTATACCTGAAGAATATTCTAACTCTGCTGTGGGAGTTAGGGCGAGCTATCTGGGGGCAGTTAGAGGATTGTGGTTGCCACCTCCCTCACCAGGAAAATATTTGGATGCTGCAGGTCTAGAATATTCTTTGTCTGAATAGAAAAGAAAAGAAAAAAGAAAATAGTTACCTAGTTACCTAACTCTGAAATCTTAGTTGCCTCAACCTGTAAATATCTAAAAAGCACGTTTGTGTTTTAGTGTCCACAAACAATATCACTTTGGTGACAGCGGTTTTCTTTCCATGGCATGCTAAGAAGCAAGTTCTAGTCTTCAGCGAGGAGGGGGATGGTCCCTTAGGGAATAGATTGAGAAACCATCTTCCTAAGAGGCCTGGGGACAGGAGCATAAAGCAGAGCAGACAGACCTAAAGCCGTCGGGTAGCCACTTGGAGTTGGGCGTGTTCATTGCTGGTTCTCTAAGACCTGTCTGTGTTCAATTGTCCTTAATCTCCAAAATGTCATGTCACCAGACCTGATAGCTTCTAAAAGGACCTCAGTGTGAAACCTCTCTCCTCAACAAGTTTGAATTTTCATTCTGTGCCTGTAATACACAGGGTTTCTCTGTGTAGCCTTGGCTGTCATAGGACTCACTCTGTAGACCAGGCTGGCCTCAAACTCAGAGATCCACCTGCCTCTACCTCCTGAATGCTGGGATTAAAGTAGTGCGCCACTATGCCCAGCTATCCTTTTTTTATTTTTTATTTTTATTTTTATTTTTTGGAGACAGGGTTTGCCTGTGTATCTCAGGCATGTGCTGTATAGCCCCAGCTGGCCCAGATCACTCTGTCAGAACCTTCTAAGCACTGGGATTACAGATATGAGCTACTGTGTCTGAATTCTCAGCAGCCCATACTAATGTTAGGTGTCCTTTTATAGAAGGCAACAGGAAAAGAGTAGTGGCTACAGTGTAGATCCTGAAATGCTGGTGTGGGGTGTGCCTATGGGGAGTGGACTTTATTCTAGGTAACTATTTTCTTTTTTCTTTTCTTTTTTTTTCAAGACAGAGTCTCTCTGTGTTAGCCTTGGCTGTCCTGGACTCGCTTTGTAGACCAGATCTGCCTGCCTTTGCCTCCCAAGTGCTGAGATTAAAGGTGTGCGCCACCACGCTCGGCCTCCTTTCTTTCTTTTTTTTTTTTTGGCAGGGTTTCTCTGTGTAGCCTGGGCTGTCCTGGACTCGCTTTGTAGACCAGGCTGGCTGGCCTCGAACTCACAACGATCCACCTACCTCTGCCTTCCGAGTGCTGGGATTAAAGGCGTGCGCCGCCATGCCTGGCCTCTTTCTTTCTTTCTTTCTTTCTTTCTTTCTTTCTTTCTTTCTTTCT
>OU015746.1:31417326-31433613 GCA_907169655.1 Acomys percivali
TGTGTGTGTGTGTGTGTGTGTGTGTGTGTGTGTGTGTGTGTGTTTGTTTGTTTGTTTTTTGTTTTTTGAGACAGGGTTTCTCTGTGTACCTTTGGTTGTCCTGGACTCCATTTGTAGACCAGGCTGGCCTTACAGTGATCTGCCTGCCTCTGCCTCCCAGAGCTGAGATTAAAGGCACGCACCACTATGCCCTGGCTCTTTCATGAGATGTTTAAAAAAAAAATTATCCCACAGATGGAGTCTGTAAGTGTTTTGAGTCACTTAAGCCTTATTACAATGCTGTAGAGCTAGCTATGCTGGTCCCATTTCACGGAAAACTGGGGTACAGATCTTACTCTCAACTCTTTACAGAGCCCTGTCATCATGAAGGAAATGCACTGAATAAGAAAGCCTGGGGACTGGGAAACTGAGCAGGTTGCAAGACAACCTTGAAGTCACTCATTCCTTGGCTAATAATAACATTGCCAGTCAGACCTCACATGGAGGTCATGAGACCATCCCCTGGCCCTCTGCAGGCTGTTACCCAAGAGAGGAGGGGACAGCAAGGTTGGTCCAAGGCAGCCCCCAGACCATTTTCTCCAGCCTTGGCCTGGCTGTGCCTTTGTGAGCATGAGGGGCAGCACCCCATTTGCAGGCAGCTCTTGTTTGCTGTTCCTCTCTTGTCACTCTCACAGAGACGGAGCAGTGACTCCCAACTTGTCCAGTTGCCCTGGAGAGGGACCAGCTCTTGAGGATAACCTCCCGGCTTTGTCCTTTGGCTTTGGTGGGACCCACTCCACCAAGCTTCTGGTTATTTTTAGCAGGTGGTATCCTTCAGGAGAGTGCACGTGGCCACAAGTGTCCAGGACAGGTCTTTTGGTGGAAGGAGGAGACTAAAGCCACCTTAGAAACTGCTGTAGCGGCTGAGTGCTGGGCTGCTTAAGAGATCTCTGAGGTAGCCTTTTCTATTCTGGGTTGGGGCTGGGCCAGAAAGGCATGTGACTGAGGCCAGCAGTGAACAAGGGAAAGGGGCCAGGTACTCTCTTAGGAAATGAGGGACCCTTGTTACCCCAGAAAAACATTAACCCCCCCCCCCCCCCGCCATTCCCCACCCCATCTAAACCTAAGGGTTGGCCATGGAATAGCACAGAAAGTCTGAAACCATGTGTCGACTGGCAGTCAATTACTATTTTCTTCTGGCTTTCATCAAAGTACAAACACAGGGAGGCAAAGTGGCCCCAGGAGGTAGGGGTGTGTGTGTGTGTGTGTGTGTGTGTGTGTGTGTGTGTGTGTGTGTGTGTGTGTGTGTGTGTGTGTGTATGTGTGTGTGTGTGTAAAACCAGGAAAGTGTGCGGGTATGTCCTGAGCCTCATCTGCATCCCACACCTCTCACCCCCACTGTTTTTTTGCTAGGAAGAAGCCACTGAGGCGGAAGAGGGATGAGAAAGGAGTTTGACAAGTTTGCCTGTTCCTCATACTTGTCTCTCCGCTCCCCCCTTCCTCCTTCCCTCTAACTCAGCTGCCAACTCCAGCCCATCTTTCTGTTTCTGATTAAGAAGGCTTCACGCCATATAAGGCCCTCTGTGGCCTGTGCTTCATGCTGGCTGCAGAGCAAGGCGGTTGTTGCAAGATCTGGTTCAAAGGAGTAGCAAGGGCTTATGCGAGGCTGTGAGTGCACTGTGCGCGTGTGCAACTCTCTCTAGGGCCTGGGCCCCTTAGTGGGCTGGACCCACTTGAGGGGTAAGGGCTGAGGACACTGGTCCAGCAGTGGCTTTCTAAGCTAATGTGCAGTGGGTTGCAGGGATTCCCGGAAAACATGCTTGCTGAGACTTTGGGTAAAAAAATGAGCCAGTTTACCCACAAAGCATACCTGTTGTGTTTCTAGTCAGGGGCGCCGTGATTCTGGAGGCAGTTTATGAATTCGGAACAGAACCCCTTAACACTTGAGGACAGTGGCCCCTCTGGAAGTGTGCCCCAGTATGTTTCTGTGAGTCCCATGGTTCCTTAAGTGTGGAGCCAGCCATTCCTCCGACCCCATCTTGGACTCTCCTTGCTGTCCCTTGAGCTAGCTGACTTGTCCTGGCCTGCAACTTTTTCTGCACCGCCTTCGTCCTGGCATGGCTCCCCACTGTTCCAGCTCTGAGGTGCTGATGGCCACTCTCCCAGGAGGCTTTCTCTCACCCTTCTGCACAGAGCTTCCCATCCCATCTACTCTCCCTATCCTTTCTCATTCCAACCACAGGGCCCAGAAAGGATGGACAAGCATTTCTTGTTTGTTCGTTCTCAAGACAGGGTATCTCTGTAGACTTGACTGTCCTGGAATGGAACTCACTCTGTAAACCAGGCTGGCCTCAAAGATCTGCCTGCCTCCGCCTGCCTCTGCCTGCCTCTGCCTGCCTCTGCCTCCGCCTCCCAAGTGCTAGGACTAAAGGTGGTGGCACTAGCGTCTGGCCAGCAAACTTTTCTTAATCCTCCCATTACTTTTACATGCATGGGCAATATGCCGGGGGTGCCTTAGGGCTCTGTGCTCTCAAGCAGTTCAGAGACTATGGGCATATTACATTAAGTTCTTCATTGCATCCTATTGCATTTTAATATCTGAAATGTGAGTCCTTTCCCCCTGCCCTACATTTGCTGACTGAGACAGCCCCTTGCCAGCCCCCGTGGAACTAGCTCACACTTGGTATTGATGGGTCCTGAGGGGTCCTGCTACTTAGGGGTGGGGAGACTGTTGCCATGGTTCCCAAAGCTCTGTCAGTGAGCATGGTTTTGTCTTGAGTTTTCCTCTTACTTTCAGGGTGTCTGAAGCGAAATTGCCATCAGTTAGGAGAAAAGAGAGGATTACAAGTTTGTGTGAGTTGATGCTACTACATGTTTATCTTGGTTAGCAAAAACACTATGTGGCAATAGAGCATCTGTTGCATGAAATTTCGGCAGGGAGTGGTGGCAGATGCACGTAGTCCCAGTGTTTGGGAGGCTGAGGCAGGAGGATTATGGTTTTTGTTTGTTTTTTGAGACAAGGTTTCTCTGTAACCTTGACTGTTCTGGACTTTGTAGACCAGGCTGGCCTCGAACTCAGAGATCTACCTGTCTCTGCCTCCCTGTGTGCTGGGATTAAAGGTGTGCACCACTGTGCTCAGTTTAGGAAGGTTATGGTTTAAAGATTTAATTGAGCTACGTAGTAAGAACCTGTCTCAAAACCCAAACACCAGACCAACAGCGAAGTCTATGTGATAGCACTGGGCATTGAACCCAGTGAAGCTAGGCAGGCTACACTGACTTTTTTGAGACAGGGTTTCTCTGTGTAGCCGTGGCTCTCCTGGACTAACTTTGTAGACCAGGCTGGCCTTGAACTCACAGCGATCCACCTACCTTTGCCTCCTGAGTGCTGGTATTAAAGGCGTGCACCACCGCCTCCTGGCTTCTGACTTTATTTTTAAAAAGATTTTATTTATTTATTACATATATAGTATTCTGCCTGCATGTACTCCTGCACGCCAGAAGGGGGCACTAGATCTCATTATAGATTGTTGTGCCACTATGTGGTTGCTGAGAATTGAACTCAGGACCTCTGGAAGAGCAGACTGTGCTCTTAACTATTGAGCCATCTCTCTAGTCCCCCTACACTGACTTTTTGATTATGCACAAGGTTTGAGAAGATAGCTCTCTGCTGGGGCTGTGTGACTCTGGCACAGGGCTCACCCAGACTGTACCAGACAGACCCTGGGTTTGATTCCCAGACAGTCCTTTTCCCTGTGAGAGCACCACGGAAGCTACTTTAGCTTTCCTTCCTTCCTTCCTTCCTTCCTTCCTTCCTTCCTTCCTTCCTTCCTTCCTTTTCTCTCTCATTATTTTGAACTGTGTGTATGTGCATGTATGCATGTGTGAGGCCATCTGCCTGCTGTGTATGAGAACCCAAAGAGGCCAGAGGAATTGTATTCCCTAGAGCTGGACTCAGAGGTGGTTGTGAGCGGAGTGTGGGTGCTGGGCCCTGAACTCAGCTTTGAGCGGTCTCTCCAGCTTTCTAGTTGTCCTGTTGACTTTTACCTGTTTCTGGTCTGCTTGCTTGCTTCTTTCTTTCTTCCTTTCCTTTGTTACTTTTTTTTTTTTTTTTTTTTTTAAGAAAATACTATCTGGTTTCCTACTGTGAAAGAGTGCACTCTGCTCATTCACACACCTGCTTCCTTATTTTCTCTATATGGAAGTAGCATGATTTGATAGTTGCTATTCATAAACATTGTCTGTGGTTACAGAATTCTCAGTTTTTCATATTCTTTGTCTTTTTTTTTCTCTGTGTAGCCCAGGCTTGTCCGGTATTCACTGCCCTCCTCTCTCAGCCCTCCACCTCCACCCGAAGTACTGGGGCTATGCACACATGCCATCATGCCTAGCCTTACTTGCTTTCTCTGCTTTCCACTGTCTTTACCAGCTCCCTGCTTCTCCAGAGCCCCTGCTATTGTGGCAGGCTCATGCTGTTGGTGGGAAGGCTTTTGTGGTTAAACATACAGGCTCCTCTGATGTATCCCTCTCTGGTGGCTGTCTCCTCTTCCTTCCTCCTGGGAATTTTCTCCATCTGTTGTGTTTCTTCTTGGATGTGATACCAGGAAAGTGTGTGTATGCACATGGATGGCTAGCAAGAAGCACGCTGATGTGTGCCCAAGAGCAGGTGCCTCTGAAGGTGTGCATTAGGGGGTATGTGACACAGGAGTGGTCAGCAAGGACAACTAAGCCAGGACGTCCATCAAGCTAACAGATGGCTTTACCTTCTGGAAGTTGTGAAGGGGAGGGCTGGATCTGAGCACTTGGGCTTTGCAAAAGTGGTTACTGAGTGCAACCGAACTGTCCTTGGCTCTTAAGCGTTCAGTCCTCTCATTCCATACAAGGATGCTGGAACATCCCTGCCTGAGGAAAATGGCACTGTGCTTTCACAGTCCTTCAACCACCACATACTTTTCCTGTCCCTGGACCAGCCAGTAGCAGTGTGGGCAGCAGAGCAGCTTACTGGGGGAGAGGTCATGCGATTTGGCCTCCAAAAAGCTGTGGAAGGTTCAGAGTTTCTTGTTCATTTCTGCCCTGCTCTGCCTGGTACTTGGAGTTGCCAATAAATATTTATTGAATAAACATTTTCCTCATACACTTTTGATTTCTTGGTTGCTGACATTGCGTTAGTTGTTGGCCACATATCAACAGCTTTTCTTACCTCTTGTGAAGCCATACACCATCTTTATTAATTTTTGTTTGCTCAGTCTTGAGTCAGGATTTCTAACTCATGATCCTCCTGTCTCAGCCTCCAGAGCGCTGGGATTATGGCCTTTAAGTAAGCTCATGCCTTTGAGGCAGGCCTGTGTGGTGGTGCCTTCTGCTGTGAGGTGGGAATTCCATGTACCCAGGAGTACATTGCTGCATCTGCTTTGCCATCACCCAGATCCTTTCAGAACAGACTTGTAACACCGAGTAATAATAAGGAGCCTAAGATGAAGGCCAGGGTGGACCCAACACAGTTTTCAAAAACACGTGCTTCCTGAGGTGAAGCAACTGGGGAGACCACTGTAGAAGGGTCTGACTGTTCTCCCACATCGCTGGAGAGGACTGAGGCTGGGCCTGTCAGCAGAGAGAGGTGGACACTCTGCTCTTGGGTGGTTGGTTCCCTTTGTTACCAAGCTCTTTTTTCTTCAATCTTTATTATTTGTGTGTGTGCGCGCGCACCATGTGCATACAGTGCCTTCAGGAAACAAGAAGGCATCAGCTCCCTGGGACTGAGTCATGTAGGGTTTTGGAGCAGTGTGGGTGCTGGGAATTGAACCTTGGTCCTTTGCAATAGCAGCCAATGAGCTCAACAGCTGAAACATCTCTCTAGCCTTTGTTATAAAACCCTCTAAACTGGAAGTTAGTTAATTACCAATTGGGCTGGCAGGGAAGACCCCATGTCTAGAATGGGAGTTTTGGCTTTCAGTTCTTCATTTCAGCTGGCCCTCCTGGTTCTAGACCTTACTATTTCCTTTATGGCCAGAGAAGTTTCACCAAGCAGCTCCTCCACTTAGATGGTCTGTTGAGCTTCTGCCCTCCTACTGTGAAGCAGGCTGAGAAAATGTTCCATGGTGTTCTGATGGCTGGCCCACCTGTGCCAGGAGTTAGAGCTACCCTAGGGTGCATCTATCTGTCTTGTCTGCCTGTCTGTCTGCCTGCACTGGCTTGCTTGCTGCCCTGTTCGGCCATCACAATGGAGGGTGTAGGGCTAACCCTGGGAGGCCAGCTAGCCCATTATGAGCTAACATGGAATCTTGAGGGTGCTTTCATGAGTCCCCAGGGATGAAGGGAACACCGGGGCTGAGCTAAGACCAGCACACTGGAGGCATGGCTCCATCGCTGTGACCCTAGGCCTCAGCCATGCTGCTGTGGGAGAGTGGCCCAGGCTCACCATCACCCCCAGCCTCAGTGGCAAAACTGCACTCTGCCAGCAAGGTAGGTGCTGGCCCTGTAGTTTTGATCAGGACCTCTCATGTCTTGGGAGTTTCTAGAAAAACCCTCAAGTAGTATGCTGACGTGTAGGCTGTTGCCACCAGCATGTGGACATTTAAATGAACTTTACATAAGATTAGAAACTGAGTTATTCAGTCATTTTTATCATATTTCAAGTGCTCAGTAGCCTCCTGTGGCTAAGTGGCTGGCTGCCAGTGTTGGACAGCAGTCACCACATGGGGATTACCCAGCAGTTACCTCTGGTGATCTGCCCCACTTTGACCAGGCTGCCACCGCTTGGACTGTAAAGGTCACAACTTATTTTGCCAGGCCTCCTCACCAGCTCTTTAGGTCAGCTCCTAGGACACCTTCAAGCTCTGGCCAGGGAATTTGCTCAAAGGGTGATGCCCACCCTTGAAGAGAGAATGTCACTTCTCTTACGTATATATTGTAACCTATAGAAGTCCTTGCCTTAGAAAAAAATTTACTTTTTAAAATTTTGACTGCATATATGGATGCGTAGATGTGTGCCTGGCACCTAAAGAGGCCAGAAGAGGGTGTCAGACCCCCTGGAACTGCAGTTAATAATGATTATACACCTCCCTATTTGTCCTGGGAACTGGACCTATGTACTCTGGAAGAGCAGAAGTGCCCTTAACCACTGAGCCATCTCTCCAGCCCTAATCCAGGTCTTTGAAAAAGCTTTCCTTGCCGGGTGTGGTGGCACATGCCTTTAATCCCAGCACTTGGGAGGCAGAGGCAGGCGGATCGCTGTGATTTTGAGGCCAGCCTGGTCTACAAAGTGAGTCCAGAACAGCCAAGACTGCAGAGAGAAACCCTGTCTTCAAAAAACAAAAACCAAACCAAACCAAAACAAAACAAAAAAAAAAAGAAAAAGAAAAAAGAAAAGAAAAAAAGCTTTCCTGGATTCCTCCAATACTTGTGCAGGTGGTGTGTGTCTGTCTGTCTGTTTCTGTGTGTGTGTGTGTCTGTCTCTGTCTCTGTCTGTCTGAGATAGTCTTCTACCTGGATCTCGAGCTTCTGGTAGAATTCTTTATAATAAGCAACATGCACAGATCTGAATACGTGGGTGAGCAAGGGAGCAACTGAGCCGAGAGTTGGGAAACCGCTGCGGATGGATGGAAACTATGGGTTCTTTCTCTTGCTGCCAGATGGGGAGCCGTGATTGCATAATCTTCCTCCCCTTAATTCCTACTCCAGGGAACTTCCTTGTGGAGGCCAGCAACCTACTGCTGCTCTTTATACAGGAGATACAGGAGAGCCAGCGGGGCCAGCGAGGCTTTCAGTCCTGGTTGCCTGCCCAGGGGAAGAAGGCACATTTTATCAAGAGCAAGCTGTGCTTTGCTCTGGAGATAGATAAAGTGGCCAGGACATACACTTTCTTGGTGGAAAAATGGGAGGAAAGTTCCAGTTCCAATCAGAGGGTGTGTGAACAGCAGTTCAGAACACAAAGTGGTGTGATCCACCCACCAGGGCCAAGCCCAGAGTGGACTTGGGCTCTTGGCTCCTAAGCTGTTGTTTTTATGATTGACTTTCCTGTCAGTTACATGCAGCCCTTTTTCCCAGTAACTTCAGCCAAAACTGACTGACTTAAGTCACTGCTTTGTGCCATTCCCAGGGATTATCTTGTTTGGAAGGCTCTAGACTGCTAAAGACTGTTACAAGTTTGTCAGCTGGTTGGGGAGTGAGGCCATTAAGGCCATTCTGAGCAGCCACAGGTACTTCTGGAAAGAGAAGGGATCCTTTTAGAGCCTGGAGTGAGCAGATGCACGCGGAGGCCTGCTGGCTGTAGCACGTGCCTGCCTTCGGCTCTCTGTGACCGCTTGGCCGCAAGCCAGCATGCGTCTATTCCTGGGCGAATGGACCAGCTAAAAATAAGCAGGCAGGAGTTTAATTCCAGCAGATTCAAAATAGCCGAGTGTCCTCCTCACCAGCCTAAGGCAGGGCTGTGAAGCGTCTTTGTGGGAGGCTTTCCCTGATCGCAGGCAGCCTGCCTCCTGGGAGAGAAACTGGTTCCGAGACAGTCTCCAGTTAGCTGTGGGTGTAGTGGGGGCTTTGGTACCTGTAGTGTTCAGTCCACTTGGGAAATTCAGGTTTAAAAACCAAAATGCTCAAGACAAAGAGCAACTAACAAGCTTTGTTAGAGAAGGAAGGTAGTGGGAAGCCTTGCGGGGCTGAAGAGTGTGTGCGTGCATGTGTGTAGCTTCGTGCACCTGGACTGTCAAGGGACCTTGGTGCATCCTATGTCACCTCTTAGACCATGTTAATTGGGGGCACGGCGAGGAGGAAGATATTTGACTGACATGAGACTGGCATAAGTGTGAAGGAGAGGGGCTATTTGTTTCCTTGATTGGTAGGAAGTGGAGTTGGTGGAGGGGCATCAGTTGCCTTGGAAAGGCCCCTGTGGGTGCCTCCTAGCACCAGACACCCTTAAAAAGACACTGCTAGGCTTGGTGGGTCACATTCAAATGTTTGTGTAGCTGCTGATCCCAGGGGCTCCACTCTTGGCAGAGAATAGCTGTTGTCTCTTATCCCACCCAATGTCTTGGAAGCAGGGGACAGACAACTCCTGCCCTCTATAGGTCTCTTGGGGGAACTCCCTCACACATGTCTCTGGTCTTTGCCTGGAATCTGCTCTGAGCCACTCACCCCCCTCAGCACCAGCTCAGACTGGCTGCAGAGCGGTGGGTACTGTGAATCTCTGCTAGGTTCCTTGTATTGGCTGGTCCTGGTTAGTGTTCAGCACCACTTAGGAGGCCAGCCGGCACAAGAGAGGGAGTCTGGCTGGGAAATGTCACGGCAACTGTTTTCCCTGGCTGTACTTTGAAGCTGCTACAGTAGACGTACCTGCACTGGGTAGGGTTGGGACTTGGAGCCTCAGTCTCTGGGGAGCAAGTCCAGTGGGGACGCTTAGGTAGGCAGTGGTGGTGATAAGCTGATGTGCTCAGAGCCACGGTTCTGGGCATTCTGTCTGAGCTAGGACTGGGCACAGCTGGTGACATAGTGGAAGGAGGCCATTGGCACGGTTAGCCTGGGCCTCGGGCACGCCGTGCTGGACTAAAACCAGACTGGAGGGTGTGCTGTTGGGCCTCTCCTTATTGCTGTGAAGCTAGCTTCAGGGGATTGGGGCGATAGAGCAGGGTGGCCTGTAACCTGAGGGAGAGGTTGGGACTGTGGGCATCAATTTAGTTCCAAAGAGCAGAGCTCCTCAAAGCTGCACTGGAAGCCATTTCTTTCTTAGGTACCAAGCTAGCCATCATACTCAGGACTGTGTGGTCTTCGCCCTTTGTGTGTCAGAAGGACAGATGCTCTTTGTTGGAGTGATTGTGTGTGTGCTCTTTTTGTCTCCCTATTCCACTGGGTCTTTTTGTTTTTTGAGACAGGGTTTCTCTGTGTAGCCTTGGCTGTCCTGGACTCGCTTTGTAGACCAGGCTGGCCTCGGAACTCAGAGATCCGCTTGCCTCTGCCTCTCGAGTCCACTGAGTCTTTTTCCTGAGACCAGAGAACTTCTAGAATTCTGTAGGAATCACACATGAGTGCTGCTGGGAAGGTATTTCATAGTTAGTAAAAAGTTAGGCAGGAATTTATAGCCATGTTCAGACTCCAACACCACTTCCTGCTTTCGTGTGCCTGCTGGGCAACGCTTTCCTGACTCCAGGCTGTGGGCTCCCGCCCTGTCCCAAGCTCCAGTTTTACTCCTTAATAGTGTCAAGGTGTTTCTATTTTATATGCATGGCACTGAACATGGATCCAGTGAGTCTCATGTGTTCTCTTGTGTGTTGGATGCTGCAGATAACAGGTGCTCAAGCCTGACTGAATACTGGAATCACTTGGGTTTAAAAGCCAACCAAACCTGGTATTGATTCTTGCTTCTTGGATCCAGATTTAGTTGGTTTGGGTGCCACCTTGGCCTTGGGCCTGGAAAGCCTCCTCAGCGTCTGGGTGTGCTGGCTCACACTTGTAGCCCCAGTGGCAGTCACAGTATTTGAGAGGCCAATAAAACAAAATAAAATCTTAGTGAGGGGGCTGGAGGGGTGGCTCAGTGGTTAAGAGCACTTGCTTCTTTTGTAGGGAGCCTAAGGTTGATTCCTAGCACCCACAGGTGGCTCACAGCCATCCATATGTCCAGTTCCAAGGGATCGGATGCCTTCTTCTGACCTCCGAGGGCACCAGACATGCATACACATGTACATTCAGGCAAAACACTCACATAAAGTAAAAAACAAACAAAACAAAACAAAAACAGCAAAAAAGGCTTCCTCAATGATATATGTGGATCCAAGTTGGAAAGCCACACATGCAGAGAGCTTTCTGTCTGTAGATAGAGTCAAGGAGAAGAACCACACTAGGAATGAGTGCACATTCACACTGTACAAAACCCGCTTGCAGAAAATTCCCCTTCTCTGGCTGAAGGCTTAGTCCTAATCAGGTCTCCCCTTGTAGCTTTTTTTTCTTCATTACAGTGTTTTCTGTCCATGCACAATTTCTGTAACCAGTACAGTCACAGAACGGTTGTTTCTACAGTGTGTTTAGCTGCCATTGCTCTGAAAAAGGCTACTTCCAACTTTGTTTCAAATAATAACCTGGTGGGAGTTCTTAGGGGCCTCTGCCTATGCATAGTTATTTTTGTTTCTTGTGTTTATAGCTGTGGGCTTGCTGGGTCATAGAGTATGCTCATAAGGTTTCCTGGGCTGTGACTGATGCTTTAAAAAGCTAGCATGAGTTCCCTCATTTCTTGGCTCACACAGCACATCTTCCCCCATGGACCAGCAAACGGACAAGTGGGATGGGAGTTAGGTTCCCATCCCTCAGCTGCATCACACTGAGGTTTTTAGCCACTCAGGCTGTGATAGGATGAGTGGGCAGGTTGAGAATGAAATGGTACGGGGTGGCTCTGCTTGAGTCTGAAGCCACAGGTAGCATCATGGGAGGTTTCTTCCCAGAGGAGTGTTTTCAAGTCGTCCGATCCCTGCTCAGCCTTGCTCTGCACTTAGCAATCTCTTTGCTTCGCCTTTGGATATTTAAAGGAGGTCCATCTTTATAGCCGGAAGGGCTTTCTGGGATGGCCTCTTGCCCTGCACTCCTGTCAATCTCCTTCATTTTGGGGGTGGTACACGTCCTGGTCCCAGCATTCCTCCTAACTGTAGTGTGCATAGAGCTTTTCTGGAGATCTTGTTAAAGTACAGATGTGACTCAGGAGGGACACACTTCTAGCATGTTCTGGGCTGTGAGCAGCACCTTTGATCTGTAGCCCATACTTGGGAGAAATAGTAGTCCTAGAACAGTGTTCCTAACTGGGGACTGCTGAGGCATTTACACTGTCTCTCTGCAACCAGACACAAACATGGTATACATGTAATGTACCATGTCAAGGTACGGTTCCTGTACTCCATGTTGGTTTTGTTTATACTGTGTTTTTGGAACAGAATCTTACTGTGCCAGTGGCTGGTCTGGCACTTACCTGTAGACCAGGCTGGCCTTGAATTCAGAGATCTGCCTGCCTCTGCTTCTCAAGTATTGGGATTGCAGGGGCGTACCACCATGCCCAGCTTACTGTACTCTCTCTTAATTGGCTTCCATGATGCACACGTCTTTTCTTCTCCTCACTTTCCCTAGGTATAGCTACCTCACCTCGCCGCCAAGATGGCAATCCAGTTCCGCTCACTCTTCCCCTTGGCGCTGCCTGGAATGCTAGCGCTCCTTGGCTGGTGGTGGTTTTTCTCTCGTAAAAAAGACCAACTCAGCAGTAATGAAAAGGAGGTGGAAACATTGAAGGTTGGCCCTCACATCAAGGGCCGGCTCCCCAGTGAAGAGGCCTGTTCTGTTGTCCTATCCGTGCCCCCCAGTGTCACACAGGCTCCAGAGAAGGAACAGCTCTCCGTGGGCAGGCCGTCTACAGAACCCCCAGCCTTGCCAAGGACACGCCAGGTCCGCCGAAGATCAGAGTCCTCAGGCAGCCTCCCCGGCAACATAGACACAAGGTCGCAGCCAGGACTGCACAGAGATGACAACTCAAAGGTGGAACTCTCCCTGATGGGGGACGAAGCCAAATCTGTTCCTCTTGGATGCCCCTTCCTTCCAAAGGATGTGCCCTTCCCCTGTGAAGCAGTGGGAGGGTGCAAGCAAGAATCTGCATTGGGCAAAACCCCTGGAAGGGGCAGGCTCAGCCAGTGTGCAGCCTCTGGAGAGAAAGCAAGAGAGACAGGCCGGGCAGAGGGGACTGGAGATGCTGTGCTGGGGGAAAGCGAACCTGAGGAAGGCCTGCTGTCCCAGGAGTGTGTCTCAGAAGTGGAGAAAAGTGAGGTTCCAAGCCAGGCCTGGGGAGGTGAGGGAGAGAAGGTGAGCAGTGCTCCCCAACAGATGGCTGAGCTTGCAAAGGAAGAAGAGTATGTTGGAAAGTTGCCAAGTAGCTCTGTGGCGCCAGTTCACTCAGAGGTGGTTAAGGATGAAGAGGCGTTGGTACCCCAGGTCAGAGGTAGCAATACTTGGGACAGAGACCTGGATGGAGAGCTAGACAAAGATGAGACCTTGCCTAAAAATGATCAGATTGAGCAGGCTGCTTTCCAGATCGTCTCCCAGGTGATCTTGGAAGCGACTGAAGAGATGCGGGCCACCACAGTGGGCAAGACTGTGGCACAAGTGCATCCAACCTTGGCCACTCAGCTTCAGAGGCAGGAGGAGAGCTGTGTCCCAGACAGTCAGGGAACTGGTGTGGGACAAGACCCCCCAGATCCTGCTTCCACCACAACAGGTGCCACTGCCAGCCCATCAGCAGAAGCCCTGCCACCAAAGACCTATGTGAGCTGTCTCAGCAGCCCTCTGTCAGGCCCCACCAAGGACCAGAAGCCAAAGAACTCTGCACACCATATCTCCCTGGCCCCATGCCCACCACCAGTTACCCTCCAGGGACAGTCTGTGGATGGGACAAATGACCTGGAAGGAGATGACACCTTTGTCACCTGCGCGTCCAACAACGGCCAGAGTGTCCTTTCAGTGACCTCCTTAGGCCAAGGCTCAGATTCTGTCAGTACTTCGGGGTTTGAAGACTCTGGCACAGAGACCATCTCAAGCCCCGGAGACAAGGCTATCACCCTGCCACTGCCAGACAGTACTGAGCCTTTTAGCAATGGGGTGCTGAAGGAGGAGTTGTCAGACTTGGGGACCGACGATGGATGGACCATGGATGCAGAAGCAGATCACTCAGGAGGTAGGAGGGTCTTGGGTGCTTTCTTGGTGACCTTGGGAGGGCTCCCATTATTTGCTAGGCAAAAGTTGCTGGCCACCCTTCCCTCCTCTTGTGCAACAAAAATGATGCCACCCATCTCTCTAACTCCCTTATCCAGCCACCTGCACAGTTGGGCACCTCAGGGAGCTGGTGGGTACCCGAGAAGTCAGGTGACCACGAGACCCCAAGGCTGTGAGAGTTGTCCATGGGTTCACTAGCCAGGGAACCTCCCCAGACCTTTAGAAGGGACCAGGGCTGTTGGGTCCACCAGTCAGCCTTAGTGTCTCCTCTCCTTTGGACATGCCCTCTGATGGGCCTTTGAGAACAAGGCCTCCTTAGTGGTCCCTCCTAAGTGCCCGGGATGGGTGAGCATCTCTCAGTGGCTGACTTCCTTTACTCACGTGCTTGTTCCATGTCTCCACCTGCTCTCCACCAGAAGCCCTCGCAGGGTAAGTTCCCCCAGGACAGCCGCAGCTTTGAGCACTGGTGGGAGGCTCGAGCTGCCTTGGGTTGTTGCTGTGACCGCCTCCTTCGCAGAGCCTCAGCTGTCCTTTTTCTGTGCAGTTGCAGCTCCACCCCAGGAAAGAGGGCACTTTGGTAACGAAGGGTGCGCTGGGTTTTTCGAATGCTGACCCCAGCGTAGACAGTTCAGACCGCTAACTCACAGGTCAGCAGCTCCTGACCCTGCTTTGCAGCTCCCCAGGGGTACTTTGATTTATCTCCCAGTGACATCCAAGTGGCTCATGGCTTGTTTGTCATGGAGCATCCCCAGCCCTTCATTTCCATCCAGGAAACTTGGGCATTTTTCTTGGGTGTTTTACTACTGTCATTAGAACCTGGGGGGACCCACATTTTGTCACCCCACAATGCCATTGATTGAGACCATGATGATTTTACATACTTCTAAAAGAAAGCAAATCCTGCCCATTGTTCTCCTCCCCCACATCCCCCGAAACAGGGTGTGTCTCTATGTAGCCCTGGCTGTCCTGAATTCCCTTTGCAGACCAGGCTGGCCTCAAAATGAGAGATCCACCTGCCTCTGCCTCCCAAGTAAATTCTGCCCATTGTAACTGGGAGGCTGGACACTGTACCATACATTCTATGCTGGAGTCCTAAAAAGCTAAGATAAAAAATTTGCATCTTAAAATGGGCAGAAAGGAAGGTTTTAAAAAATTTATAAGAATAACATGTTTCCACTTGCCTGGTGCCTGTTACTGTGATGAACGAGCCCCTCAGCCTTGTGCCAGTGCCGGATGGATTGTAGTAGCTGCACAGATGCCTGAGGCTTCTGGGCACAGCTCTACAGAAGAGACCATAGACAATGGGTGGGAAGGCAGGGTGGCCCATCAGTCATAGCCTGGGAATAGTAACTGGTGAGTGCTTGGTGGCTGCCTAGCAACACCGTCTTCTCCTTAACCCTGCTTTGTGTGCTCCCCTTGAGGTTGAAGCTAAAGGGGTATGGGGGTGGGGGTCAAACCTCGGGAGCTAGAAACAGTCAGTGAATGCAGCCCGCTAAAGGCCTGGTATGGTTCTGAGTTACTCCTGGGAGCCATTGAGATGCAGATATTGGCCAGTCCAGTTTTGTTTTGCTTCCAGAAGGCTGGCCAAGGAGCTTTCTTGGATGGGTGGGAGGGTGGGGGTGGAGGAGGTCCATGCCTCAAGCCTAGTATTGAGGGAGATGACTCTTCCTTGCCTAGGGCCAGAGCACCACAGTCTTTTATCCAGTCCATGGATTGCTTGGGAAAGAATTATGTCCTGAGTTTGGGGAAACCAGGTGGAAAATAGCCTAATTAGTTGGCTCTCAAGGGTGATCTATTTCAGGCCATCGAGTTGGTGTTTCAGCCAGGGCTGAATCTCTTAACTTACCCTGGACGGTCCCTGGTGTTTACTTGGTCTTTTCCTTTTCTTCTTTTTCGTTTTTTGCAATGGTCCTTTCTTTTGTCATGGCCCAGGAAAGAGTTGAGCAGCCTAAGTTGGTGCCAGAGCCACATTTCCCACTGTCCTCTTGGAATAATGAGCCTTGGTCTGTCTCACCAAGCCACCCCATATTCAGAGCTTTACAAGCCAGGCCCAAGGGGGAAGGGAGGAGGCTCACCTGACTTTGTCCTCACAGCAGGGCCCTCATCAGGACTGAGAATGGGACCCTTAGTCGCCTATCTTACTGTCTTGTCCTCCTACCCCAGGGCTCCTCCTCCTCCCTTGAAGCTAGGCCTGAGACCTTGGAGACTTTGAGAGGCTGGGACATTTGGAAAGGGACCAAGGTGGTTGTGACAAGAAGGTCAAGGCCAGCTCCTGAAACTGTGTAGATCAGTGGGTCATCTTGTTGGCTCCCCTCCCCACTATGTATATGCCCCTCCCCGGGTATACAGTGTGTCTCTTTCTAGCTTACCACGTGTGTGTCTGTCCCAGCAGCTGTGGCTGGGCACAGCTGCCAAATAAGCAAGTAGGACTGTTCAGTGACAGGCTAAAATTAGGTGTATGGGTACCCTAAGCCTCTCTTCATTGGGTTTTACCAAGCCTTCCAGTCTGAGCTGAATGGTGTCTGCCAAGCGTGCAGTGTGTGTGTGTGTGTGTGTGTGTGTGTGTGTGTGTGTGTGTGTGTG
>OU015746.1:31433623-31465442 GCA_907169655.1 Acomys percivali
GTGTGTGTGTGTGTGTGTGTGTGTGTGTGTGTGTGTGTGTGTGTGTGTGCATGCACATGCAGAGGGCCTCCCAGTATTGTGAATTTGGGAAGCTGTGATAGTTAGGGCTAAGCTGGCGTCTGTGTGTGTGTATATATGCCGCTTCCTCCCCTGCAGGTTCTGACGGGAACAGCATGGATTCAGCGGATAGCTGTTGTGGGCTCACCAAACCAGATAGCCCCCAGAATGTCCAGGTAGACCCCAACCCTAAGAAGGTCGACCTCATCATCTGGGAGATCGAGGTGCCGAAGGTAAGGGTGGTGACATTCCTTTAGGCTGGATTCTGTGGGCTCTTAAAGTGTTCCTAATGCCAGGGTTAAAGGAGGCAGTGAATTAGATGGACCAGCCTGGGAGGCTGCAGGTGGACTGTTGGCCACTGTTCCTCACTCACATGCTTTGTTGGTCCCCCAGGTTCCTGTGTGGCCTGGGGCGCAGATCTTAGGAATGCTAGCAAACATCAGGCTGAGGACTGGGCATCAGGCCCCTACCCTGCTCTGCACTGTGAAGTGTACTGGATAACTGAGCAGAGCTTAAGCCGCTGTAGAGAGCAGACAGCCTAGAAACAGAGATGCAAAGGCAGGCCAGCTCTAGCCCTGCCTGGGAGCAGCTTCGAGCATGCTTGCCTCTCCCCCACCAAACTCATACCCTGTGATTGTTGAAGCCAAGATTGTGGTGTTTTAATTAATACTTTTAAATATTTAACAATTTAATTTTCCCATGCTAGTCTTTAAAAACATTGTTTTAACTGCATTATTCATCGCATGAGTGTCTGTTGCTTCACCAGTCCCCAGTGCCTGAGTTGTTTCTAGCCCCTTGCTGTTAGAACTTAACTTATTAGTGTTTATGGCTGGGGCTCAGAAATAATTGGCAGACTGCTTACTCCCAGGGCACTTGGCTCCGTGCTGAGTTGGAGAGCTGGCTCAGTCTGAACTTTCAGGTCAAGACTCCTATGCTGACCCTGGGCTGCTGGCTCCTGTGGTAGTTTCCTTCCCCAGTGACCTTGTTAGCAATCCTACCCTCAGTGGTCACAGAGGGCATGGTGAGGCAGGCTCTGGGTGAATAGGGACCATGTCCCTTGCCACCCTCCAGGGCTGGGGTCACTTAGAATTGTTGAGGAACTCTGGCATCTTCTGTTTGCCTTAAACTCTGGTGCACTAGGCACTTGTACATGCTGTTCCTTAGTGGGGCTCATTGTCCAACCAGTTCCTTTGTCTGTGGTCCCTAGTGGACATGAAGGGGCAGGAATATGAGGACGTCAACCCTTCTAGCAGCAGAACATTGAGGGGGGGAGGGAGGGAGAGAATGTATGTATGCTATCTCGGTCTGGGCCACATGGTTGGGATGAGATGCTGCCACCTTCAGCTGCATACCTTAGCAGCTGGGGTGGGTTCCCGAGTGTGCTCTGGCTTGTTTCTCTTCCTGTGTAAGATGATAAGTTTGTCGTCCGTAGGTACTATGAGTGAACGTAAGTGCTTAGAAGAGTTCTGAAAAATAATAGCTGATACCAATAGTGTGAGCTTGACTTCACACAAAACAAGCCTGGGTCTCTGGGAGGTGAGGACTTGGTTTCCTGGTGCCCTCACCCCTCTTTCTTTCCCTGGAAGCATTTAGTCGGTCGCCTGATTGGCAAGCAGGGCAGGTACGTGAGTTTTCTGAAGCAGACATCCGGTGCCAAGATCTACATCTCCACTCTGCCTTATACACAGAACATCCAGATCTGCCACATAGAAGGTTAGTGCTGGTGCTGCCCCGTGCCTGGCTCCCATGCCTGAAATCTAAGACAGTAGCATCCAGGTTGCCACTGTCCATTTGGAATGTTAGCCTCTGAGCAGAAACAGTAGGTGTCTAGGTAGAGGGCACGCTGGGTCCAGGTGCTTGCAGGACACTGGCCATCTCTGTTTGGCCAGGATAAGGATGAGGGCTAAGTGGACAGAGCCAGGGTCCCTGGGTCACAGTGTCTGTCACCCACATTTTCCTCACAGAGCACAGGTACCTTCTGCTTGAGTCCATTTGTGTCTTTCGCATCTGCCAGTTTCTTTTTCTGTTCAAAGCCTGGGTCAGAATGGCAAAGGTGCCAAAGGGGAGTGGATTTAAAGCAAAGCCAAGTGTTTGGCCCTTGGGAAACCCTCTCACATTAGAATCCTGTGGGGTGGCGTGTGGGTGGGTCTTGTTTGCTGCCTCTTTTCTTGTACCCACAGAGGCCGTGTGTCCTGTCCCTTGCCCTTAGGCTCTCAGCACCATGTAGACAAAGCTCTGAACTTGATTGGGAAGAAGTTTAAGGAACTGAACCTCACCAATATCTACGCGCCACCACTGCCTTCCCTGGCGCTACCTTCCCTGCCGATGACGTCTTGGGTGAGCATGCCCTCCAGGGTCTCAGTTCTTGTCCCTTCCCCTAAACTTATCCCACGCAGGCCCACGAGCCTCCTGTGTGTGCTCTCTGCTCTGGCCTCTACTCAGCTAGCTGCCTCTGAAGACAGGATAGAGTGTTCCCTAGAAGCCAAGGCCTTTTGACCCCACACTCTCCTGCCACCTACCAAGGCATGCTTTTTTTCCCCCTAGGCTTTTTGACTATGGAGGAATGAGCCAGTTGGCTGGGTGTAGGGCTTCTAAAAAGCTGGGGCTGTACCTAGAGTCACTTCCCAGCGCCAGAGGCCTGGGTAGGATCTGCCAAGAAGGATTTGAGTGAGACTTAGGTGGACTACTATGTTCTTTCTAGTCAGCTGGTCCGAATAGCAGCCCTGGTGAAAGATTCCCTCCTCTTCCCTCTCCCCAGGAACTGCCTAGGTTGTAGTTGCAGTGCAGAATCACTAGCCTGGAAGCCCAAGAGATTAGCAGAAGGGAAGGTACTGTCTCCAAGAGCAATGAGAGGCATGCCTCTGGCCCTCGTCAGGCCCTTGCCTTCACTGGGAGTAGACACGCAGTTCTGTGGGCTACAGACTGTTTACTGCATTTCACAGATGGGCTGAGCAAGCTGCTTCAGGAAAATTGCCCCTTTGGGTTTTGTTTAGGATGGGCGGTGTTTCAGCTTTGTATTCCCCCACCAGAGACACTTGTGCTATGGGAGGGTAGGGCGGGGTGTTCCTTTCTGTGGGCATTAGGGAATGAATGGGCTGGGCCCTGCTCTATGCTTTACTTCTGAGCCTCTCTTCGTAAATAATGGAATAGCTAGTGGGGGTAGTTTTCTTCCCTTGCATTATGCTTGTTCAGTGGGGCCAGGGAGGAGACTCCAGGTGCTTTGAAGTCAGCAGGCCCTGGAGGACCCATGGAAGTCAAGGGACATTCTTCTTGGACCGCCAGGCTTGATGGTGCAATCTAAATCCTGTGTGCAGAATCTTGCTTTGCTGCCTATAGCATAGCATCAGGAAAAGTGGTGATAGGGTTTCTCTGTGTAGCCTTGGCTGCCTGGACTTACTTTGTAGATCAGGCTGGCCTTGAACTCAGAGAGATGTGCCTGTCTCTGCCTCCCGAGTGCTGGACCTAAAGGTGTGTGCCTCTACTGCCCGCCTTTTAAAGACCCCTGTTAGGACTTTTTGCATAGGGCCTTAGCAGCTGAGCATACCTACAGACCCCTGCCGAGACCTCTGCCCAAAGCAAAGATATTGGGGGTGGGGTGATGGCCCCTAGGACACCCGCTCGCTCTGTCAGACTTTAACAGAGGGCCTGGCTTGAGGCTTGAGACAGGGAAATTCCTCCAGGTGGTGAGCTCTGGGGCCAGCTGCAGGTCCAAAGGGGCCTGAGGCTGCCTAGCAGGTGTTCTCAGGCCTGTTGTTCTAAGCAAACTGCTCACTCATTTAGAAGTGGGAGGGAGGGAGGGCATGCTCCAGGGCATGGACCTCTGCCCAGCATGGGTTGTGGATTCAGCAATTGGCCTCTGACTGCCTTGGAGTAGAGGTGCCCCTGTCTGACCCTGAGGTGAGGGTCCCTCTAATGGCAGGTCTTGGTATTACAAGACAACCACCAACAGCCCTCTGTTCTCTGGCACCATGTTATTGATAGCTGTGCCAGTTGACGGACTTGCCCTGGGGCCTCAGGATGTATCTCAAACAAGAGAAGAACTGATACAGTGTTGGCTGCCTCTCCCCACCTCCAGCTCATGCTGCCTGACGGTATCACTGTGGAAGTCATCGTGGTCAACCAGGTCAACGCTGGACACCTGTTTGTACAGCAACACACACATCCCACCTTCCATGCACTGCGCAGCCTGGACCAGCAGATGTACCTCTGTTACTCTCAGCCTGGAATCCCTACCTTGCCCACCCCGGTGGAAAGTAAGTGCCACCTTGAGAGTCAGGGAGAGCCCTGGCTTCTAGTTAGGCAGAGACCTGTAGCAAGGTGGGTTGCCCCTTCTGCCCTTGGTGTGGACCAGGAAAGACTGATCGGGACTCCCTCATGGACAGCATCCCTGAGTTCTTGCATTGCCGTGGAGTTATGCTGAGTTGAGCTTTCTGACTGGCTGGTGTTAGCTTGTGTTTTACTGACTGACCAGGCAGTAGGATTGGAGTGGTGTTTTGATGGTGGACTCAGATCATAGCCCTGACACTTTATGTCTTTTTTAAAAAATATTTTGTAAGATTATATTTATTCATTTTATGTTATTGGTGCCCATGCCCGTGGAGGGCAGAAGAGGCTTCAGGTGCCCCCGAACTGTAGTTATGGATGGTTGTGAACCACCATATGGGTACTATTATCAAACCCAGGTCCATGTGCTCCTAACCAGTGAGCCACCTCTCTAGCCTGAGCTTTGTGTCTTCCAAGTGGTACCCAGGCTTGCCCACCAGGAAGTGGAGTGGCTATGCTCTCCATGTAGGGCACTTCAGGTATACACTTAGCATCTGTGCAGTGGGCTGGGCTGTTGCCACATGACAGGTGAGGAAACCATCCCTGAAATGAAGGGGCTTTCTCGGGCAACACTTGAGCAGGGCTGGGATGTTATCAGTACCTTTGTTGCTTTTGTCAGTGGGGAGGAGGACTAAATGTCAAAACTCTCCTCCCAGGCTCCTCATGGGCTTTGAGGCATGGGGGAAATTTTGAGGTTATCTGTAGCAGTGTGCCCCCGACAACCCCCCCCCATGCCACCTTTGGAAGATCAGATTCTCTAACACTCTAGCCAGAAGTAAAGACAGAACAGGAGTATAAGGGTAGCTGCATTGTAGCTTCGATGTCTGGATCATGACCAAGTGTAGTCAGCTGCTGGGACCCTCACCCCCATGGCTGCCCAGCTTGGTGGCTGCCTGGACCACTGTGTACTTCCCAAAGCAGAGGCAGATGGTTTGAGCTATAGACCTAGGATGCCCTCTGGTCAGGCTCTCCGTTGGAGTTGTGGGGTGGAGTAGACCAGACCTTAGGTACTGGGCCACTGAGCCCAGCCGTGCTTGGCAGTTCTTGATTCTCTCAGGGACTTTTCCTTGGGCACAGGGGCTGGGAGGTAACTCAGTCAAGATGTGAATTTGATTTCCTGTATTTAAAAAAAAAACAAACTGTGTGTCCTGGTATATGCTTGTGATCCCAGCACTGGGGAGGCAGAGATAGACAGAATCTTTGGGTTCGCTGGCCAGCCAACATTTAAAAAATAAAGGCACAGTATCTGAAGAATGGCAGTTAAGTTATATTTGACCTCCACACCTGTGCACATACACGCCAAAGGCAGGCCCTCATCCCTGTCCACCGAGTTTTTTGTTGTGCTAGTTTTAGGCTGCAATAAATTTCAGAGTCTTAGATCTAGACCGAAGGCCCTTCAGGGTTGGGTGGTTTTGGGGCTAAGCTAAGCTGGATTTCCTGTGTTCTGGGTTTTGCTTTGCTTGTCTTGGGCCCTGGGAGAAGTTTTTGTGGAGGATTCGTTCATGTTGACCCTGTCCCCTCCCCTGACAATGTGGGAAGGTGGGGAGCAATGACCAGGGTAGCCCTCAGCCCTGTCCTAGGCCACGCGTGTTCCACACACTTGTCCTCCCACCCTGCAGTAACGGTTATCTGCGCTGCCCCTGGTGCGGACGGGGCCTGGTGGCGAGCCCAAGTAGTGGCCTCCTATGAGGAGACCAATGAGGTGGAGATTCGCTACGTGGACTATGGTGGATATAAGAGGGTGAAAGTCGACGTGCTCCGGCAAATTAGGTGAGTGGGACTCCTTGGCCAGTCACAAGTCACCCCTGCATGGCATGGGGTGCATGGCTCAGCTCCTCCCAGCTACAGATGGGGCTGGAGTCTGTCTTCTTGCTGCCAGCCTTGTGTTAACAGTCAGGTGTAAACAATCATGATGGCCTGCCTCAGCTGCACAGATCTAGACGGCTGCTCCGTGGGAGAAGCCCCCAAGTATCAGGCATGAAAAATGAGAGGGACACGTTTGAGTTTGGTGAAGGATGTCCCTCTGAGCCATCAGGCTTGTAGCAGTAGCCCGCTCGCATTCAGGTGTGCACGTCATCCTGGGCTGTAGCTGTCACTGTGTCCAGTGGAAGGTAAATTCAGACACATGTTAAACTCAATCCTTTCTTGCCTTTCTAGGTCTGACTTTGTGACTCTGCCATTCCAAGGAGCAGAAGTCCTCCTGGACAGCGTGGTTCCTCTGTCAGGTAACGGCAGGGCGTCCTTCCTCCCACTTACAGCCTGTATTAACATGATTGGTGCCTCTGTTAGCTTCTGTTTGAGTAGATCGGGTCCGAGGCCCAGGACCTTGGATTTCTAGCAAGGCCCCCAGCGATGACAATGCTGCTGTGGCCCCTCATCCAGGGCCTGCTGCTTTACACTTTACCCAGCTGCTAGCTTGAGGGGCTCCAGTGAGGAACTTCACAATGTGGTCCAGAGAGGGCAGGCTCGGTCAACACACCGCTGAGGCATTGTGGGGACTGTGCTGACCTGTGTGTCTGAGACCAGAAGTGTGGCTAGAGCTGGGGTGCAGATGTTCCTTAGCCTTAGTGCCCTTTGGTGTGATGACACAGCACTTGATTTTCAGGTAGCTGTGAGAGTCCCATGTGAACTAATGTAGAAAGTGGCCAGGTCCAGCTTTTTATGGCTGTAGGTAGCAAAGTCTGCTGAACCTGTCACCTTCTCCCATCCAGAGTAATTTAGGCCCACTAGACATGCTATAGCGAGGCATGCTGCTGCACACTTGCAATCCTAATACTCAGGAGGCCAGAGCAGGAGGATTACCATGAGTTTGAGGCCAGCCTGAGCTAAGTACACAGCAAGACTCTGTCCTTAAAAAAAAAAGCAAGGAAGGAAGGGAAAAAAGAAAGGGAAGCAGAAACATTACAGTCTAGCTGAAGTGCTGTGAGAGCACTGGTCTCTGTTTCGCATTCCTTCTCTTCGTCCTAGACTTGTCTGTCCATCTAAGCAATCTGGCCAGGCCCAGGGAAACAGGCCCTGCTTTGTCGCAAGGCTCGCCCGCCACACAGTCCAAGCTCCTGCCTCCCACCCCACCATGTCCTGCCTTGGGCATGTTCTTATACATTACTTTTGTAAACCATCCCGGTAGAAGACGCCTCGGAGTCCTGTCTCTTAGAGGGTAACTGCCCATACTGGGCCAACTGCTTGGGTCAGAATGCCACCTGCAACATGGTGGGAGCTGATTGGCCTTGGAGGATAAGCCTTTGTCCGTGGACATGCCCTTCTGTCTTCTGGGGCATTGCTGGTTTGGTGGAAGTGCACACACACTTGTTCATCACAGCTGGCCTTCAGATAGCTGGGGGTGAGGCCGGCCTGCATCATTAACAGCCTTTCTGTCTGCCCTGAGGCTCAGGAGATGCATGTATCCAGGGCTTCCCTCTGTTCAACCACTTGAGTACCAGAGGCATAGGCTCTGCTGACAAGATGGCTGTCCTAGACGCAGTCCTGAAGTCTGCAGCGTCCGCAGCGGCCTGCAGGTGACAAGACTGCTTTGCCCCAGCCAGCATCTGAAACCGCCTTCTCTTTCCTTTCTTACAGATGATGACCACTTTTCACCTGAGGCGGATGCAGCCATGAGTGAGATGACAGGCAACACAGCACTGCTGGCCCAGGTGTGTGGTTGGGGCGGGAGGCTGGCCGGCCAGCCAGAGACTGTCAGTGGAGGTTCCTGCCTGGTGCAACTAAGTGTCCAGGCTTCTTGAGGCCTGACATTTAAATTCCTTGTGTCCTATGGTCATGACCCTGGAGTGACCAGCAACCTTGAAGGAGTCCATAAGCCAGGCCTGGCACACTCCTATAACCCTAGCACTCTGTAGACTACAGCAGGAGGATTCTGAGTTTGAGGCCTGTCTAGGTTACATAATAAAACTTGCCTCAAGTTTTAAGTGTGCACAGCCTAAGGTGTTTTCTGTGCCCCTGTCTCTCCAGGTGACAAGCTACAGTGCAACTGGCCTTCCTTTGATTCAGCTGTGGAGTGTGGCTGGCGATGAAGTGAGTCTGCCCCTTTTTACCCAAGTTGCTGTCAGCAGAAGTGGGCTGACTGGGTGCTAGTTCTGGTAATTGTTAGATGACACGACTGTGGGCTGGTGCCACCCAGAGGACACTGGATGCCATGGTTGGGAATGGTGATGGTAGTGTCATGTGCTAGAGTGCTGCTGAATATATAACTTCTGGGACAGCCTCTCGCAACCCAATGTGCCCTTAGTGCCAAGCAGGGGAGACCCTCCTCTACCCTTCCAGGACCTCTGTCCATTGCTTCTGTCTTTACTGTCAAGGCTCGGGTTTCTTCAGAATATTAGAAATCGCCCCTTTGGCACGGCCAGCACCTGAGTAGAACCCTGTTGTAGTTGTGCTCTGGGTCTGCACCTGCTCCCTGACTGATGACTGGAGACTTGGCTAGGAGGACCCTCACTGACTCGAGACCCAGCCCAAAGGTGCCATGCAGAACTCTCAAGAAAACTCTGTTTTCCAGGTGGTGTTGATAAACCGGTCACTGGTGGAGCGAGGCCTTGCACAGTGGGTGGACAGCTGCTACGCCAGCCTTTGACCTCGGCCCCCTGAGCTGCTCTTCAGTCTTTTTTGCACTGTTGAGGTTGGGCTTGGCACTCAGGACAGAGATTTAACAACAGAGTAACAAACGTTGTTCTCTTGAGTCTTCTTTCCCCCATTCTGTAGTCCTGTGCGGAAGGCGATTCCTCTCCGAGGAGGAGCTTCGAGGTGGAGCTACGTGTTCCATTCAGAACCTTAGGACGGTGTTTCAGCAGCCAGCTGGCGTAACCCGTAGCCCGGCTGGAGGCTGGCTGCAGGGAGGTCTAACCAGGCTGTCCTGTTCCATTCCTTCCGCTCTCCCCACCAAAACCCCACACCCTGCAGCAGGCAGGCCAGGGCGGGTGTGGGGCTGGCTGAGAGGGTCAATTTCAGTCTATATTTAGGGACTGTAAAGCTCACATGGATGAATTGACGGTGTTTAGCTGGTTTTTATATACTTCCTCCAGGTCTCTAGAGCTCAGACTTTTTAAAACATGGATGTAAATAAGGCGCAATTGTCACACCTGACCCCAGTGAGCGGGGAGAGGGGAAGCTATTCTCTTGCCAAGCCTGGGTGGAATTTGTAACCATTTTCTATTTGTGCAAACTATGTAAATATATGTTTAAAAATGTAATATTTTGTACAAGACACACTGGAGAACAAAGGGAACTCAAAATTCTTCCACGTTTTTCACCTGGAAACAGAAGTCCATCCCACGGAGTGGGATCGCACCCCTGCCGCCGCCGCCGCTGGGGTCCCACTGCTTCCCCTACACAGGAAGCTGTAGGGGAGATTGCCCTTTGGGGATTTTTTTTTTTCCTGTACACATTAATTTAAAAAAAAAAACTCATTGAATTACCTTGCAGTGGCGTGTTTGACTCTTTTATAGACTGTCTTTAGCATTGTGCAATTTAAGAATAACTTAAGTATCTTGGACTTACATAAATCTTGAATTGTATAAACTATAACTTGGAGTCCATTTTTCTTAAGTTCTGGCAAAGATTTGTGGCTGGGGACTGAGGAGAGGTGGTTGTGAGAGGTGTGGTCCCTAGGAGAGTCTATCTGTGGCTCTCCAAGGACCATGATAAAAGAGAAGATCGCTCCGTCCCCCCATAGAAGGCATTTTGGCCAGTTCTTCCTCTTACCCCACCAGGTGGCAGCCCAGCTTCCCCAGGCCTCTGCATTCAGAGAGCACAGGGTCTGATAGAGGGAGAAGATACAAGAAGGTGGGGGAGAGAGATGCAGGCCTCTGTGGTCCTGATGTGGGGAGGGGGGTAGATTCTTGGTCTTTCAGATAGTAAGGTGTCCTCCTTGGAGGGTGGTTCCATGGGACGGGTGTGGGAGTTGGTGGGCCAGTCATGAAGGACATGTACTCTTCAAACACCCACTTTTCAGGGAAGGAGGCATTCTGGAGCTTTCCAGGTAAGCTCCTCTAAGACTCCTGCTGCTAGTGGTCACCCGGAAGCATCTTAGCATGAACCAGAAGCTTGTGGGGATGAAGGGCTGGGTTGCAGCGGTACAGATTTCTTTCAGCTTGCTCCAGGTGTTAGTGTCCTCAGAGCCCCGAGAGACTCAGGAGGAGTGGCTGGTCATTGAGCCTGGGTTCTGGGGTTATTGCTACAAGTACAGCCTTGTTACACCAGGATCAGCACCCAGCTCTTGAGAACTGAAGTCACTTGTAGCTTAAGGTAAAACAAGATGAGGTGCCACAGGTCTAGAGTACTTCCCACAGCGACCCGTGCCTCGCTGTGGTGATGCAGAGTGTGCAGGCCATGAGACAGGAACCCTTCATAGCTGAGCTACTTAGAACACAGTGCAGAACCAAGTAACAAAGGCAGCCATTCCTCAGGCTAAGCAACATGGAACCCTCCTCACCTTGGTTGCCCAAGGGGATAGTTTAAGTCATAAGGATCAGAGGGGAACACAGGAGCAATAGATGGTTTTGTTTGTTTTAAGATTTAAGCTAGGGCTGGAGAGATGGCTCAGAGGTTAAGAACACTGACTGCTCTTCCAGAGGTCCTGAGTTCAATTCCCAGCAACCACATTGTGGCTCACAACCATCTATAATATGATTTAATGCCCTCTTCTGGCCTGCAGGTGTTCATGCAGGCACAGCACTGTATACCTAATAATAAATAAATCTTTAAAATAGACTTAAAATTTTTAAATTAAACATGAATTAAGCCTGGAGAAATTTGTAACATCTGAACCAAAGGGTGAATGAATGTTTTTAATGTGTGATGACGTAGAAGGAGAAATTAATCTCCCTTGACAATGTCCTGGGTAGACGAGAGAATCTGGGTCTCTTTCTAGTTGGGTGAAATATAATAGAAATACAACCTGATTCACCAGTGTGACACTATTCTGAGAGCTATGATAAAGTCAAGGAATTTTAATGTTCACTTCATATAACAGGCACAAACATTAGTGAGGCGCTCCGCAGAGTTCAAGATCTGGTGTGGACTTCCACTCAGCAGCCTTTTTGCTTGGACTGTCCATGTTTCTGGGCTCTGTTGCAGCAACTGGCTTGTGGCTCCTATCTTGGGCAGCAAGACTGGACCAATCTCTGTAGCAGCAGCCTTAGTGGTACTATTTCTTACTCGAAACACTATCGATGGACCAGCCATCACCACACAAGCAGCATTCTGGAGGCAGAGGCAGGAGGACTGAGGCCAGCCTTGGGCAATATGGTGATTGTCAAAAACAAGACAGGTCAGGAGATGGCGTCTCAGCACCAGGAAAAGGCATTTGCTGTGCAAGCCTGATGACCTGAGTTCAACCCCCAGTTTAAAACTCAGGGTGGAAGTAGAAAACCAGCTTCCAAAAGTTGTCCTCTGACCTCCATATTCATGTCACAGCACATGTGTGACCACATCACATGTAGTTTTAAAAGCGTGCTTGAGAGACATGTTTGTAAAAGTGTGTGTGTGTGTGTGTGTGTGTGTGTGTTCGTGTCGTATAGGCTAAGCTGGCCTCAGACTTTTCAATCCTATGTCGTAGGATGCTGGAGTTAGAGATATGTGCCACTCCCTTGGCTTCGAGCCTCTGAATTGTGACATTAAACCAGTGAACATTATAAAATATATTTTGGTCCACCTGTTTGCCATCTTCACTGCACACCTGCACCTTACACAGCTGCCCCTGAGGTTTTCATTTGGACTCCATTTGGACTGTGTCTGAATGTTTTGCTGTTAGGACATGTGAACCTTAAATGTGAGAATGTGTGTGTCTTCTTTGCCTGACAGCATCGTTTGGCTGTGCATCTCTGCTTAACTGGGTGTCCCTTGCCAAGAATCCTGCCTTCTACACACACACACACACACACACACACACGTGACCTTCAGCCCGGTTGCACATAGGGATCCTGGCTGATGAGGTGGGGGGCGGGGGTGGGATGGGGTGGGCTCTGTCATGCTTTCCTTACCCCCCCTCTGCCCAGTGTCAGCCATGTTTGAGAGTAAAGGAGGTAGGGGTGAGGGGCCAACAGGATGAGATTTGTGTGTCATCTGTGATCTCTAGCTCAGCCTGCTTGGTGCTGTTGGTTTAGGCACCTCTCGTAGCCAGTGTTTTATTGCTGTGAAGAGACACCATGACCAAGGCAACTCTTTAGTTTTTCTTTTTTTTTTTTTTTTCTTTTTTTCTTTTTTTGGTTTTTTTGAGACAGGGTTTCTCTGTGTAGCCTTGGATGTCCTGGACTCACTTTGTAGACCAGGCTGACCTTGAACTCACAGTGATCCACCAGCCTTTGCCTCCTGAGTGCTGGGCTTAAAGGTGTGCGCTACCACACCTGGCTAGGCGACTCTTACAAAGGGGTTTAAAGTTTACCGCCTGTATTGTCCTTGGCTGCTGCCTTAGTTTGAGCGGGACCCCTGGGCCCCTTTTTTTTTTTTTTTTTTTTTTTTTTTTTTGGAGACAGGATTTCTCTGGGATTAAAGGTGTGCGCCACCACCGCCCAGCTCATGTGCTATATTCTTGACTTGGCGCAAGTTCCCTGCTCTCTCTTCCTCACTTTAAAAATAAATAAAAGGTGATGGGAAAATGCAAGTATGAGGACCCCAGATCCCACATAAGGCTGGTTCATCTGTATTCCTAGTGTGCCCATGACAGGATGAGACACAGAAGCCCCAGAAAGCTCTCAGAGCAGCTAGCCTGGTGTAGCTGTGTGCAAACCTGTCTCAGGGTAGAAGATGACTGGCCATCACTTGCCGTCGTCTTAACCTCCATACATGTGCTGTGACATTAGCGCGCCTGCACTTGTGAATGTACACAGCATAAGTAGCTAGCTATACATCTTAAGTGCAGGTGGATTTTGGAAGCCTTTCCAGGGTCTATTTGGGGGGACTAATCTTTTCGGCAAACAAGAGCCAACTGAAGCTTTCCTCTTAATGAGGTTGGTTGACTTATATCCGTACAAAGAGAAGGATTCTGAGATCTTGGCTGTTGAGAGTAGGCCCAGCTGACATCTGGTGGAGACAGCCGGCTTCAGAGAGACCCTGGTGCTCTGGGCAAGGAAGGCTAATTTCTCCTCCCTGAGCTGGGATGGAGTTCTTGTCTTTCTCTGGTCTCCCTGGCAGGATGGCAGGGAAGGCATTCTGACTGCTCCTATGGGTTTCTCCACCAAGTGCCTGGGTACGTACGCCAAGCCTGCTAGGGGCTACAAAGCCCAGACAGACCCAGAGCCTTCAGGAAGCATCTCTGAGGAAGTGTGCCAGTGATTGTATGGCAGATGGTGCTAGCTTGAGTGGGGCCCTTTTTCACCTTCCGGTGGGGTCCTGTAACTTCTGGTGAGGTAGGGACTAGGCTCACCATCACCTGAGCCTGGCCTTGAACCTGTGTCTTCTGGGACCCAGGCTCTGCTCTCTCTGGGTGCTTGGATGCCAAAATTCCCCACACAAGGGCAAGCCGCTGCACCCGGGTCTTTATTTTCATTTGAGTGACTTGGAGTCTGTTCCTTCGCTCATCAAAGGTTGAGTACTTCCCCAGGGGCGCAATGGTCCACGCTGGCTGCATATTAAACACCATGAAACCTACCAAGGCTTGAGGCCCACTCTCAGGCAGATTTAACTGGTTTGAGAAGAAGCTACTCACTGAAAGAGGATTAGAATTACTGCCTTTTGGGGGCTGGAGACATTGTTCAGCAGTTAAGACCGCTTGCCGCTCTTTTAGAGGACAGGTTCCCAGCACCTATACTGGCCAGTGAGCCTCCAGCCATGGGAGGCCTGATGCTCTCTTCTGGCCTCTGTGGGGACACACATGCACGTATACATACAGACACATCATAAAAATACATATTTTAAAAATATTATTTACTTGGGGGCGGGGCTAGGTAGACGACTCAGTGAAGTGACTGCCTGTTCAAGCCTGAGGATCTTCTCAGAATCCACATAAAAAGGCCAGATGGGAGTTAAAGAAATGGCTCAATGGTTAAGATCACGTCCTGCACTCAAGAATGGTCCTGCGTTGAGTTCCTGGGGCCCACATCAGGAGGCTTGTAACTATCCCTAACTCCAGTTCCAGGGGCTCCGGTGTCTCTGGCCTCTGAGAACACAGCACTCGGGTATGCAAGCCTGCTCCAGCCCTCCCCTTCATTACCTTTGGAACAGAGCAAAGGCTTGGGAATCTGGAGTGTAGAATGCAATGCCCCCTCACATACGCGCATACCCAAAGTGACCTTCGAAAGGCAAGGGCAGGATGTCTTTTGGGTCCTGGAGCTCCCTTGTGCCCTGTCCAGTCAATCTTATTTAGTTCCGTCTGGCTTGTGTTCACTCAGTACAGTGTGTGAGTGGCTGTGTGGTCGGTGTCGTTGTTTGTTGGGGACAGGCTGCAGTTTGTTGACCCATCCTTTGGCTCATGTTATTCAACCTTGGTTTTAGGCCATCACGTGTGAACTCCGCTATACTACTTAACTGTTTTTTTTTAAAATTTTAAAAAATTATTTATTTTTCATTTTTTATGTGCATTAGTGTGAAGGTGTCAGATCCCTTGGAACTGGAATTACAGACAATTGTGAGCTGCCGTGTGGGTGCTGGGAATTGAACCCGGGTCCTTCGCAAGAGCAGGCAGTGCTCTTAACCACTGAGCCATCCCTCCAGCCCCTACTTAACTGTTTTCAGTGCTGTGGTAGCTGCTGGCAGTGTGACAAATGTAAAATAGATTTTATTAGACGAAGCGTGATTGTGAAATAATGTCTTAGACGTAGTGGGTAAAGTTTACATGCTTTATTCGGTTTTCAAGACAAGAGCTCATGTAACCTGAGCTGGCCTTCCTTGCATTCCCTGTTAGCCAAGGGTGACCTTGAACTTCTGGCCTTCTCATCTTCACAAGCGCTGAGAGCACAGTAACATGCATGCACCACCATGCCCTGCTATGCAGTGCCAGGGATCAAATTTAGACCTTCATCCTGGGTAGGCAAGCATTCGACCAACCGAACCACATCCCCGGATCCCTGTACGACTTAAAAATATCATTTATGTGTATGAATGTTTTACCTGAAAGTATGTCCATGTATCACATGCCTGCCTGGAGCCTGGAGAAGTCAAAAGAGGGTATCAGATCCCCCTGGAGCTGGATTTACAGATGGTTGTGAGCTGCCATGTGGGTGCTGAGAACTCAAACCCTTGTAGGAACAGCCAGTGGTGCTCTTAACCATCGTGGTGCCTCTCTAGCCCCGCCCCCACCCCTTGTTGTTTAAGGGGTGCCTAACACAGTCATGTGTGCATCTCAGACTTTTTCTGCTATGCGGTGCTAGGTGGAGGAACATCTATATAAGAGGTCACGGTCCTTCAGGCAGTGTCTCATATTAGAGGCTCAGGCCATTTGCTTCACGTTAGCTTATAGCGCCTGCAAGTGCCTGGGCTCTAGCACAGGCTCATTGAAGCAGAAATTTGAGACCTACAGTTTTTGTTTTGTTTTTTCAGTAGTAGGGAGTGAACACAGGTCTTCACGAATGTTGTTCTCTCACTGAGCTACATCACTAGGCATCTTTTTACATTTTTATTTAAGACAGTTATTTAAGCTGGCCTCGAACTCACTCCATAGTGGAGGTAGCCAGAGTAGGCCTTGACCTTGTGACCCTGCCCTTTTCTTTTCTTCTCTTTTTTTTAATACTTTATCTAATTTTGAATTTATGTGCTTTGGTTGTAGGGGTGTCAGATCTCGGAGTTACAGACCGTTGTGAGCTGCCATGTGGGTGCTGGGAATTGAACCTGGGTCCTTTGGAAGAGCAGGCAGTGCTCTTACCCTCTGAGCCATCTCTCCAGCTGTTCTTTTTCTTTTATCTTTTGTCCTTTGACTTTGAGTTTCAAAGTCCCTATATAGATGGATGACCTTGAAACTTCTAACCCTCCCACCTCCACCTGCCAACTGCCAGGGCTGAGACAGCAGGTGTCCACTATTCCCAATTTAGGTGGTGCTGGAGAGTGAAGCCAGGGCTCCAAGCACGCTCTGACACATTCTCTATCAACAGAGGCGCCCACCCAAGGCCAGCATTTCTTCTGAAGCAGCTGTGTTTCCCTCTGGGTTGAGACAACACGGAATCCTTGGTTCCTGTGGTAAGATGGTTTGGGGCTAGAGATAATTATTGTGCTGTCTGGGTGGCGGTGTGCCTTACAGTCAGATGTACCTGGAGGCCAGCTGTCAAAAATCAGGGTTTAGTTTAAGCACCGTTTAGTTTCTATACTCCAAACACCCAGCTTCCTCTTTCAATTTACCCAGATTTGGCAGGACATACTTTGTGATGGCCATACTCTGCTGTGGTAGTTTGGAGGGAGGAATGAGATCATTTAAACAGTAAAAAAGCCTGCCTTAAAAAGTAGAGGATGTGTTTTTGAAGGAGTGGGGTGAGTCTTGTGCTCCACACAGGACAGAGTGCTGCTGTTGCAATCTCTAGACACTAGATGGCGCCACAGCACAGGCTACTGTAGGTATTCCTTCCTTTGGCCTCATCACTATCTGAGAACAGAGGGTCTCCAAGCACTGTCTCATTATTAGACTTATTAAGAATGCAAACTCCCAGCTCGTACCCCAGACTTACTGAACGAGAACCGTGTGGCACTCGGTCCAGGTGATTTTAGATGCAGACTTAAGTTTGAGCGTCGCTGTTCTAGAGTCAACCCTTCTTCCGGATAGCTTGGGAAGCCAACAGTGCTTGCTGGGGAGACGTGAGGAGCAGACTCAGGGAGGGGGGAATGTGAGGAAGGGCACGGGGAGGAGGTAAGAAGGTCATTCGTGAAGGTATGACTAACGCCAAGGAGCTGGTCCAAAACCAGGAAGCTAATATAGACTGGGCGGCAAGGCTGTGTTTCTCCCAAGTGGGTGGATCTACGTGGGGTCAGGAGTAGTGGAAAGAAAGGAGGGCGCTCTAAAGGGAGCTCCCTCCCCCCTCGCCCCCCTTTAGGGATCGTGGGCTAGGAGCTGAAACGCAGGCCGAGTTCTCCCCGGAGCCCCAGGGCAGCTTGTGGCCTCATTGTGGCTGTTCATCTCAGCCTGTTCTGAAATTTCACCAGCCTACTACTGTGTTAATGGATTGAAATCTTGCAACCCTCCCAAGACGACATAGGAAAATGGATGCTCAGAATAAAGAAGAAGCTTAAGATGGGGTGGGAAAAATCACTAGTGAATTAAAACCTTATTTTTGTCTTTTCGATCCCATCTGTACCCTCAGGGAAGGCCAGTGAAGAATGAATTAAATTCTTTTTTTTTTTTTTTTTTTTTTTTTTTTGGCACTGAGAAAAGCTCCTCTTGCAGGTCCCTACTGAGGCTTCAAAAGGGTGACATATCATGCAAATAATTTTTTCCCCAGCTATGATGTATACAGTTTTTAGTTTGATTTATTTTTGATGTCAGAAACAAAATGGAAGTTAGCTCTTTAAAAATGAGCGCGGCTGGCTGAATAAATAAATAATATGCTCTTGGCCAGAACCTGCCAGTGCCTCCTTAATTGCCCATTGATTCTCTAATTCTCTGCACTTTACCATCTACAAAATTAAGAGGCCACAGAGCATGGAGATGTCTTTTGCCAAGCAAATGAAAGAAGCCTGGGTTTTCAAAGGTATAGTCCTTCCTGGGGGCTTTGACCTAGCATTAAAAGGCAGGAATTACTGGGCGTGGTGGTGCACTAGCCTTTACTTTAATCCCAGCACTTGGGAGGCAGAGCCAGGAGGATCGCTGTGAGTTTGAGGCCAGCCTGGTCTACAAAGTGAGTCCAGGATTGCCAGGACTACCTAAAGAAACCTTGTCTGGGGGGTGGGGGGTGGGGGTGGGGAAGAAGGCAGAAGTTTCTCAAGGATGAAAGCCTGTTGTTCTCCATGGATTTTTCCCAATATGTGCCATCATGTTGACTTACCAGGCACCAAAGTGTGTACTGTGTGGAAGACTCTGCAGGAAGCTTCCATTTATCCCATTGCTGGAATGAATGACCAGTCTCCCCCCACCCACCCCACCCCCGCTCCCCACACACCCCCGCGTCCCCCCCAACCCTCCCCTCCCCACATGATATACCCAACATCGTCAGCCTCGGGACTCCACTTCCCTCTTTCCTTCAGTTCTAGTCCCTTCAAGCCACAGAAACCTGTTCTTTCTTCTCAGCCTGTTTCCTAGGACCCTCTTCACAATGCACTCTTCTTTAGGATTCCGCCCCAGGCTCCCTCCCTCAGGTCAGCACTCACAGCCCTTTGTAAGCAGCCACATGGGAGTCAGGTAAGGACAAGACCTGCCAATTGCTTCTCTGTAGAAGTCTCTTAAATGGGTCCTCATCATTTACATCTACTTCCGCGGGCCCTAGGGTAGGGCTCGCCTCCTTTCTCTGGATCCACAGACTCATCCTTTCTTCCACCCTGGAGACATAATGCCAGGTGCTTCTGCCTGCTGCGCCCCCCCCTCACCCCCACCCCACCCCACCCCACTTCCTGGAGTCTCCATTCCTGCCTGCTTGGCAGTTCTTAGTGTCTCCATGTGAACGTCCCTGCTGGGCAGGGTGCCCAGGCAAGGAGGCCCCAGCAAGGAGCGGGGACCTTACCATTTGCCATTGGACCCCTGAGCTGCCCCTCCTCTTGTGTCCTCACCGCCCTTTCTATCAGCGTCTGCCTTGGATTAGAATTCCCAATCTTCCACTTATCAAGTCAGCATCGCGCCTGCCTGTCTCTGCCACTGTCAACATCCCAGCTCCCAAGTCTGCGGCGGCCTGAGCTCCAGGGCCGCTTGGTGCGCTCTCTCTCCCCCGGTCCCTTTCTCTCTCTCTCTCCCTCTCTCTCTGGCAATTACGATTCCTTCCCTGGCTCACGTCGGAAGGCTTTGTTCTTCTCCCTGAACGTTCAAGTTAATTTCTACTGACTGTTTATTCAGCCTTTGTACTGGCTGCCTTGCTACTTAGTCAGGAAACTGGGGGCCTCAGAGGCAAAGCAGTGGGATGTGGGGGACGCAGAGCAACAGTTTAGGACAGGAAGTAAGACACTTCAGAGGAGGGGGGGGGCCAGGCCGGAATCCTCAGGAGCCCCCTGGGGACCAGGACTGGGATCATGAGCTTAGGGAGGGGAGGAGAGGGGAGGGGAGGGGTGGAGGAAGAGAGCAGCAGAGAGGAAGGGGGTGGAGAAGAGCAGGGGAGGGGACAAGAGAGCTGGCCTCAGTTCTCAGGCCCTGCTTCTTGTGTCTGGGGGTGGGGTGGGGGGGTCAAGTGTGCATGCAAATACACAGGGAGACAGGTGCACCCCCAACTAACTTAGAACCCTGCTGTGTAGGAGACAGAGGATATCAAAACAAAACCAGCATCAGCAGTCCTGCCTTGCCTTTCCTGGTAGCCTTTTGTTCATGGGGGTTATGGGCCTGCAAGCACCATGCTCCGAAGGCACAGAAGAAGGGATTCTATAGGGAGGGGGCCTAAGAGGGAAGGGGACAGGAAGGGAAGCAGGGCAGGAGAAGGCTAGGCTGGGTGGTGGGTGAGAAGAGGCCTCTGGGCCAAGGACCACCCAAAAGGTCCTGGGCAGCTGCCTGGCTGGCTAGGAGGCCTGCTGTATGTCCCCTAGCTCAAGACTGTGTTCCCTGGAGCAGCCACTGGCCCCAGTCCTAAAAGCTTTTTTTTTTTTTTTTTAAATTTTGAAGGGTTGGGGATTTAGCTCAGTGGTAGAGTGCTTGTCTAGCAAGTGCTAGGCCCTGGGTTGGGTCCTCAACTCTAGGGGGAAAATTTTTTTTTTTTTTTGAGAGACACTGTTGCTAAATTTCCCAGACTGTGCTCAGAGAAACTCCTGCCTCAGACTCCTGAGTTAGGTAGATGGCGTTACAGGTGCTTTCGACTGGCCTGGCTGCAATCTCTGACTCTCTTTGTATAGATGACGTAGATACAGATGCTGTAGATGATAGATTAGATATATAGCTATGGATATGGCCCTGCCTTGTAGGCCTGTCTAGGCTAGGACTTGCTATGTAGACCAGATTGGCGGTGAACTTAGTCTCCTGCTTCCGACTCCTGAATACTTGAATTCCCAGACTGTGCCACCATGCCTGGCATCGATCTCTTGAAAACGCAGTGGAATGTGTTTGCAGCCTTTGGGCGACCTTGAACTTTCCATCTTCCTGCGTCAGCCTCTGGAGTCCTGGGACTACTGGTGTGTGCCACCAAAGGCCCTGGGTTCTGTTCCCAGGGCGACCAACGTGAATGAATGGATGAGTGATGTCTTAGTTAGGGTGCTGTGATGAAATGCAACCTGGGGAGGAAGAAGCTTACTCCACTTACACTTCCACACCACTGTTTTTTATAGGAGGAAGCCGGGGACAGGGACCCAAGCAAGGCAGGCAAGAACCTGGAGGCAGGAGCTGATGCAAAGGCCATGGAGGAGTGTTTGCTTAGATCAGCTTACTCCTCATGATTTGCTCCGCCTGCTCTGCTTTCTTATAGAACCCAGGACCGCCAGCCCAGGGATGGTACCACCCACAATGGGCTAGGCTCTCATCTCTCTCTCTCTTTTTTTTTTTTCTTTTAAAGATTTATTTATTTATTATGTATACAGTGCTTGCCTGCATGACAGAAAAGGGCATTAGATCACGTTATAGATGGTTATGAGCCACCATGTGGTTGCTGGGAATTGAACTCAGGGCCTCTGGATGAGCAGTCAGTGCTCTTAACCTCTGAGCCATCTCTCCAGCCCGGCCCTCATCTTTCAATCACTAATGAAGAGAATGCTCTACAGGCTTGCCTACAGTCTGATCTTACAGAGGCATTTTCTCAATCAGGGTTCTTCCTGCTAGATGACTCTAAGGTGTGTCAAGCTGACATAAGACTTTCTAGCACTGTGCACAAACTTTTCTCTAAATTTTATTTTAGATAATGTCTCGCTATGCAGCCTTGGCTGGCCTGGAACTCGCTATGTTGACCAGGCCGGCCTTGAAGTACTAAAGATCCACCTGTCTCTGCTTCCAGAGTGCTGACATTAAAGGCTTTTGCCACCATACCCAGTGAAGAAAAAAAAAAAAAAGTATAATGGATTCCTTCCTTCTTTCTTTAAAGAAATCTTCTGAAACTCTATTATGAAAAATAGACGTCAGCTGGGCTTGGTGGCGCGTGCCTTTAATCCCAGCACTCGGGAGGCAGAGGCAGGTGGATCTCTGTGAGTTCGAGGCCAGTCTGGTCTACAACACGAGTCCAGGACAGCCAGGGCTACACCAGAGAAACCCTGTCTCACAAAAAACAAACAACAACAACAACAACAACAACAAATTGTATGTTGATGTCTATAGGGATTAACCTATTAAATGAAGATTATTGAGACAGATGAAAACACAAATTGGATTAAGTGCAATGCAATGTGATGTATTGGATTGAACCTGAGAGCAGTAAGGGAAAAAGCTGTGACACCTGAAGAAATGCCAGGAGTTAGCTCCTGTCTTAGCCTCCACCGGGACCCTGAGGGCGTCCAGTCCTGAAGTCTGTGCTGTGCTTGTGTTCAGTGGCAACGTTAGAAGAAACCAATGCTGGGGAAGTTCACTTAGAGGCTGTCACTTTCCGGCAAATAGAAATTACTACCAAGAAAAGCTTTCTCCCCAAGCCTCTATGGCACCCACGAATAGATTTCACAAATGGACATTCAAAGATCCCAGGCCCTGGCTGCGGATGGCAGGGAGCTCCTTCAAACAACCAGCTGCTGCTACTCTTCCTTTTTGATTTCATGACGTCGAGAGGAATCTTGCCTCTCCCAGGCAAGCCATTGAAAATGGCAGCGGATTTGAATAGCTTCTTGCATTGTGGTCTCAGGCCCCTTGGGGTCCAAGAAGAGCAAAGGGCAGTAGATGCTGCATTAGTGCAATGCGAGGCTGCAGATCACCATTTCTGTGTGTCTGTGTTAATGCTCGCGAGTGTGTGCGTGCACGTGTGCACTTGTGCGCTTGTGTCTTAGTAGTTTTTAAGTTGTTTGAAGTATTTTGTTGTTGTTGTTTTTGCTTTTTGTGGCAGGGTTTCTCTGGGTAGCGTTGGCTGTCCTGGAACTTGCTCTGTAGAACAGATCTGCCTGCCTCTGCTGCCGAAGAGTGAAGGCATGCAGTACCACCGCCGCTACCACCCAGCTAAAATATTTTTAAAATATGATTTTTTTTTTTTTGTTGATGTTGTCTTGTTTTGTTTTGAGACAGTTCAACATAGCCCAGGCTAACTCCATAAACTCTCTTTAGCTGAGGATGACCTTGAATCCCAATACTCCTGCTCCCTCACTTGAGTGCTGAAATTACAAAAGTTTGCCACTCACCCACCTCTGATCTATACCCCAGCCCCTCTTTAATTTTTTTTTTTTAATTAAAGAATTATTATTGGGGCCAACAATGTGGCTCAGTGAAAAGAAGAGCTTACGGCATAGTCTGAAAACCTGAATTTCATCTCTGAAGTCCATGTGGTAGAAGGAGAGAGCTGATTCCTGAAAGTTGGCCTCTGACCTCCACATGTGTGCTGTGAGACTAGACATCCATGTACTCACACTGCCCACAAATTTACATAAACATAACTTTAAGATTTACTGTGGTGGCTAAATGCCGGCGTTGGGGGGTGGGGAGGGGCATGCAAGCTATGTATCCTGTGTAAAGGCCAGAGGTTACTTTCTTTCTTTCATTTTGTTTTTTCATGACAGGGTCTCTCTGTGTAGCCTTGGCTGTCCTGGACTCACTTTGTAGACCAGGCTGGCCTCAAACTCAGAGATCTGCCTGCCACTGGGATTATAGGAGTGTGCCACCATGCTTGGCAAGAGGCTACTCTCAAGAACCAGTTCTTTCCTTTTGTCGTGGTCTTTGGAAATCAAACTTGGGATGCCAGGTTTGCACAGCAGACGTTTCTTAGCTACTGAACTGTCTCACCTGCCCCCTTTTAAAAATTGTTTTAAGAGCGTCTGGCTACATTGCATAGGCTGGTCTTTTGACCTTGTGACCTCCCAGCTTTAACTTCAGAAGTAGCTGGGATGACAGGTCTTTGCTGCCACGACTGTGTTTACCTGGGCGTGCTATCTGCACACTCATCCTCAGCTAGCCCCGATGATTCTTATGTTTGTGGATGCACACACCAGGCACATGCCATGCTTACTCTTCTCCTTGGCACCCAAGCTTACAGGCCATGTTTGGCGGTGACTGGAGCCAGGTTTTTATTATCTCATTTGCCTGTGAAACACCCCCATAGGCCTTTGTGTTTCAAGCCAGGGACCCCAGCTGGTGGTGTTACTTGAGAAGAGGTTTTAGTATCTTTAAGAAGTGGAATCTCAGGAGCTGGAGAGATGGTTCAGGGGTTAAGAGCACTGACTGCTCTTCCAGAAGACCAGGGTTCAATTCCCATCACCCCTATGGCAGCTTAAGGCTGTCTGGGGTTTTTTTGTTGTTGTTGTTGGTGGTGGTGGTGGTGGGTTTTTTTGTTTTTGTTTTTTGTTTTTTTGAGACAGGGTTCTCTGTGTAGCCTTGGCTGTCTTAGACTCACTTTGTAGACCAGGCTGGCCTTGAACTCACAGCTGTAACTCCAAGATCTGACACTCTCACACAGATGTACATGCAGGCAAAACATCAACGCACATAAAATAAAAGTAGTCAAAATTAAGAAGGAAAAAAAAAAACAATGTAGTCTTGCAGAGGAAGTTAGTCACTGGGGGTGGGCCTTCAGGTTTTAGAGGCCAACCCCACTTCCTTTTGGCTCTGCTTCCTGACTGAAGTGCAATGTGACCATCTGCCTTCAGCCGTGCCTTCCCTGCCGTGAAGGACAGGATGTCCCTTCCTTCCTTCCATAAGTTGTTTCTTGTCAGGGATTTGGTCACAGTGATGAAAAAAGCACCTAATATGTCACCTCGTGAATTATGTACACACAGGTCCTGTTACAAGTGTCTACCAATGTCAACACTCAGTGTTTAGAGCCATTCCTGGCACACAAAGGCTGCAGACGTCACTCTTTTTTGGGGGGTGTTTTTTTTCTGTTGTTGGTTGTTTGTTGTTGTTGTTTTGTTTTGTTTTGTTTTGAGACAGGTTTTCTCTGTGTAGCCTTGGCTGTCCTGGCCTTTGTAGACCAGGCTGGCCTCGAACTCACAGCGATCTCCCTGCCTCTGCCTCCTGAGTGCTGGGATTAAAGGCATGCGCCACTACTCCTGGCCCACACTTCACTCTTCTAATCACCTCAATCTTCCCTCAGATTTGGAGGAGTTCTCCAGTGCCCTGCTCAACAGATGGTTATTTCACACGACTGTGTTGCAGGCATTGATTAGGCACCAGGGATCTGTTGGTGAATAACAGCGGCAGCCTGCTGCTGTCACAGAGCCCCTTCGGCTCTTGATTTTAAAGCTAAAGATGCTGAGACGCAGAGGGATCAGGCTTCCCCGGATCTGCACTGTGAACGGAAGCCATCTTTGTCCCTTTGCTGTGCCACTGCCATTGGAGAGAGGCCCCTCCTACACCTGCTCCATCCTGCAGCTCTGGTTCCTCATCCCCCAGCTCCTGACCCTTACCCCCAGCAAAGGGTATGACTTTCACTTCCAGTGGTTTTCTCTGTGGGTCCAGAGACGGTCCCTGGTCCATCAGTAGAAGCTGTGAGAAGCTAGGAACTTGAGAGTCATCGGCTGCTACATGACCTTTCACCTGGACACCATCCAAGTGGAGGGAGCCAGGAAGGAAGGGCCAAGGTTGACTAGAAACAGGGATGGGAGGGGGCGTTGTGCCAGTCAGCCCCCTTCTTGCTCTTGGTCCACAGGTACCCAAGATCCCTTTGTCAACTTTCTAACTTAAACTTGCAACCAAAAGAAAACTGGATTTGGAGAGCTAGGGAAGTGGATGGCTGGTAAAGTGCTTGCTTTGTACTAAGCACTAGGCCCTGAGTCTGGAGCCCCAGGGAACATGTAAAATGCTGGGCGTGGTGCACACCTACAATCCCAATGGAGTCCAGGCAATCCTTGCTGACCAGCTACTCTAGCTCCAGAGGCAGTAAGACACCCTGTCTCCAAAAAAACAAGGTGCATAGCCAGGCACTGTGGTACACCCCTTCAGTCCTAGCTCTTAAGAGGCAGAAGCAGGCAGATCTCTATTAGTTCGAGTCCCAGCCTGGTTTACATAGTGTGTTCCAGGATAGCCGAGGCTGCATGAGACCCATCTCAATACAACAATAACAATAATAAAAATATGGAGAGCAATTGTGGAAGACACCAAATGTCCACCGCTGGCCTCCACATACATGCACACACACACTTATATATGAATACACACATCATATATATATATATTATACACACACACACACACACACACACACACACACACACACACACACAAAAGAGAACCACTTTGTATACTGGGAGTGGCAGGTGCTTAAGGAGTGACCTCAGACTCCAAGTTCCTTCCATCCTAACCTTGTGTTTTTTGGTGTCTGGGGCTCCGAGCGTTCTGTTCTTGGATCGCTTGGCAATAGATTCTCTACTTCAGAGCATGTGACTGCAACCCAGCTCTTAATAAATCAGCCGGAAGCCTGCGCCCGGGGAATGAGCTTTTGCTGTACATCATTTTTGTTTTCCTCTTGGGGGGGAACAACCATGCTACAGCAATAACCTGCCACGTATATGTCTCAAAGCCCTATTTATATAGCCATATGGATAAACATATATAAATAGGACTCCGGGATAATAGATTAAGGGGTCTGCTCATCCATTGAAGACTTATGAGGCTTTCAGGACCGAACAGCAGCCTGATTCAGTAAGAAAAATGGGTCTCTGGTAGAATGTGGCCGAGAATTGGATGTGCCTGTAACCTGGGAGAAAGCCCATGGATGCGGAAGTGGGAAAGGGGATGTAGCAGGAATGGGCGAGGCAGGGCTGCACAAAACTGAGAGCCCGGAAGCATCTTATCAGCTCAGCTTTTGTTTTGCTGTGTGACCTTGGGCAAATCACTTGCCTCCTCTGAATTCCCTACATGGACTCACTGACTACGAAGTTCCTCTTGATTTGTCGTATTAAAATGACCCTGAGGACTGTGGTCACTGTCCTTGGAAACATGAGGAGAACTCAGTTAGCTGACATTTTCTGTGCTTCTTGACTGATCACTGGTGTGACTATGGATCCCCTACCTTCTGGAAGCTTCTGTGGAGGGGGTCTACATCCACTAAGAGCTGAGGTCCCTGGAGTTGACTAAATAACAGTAACAACCGTCAGTACGTTAGTTTTTTCGGTCTGAGATACAAAGGCATGGTTCTTGTTGCGTGGATCTGCCGGGATTGTTTCCTGTACTTGCTAAGAGCCTGGCACCATCCCGTGAACTCCACAGATGCCATCTTGGTTTGTCCCTGAGGTGGGAACTGTTGTCCTTAGTTACAGATGACACCAAATTCTACAGTGGCCCAGGCTGCTGTCCCAGGCCACACAACACTTGTGGTGTGACCGGCACCTGGGAGCAGAGTTTGACCCCCATGGCTGTACCCCACATTGTGGACTTGTGGTTTGTAAGGGCACACACGGGGGCTCCCAAAGGTGGAGTCAAGAGGGAGTTCCAACCAGGCTGTTCCAGGGAGGTTCCCAGCCCATCCATGCTTTTGGGAAGGGCCATAGAAAAGATGCACTCCTGCTGTTGTGGGATTTCTTTCAGTTTTATCAAGACTGGTTTTTTTTTTCCCTCCCTCCAAAAGTCTATTTACTGGAAAGCCTTACAGGACCTGAGATAACCAGCCATCGGCCATGCTTCAGTGAACCCCAAATCAAAGATGGACTAGATAACTCGGAGCTGAGGTATTACTTTCTAGCATTTCAGGCCCTCTGCTGACTGGGGCCAGGCTTTTGTGAGCTGATGAGGACACATTCCTGGGGGGGGGTATAGAGGGGGTGTAAGGATGCAGCTGGTGTCAGACTCGGTGCAGAGGGAACAAGCAGAAAGTGGGGAGAAGCGCTAGGTCCTCTACCTTGGATTGTGAAGGCCAGGAGAGCTAGGCTGCTACCCCCATGACTCTCTCTCATCCCACCCACAGAGGCTGTTGGGGCAGTAAACAAGGTCAGGATTCCGTCTGGACGCTTGGGAGCATCCCTAAGTGTCCACTGAGTGGAGCAGAGAGGCCTGAAGGGTGGGTGCCCACATGTATTTGCCAAGGTGCACAGGATGTGGCTGTCACAGGTGGTCCCTCCTACCCTCCTGCGCCCCTCTACCTCCTTCTTTCCTGCTGGGGCTTCTCTCCTCAAGATTTCACCACAAACCTGTTCAATTGCCTGAGCAAGTGAGGCTGGTGAGGGAAGTGATAGGGTTTGCCATCCTTCAGGCGCTCTGGGGACCCACATGAAGTTTTCTTACCAGAGGTGATCCTGGTGGGTACCAGAACGTGACCCCCATGGCATCCTTTTCAAACTCTAACCCCTCAAAAGATAAAACATAAACATAATCTATCTCTATAATGCTGCACTCATGGACTGAGAAGGTCTGGCAAGGCTGGAGAGTTAAGAGCACATATTGTTCTTCCAGAGGACCCAGGGTTTGCAGCACCCTCTTTGTACGGCTCACAACTGCCTGTGACTCCAGCTCCCAGAGACCCAGTGCCTCTGAAGGAACAGGAACACACACACACACACACACACACACACACACACTTGAAAATAAAACAACCTTGCAAAAAGGAAGGCAACAGTCGGCCCACAAGTTTAAATGCATATTTGCATAGCGTCAGAGCAATGGCTCCAAGCAAAACCATGAATCGTTTCACAGATGTCCCGTACCAGATGACAAGCCAGATACAAAAGAATACACACTGTATTATATGTGAACCATGGTCGTGAAACTTGATCAGGCAAAACCAACCAGTAACAATAGCAGCCATCATGTTGTTATGTGTTGAGGGATACAGGTGCTCAGAAGAGACCTGAGAAGTCAAGGTGAGTAACAGGAACAGCCTATGCTAGATAGCGATGACAGGGGTGCTTATTTTTTTAAATGCATACCCAAGAGCTGGAGAGATGACACAACAGTTAAGAGAGTCTATTGCTCTTTCAGTGGGCCCAAAGTTCAGATCCCAGCATACACATCAGGTAGCTCAAACCATCTGTAACTCCAGGTCCAGGGACTCTGACACCCTCTTCTGGTCTCCATGGGTACTGCACTCACTTGTGCGCGCGCGCGCGCGCGCACACACACACACACACACACACACACACACAAACACAGATGCATACATATACAAAAATAAAATAAATCTCTATACAAATCAACAATTGTTAAACAAGGAGGGTGGAGAGATGGCTCGATCAGTAAAGTCCCTGCCATGCAAGAATGAAGACCTGAGTCTCAGATAACAAAGCGGGTGTGGCAGCCCCTCTGTAATTTCAGCATTAGGGAGGCAGAGACAACAGGATCCCTAAGGCTCACTGTCCAGTGGTCTGGCTGATTCAGAGAACACAGGTTCAGTGAGAGTGGCCGGGATTGCTCGGCAGTCAAATGCATTTGTCCTACAAGCCTGGCTACACACATAGGCTTAACACCTGGAGCCCCTTCAAGGTGGGAGGAGAGAACTAACTCCACAAAGTTGCCCTTTGACCTCCACATGCATGCTAAGTACTAAATACTAAATAAACACAATACTAAATAAACATTTTTTAAATGAGGCAGAGAGCAAATAAGGAAAGACACAGAGTGTGGACCACCAGTCTCAGCACACGCACACCAAAAACATGTGCAAGCGGACCCACGAGTGTGCGTACGCACCAAGATTTAAAAGAAAACAAAGCAAACCACGGTTCATGCACTTTAACTTCCCACAGATGTGAAGGCTAGTCCTGGCGGTGCCAGAGAGTGATATTAACAACCACACATCCAGAAGCAGCCTGAGCCGACTGCAGCTCGGTTCTGTATGAAGTAAGGCATGGAAGCCAACTGCTTAATCTCCTCCGTGCCTCAGGTTCCAACCATTCATGTGGAGGTAATGGCGGGACCCCGAAGCAGGTGTTTAGAGAACCCACCGCGGCCATAGCAGGTGCTGATCTTCTCATTCCTGCACGTAGAAGGAACACTTGGAGCAGATGTCACCCACACAAAGTCCCACAGTTCTTAAGTGTGTCTCCTACACATGACACTCTGAACTGATTCCACTGGGCATAGCCCAGGAGCTGCATGGCTTTCTGATAAAGCCTGTGTTATTGGCCGTTTGCATGTGCAATGTGCACAGGTACATGTGTGTGTACAGGTGTGCATATACAAGTATGTGCACGTGAGCGCTGCTTCTGAACACAAGCCTCGCTTGTGTTAAAAACTAAGCATAAATAGGTATTTAGTGACTTGAATCTTGACCCTTTAAAATTATTTATTTTTATTTCATGTGCATTTATGTTTTTGCCTGCATCGTGTATGTCTGTGAAGGTCTTGGATACCTTGAAACTGGAGTTACAGGCAGTTGTGAGCCGCCATGTCGCTGCTGGGAATTGGACCCAGCTCCTCTGGAAGAGCAGCCAGTGCTCTTAACCTTGGAGCCATCTCTCCAGTCCCAAATCACAACATCATTTATCGGTGATCTGACTTTGTTTTTGAACCAGATCCTGATATGTATCCCAGGCTAGCCTAAAACTCACAGCAAGCCTCCTACTTCTCCTGTTTCCCCCCCCCCCCCCCCACCGCACTTGAGAGATGAAGTTGGGAGGATCTGGAGTTCAAGAACAGTCTCAGCTACGTAGTGGGTTCAAAGCTAGCCTTAAACAAAGCTGCCATACACAAACAAGCACAGGAAACACCTAACGGGTCTTCCTAGGTAGACCAGGCTAGCCTCGAACTCATTGACATTTGTCTGCCTCTGCCTCTTGAGTGCTGGCATTAAAAGTGTCTATCACCATGCCTGGCTGCTGCTGCTGCTGCTGCTGCTGCTGCTGCTGTTGCTGCTGCTGCTGTTGTTTTCAAAGATTAATTCTGTTGACTTTCTGTATGTGCCGTGTGAAGGTCAGAGGGTAGCTTGCGTGACTTGGTTCTCTTCTTCCACCGAGTGGATCTTGGAGATTGTCAGATTGTCAGGCTTGGTGGCAAATGCCTTTCCCCACGGAGCCATCTCACTGAGTCCAAGTGAAAATTTAAGGGTCTCTCACAGCACACGGGCTCTCATCATGGCGTTTTCATACACATATTTCGTGTACTTAGTCCTCATTCCCCCTCCCGCTATCCTCTTCTTTTGTTTTTTGAGACAGGGTGCCACGTAGGCCAGGATGGACCTGGTCCTGCTCTGTAGCTGAGGCTGACTCATATCTCCACCTCTAAATCCACGTTCTTTATGGCTGGTACTTGCAGAGGCTGTATTGGCTCAACATTCTGGCCCTGACTTTCAGGCTGCCCCTATCCAGGATATATTGCCAAGAATCTCAATGTCTTTTGTTAGTTGGCAGGGACCCTGGAGTGGACAAGGTCCTCATCTCCGGCTCTTTGTTTCCATCAAGTTGGCATAGGACACGTCTACAATCCCATAGGACACTGTAGGATTTGTGTGTGAGGGGCCCTTCCTCTCCCTTTGTCACTCACCACCTCTCCAGACGTCCTTACCTCAGCACCCGTGGTACCAACTTTCCCTGACTGTTTGGTTTGAGAGTCTGTGAGGTGAGCTAACACAGTCACGTGATGGGCACTGATGTTTTCCCACCCAGAAGTATTGTTCCTCATCACCCTGGGCCTATTCTCGGGCCGCAGACAGGCTCTGTGCATCACTCAGAGGGCCAATGCTGAGAACTAGGACCCCGTTGGCAATGGTGGAAGAGAGAAGATGAGAAGGACCGTGAAGGACGGATGCATAGGCTCAGGCTCAGGATAGTGTATGGAGAAAGATGGGGCGTTGAAGTGGTGGACAGCTTGCTGGTGCACTGTGCCATTGAAACGTCCGCCCCATGTCATAGAGGTAAAAACTGAATCTCGGCTTGCCTCCAGTTACAGAGCTCGTGAGTGGTGAGTTTGGCATGGGAGCCAGAACTTGACTGTAGCTGCATGGTTTTTTGTTTTGTTTTGTTTTGTTTACATTTAGGTGCCTATTAGGGTCACCTGGGATATTGTTAAATACCAGTTACTGGCTTCCCTGAGGATGAGGTCAAGGATCCGCATTCATCTCTCATTCTTTCCTGTGATGCTGATGCTGTTGCGATGATGACCATACTTTGGGAGCCAAAATGGTTCTCAGCCCTGGATGCACATTGGAACCAGGCAAGCCTTAAACCCCTCCCCCTTCTGAGAAGCTAGGGAGGAGGCTCATTGGGTAAAATGCTTGCAGCATAAGCATGACTGCCTGAGTTGGGTCCCTGGAATTCACAGGTGGGGAGGCACACACCTGTATTCTCAGCGGTGAGGAGACAGGCAGGAGAGTCCCTGAGCTTGCTGGCCTTCTATGTGTGAGCATGTGTGCGCATGTGCGCACACACACACACACACACACACACACACACACACACACACACACAC
>OU015746.1:31465452-31478365 GCA_907169655.1 Acomys percivali
CACACACACACACACACACACACACACACACACACACACACACACACACGAAGAGCCAAATGGGCAAGCTCCAGGTTCAGTGAGAGACCCTGTCTCAAAAAAAAAAAAAATAAATAATGGAGACACAAGGGAAGCGCACTTGACATCAACCTCTGCCTCCCATGTGTGAACACACACACACACACACACATACACACACACACACACACACACCACATGCGTCTGCTGGCCCAGTCTGAAGGTCTGCCTGGACTGGTCTGCAATAGTCGTCGTACACAGGCGTTTTTCTTCCAAGCCAATGATGAACGTACTAGTGTGCAGCCTGGGTGAGAGGCACTGCCCCCATCCTTAGCAACAGGGGGTGAAGCCAGTGGCAGGCCCCTGAAGGCAAGTGCGGGACCCTTTCTCCTCATATTCAGCCGCATAATGACTTCTGCTTTCAAGTTCAGAATCCTGAGCTTCAGGAGCCATTCTGCTCGGTCCCAGCTAGATGCTAATTGAGTTCCCTTCTGGGGCTGCCCACTTTGTCTGGATTGCTTTTGCGGTGACCCGATGGTGAACTGATTGGAGCCCACTGGGTGGGTGGGACATGGCAAGCTGGAAGCCCACTGAGAAGCTGGTGACAGGCCTACCTTGCAAGGAGGCATGTTTTTTCATACAAATAGTAATCTATGGTGATTTCACTGAAGTTCGTAGTGGCATGTTTTATGACCAAGGTTCTCACATAATTATGCAAGGAAAATGTGTTTGAAATTGCCTAAATGGTTGTACGTGGGTAGGATTTGTTCAGGCATTCATGGTACTTTCCAGAAGTCCACACTCGGTTGGATTACCTTGCAAATGTGCGTTTGATGTCAGCCTTTGCTGTCCCTGGTTCACTGCTAAGGAAGAGGTGCTCTCTCCGTAGAACCTAAAAGCAGCAATACTTTTTAGAAAGCTGGAATTTGTTATTCTAAGGATGATTAGATCTTTTTATAGTTCCCACCCCCAACTCCCATTGCTGGGGACAGAACCCAGGCTAGACACTCACTCTATCAAAGAGCCACACCCCTGCTCTAACATGATGAAATCTTTTTTTTAAAGTGTGTGTGTGTGTGTGTGTGTATGTCTGTGTGTGTGTCTGTGTGTGTGTCTGTGTCTGTGTGGAGATGCACAAGTCTGTGCTGATGCCCATGGTAGGCAACAGATCACCCTGAAGCTGGAGTTATACTCAGCTGTCTGAGGTGGTCTCTGGGAACTGAACTCAGGTCCTCTGGAAAAGCAGCAGGTGCTCTTAACCGCTGAACCATCTCTCCAGCCCCGAATGATGAATTCTTATCTGGTGATTCATTGTTGGAGAAATGAACAGGGGGCTTGTGACTCCTGCTTTACCATACAAGGAAAGTAAAACCAAAACAGAATAATGGATGCTCTAAAATACCGCCCCCCAACACACACACACAAAAGCTACGTATCTCTATGCATTGGTTCCATCAAGCTGCCCTGGCTTCCCAGAGAAGATGGAACTCAAGACTTTAATGTAGATGTTCCCAATTTAAAATGCTCACCTAAATAAAATAAATATTGTATGCTCTAAACAGGTCTGTGGGCTGTTGCAGACCACATCCGTGACCTTGCCTGGCCCCCATTAATTTACAGGGGAGGGAACACTCCCTGGAGAGCCAATCAATTTAAATAAAGGCAGTCTTGTTAGCAGCTGGTAGGGGTAAGGAAAGAGAGGGGTGCACTGGGGTAGAAAGGCTCCCTGAATGCTGTGGGAAAAGAGAAGGGCTGATTTCATCTCTCAGCTGGGTCTGGACAGGCCTAGGGAGCTGAGCCATCAGAACAGTGCCGATTCAGACCAGAGACATTAGTAGCTGGAGAGATGCGCCAGGCAGGAAGATGGAACCCAGGCCTAGAACGAATGACGTCACTGGCAGAGCCCAAGACTGAGCAACTGGGAGGTTTTACATGTTAGTTAATCGATTAGTGTATGTAGGCATTTGTTTTTGTGTCTATGTAATAAGTGTGTGCACACATGCACGTGTGCAACGTGTGCATAGAGAGGCCACAAAGGTTGGCATCAGGCATCTTCTTCATTCACTTCCTACATCTTATCTTTCAACTCAGGGCTCTCTTATTGACTAAGTTGCCTGGCCATCAAGCTCTGAGGGTCCACCCCATCACTGGGTTAGGGTTCCAGATGCACAGAAGCACACCCAGCCTTGGTTTATGCATGTTAAATTATATATGTATGCATGTGTCCACGTGGAGGTGTGTGCACATGTGTGCAGTTGCCTGTGGAGATGGGAAAATGGCGATCGGATCCTCTGGAGCTGGAATTATAGGTGGCTGTGTGGATTTGGGTGCTGGGAACTGAACCTGAATCCTCTGCAGGAGCATCCTCGGTACTCAATCACTAAGCCACCTCTCCAAGCTCACTGGCATTTTCTTTTTAAACCTGGGCACTGGTGACCCCAATTCTGAACTCAGGCCCTTCTTCCTGTTTCTGTGTCAGACAGACACTTTAACTCCAGCCCTGGGAGATTTTGCTCTAGCCAAAGCCGTAATGCCCAAGATGCGCTTTCACTGTAGCAAAGGAAAAAGATGAGTTAAGTGTCTGAGAATCTGAGAGCGGGGTTAGCCAAGCTTGAGAAACGGGTGACACATCAGGTGATGAAGTGCAGTCTGGGCTGTTGTTTCTTTCCTGCTTGCTCTGAGATGAGCATTCCAAGCTCGGTCGCCAGAGCTCCGGAAAAAGCTCTACTCACTCTGTGGAGATGGTGAAGGTTCCTTAGTCTCTTCACAGTTGCCAGCAGTTCTGAATGGATGGAGCCTCCCGTTTTAGTAATCACCTTGGTTTTACAGGGTCATGTTGGATCCCTGCCACCTGAAAAGGTTTCTTAAAAAAATAAAACAGAGAGAGGCTGGGTAGTGGTGGCGCACTCCTTTAATCCCAGCACTCAGTGAGGCAGAGGCAGGTGGGTCTCTGTGAGTTCCAAGGCCAACCTGGCCTACACAGAGCATTCCAGGACAGCCAGAGCTACACAGAAAAACTGTCTCAAAAAAGATAATATAAAGAAAAGAAAAAAACTAAAGTGAGATTGACCCAACCAATAGCTATCTCAGGGCTGGCGAGATGGCTCAGCAGTTGAGAGCACTGCGTTGTGTCTATAGATGTCAAAGAAGATATCAGATCTCCTGGAACTGGGCTCACAGATGGTTTTGAGCCACCATCAGGTGTGAGGAATATGAACTCAAGACCTCTGGAAGGGCAGCAGCCAGTGCTCTTAACCTCTGAGCCATCTCTCCTGTCCCAGAACTAACTTTCTGTATCGATTCTGCAAATTTGCTGAACTCCTGTGTTAACTCTAATGGGTTTTGTTGTATATGTCTGTGATCTTCAAGGCTTTCTTTTGTTGTGGTGATGGCAGTGATGCTGCGGTCTTGTGACTGCTAGGCAAGTAGTCTACCCCAGGCCTAAATCCCCTAGCCTTTCTTTAGCGTTTTCTCTATGAAAGATCGTATCATCTGTGTAGAGCCTCTTGCTTCACTCTCTTCTCCCCACCTCTGCCCTTCTAGTTGAGCAGAAATGGTGGATTACTTTTCTGTTACCGTGACGAGACACCGTGAGAGAGGCAACTTACATCAGAAGGCATTTAATTAGGCTGGCGGTCTCAGAGGATTGGAGTCCATGATGGCAGAACGAAAAAGGCATAGCGGCAGGGGCAGCTGAGGGCTCCCTTCCTGAGCTGCAACCCCAACTCCTGTGACACACCTCCTCCAGCAAGGCCACACCTCCTCCTCCTCCTCCTCCTCTTCGTCCTTCCTAAACAGTTCCATGAACTGGAGACCACCAAGTATTCATACAGAGGCGGTATTCTCATCCCAACCAGCACAGATGGTAGATGGACTTCCTCATCTGAGTCCTGATCTCAACAAGAAATTCTCAGTCTTGTGACAGCAGTACTTAGGTAACAAATGGTTTTTTCTTTTTAAAAAAATTTAATTAAATTAATTTCATTGTGTGAGCTGTGTGCCTGTGGGCAGGTGTGTCATAGCATGTACACCTGGAGGTCAGAGGACAACTTTGTGGAATTGGTTTGTGTGGCAAGTTCCTTTACTTACTTCACCATCTCACCAGTACATGGATCTTTTTGTTGTTATGGTTTGGTTTGGTTTTGGGTTTTTGAGACAAGGTTTCTATGTGTGGTAGCCCTGGATGTCCTGGACTCACTTTGTAGACTAGGCTGGTCTCGAACTCACAGTGTTTCGCCTGCTTCTGCCTCCCCGAGTGCTGGGGTGACAGGTGTGCACTACCACACCCGGCTCCATTTTTCTTTTCTTTTCTTTCTTTCTTTCAAGATTTATTTATTATTATGTATATAATGGTCTGTCTGCATGTACACCTGCAGGCCATAAGAGGGCAACAGATCATATTATACATGATTGTGAGCCACCATGTAGTTGCTGGGAATTGAACTCAGGACCTCTGGAAGAGCAATCAGTGCTCTTAACCTCTGAGCCATCTCTCCAGCCCCCATTTTTCTTAATAAGGTCAATTTGGGTTTCTTCTACTCCTACATTGCTTAGTGATTTTATCCTGCAAGAGGTTAGCATGTTTTTTTCCAGTTGATTTTTCCCATATGTATGGGGTTGGTGGTGCACCCTCCCCTCTAAGAATGCACAGGCTTTCCTGATATCTCTACCCAATTCTTATTTGTTTATTAGATCAAGGTGAGTGTATCTATTTTTTTTTAAAGATAGGGGAGTGTATCTATTCTTATCACTGTGACTTAACATTGCACAGGAGACTCTCACAGCATAAGGCAAAACAGAAGTAAAAAAAAAAGCCTATAGTTATTGGGCAGGAAGTAAGGTGGTCCTTGTCCATTGATGATCCATGTATATGTATGGAATCCCAAGAACTGTATTTAAAAACTGCAAGAGCTGGAGAGGTTGCTCCGTGTTTCAGACCACTGACTGCTCTTAAGGAGAGATAAACCTGCTTTTTAGGATCCCAAGTATAGGATCGGAACAGTCTCGTGAGAGAACAGGTGAGGTTAATGCACTAGAAGACCGACCACCTTGTGCAGGAGCTTAAGTGTTGCCAGCTGAAAAGATCCCGTGAACAGACTCTGGGAGGAGATATATAAATGAGCCCAGGACTGGAGGCGGGGGCTTATTTGGAGACTTGGGATAGATTTGGCTGTTCATCGCTGCACTTCAAGACGCTCCTAGAGAAAGCTGCTCGAGGGAAGGCTTCGGGGCTCTGGCTCCTGCTGAGGTTCTGGGTTTGGTTACCCTAGGTTCCAGCAGAAGAAACCCTGTGGCTCGGAACTGATATCCTTAAGGTTTGTTATTGTGTTCATTAATCCTCACTTCCTATTGTTTTGGTTAGTCAGGATATAAGTGACGTATGCTCAGTCACTAAGTTGTTAATAAAATATATAGGTTAAGAAAATTGAGCATACACCACTCTTGTGGAGGACCCAGGCAGGCTTGGTTCTTAGCATCCATAGCAGGCAGCTCATAACTGCCGGTAGTTTCTGTTCCAGGGGCTCTGATGCCTTCTTCTGGCCTTCACAGGCACCTGTGCGTATGTGTGTGTGTGTGTGTCACTGGGTAGAGACACTTGTGCACAGGTCTGGTGACCTGGATCCCATAAGATGGCAAGAGAGAACTGACTGATGAAGGTTGTTCTGTGACATGTACGCACATGTGTGCACACCCACTCAAGAGCATGCGTGCACGCGCACACACACACTTTTTTCAAAAGCCATATTAGTTACAGTGGTGTAACAAACCACAAAGGTACTAAGAGGAGGATTTAACATGTATGTATAGCAGCTCTATGTTGAAACGCCGAGAGAATTTACATGTCTGTTGTCCAATCCTGTAACCCCAAAGGTGTGTCCAACCATCAAATTACATACTGATACCAACCATCTAAAATTACTCAGACCCCATAAATCCCCCGAGTCCTCTGTTTTGTAACACCCCAGGTTTAGCCACCAGAGACAAGTGGAGTGCACCTGACTATAAATTTAAGGGGTTCCAAAACCGCTTCCATGTTCGGTCTTTCAGCTGAGTGACACCCCCCCACACCCCCCGTTGCCCCCAGTACTTAGCAAAACACTTTGCTACTCCCAGCTGTAAGGCATACAATGGAAGGAAGGGAAGAGATGCGCTGAGCAATGTGCACAGTGAATGTTAGTAAATCTTTATTACTGAGGGACGTCAGCGTCCTGCCCTGACCACCACCAGGTGGTGGGTGGTGTTAGTTATGGGTTTCGGTTAGTTTCTATTGTTATTTCCGGACCGACCCCATCATCACTGCGGTCCTGACTTATGACACCTTCTCAGAGTGGCTGTCCAAGGGTTCACATGCTCGAAGCTTCCTTGGAGTCAAACCAGAGCTGACAGCCGAATGGGGATGCCCTGTCCTTGACCATGCTGAGGACTACGCAAGCTGAGCCAGACAGTAGGCCTTCGCTCGCTTTGCTTCTGGATTGCTCAGGTCTGAAATGTTAACACCAACTCCCGAGGACTTCATGCCTACAATGAAAGCTCCGAAGAATTCATTTGGAGCAGCCACTTCGATTAATCTCGGCATCTGGATAAAAACGAAATTTGGGACCTCAATTACCTGATTGAGTCCCACGCAGCCTTCGCCAGCAGTAATATTAATGAGAACAGCAATCACTTCTCCCACTCCGAGACCAGATTGCAGTTCCATCCCCAGCAATCTGTCCTTCAAGTGCACCGGAAGTGGCACTATTTTCTCCTCTGTTGGGGAGAGAGGTTCAGCTCTGAATTCTTTAACCCTTTGTGCTCCACTGGCTGTAGAATGTTCAGGATGCCTCTGCTCCACAAATCCGTTACAGTCAGGAGCAACTGGGGTCATCTCAAGCAGCACTAACCATGATGCAGGAAATAGGCTTCGGCAAGCCCTCTCCTCCGCTGAGGAAACTGAGGTAGAAAGAATCTAAGTCACCCTGGGTATGGGGGTGGTACAGGCCTTTAATCCCAGCAACTGGGAGGCAGAGGCAGGCAGATTGCTGTAAGTTCGAGGCCAGCTTGGTCTTACAGAGTGAGTCCAGGACAGCCAGGGCTACACATAGAGAAACCCTGTCTTAAAACGCACGCATGCACGCATGCACGCACACACAGAGGAGTCTAAGTCAAGCTTGGTGTGATAATGCGTGCACTCAGGGTGCTGGAGCAGGAGGATGAGAAGTTTGAGGCCACTGAGGGACAGCAATGAGACAAGGCCACCTGACTCTCTCAGCCACCTGTGTTTGTCTTCAAAGGTTTCCACACTCCAGGGATGGAAACTTCTTAGGTCATGGTATGGGAGGATAATGTGGGTAGAGCAAGGCTGCCTAGGAGAGAAAATGTTCTGCAGAGGACACAGGAAGGGGGCTTTTGGCATTCCACCAGCAACTCAGCCAGCAGTCTATGTCCCTGGCCTCCACTTATCTGCCGTTCTCCTGCGGTGACCCTTATCAATGCCGCCCCCTCCCGTGAAATATGGTGGCATGCTTTTTGCTCCCCTACCACCCGGCGTGCATCTGGTCAGCAGCCTGGCCTGTGGGCGGGCAGTCAGAAAGTGTGAACTCCTCTGAGGTGAATCAGGAGGACCAGTCCCAGGAGCAAATCCTCATGGACATGGTGGAGGCCAAGGGCCTGCACCGTGACAAGACGGAGTGCCTTCTAGCTCTGTTCCCGTCCCAAGCACCAGCTGGCAACTGTCAAGCTGTCTGAGGACAGAGGGCAGAGGCTGTGGAGAGGGTGAAGAGTGAGCCTGTGCTTCCCTTCCTCCCTGCTTTTGCCATTGAAAACAGAAGAGCCGGAAAGGCCTAGTGATGGTCACTTAGAATCTCAGAGCACAGACTTCAGGGCAGGAGGACCAAGAGCTCAGGGCTAGTACCGGCTAAGGGCTACATGAGACATCCATTCCCTGACTATGACCTTTGGCTTGGGGCTTCCCCTTTGTTTTACTTTGCTTTTCTGAACACCATGACAGAAAGCAATTTGTGGAGAAAAGGGTTATTGCAATTTATAATCCCAGGTCACAGCCCATGGTTGGAGGAAGTCAGGCAAGAACTCGGAGGCAGGAACTGCAGGTGGTGGGTGGGAGGCGGGGTGGGATCCTTGCTCTCTGACTCACTCACCTAGCTTTCTTATGCAGCTTTTTTTTTTTTAATGCTTAGAGACAGTGCTGCCCATAGTGGGCTCAGCCCTTTAGTATCAATCGTCAACCAAGATAGTGCCTCCTGGGCGTGGCCACAGGCCAATCTAACTGGGGCAATATTCCCGACAGAGCGTTCCTTTTCCTAGGTTGTATTAAGTTGACAACAAAAGCTAGCTAGGGCAACCTCAAAACTTGCGTTGGCCAATAGTACAGGAGGGTAATAAGGACTAGAAATGGGCTTGTGTTTGGGACTATCCACTGTGCCCTTGCCTTTTGTCATGAAAAGAACAAGCCTTAAGGCAGGTGTGGTGGCACACGCCTTTAATCCCAGCACTTGGGAGGCAGAGGTGGGTGGATCGCTGTGGGTTTGAGGCCAGCCTGGTCTACAAAGCAAGTCCAGGACAGCCAAGGCTAACACAGGGAGACCCTGTCTTAAAAAACATACAAATAACCAACAAAAAAGAACACTCCTTAAACCAGGCACAGTGACATATACCATTAACACCAGCATTTGGGAAGTGGAGGAGTTCAAAGTTATCCTCAACCATATAGCAAGTTTGAGACTAGCCTGGGCTATATAAGCTCCTGTTTCAAATAAATAAATAAGTTAATAAATAAATAAATAAATAAATAGCATCTCTTAATCCCAGCACTCAGGAAGCAGAGATAGGCAGATCTCTTTATGAGTTTGAGGCCAGCCTGGTCTACACAGTGACTTCCAGGCTAGCCAAGACTGCATAGTGAGACCCTGTCTCAACAGTAACAAAACAAAAAGCTGAACAAACTGGGTTCAGTGGTGCATGTGCAAAGTCCCAGCCCTTGGGACGTTCCCATCACAGGAGAATAAGATTTTTGACAAGAGGCCCTAGAATGCACATCTGACATCAGTGAATGCATTTCGCCTGATCTAAGAAACAGTTTTTATCAGCTGAAATGCCAGGAAAATGGAACGGCTGATGCCAGAGAGGTCTTCCACACCGGAGGGCTTGAAACTGACAAGGCAGGGCCTACTGTGTGCTGCAGTCTTTTATTTTGTGATAATTCTCTTGAAAAGAGAAAAACATAGCGAAGGGACATGAGACTCCGAGAAGGCTAGGAACTCACAAAAAATCAACAGCCTGGGGGTTGGGGTCCAAACCTACATGTGCCTGGGCATTAAGATTCTGGAACTGGCTTCCAGAGAATTCTAGAACCCAGTGGGATATGGATTCTAGTGTGGGCCCCAAGGCTATTCTTGGCACAGAATGAAGTCTTCAATGATGATCGGTGTATTTTCATTACAGGGAGGGAGAAGGTGGGGGAAGTGAGAAATGACGTGCTTAAAAAACACACAAACAAGCCTCCTTTATTAATTATAGATAGTTTTCCTTTCATCTGACACTCTGTTGTCTCAATTCGTCTTCATTTTAATCAAATACCATTAATTTTTAAATATACCTTTTACCTTGGCATGGTGATGCATGTTTATAATCCCCAGCACTTGGGAGGCTGAGGCAGGAGGATTGCTTCAAGTTTGAGGCCAACTTGTATATATTGAGGTTCAGGGCAGGGCTACTATAGTAAGATCCTAACTCAGACAGACAGATAGATAGACAGACAGACGGATGGACAGACAGACAGACAGAGGAAATGCTGCCTTCTGGACCAGCAAGATGGCTCAGGGGTCAGAGGTGCTTGCTAGGCAAGCCTGAGACCTCACTTTGATTCTGTAAGACCCACAGTCGCAGTAGAGAACCAACTACACAGTTGTTTCATGTTCTACACACACATCTCATGAACACACACATCTCATGAACACACACACACATACACACACACACAATTTTAAATGTTGCCTTTTACTCTTATTTTTTTTTCCTTTTATGTTACAGTGGGGATGAATCCAGGGCCTCATACATGCTAGGCAAACACCATATACCAAGCTATTTCACCAACCCAGTAAGTTGTCCAAACTTAGTGAAATAAAGCATTGTGCCTTTTAAGAGTCTTCCCAGATATCTCAGAGTGATATAAGCTGTGAAATGGAAGGGTCTAGAAGCCATTGTTTGGATGACTTCCAGGGACGTTTTCAGGTTGATCTTTCTACATCTTTTCGACTTTTAAGCTGGAGAGGTCAAGCGTGGGCTTGGTGGGCCCAGGAACGCCCTTGACCAGTGGTTGTCTCCAGCCGAGGGAGCCGCCAAGGTTGGCTGCCTCTCCTGGGGACAGGAGACAGGCCTCGTAAATTGTAGTCTACATAAAGGCCCAGTGGTTGGCTTTTCCTCTCAGGTCCCTGTTTTTGCTGATTCAGTGGCAGCAAGTCAGCTGTGTCCCCTCCATCTCTGTCACGATGTTCTGATGGAGATTGTGTGTCTTGTCTGCATGGCCATCCTAGGAGACTTGCCGGTGGCTAAGGGCAGCTGGTTTTATAATGGATGAGACCTCCTGACAGACACCACGCCCATTGTCCATCACACAGGGCACAGAAGCCTGGCAAAGGTTAGCCAGGCAGACTCGCAACCAGCAGGGAGTAGGGCAGGCTTCTGGGAGACTCCAGTCCTACTGTTAGCAGGATATCACAATGGACTCCTTGGGCTCCCAGCCCTGGCTTCTCAGTGAAAGAATTCAGACGCAATGCACTGAGCTCATGTGAAGAAAGTTTATCAGCGTGAAATGGGGTGTTCATTGCAAGGGACAAAAAAATCAGGTAATGAACACAAGGAGAGCTGTGGAGGAAAACACTTCACTGGGTGAGAGTGGGCAATGGTCAACCTACATTTTTATGTTTTAAAAAGGTTTAGTGTGGGCCGGGTGCACCCCTTTAGTTCCAGCACTGGGGAGGCAAAGGCAGATGGATCTCTGTGAGTTTGAGGGCAGCCTGGTCTACAAATCAAGTTCCAGGACAGCCAGGGCTATTACACAGAGAAACCCTGTCTCAAAAAAAAAAAAAAAAAAAAAAAGGTTTCGTGTGTATGTGTGTATATGTGTATATGTGTATATGTGTGGTGTGTGTGTGTGTGTGTGTGTGTGTGGTGTGTGTGTGTGTGTGTGTGTGTGTGTTTCTCTCATTACACTTTTCTGTAGGTTCTGGGGATCGAACTCAGGTGTCTGGGTTTGTGTGGCAGGTGCCTTTATTCACTGGTCCCTCTCAGCAACCTATGTGCCAGTATGCATTTTAAGGGTAGGGTTTTCTTAAAGCCTTTAGTACAGACAGCTTTAATGAGGGATGTTTTTCTGTCTGGGTGATTGATAGGTCCATTTAGATGGACAGGAGGGGACAACAGTCTGTCCTTGTTCTTTATCAGGAAGCTTCTTGCTAACTACTCATCTTATTGGCTCCTGGCACAAGGTTCTGATAGTTATCCAGTAATGGCCTGCAATCAGTACAGGACATCGTGTCCCCTCCCAGGTACAGAGACAGGACCGTGACGGCAGGCCTCTGACCTGCCCTGCAGTTCCAGCAGTTTTGTAAGCTGCAGAGGGGGTCAGCCCCAGTGACTTCCAGTTCCAATTATCTGACTAGCTACTTAACACTAATAATTTAATACTTTCTTTGTAGAACAACATTATTAAGATATCATTTTTATGCCATACAATTTATCCATGATTTTTTTTTTGAGATATTCACTGACAAGTACAATCTCTCCACTTTAGAATATTTTTATTTCTTAAAAAGACATCCCCTACTGGGCATGGTGGTATATCCCATTCATCCTGGCACTCAGGAGGTTGAGGCATGAGGATTCAAAGTTCAAGACCAGCCCGGCTACCTAATGATGTCGTATCAAACAAAACAACAATATATCCTCTCCCCTTTAGCACTGACTCCCCAGAGTTCCCCAACCCATGCCCCCTTGCTGGGCATTTGATATAAACACAAGCAGGCAGCTTGTGGCCTTTTGTGGTGTGCGCATATCAACTGGTATAACGACCATGGATTTTGATTTCTGTTGTAGATATTTTTTCTTCCTTTTGTTTTTAAACGTACTTGTTAGAGTACTTTGTTACCACAGATGTTAGGGTCAGAGCCTGAGCCCCGATGCCTTTCAGCAATCCAGGACTGGCCACCCACCCTCAGGAGACCAATTAAACAAGCAAGTTATAGTGAAAACCAGAAAAGGGAGGTTTATTCCATGTGACCATGTTGGGAAGAGGAGCAGAGAAACCCAGTCCACCTTCAGGGTCCTGACATGAGGTCTTTTTGGTTTCGGTTTTCCAAGACAGACAGGGTTTCTCTGTGTAGCCTTGGCTGTCCTGGACTTACTTTGTACACCAGGCTGGCCTCGAACTCACAGAGATGCCCCTGTCTCTGCCTCCTTGAGTTAAAGGTGTGCACCACCACACCCGCCTGTGGTTCAGGTTTTGATGCAAGACAAGAAACATGCCTCGTTCAGCAGCTCTGTTTAAGCTGTGGCCCTGCCCATCATCTTTGTCTGGCGTTTCTCCATTTCTCTTACATGATTGTCTGGCAAATTATCAGAACTTGCTGAAGGAAATCTCTTCCTAGAAGACAACCCCCCCCCCCCCACGGCCCCTGGATGGCTCCAGGCTTCAGCCTTTTCCTTCCCCAGCATGAGATTCCTGGGGAAATTCCAGTTTCTTGGGGGTCCATTTTTTAAATAATCTGATAGCCAGAGAGATGGCCAGCCTAGTCTACAAAGAGAGTCTAGGACAGCTAAGGCTACACAGAGAGATCTTGTCCCGAAAAACCGGAAAAAAAGCAAAGAAAAGAAAATATCCTCATTCCTGGGCTGGAGG
>OU015746.1:31480405-31501799 GCA_907169655.1 Acomys percivali
AAACACATCAAGTGAAATAAATCTTAATAATTTGTTTTTTTAAATGTAATTTATAGGCTGAAGATATAGTTCAATCGGTAAAGTGCGTGTCTTATAAGACAAGGCCCCGAGTGAGGTCAAGCCCCAGAATTCCTGTTAAAAATAGAAAGCTAGGTGTCTGGGGCTTGTTGGACAGCTAGCATAGCCTACTTGGAGAGTTCTAACCTTTAGAAACCCTGTTCTCTCTCTCTCTGCCCCCCATCCCTTCCTCTCTTTCCTCCTTCCTCTCCCCGCCCCCCACAAACCTACACAAACGCTAGTGGAAGTTGTGGTATTTGCTACGTTGAATAACTAATCTTGACGATTTAGTGTTGACTAAAATAAGCCAGAGACAAAAGGATAAATATTATATGATTCCTTTTACTTGAGCCACTTAGTCAAATTCATGGAATCAGAAGCTAGAGTGGTGGCTGAGGAGCTGGGGATGGAGTGGGGTGGGGTGGGGGGATGGATAATGAGGGGTCAGTGTCTACAGGGTACAGACTTGCAACTGGGGCAGATGCAGAAAGTTGTAGAGCTAGGCGCTGCTGGTAGCGATGTGTTGATGATGTGAGTGCAGGCAAGCATTGCTGACTGTGCACTCGCGATGTGACTAAAATGGTGAACTTTATACATTGTGCACATTTTATCACAGAAAAAGTGCCAATTTACCAACTGGAAGAAAGCTGAAAAATAAAAATGCAAGGAAGAAGTACCAAGGATGTAGCCTCGCCGATAAAGTATCTGCTTAGCATACACAAGGCCGTGGGTTCAATCCCCAGCGCCACTTTGGGACTCAAAGACGGAGTGGGGGGGTTGGGGGAATGGGGGGGGGGGGGGGGGGTGGGGGGATGGAGGGTGGAGGGGGTGAGGGAGAGGGAGGGGTGGGGGGAGAGAGAGAGGGTGGGGGGCAAGAGTGATTAAATTCAAGGCCAGACCACACAGCAAGTCTGTGGCCAACTTGAGCTGCATGAGCCAAAACAAAACAGAATGAAACTTCCACCCACTGACTCAGCTGGAAGACGTATCCTCTGTGGCTGGTGTACGTCAGGGACAGGGCGCACAGCTGACAGCCGAACCTCATCAAAATGTGTGAAGGAGAGGGAGGACAGGCAAGAGCCACAAAGCCACATCGGGGGTAGGGAACCTAAAATGAGATTCCCTGAGTTTAGTGGCCAGAAAGGCCATGGTGACTATCAGGATGAGATCGGTCTTTGGAGTCAGTTTGGAGTCTGTCATGTAACACCGGACAAGTTACCTCATCACTTGGGACCTCAGCATCCCCACCTGTAAAACGGAAGAGACCAGGTGCTATGAATATACCGGCTGATGCTCAGAACCGGACAGTGAGCCAAGCTTAGAGACCAAGGCCCCCAAAGACCATGCTCTTTGCTGCCCCGGCCTGGCTATCTCTGTGAGGCTTGATCTCTTTGGGCCTTAGTTTCCCCATTTTCAGAGTAGAGGTGGTTACGCCTGCCACTATCACATACTGTGAGGGTGTTAGCTTGTTGACAAAGCATTATGTAATCGGGACAGCCTCATATGAAAGTATAATGGAGATGAAGAAAAAAAAAAAGATAAATACTTGACATTATAATGAACCGTTAACACAGGGTGCCGTGATTAATTAAAAGTGATCCTGCATAATATGCAGCCATTAAAACAGGTAATTATGAGGCAAGCAACACCATTTGCAGCAGGTAAGAATGCTTACAAATGTGTTCAAGGATCAGATCTATGTAAAACTGGGTGTCAAATAGACAAATGCCTAGAAAGGATAACAAGAAAAAAATTATTGAACATCAACATGAAATGGCATATAGGACATTTATACACATTTCTTTAACGCTGTCAATATTTTGTATTAATAAGAATATGCATTTTTGCCACGCAGTGGTGGTGCACATCTTTAATCCCAGTACTTGGCAGGTGAATGTCTCTGAGTTTGAGGCCAGCCTGATCTACAGATCGAGTTCTGGAACAGCCAAGGCTACACAGAGAAACCCTGTCTCAAAAGCCAAAGGCTGTTCTTCCAGAAGTCCTGAGTTCAATTCCTAGCAATCACATGGTGGCTCACAACCACCTATAATGAGATCTACTGCTCTCTTCTGGCGTGCACACATGCAGACAGATGTTGTATACATAATAAGTAAAATAAAGAAATCTTAAAAAAAAAAAAAAAACCAAAACCCAACCAACCAACCAACGAAAAAAGAATATGCTTTAAAAAGAATCATTGTGTGGGGCCTGGAGAGATGGCTCAGAGGTTAAGAGCATTGGCTGCTCTTCCAAAGGTCCTGAGTTCAATTCCCAGCAACCACATGGTGGCTCACAACCATCTATAATGTGACCTGGTGCCCTCTTCTTAAGTGCAGGCACACATACAGGCAAAACATTGTATACTAAATAAATAAATAAATAAATTATTTTTTTTTTAAAGTATTGTAGCGTGGAACTGTGTGCCGGCTGCCCGTGTTTGAATTCTGGCCTAGTTGGAGGGTTAAGGAAAGTCACCTCAGTGAGGCACAGGAGCCAGTCCTGCAGAGTCTTGCCCTGGGACCAGGCTTCCCCTGCTGGCTCTTGGCCTGCTCCACCTCCCACTCATGTGTGAGCATTGGTGGGCCAAGCACCTTCTAGAACCAACACAGCAGAGTCATGGTGGTTCTCAACAGGACACAGGGTGATAGATCTTCATTCTATTACATATCAGCACACCTCCCTGCAGAGCCTATGATGCGTAGCTGCTTTCCGTTTGGAATTTTGTACGTGTGTGTGTGTATGTGTACATGCTATATATCTGTATGTGTATGTGTGTGCCACAGCATGTGTGTGGGTGTCAGAAGGCGTGGTGGCGCACGCCTTTAATCCCAGCACTCGGGAGGCAGAGGCAGGCAAGTTCGCTGCAAGTTCGAGGCCAGCCTGGTCTACAGAGTGAGTCCAGGACAGCCAAGGCTACACAGAGAAACCCTGTCTCCAAAAACCAAAAAAAAAAAAAAAGACAACACCAGGTGCTGATCCTTATCAGTCACATTGCTGTGTTGTAGGTGCTGGAGGATCCAACCTCAGGTCGTCAGGCGTATACAGCAAGCGCCTATTGAGCGATCTTCAGCCCTGGGTATAATTTTGTCAATGAAAGTCTGTTCTCCCAACCCAAACCCCATAGTGGCCACTGCTCACCTTCTGAGTTGCAGTTTCTGACGTTCCAATCCCTGAGTAAATGCCACTGTTTCTGTATTTTGCATCTTAAGAATACACACACACTCTCTGCCACATTGGAGAACGGCTTTGCTCACTCACACCGCTGCCACATTGGAGAACGGCTTTGCTCACTCACACCGCTTTCCAGCTCCTTTCCCCGACAGTCACCGTGCTATGTTGGCTACAGCTGTCGCTTTTAGAAACACGCTCACACTTCCGGCCCAGCTGAGAGGTCCTTCCACTATGGCTCACCAGACAGCAACTGCCTCAGCCGCCCTATGACCCCTCCTTCCTTCTCTTCAGGTTTCTGTGTTATACAGTCAACACCTAGTATTCACGGGTTCCGCCTCCGGAGAAACAACCAACTGGAGATTGAAGGCATACAGGAGAGAAGTTGTACCCGTGTTAGGTATGTGCACACATCCCCTCCAGCCAATGCTCCCTAAACAATGTAGTCTAATGACAACACTGCAATAGATGCTGTGTGTAATCAGGAGACAATCTACTACTGTACAGGATGGGCATAGGTTACATGCAAATATGATGCCATTTTCCTTAAGTGACTTGAGCATTCATGAATTTGGGCATCTGCAGGGGGTCCCGGGACCATTCCCTGAAGACGACAGAGGGATCACTGTCTGCGTTCCCGTTGTCTTGATGAAAAGCATTCTTGTTTTGTTTCATGACTCTAATAAAGTCTTTCGTGCTTTTTTTTTTTTTTTTTTTTTTTTAGTGTGTGGATGATGTGTGCGGTGGTGGATGGGGCGTGGACACGTAGAGGTCAAAGGACAACTTGCAGGAATTGGTTCTCTCCTTCCACAGTGGTTCCAGGGCTCAGGAGGCTCAGTCCGTCAATCTTGAACAGCAAGGATTTTACCCACGGACCCATCTCTCGGGTCTTCTCTGCTTCTATCATAGGTTGAGCCTGAGATCAATAGACAGGGTTTACAACAATGAGACCACGAGCACAGTTCTTCGCTCAGGCAATACTATCTCATTTATATGTACTTTTATTTTTAAATTACTTATTATTATGTGCACAATGGGTGTGTATGGGCGTACATGTCAGAGCGTGGATGTAGAGGGAAGGGTCAATTTTCTCTTTCCACCTTTTGGCGGGTTTCAGGGATGGCCAGGGTTACCTGTAAGCACCTTTAACCACTGAGGTATCTTGCTGGCCACTAATGTTTGCTTTGCTTTTGTTTGTTTGTTTTTCAAGAAATGGTTTCTTTATGTAGCTCTGGCTATCCTGAAACTTCCTCCGTAGAGCAGCCTGGCCTCGAATTCAGAGATCGATCTGCCTCTGCCTCCCAAGTGCTGGCATCAAAGGTGAGCACCACCACTGACTGGCTTAACGTTTGCTTTCTTGTGATACTTTTTTGATGTGGAATTTGAAACATTTATTTATTTAGAGACCCTGTTTCTTACAGGCTAGGTTGGCCTTGAGTGCAATATGTAGCCAAAGATGGCCCTGAACTCCTAATCCTTCCAAATACTGGGCTATAGCCATACACCACCATGTCTGGACATTTTTCTTTCTTTCATTTTTTTCTTTCCCTATCTGACTTGATCATGCTTTCAATTTTCTTTAACTTTCCATCCCAATTGAAATTCTATTGATTTTGCATCCCTGCTGAGCCCTGCCTTCTCTAACTTTCTATTCTTCAATATAGATAGCTATCATTCAGGGACCTCCTGCAGCGGTTTCAGTGAGCAATGCCTCCCATAGGCTCAGAAATGTGAGTAATTTGTCCCCAGTTGGGGGTGCTGTTTTGGGGAGGTGGTACTGCCTTGCTGGAGGAAGTACATCACTGGGGGGCCGGGCTTTGTGAAGGTATAGCCTCATCACACTTCTGCTTCTCTCTCTCTCTCTCTCTCTCTCTCTCTCTCTCTCTCTCTCTCTCTCTCTCTCTCTTTCTCTCTCTCTCTCTCTCTCTCTCCCTCCCTCCCTCCCTCTCTCCCTTCCTGTCCCTCCCTCCCCCTTCTCTCCTTCCTTCCCTCTGCCTCCTCCCTCCTCTTCCCCCTCTTGTTTCCTCTCCCTCTCCCATCTCCCTCCCTCTCTCTCTCCCTCTCCCTCTCTTCCTCTCCCTGTCCCTCTCCCTCCCTGCCCCCTCCTTGGCATTTGTGGTTGAAGATGTGATCTCTCCGCTTCCTGCTGCAACAGCTGGTTGCCATGCCTCCCGCACCATTGTGGCAGTCCAACTGGAATCCTAAGCTAAGATAAACCTTCTCTCTCTATAAGTTGCTTTTGGTCATGGCATTTCATCACAGCAACAGGAAAATAACTCATACACTTCTGTCCTCTGTTCTCCTGGGTCCTATCAGATTCTGAGATTTAGATTGCCATTTTAATTCCCCAATGTGACCTCTAACCCAATGCCTTGATCTCCACAGTGGCTTGGGTTGAAGGTTCATTCGTTGTTTTGATGGCCTATAGTCCGGCATGTAGCACAGAGGCAGGCAGATCTTCATAAGTTCGAGGCCATCCTGGTCTACAAAGGGAGTCCAGGACAGCCAAGGCTACACAGAGATACCTTGTCTTGAAACAAACAAATAATCAAAAACCAAACCAAATCAAACCACTACCAAAAACCACTTGAGTAAGTAGGAAGCAGCCTGTTGTCTTGTTTAATGCTGAGAATCCTGGCCATCCACGGAAGCTGTTGAATTGCACTCAGCACCCCGGGCAACCCCAGATATGCTCTCAGTTCAGTCAGTGCTCTGAGGTGTTTCAGTCTGTGTCCTTGACTCTTTTTGAAAGTGTCTTGTGCTTTCCTTTTGATCATTTTCTCTGTTTTTTTTTTTTTCTTCTTCTTCTCCGCAAAATCCTGTTGGCTAGCCAAGAAATTTGATCCTCTAATGTCCCTTATTTGTCAGCTCTTTATTTTTTTCCTCTTCTCTTTGTCTTGATATTTTTCAAGTTCAAATATTTAAGTTCAAGAACAATTTCTCTCTCGCGGTTGTGACATCAGAGTCTTCCAGGAAAATGTATTTTCGTTACATTGTTTCTGTAATAACAGAGTGACAGCCATTTCAAACAAGTTTCACTTAAGAGTTTAAGAATTACCATAAAAACAGAAAGCGAAATTGCCTTTAATGAGCGAGGCTCTGAAAATGTAAGTACAAAATGAGAGAGGGCTTTTAAGAGATGCAGGGAGGATTGTGGGAAGTGTGTGTGTATGTGTGGTAGTGGTGATTTAGCCAGGAAAGAAAAAGGGGGTGTGGGAGGTGATGTTAGAAAACATATGAAGCAGCTGGCTGGGTCAACAGGCTGTACCCTGTCCCCATCTTACCAGCATCTTCATCTCTGCGGGGAGAGGTGGGTAGGGTTGCCTGGTAGGCAAGGGTGCTTAAAAGGGCTTTGCCAGAGCAAGGCGGTTAAATTAGGAACACCTGGGGCTAACCTAAGTGCTGGGGGGCAGGAGGGAAGGGAAGACATACTGAGAAGGAGAACCACGCTTAGAAAAGGGTCCAAGGCTGGGCTTGAGTGTCAGTGCAGGACTGACTGACTAAGCAAGGAACAGAATGGCCTAGGGCTTAGCTCAGCGGAAGAACGCTTGCCCCATATATGGAAGACCCTGGCTTTGACCCCTAGCACCACAGAAAACCAGTAACAGGAGCCATGAAAGAATGATGAGACGTGGTGGCGCACGCCTCTAATCCCAGCACTCAGGAGGCAGAGGCAGGCAGATCTCTGAGTTCGAGGCCAGCCTGGTCTACAAAGTGAGTTCCAGGACAGCCAGGGCTGTTACACAGAGAAACTGGGTCTCAAAAAACAAACAAACAAACAAACAAGAATGATGATGGAGAGTTAGTTGGGTGTAGTGGCACATTCCTGTAAAAGCAGGAGGATCAGGAGTTCAAGGTCAGCCTGGGCTATGTGAGACCTAGCTGCAGAAACAAAAAAAGCAAGCAAACAAAGAAACTAAAACAAAACCAAGCACGCAAAACAAACAAACAAAAAGTATCTGAGGCTTTCAACACTGTTAGAACAACCAAAGCAATGTGAGTTAAGAAAATCTGCATTATCAGCCCATTCCAGAGTCAAAGCCTTTCCCCCTAAGCACAGGGTCTCTCTAGAGATGACAAAGCAGTTAAGACCCAGCAGAAGTCCAAGATCCTCTGGCATTCTGGGAGCCTGTGTTTGCCTCCTGCCTGGAAGCCTGAATGTATCTTTGTGGATGCTCAGATGTTGACCAAGTGTAGTATTAAGCACAGGAGACCCTGTCCCCACTGTGGCTGGCCTTCACTGTGAGAGCGAGCAAGAGGCAGTAAGCATCCATGCATGTACAGTTTGGACCACTGGCGCCTCAGCCACCACAAACACACAACCCGTCCTTCTCTTGTTTCTTTTCAGGAGTTGGAACTCAGAGATACACATGTGCTAGGCAAACATGTTACCACTGAGACACACCCCAAGCCCGGATTCTTCTCCTTTGTACACAGGTACGCTAAGCCTCTGACCACATCCTTTAGAGAATGTGTGGCATGATAGTTAAAAGTATGGCCATTTGGGGCGTGGCTGGTGATGCACACCTTTAACTTCTGCGCGTGAGAGGCAGAGGCTAGTGCATTTCTGTGAGTTCAAGGCCAGCCTCTTCCAGCAAGCTAAGGTTACAGAGTGAGACCCTGCCTCCAGCTCCCACCCCCCACCCCACCCAAAAAAAGAAAAGAAAATTAAAAATGCCTTTTGAGCAGGTTAAATGGTTAACCAATGGCGGTGTTTACTATTTAAGTCTCATGATTTCAGTTGGATTCCCAGGACTCTCATGGTGAAAGAGAAATGACTTTAAAAAGTTGTCTGCTGACCTCCACATGTGTACCGTGACATAGACATCCACCTCTATCGATAATAATAAACGCATTTTTTTTAAAAAAAAAAGAGAGTCAAGAACTTGAGTTATAACCTGTTTATATTATATGAATAGTCTGCACCTCAGTTTTTATCTATAAAAAGGGCAACCTCATCTGTGGCTTCAGTGTCTATGTTTTCAGCTACCTGAGCAGAAAATTCTTTAGAAATAAATAACTCAATACATTTTTTTTTCTTTCGAGACAGGGTTTCTCTATGTATTAACCCTTGGCTGTCCTGGAATTCTCTTTGTAGACCAGGCTGGCCTCAAACTTACAGAGATCCACCTGCCTCTGCCTCTGCTGGGATTAAAGGCATGAGCCACCATGCCCGGCTCTCAATACATTTTAAATTATGAGCCAGTTGGGTGATGAAAGCTCATGTCATTCTACTGTGTCCTACCCAGGACCTGACTCACCCCTTTCTCCAATGTATCTATACTGTATATGCTACGTTCCCTGTCATCACTGAACATTTCTGGCCATAAGAATGCCCTGAAGTCACCATAGTGATTCTGCTCAAAAAGAGAAGGCCAGAAGTGGTTTAATGCTGCCATTCAAGGCTTAAGCCATACTTCCCACGTCATCTCATCTACAGCACAGCACAGCACAGCACAGCAAGATAGTCTCAAAATAAACACACGTACAGGCCAAAGATAAAGACCACATCCACATAACTCCTAGCACAGCAAACTGCTGGCATTCTGTTCTATTATTAGTAGATACTAGTTTGTTTGTTTGTTTGTTTGCTGGAGGTTTTATGTGACAACCTCAGCTCCTAAAGTGCTGGGACTCTGGGTAATGAGGAGTGGATGCATAGGATGAGGCATGGGGCGTGCAGGTGCATTTGTTACTTTCTTCAGTGGTGTCCCTAAATACTCACAAGAGCAAATGTAAGGGTTTCTTAAAGTGTATGTGTGTGTGTGTGTGTGTGTGTGTGTGTGTGTGTGTGTGTGTGTTCACATGAGCATGCGAAGGCCAGAGGACACCTTTGGATGTCATCTTCAGGAACACAGTCTACCTCCTTTGAGACAAGGTGCCTCATTGACTGGAATTCACCAATTTTCTAGACTAATTGGCCAGCTAACCCCAGAGATTGGCTTCTTTTTGCCTTCCTACCGCTGGGATTGCAGGTTCAATGCACCATGTCCAACTCTTCATGTGTGCTCCAGGGTTTGAACTCAGGGCCCTGTGCTTTTGAGGCAAGTGCTTTACTAACTGAGCCATCTCCCCAGCACTGCACTCTTCATCTTTACAGAGAAAAGGCTGTGACAATCCAACTTGGCAAGGTGTCCTTCGAGAGTGGTCACTATGGCATTCTGTATAATAGCAAACAATTGGAAGAAATCTAATTGTTAATCAATGTGGGGGGAATAGATAAGTCGTGTACACTCATGGCCATATACTGATAAAAAGATAGCACTGCGCCAATATGAGTTGAGATACTTTGTAAACTATAATTTATATGCTACAGGTACACCAATTTTGAGGAGCGGTCTCATGTGTTTTGAGATGTATCCACCTGTATCAGTGTCACCCTGGTCAAGGCAAGAATGTTTCCTTCACGAACAATTTCTTGCATGCTCCTTTCCCCAGTCCTCGTACCACATGGAGGATCTGCTTTTTCATTTTTATTTTATGTGTATGGGTGTTCTGCCTGCCTCTGCCTCTCTGCATGTATGAGCAGTGCCCATGGAAAACATTCAGATGGACTGAAGTGACGGATGGTTGTGAGCCACCAGTTAGGTCCTGGGAATTGAACTCAGGTCTTCTGGAGGAGCAGCCAGTACTCTTAACCACTGAATCATCTCTCCAGCCACTCACCCTTTTTATTCTTTCTTTTTAAAAATTTAAAAGATTGGGGGGGGGGGCGGTGCAGCGGTGTAGAGATGGCTCAGAGGATAAGAGCACTGTCTGTTCTTCCAAAGATACTGAATTCAATTCCCAGCCGCCACATGGTACCTCGCAACCATGTATAATGAGATCTGGTGCCCCCTTCTGGTGTGCAGGTATACGTGCAGGCAGAACATTGTATACATAATAAATAAATAAATCTTTAAAAAATTTAAAAGATCTGTTTTATTTCATGTGTGGAGAGGTTTTGCCTGCATGTGTGTATGAACATCATGTGTATGCCTGGTACTCTCAGAGGTCAGAAGAGTCTCTTGGCTCCCTGCAACTGGAGTTAAGGATAATTCTGAGCCACCATGTGGGTGAACAAACCAGGGTCCTCTGCAAGTGCGCCAATTGCTCTTCACCACCTAGTCATCTCTCCAGCCCCTCTTTTATCTTCTATTTTCAAACCTTGTATTTTTGGAATTATAGGGGCACTAAAAGCATCCAGTCATGTTACAGATAATGACAGCTTCTTTTCTGATGTTATTCAAGGCCGAGTCTGCGTCCCTCCAAACTGGCATGTTGACACTAATGCCCCAGTGTAACTGTGTTGGAGACGGGGCTCTTCAGGAAGTAAGTAAGAGTGCAGGAGGTCACGTGGCCAGGGTCCTGATCTAAGGGAGGTAGTGTTCTGTGAAGAAGAAATATCAGAGAGCGTGCTTGCTCCTCTCACCTTGCTCCTTGGTCCTGGATTTCCCAGCCTCAAGAACTATGGCATTTTGTATGGCAGACTAACACAGTAGCTGTAGAGCGGTGGCTCTCCACCTTCCTACTGCTGCGACCCTTCAATATTCGGTTCCTCACGTTGTGGTGACCCCCCCAACCATAAAATTAGTTTTGTTGCTACTTCATAACTGTAATAGTGCTACTGTTATGAATCATAACGTAAATATCTTATATGTAGGATGTCTGATGTGTGACCCCTGTGAAAGGGTCGTTTGACCCCCAAAAGGGATTGAGAGCCACAGGTTGAGAACCGCTGCTGTACAGTATGCCACTATATGCTTATGATCCAGAGTTTGTGTATTCTTCATAGATAGATATTTGGGCTATTTCAAACTTCAAGCATTAGATGCCTGTACAAGACTTTTGTGCACATAAATGTATATTATTTCTTCTGCATGTGACCCAGGATTTGAATGGCTATGGTCTTGTCTTAGTTAGGGTTTCTTCTGCTGTGATAAAACCATGACCATAAACAATTTGAGGAGGAAAGAGCATGTTTCATTGATGTGACACCTCTCAGGTCACATTTCATTGATGTCCTCCCCTGACTTTCTCAGAAAACAGGGCAGGAACCTGGAGGCAGGAACAGAGACAGAGGCCATGGAGGGTGATGCTTATTGCCTTGTTCCTCATGGCTTACTCAGTCAGCTTTCTTACGGCACCCAGGATCACCGGCCCAGAGATGGCACCACCCACAATGGGCTGGGCTCTTTCATATTGATCATAAATCTAGAAAATGCAACACAGGCTTTCTCATCAGCCAATCTGGTGGGCTAATTTTCTTGGTTGAATTTACCTCTTCCAAAATAACTCTAGCTTGTGTCCAGTTGACACACACACAAAAAATAGCCAGCATTTGGATATAATGAATATATATTTGCTATTATTGCTTCACTGGTTCTCTTTATTTTTCCTTTTTGTGGTGCTGCGCATGTTTTCTACCACTGGGTTATATGCACAGCTCTTGTTTGTTTGTTTTAGACAGTCTTACTATGTAGCTCAAGCTGGCCCAGAACCAAATCTGTATGTTGCCTAGAGGGCCTCGAATTCATTCTTCCTATCTCAGTCTCCTTGGTTTGTTTTTTTCAGCTTTTAGAAGTCTTTATGGCGTGCCGGGCGTGGTGGTGCACACATTTAATCCCAGCACTCGGGAGGCAGAGGCTGTGAGTTCAAGGCCAGCCTGGTCTACAGAGTGAGTCCAGGACAGCCAAGGCTAACACAGAGAGACACTGTCTCAAAAAACCAAAAAGAAAAAAAGTCTTTATTCAGTATAGTATGAATCATTTGTCACACATAGGTATTGGAAATAACTTCTAGTCTGTGGCTTGTCTTTTTCAGTTTCTTAATCATGCATTGTGAAAACCAAAAGTTTTAAATTTTCATGAGATGTAGTTTTTTTTCCCATTAGTGTCTTTTGTGTTTTAAGAAATCTTTGCAGAAAAAAAAAAATCTTTGCAGATTCCAACATCATATTTGCCCGTTTTTCTCTAGAATCTTTATAGTTTTAGTTTTCACATATAGGCCTAGGCTCTATTTGAGTTAGCTTTTGAGTGTGCTGTAGGTTATGAGCCAGGGTTCATTATTTTTCTCAGTTGAGTTGCCTTTGAAGTGCTGTCTAAGTCAGTTGCGGTTATACATGTACGCCCGCCCCCGTCTCTGCATGTTCTATTCCATTGGACTGATCCTTCTGTGTGTCCTCATGTTAACACTGCTGCAAGGCTTGACCCCCAACAACGCAGATCTTCTAAGTTTGTGAATCCCATGAGTGCTCTGGATTCCTTCAATTTTCATTTAGGTTTGAGAATCAGCGTGCCGGTTTCTATAACAACAAATACCTGAAGCTTGCTAAGTGAGTAAGAGCACAAGAAAGTGAATTCAGATGCCAGCATCCACATAAAAAGTGGAGGTGGCCCGATGACCCCGTACGTAGCCCAGATGCTAAAGGATGGGAAATGGCAGGAGCGTCTCTGGAGCTTGCTTATGGTTAGCCTAGCTCCAGGCTTAGTGAGAGGTCCCAATTAGGGGACAAAGGCAGAGAGTGGTATATCAGGACACTTGACATCTTCTTCTGGGCTTCATACATGCAGAGGCGAGACATGCACACATACACACACATCAGCAGCAGCAGCATCATAAGATTTGGTTGGGATTACATTTTGTGGGAGAACTGAGCTAATAGCAATATGGAGCCTTCCAAGCAATGAACATGGTATGCCTTACCATTTATTTAGATCATTTCGGTAGTGTCTTAGTTTTGGATTTTTTTTTTCAAGACAAGGCTTGTCTCTGTGTAGCTTTGGCTGTCCTGGAATTCTTTCTGTAGGCTAGGCTAGCCTCGAACTCACAGAGATCCACCTGCCTCTGCCTCTCGTGTGCTGGGATGAAAGGCGTGTGCCGCTGCGCCCGGCAATATTTTGCTTTTTAAAATAAATGCCATTTATTTAGTTATCTTTTTCAGTTACTGTTAGGATATGTAATTGGTTTTTGTTTGTTGGGCTTGGCTCTGCAGCTCAGGTTGGCCTGCAACTTGCTGTGTCCCTCATGCTGGCCTCAAACTCAGGATTCTCTTGCCTGACTCTCCTCAGTTCTGGGATTCTAGGCACGCATCACCAGGTTTAGTTTTACAATTGGTTTTTTGCCCACTTACTTTATCTCGTAATTTCTTTATTTGTTCTAGTAATATTTTATGGACTCCTTAGGATTTTCTGTTTATCAAGTCATATTATTTACAAACAAAGACGATGTTATTGTCATTTGCAATCTTTTTATCTCTTTATCTTTTTGTACTGGCCAGTACCTCCAGAGTGACGGTGAATACATTTGTCAATCATTTGTAGGGTTGGTGAGATGACTCAGTAAAGTGTTTGTCACACAAGCATGGGGACCTGAGTTCTGATCTTCAGAGGCCACATAAAAAACCGAACACCAAGGAGTGTGCCTGTAATCCCAGTCATCTGGGTTAGAGGAGAGATGAGAAGTAGAGACAGAAGAATCCCCGAAGCTCATTGGCCAGCCAGTCTAGTTGAACTGATGAGCTTCAGAGTCAGCCAGAAACCTTGTCTCAAAATAAAAGTAAAGGGCTGGACAGATACAGCCGTGGTTAAGAGAACTTACTGCCTTTCTAGAAGACCGGAGTTCGGATCCCAGCACCTGGGAGCTCACAAACACCTGTAGCTCCAGTTCTAAGAGGATCTCACATCCTCTCCTGGGCTCCAAGAATGTGTGCACTCACTTGCATGTGCACGCACGCACACACACACACACACACACACACTTTTAAAAATTTGTCTTGCAGCAGAGTTTCTCTGTGTGATAGCCCTGGCTGTCTTGGAACTCCATCTGTAGACCAGGCTGGCCTCAAACTCACAGCAATCCACCTGCCTCTGCCTCTCGAGTGCTGGGATTAAAGGCATGTGCCACCACACCCGGCTCAGAAATAAAATTTAATCATTTAAAAAATAATGCATCCAGGGATGGAGAGATGGCTCAGAGGTTAAGAGCAATGGCCGTTCTTCCAAAAGGTCCCGAATTCGATTCCCAGCAACCACATGGTGGCTCACAACCATCAATAATGAGATCTGATGCCCTCTTCTGGCCTGCAGGCACACATATAGGTAGAATACTGTGTAATAAATAAATAAATCTTAAAACAAACAAACAAAAACAATGCCTCCACACTTGAATTTTTGTCTCTAGAAAAATTTCAATCCCCGAATGGCTGTAATGTAAACAGACGTTGAGGAACTCAGGGACTTGTGGAAGGCATATGAGGCCAGCTGGTTGCTATTCTAGGATCAAGTATGTGCTGAGAGCCTTATTCTTCAGGTTGTTGTTCGTCTTCTCAAGAGCCTTTCCCACCTTCTTGCTGCCTGGATTGGGTCAATTATGTCTATTTACTTCCTGGCTTCCTTGAGGTTCAACATAGCGTCTTCTACTTGGATCATTTCTGGAGTCAACATGGCTTCTATACGGACAAAGCTCTCCATCAACAGTTTCCAGCCTGTTTTCAGGAAGATGACCAGAGGAGCAGGGACAGCTACAGACCTTAGAACCAAACTTTGCAACTGCTTCTCTGGGCAAACTCCACCTGAGAGGGGTAAGCAAGGAGGAGAAGAGCAGGGCTGGAGCCTCTCTAGTTTGTGACTCTGGGACTCCTGCCTGCATGGTGCAGGAGCTGCTTTTGGATGAGAAGAATGCTGGACCATCAGGGCGACCCTCAAATGACTCAAATGACTTCACACTTGGAGTAGAGCATCAGTGGTAATCGGTCAGAACTGCTGCGTAGGTCGGAGGGTGCCTCGGTGCAAATAACTCTGGCTTGGATTAGTTCAGGGGAACAGTTCATCACAGGAGTCAAGGTGGCAGGAACTCAAAGCAGCAGGTGACATTGCATACACCATCAGGAAGCAGAGAGGGGTGAACGGATGCATCTACTGAGGTGATCACGTTTGTTTCCCTTCATTCTGTTAGTACTGTGAATTACCTCCATTGATCTTTAGATATTAAACCATCCTTGCATTCTTGATATGAAGCATACTTAATCGTAATGCATTTTGTGTGTGTGTGTGTGTGTGTGTGTGTGTGTGTGTGTGTGTTGATGGATTTGATGTGCTAATGATAGAGCAAGCAGGGGTCTGGCTCGAGTGACAGATCAGAGTCAGGCTGCTGCAATGGTGGAAGCTTGCAAGGTATGGAGCACAGGGAAACTTCAGGAGGGGACGCCAGGATTCTGTGAAGAGGTTACCCTGGGTACCTGGATACCTTCTATGCTGCTCATGCTCAGGGTGGCAGCTGAACAGAGAACCCAGAGACAAGAACACCTGGAGCCACGCATCTCTAATCCAACCCTGTTGGAGAACACCAAGTACAGCAAGAAAGACCCCCGCCCCGGAAAGATCCACCTTAAGAAACAAGGCCGTGGGGTGCCGGGCCCTCCAAATCTCAGCCTAGACTGACACAGGACACGTTCTTCCAGGCGGTTCTAGGTTGTTCTGAGTAGACAGAACTAACCATCACAGAAGTATTTGTTTCATCTCACAGTTTGAGGAGACATTCTGACATAGTGGAGAACTCATAATTGTAAGAGCTTGAAGAAGCTGGTGGTGCCTTGTCTGCAGTCAGGAAGCAGAAGGGAAGCTCGCTGTCCCCTTCTCTGCTCAGAACAGGAACGCTGCCACCTATATATATGGCTAAGGTGTAATTCCTCAGACGTGTCCACGGGCCTGTCCCTTGGTCAAGTTGACACTATGAACCATCACATTCACGTGACAGAAAAAAAAATCATTTTAGAAAGCATAACTCAGTGGCACTCAGCACATTCACAGCGCTGTATGTACATCATGCGGTCTAGCTCTCATTTTATCTCATTTTATCATGATGCTGTGAAGCCCCGAGAAGGGCTTGGGGGTGTAGGCCTGTAATCTCAGCTATTCTGGAGGCAGCTGATACCAAAGTCAAGGCCTGCCTAGGTCAGGGCTGGCCTAGACAACTTAGGTTCTGTCTCAAAAGAAAAACTGAAAGCATGGTGCTGTGTGTGTGTGTGTGTGTGTGTGTAGGTTCATGTTATAATCCCAGCACTCAGGAGCCTGAGGCAGGAGGAATGCTATGAGTTCCAGGCCAGCTTGGGCTGCAGAGTGAGATGAGACTTCGTCTCAAAAAACCAAAATGGTTAGTATGGTAGCACAGCCATAGATGCCAGCACTCAGGAGGCAGAGGCAGGCAGGCAGGCAGGTCTTTGTGAGTTTGAGGCCACATGGTTTGAGGCTATCAACCAGAGTGAGTTCTAGGCAAGCCATGGCTACATAGTGAGACTTTGTCTCAAAACAAACAAACAAACAAAATTAAATTAAAAATCTAAATAAATAAATACATAAAATAAAAATAAAAAGGTCTTAGTAATGGCACAGTTGCCCAGCATGTCTAGACCAACTCTGTTCCTGGTCATTTACTGATAATAAATAAACTGTGAAGAAATTTATTTTAAAATGATTTTTTTTTGGAAAGCGTATGCTTCTACTGTCTACTAAAGATGAAAGCAAATCTGCGTACTAATGAGATGTGCTGGCTTATTTAGATATAACATGTTTAATTTTGCTTGCAGGCTATAGGGCACCTTCAAAATTTTTCAGAGATGACCAACATTTTGACTTTATAATTGAAAGTGGTGAATGCGGGGCTGGAGTGATGGCTCAGCAGGTAAGAGCACTAGCACTGGCCGCTCTTTCAGAGAACCTGAGTTCAATTCCCAGCACCCACATGACAGCTCACTGCTGTCTGTAACTCCAGCACCAGAGGATCCAACACCCTCACACAGACATACACCAAAACACCAATGTGCATGGAATAAAAATAATGTTTTTTTTAAAAGTTGTGAATGCATTGCTTTGTATAAATATCTAGTACAAAGTAATTTGGGGCCATTTTAGAAGTTGCTAGAAATCCTGGCCCTGTCCCAAGCCAAATTTAATGTTCTTTTTTAAAAATACAACTCAAGCTGGGCTTGGTGGCACGTGCCGCCTGTGATCCCAGCACTTGGGAGGCAGAGGCAGGTGGATCTCTGTGAGTTCGAGGCCAGCCTGGTTTACAAAGCCAGTTCAGGACATCCAGAGCCACACAGAGAAACTCTGTCTCAAGAAACAAAAAACAAAACAAAACAACAAACACCGAAAAAAAAAAAAAGAAAAGAAAACAAAAACCCCTAGCCAATGGACAGGACATTCTCCACAGTTGAGTGGAGAGTGGGGACTGACTTTCACTCATACTCTGGTGCCTTATATTTGACCACGTCCCCTGAATAGGGAGACCTGGTGGCACTCAGAGGAAGGATAGCAGGCTACCAAGAAGAGACTTGATACCCTATGAGCATATACAGGGGGAGGAAGTCCCCCTCAGTCACAGTCATAGGGGAGGGGAGTAAGGGGAAAATGGGAGGGAGGAGGAATGGGAGGATACAAGGGAGGGGATAACCATTGAGATGTAATATGAATAAATTAATAAAATTAAATAAAAAAAAACCCAAAACAACTTAAGTCAGCAACCCAAACTGTGATTTGTTTATCTGTCTATTTATTGTGTGCTTGTGAATGAGTGTGTGTGTGTGTGTGTGTGTACCCCAGCATAAAAATGACAGTTAGAGGACAACTTTCAGGAGTCAGTTTTGGGAGTCAACGGAACCTGCGGATCAAACTCAGGCTGTTGAGCTTGCATAACAAGTGCTTTTATTCCCTGAGCCATCAAATAGCCATTTTGTAAATCAACATGATCCAAACATGCTAATTTCATTCCAATAGGCTGAGGAATGATGGCAGGACAGCAGAAATCATCATTGTTTTCTGTAATTAAACCACTATCTTCTAGAAGAACCAAAAACTGAGTGTGTGTTGAAAGCACAGCCCCCCTCAGCCAGGCATGGTGGCTCATGCTTGTAATCCCAGCGCTCTGGGAGGCAGAGGCAGGCGGATTGCTATGAGTTCGAGGCCAGCCTGGTCTACAAAATGAATACGGGAAAGCCAAGGCTACACAGAGAAACCCTGTCTTGAAAAACTAAAAAACCAAACCGAAACAAAACAAAAAAAAACCCCACAGCCTTTCATCATTCCGTCGTCTTGAATCTAAGCCTGAGTGTTGCAGCCAGTGTTGCTTGGGGTTGCTTTCATGACATGGTGGCATGCACAGAGTCAAATGCCCACGTGCGTTTAATATCAAAGCTACGGAGCTAGGCAGGGTTCACCATAGCCCTTGTGTGAAAAGCACAAGGGATCACTTCGGGAAAGACCTAAGACAAACGAGCCACTTGGCGTTTATAAAGAAACACAAGTTGGCCAGTTATGATGGCCCAGGCCTTTGATCCTAGCACTTGGTTGAGAATTTGAGGGCAGCCTGGGTTTCACAGGAGATCCTGTTTCAAATAATCTCAAATAATAAACAAACAAACAAACAAGCCAATAAAGTAAAAACCAATAAAGAAAGGCTTGAGAGATGGCTCAGCCAGTAAAGTGCTTACTGTGCAAACATGGGCACCTGGGCACCCGACCCATAGCATCCATGTAGACGGCCATGTGACAGCCTACGCTGTAGCCCTTAGCACTGAGGACATGGAGATAGGCGGATCCCTGGGGCTTGCTGGCCAGCCAGCCTAGCTGAATTGATGAGTTTCAGGTTCAGTGAGAGCTCCTGTCTCAAGAAATTAGGAGGAGAAGCACTGAGAAAGGCATCTGACGACGACCCCTGGCCTCCACAAGCACACGCATGCGCACAGACACATACACAAAGGAAAGCAAGCCTCAGCTCTTATCTGTGCGTCCCGCCTTGTTTGGAAGACAGCTCCGGGCCTCATAAACACGGGGCTTTAAGGCTGTAAAGAAAATCCTCGAAAGGAAATTTCCGCAAATGGAAAGCTAAGTAGACCGCCAGACCCTTGCCCCTTCTCACAATAGAGCTGCCTACCGGTGCCAGACAGACTGATGAATACCGCCGTCCAATTCTCTCAGCCGTTATTGAAGGATCATTTCCTCTTTTGAAATAGAGCGAGGGCATTTGTGTACGTGTGTGTGTGCTTCCAAGCCTGTAAGCCTCAAGCCCCTCAAATTCCAGTTGTGGTTTCAAAAAGAAACGAAAAGAATTAGAAAAAAAAAAAACTCGCTTTTATCTTCCTGAGAGATAAACGCCAAGATTCCAAAATATCCTAAAGCAGGGGGGAAAAAATGTACTGTCTAGTGTCTACTTCAAGTATGGAGACAAGAGAGTGGAGTGGCTGACCTTGGACTTGGTGTCTAGGATGCCGTACAGGTGACATGTCCGCATCGACTCGTGAGCTCAACAGCCGAGTTCCTACAGTGCAACTCGCTGGCAGGCACTCGGCACCGGAGAGTGCATCACTCCTCCGGTGGCCTTTCTTATGTCTGTGAGACTATGAGCTATGGTCAGTGTCACGGCTGCGGGTAGCCATTGCGACTTGTTATCATAGGCTCACGTGTCTGATGGTTGGTGCGTGCTGGCTTGATGCAGTGATGGCGGGTTGAGTGTATATTTAACTTGCTATTAAAAATTCTTCTTGCGTGATTCATGGAATTCTGGGTGATCATGAACAATGGCTCTTGTTAGTACAAGTGAACAAACAACTAGAATTGTAGGTAGCGACTGTGGAGTGGGATGGCATCAATCAAAGCCGAACCAAGATGGATGCTCAGCTGGGCCTCTTCGGAACCGGGAAGGCCGCCCACTAGCTGTATGGGCAGAGCGGTCCTGAGGCTCAAAACAGCGAAGCAGAGAAAGGGTCTCGCTGAAGCCCTCCCCTGTTCTCTGAGCATGCTCATTACCAAACTTGTCCTCGGGTCTGGGAAGCTGGCAGAATTGCCTGTGTTCCAGGATGGTCCAGGTCCCAGGCTAGGACGGAGCTGAAGGTTTTGTAGGGAAGCCACAGGGGCAGACAGCTATGATCTCTCGGTTACTTCTTTTCTTCCTTTAAAAAAATTTAAATGATCTCATTTGGGCATGGGTGGCATGTATACCATGGCTCTTGACTTAGAGTGGGCAGTACTCTCTCTCTGCCATGTGAGTCTCAGGGACTGAATCTAGGTCATCGACCTCGGGTGGAAAATGCCATTATCTGCTGAGCCATCTTCCTGGCCTTGCTTCTCTGCCTCTTAATCTTCAACATAGACCTGAGAGTCTCACAGTGTCAGTATTAATATTAGTCACAACCATGGTCACAGCCAGTATCTACAGAGTGTTTGCTACTTGGGAGTCAGCCGAACCCTTGGGATGGGATGTTTTATCTTCCCAAGGATCCTATAGGGTTTAACCAAATTCTCCAATCAGGAGCCTGATACTGAGAGGGCCAAGAAAGTAGTTTGGGAGCCTGTAGGGGGACCTCTGATGAAGGAGCCATGTCTTCGTATGATCTTGTCTCCTTGAGTGTGGACTGGTCCTGTGACTATTCAATGGTACATGGTAGTGGTGATATAGGTGTCACTCCCTTATAATGCGCCTTATAGAAGATGCTGTCTCAGCTAACTGGAGCAAAAGAGTCTCCTAATGGTCTAAAGAAGTAAAGCACTCGGGCTGTGAGCTCTCCACGGGCCGCCCTAAGGAAAGGAGGTAGCCTCCAAGGCATGACGATTGCTCTATCCGTAGCCACGAAGAACCTAAACACAGCCTTCCTGGACTGGGACATCACATCTGCAAAGAAGCACACAGACTGACTGTATCAGTTACTCTTCTGGCGGCTGTGACCAAGCACCTGACAGAATTAAATTGAGAGAGAAGAGGTTTAGCTTGACTCACATTTCAGAGGGCACAGACAATCACACGGGAAGGCATGATGTAAGAGGCTCAGAGGCGCTGCTGGATCACATCCTGATAGGTTGAGAAACAAAGAGAACAGAGCCAGGAGCAGGGACTGGATATAAATATCAATAAACATCAGAAGCCTGGCCCAAGAGGGCCAACCTCCACCAGTTAGGCACGCACCCCAGGTGGGCAGACTTAGCAAACAGCGCCGTCAGCTGGGGACCCAGTGCTCAAAACATGAGTCTGGAGGGTGGCTCCACTTCATAGTCAAATAGAAACACCTGGCCAGTACCTGGACTGCAATCTGTGAGACCCTGAGCAGAGGATCAGCAACTCCAGGCCCAGACTCCTGACCAATAAACAGAGATACAGTTTGTGTGTGTGTGTGTGTGTGTGTGTGTGTGTGTGTGTGTGT
>OU015746.1:31507012-31537345 GCA_907169655.1 Acomys percivali
CTATCTATCTATCTATCTATCTATCTATCTATCTATCTATCTATCTATCATCTATCTATTTATATCTCTGACAGCACTCAGGAGGCAGAGGCAGGTGGATCTGTGTGAGTTTGAGGCCAACCTGGTCTATAGAGAATTCCAGGACATCCTGACTTACACAGAAAAACCCTGTCTCAAAAAACAAACAAAAGTCTAGGCAGGGCTTATGGGCTGAAACCGTATTGTACTGCAAGTCTGCCCACTTTCTTGAATTATTGTGACAAACTTTTTTTTCCTCTCCTTCCATCTCCTTTCTCAGCATGCTTTCCTTAACCTTGGGCCTTTTCTCCAAAGCATTTTGGGCTCCCTCACTCTTTCTCTAAAGAGTAGAGCCCATCCCCATATGCATGGCAGAGGATGCAGACACCCAGTGCTTATTTCCCATAAGGCCACAGAGTCTCTGCCTTAGGATAACTTAGGGTTTATTTATTTAATTTTGGTGCCTTTGAGAGTGCTTTCTACATTTCTACAGAAGGAGGTTTGTTTTTGTCTTTTTTTTAAAAATCATTGCACAGATATTTCTTTTGAGATGAGTGAAACTAATGAATGGTTCTCTCCCAGTGACAGCGTGTCTACTTTACAGCCTCCTGGGTTCCTGTGGACTTCCTAAGGCAATGGACTCATAGAGGACATGGTGTAACAGCCTGAGTGTGGTGGCAGAAGAGGCTATTAATCAAACTTTGTGAACCTGGGTAAAATATGACCCACTGAGGGACTCCATATGAAGTTTCTGAGGTCCAGGCTCTCAGCACTGGGTGCAGAAGTTGGAGCTATCTGTCCCTGCCTTGAAGAGCTCTACAGTCACATGCTCAGGGCTACGGGAGGAAAGGAATGATACTACTGGGTCACTAGGCTCCCCACTCCCAACCTGCCCATTCGGTACAATTAAAAAAGTGAGTTGGCTTGGGCTGGGGAGATGGCTCAGTGGTTAAGAGCACTGGCTGCTCTTCCAAAGGACCTGGGTTCAATCCCCAGCACCTACATGGAAGCTCACAACTGTCAGTTACTCTAAGATCTGACACACACACACACATACACACACACACACACACACACACACACACACACACACACACACACACAGAGAGAGAGAGAGAGAGAGAGAGAGAGAGAGAGAGAGAAACCACCAATGCACATAAAATAAAAATAAAACATTTTTTAAAAGGAGAGTTGGCAGATGCTGAAAGCCCAGTGTGGCAGGCACTACCCAGAGGCTCTTCCTAACCATGCCCCACCCTGTTTCCCTCTGAGAAAACACCTCCTGATTTGCTTCTTAGCAGGTGACCATGTGCTCTGACATGGAGGACAGTAGGGGACAGACAGGGGGCTTAGAATATGAACTATGACTGGTCCAGGCTAACTGTTACACCCATGTTCCTTGGAAGAGATAGACAGCTGATGGCTGGAGTGTAGCTCAGTTGTAGAGCACATGCTTAAAATGAACAATGTCTTGGGTTTGACTCTCTGGTGCTGCAAAGAAAAGAAAAGACTCCCCCTGCCACTGAAAGCGTATTTGACCCAATCCTGGTGAATACTAAGTGGGAGAGTGCTTGGGCTTCTGGGAAAGACTTCCCCAAGAAAGTGCACTGAGGGGCCAGTGAGATGGCTTAGCAGGTAGAGATGCTTGCTGCCAAGTCTGAGGACCTGCGTTTCATCTGGGGTACATATGATGGAAGGACAGAACTGGTTTCTATAAGTTCTTCTCCCACTTCTACATGTGAGATGACACACACACACACACACACACACACACACACACACACTCATACACACACATAAACCCACACAGATACTCTCACACACACACATACACACAGTAATTATAACTGAAAGAAGCATTCATTCTTTCCTTTTTTCTTCTAGACTTTTTTTTGTTAGACAAGGAAGTAATGTTTGGAGGTATGGCAGACATATTTCTGCAAAGGGAAGGGCAAGGAAACTTCTCAGAAGCAGACACAAAGCCTTACCACATCAAGTTGCTGAGTCAATATGAAAGTAAGGATGGGACTCAGCCAGCCATGGCTGTTAGAGCTGGGCTGTGTGCTGACTGGCCAGTCCTTGCTTCTGATTTGTTGAGGCTGGTATATGTTGGTTAAGTATTTTGAATACCACTTTGTTTAGAATCAGTGCCTGGGAATTTTATTACTGACTTAGCTACTGCTTTATTGCTGTGAAAAGACACCATGACCAAGGCAGCTATTATGAAAGAAAGCATTTAATTGGGGGCTTGCTTACCGTTTCAGAGATTTAGTCCATTATTATCATGATGGGGACATGATGGCATACATGGCACTGAAGCAATTGCTGAGAGCTACATCCTGATCTATTGGCAGAGAGAGAGAGAGAGAGAGAGGGAGAGAGAGAGAGAGACAGACAGACAGACAGACAGACAGACAGACAGACAAAGACAGAGATATAGACTGACAGACAGACACTCTGATGTGGCATGGGTTTTTGAAACATCAAAGCCCACCTCCAGTGACACACTTCTTCCAACAAGATCACACCTCCTAATCCTTTCAAATAGTGCCACTTCCTGGTAGTGACTAAGCAATCAAATATGGGGACCATTCTTTTTTTTGGGGGGGGGTTGGTTTTTCAAGACAAGGTTTCTCTGTGTAGCCTTGGCTGTCCTAGACTTGCTTTGTAGACCAGGCTGGCCTCGAACTCACAGTGATCTGCCTGCCTCTGCCTCCCAAGTGCTGGGATTAAAGGCGTGCACCACCATGCCCAGCTTGGGGACCATTCTTATTTAACCCACCACGATTATTATATAAGGAAAAAACACTCCTCCACCCAATTATATAGCTGCTTTGATTGGATATTCAAGCCTTTAGGGAATCTCATGGTGTGTGTGTGTGTCCGTGTGAGTGTATGAACAATGTATATGTTTGCATGATATGTGTGTATGCATGATGTGTGTGTTGGGGGGGTGCTCATTCCATGGTAGATGTGTGCTCAGAAGACAGCTCTGTGGAGTTGGTTCTCTCCTTCCGCCTTTATGTTGTAGGGATTGAACACAGGCAACAGGGCTTATGGATTAAATGCCATTCCTGTGGAGCCATCTTGCCAGCCTAGTTCCCTGATATATTAAAGAAAGTTGCAGTGGGGGAAAAGCAAAGTGACATCAGTGGCCTGGAAAAAGGAGCTGCCACAGCTTGATCAGGGTGCCGAATCTGTTCTTCACGGGAGGGTTGAGACAGACATTTATCGCCTTTGACAGAAAGCACAGAAACCAGCTAACTGCCATCTCATTTGTCCTTTTGCTTTTTTTTTTTTTTTTTTTTTTTTTTGCCGTACCATTTGATGAGCCCTGTTGATAATGTCCATTTTAGAAATGAAGCTTGGAGGACCCATCCGTCAATTGTCCAGCCACTCAATCTTGCCGTTATACACCACTGGGGACTAGGGGTAACTTCAGAGAGAAGGTTTGTGGGTGCACCGGCTACACTGTATTGCCATTCCCTGAACCATGAACAAATACATGAATGAAGCACAGTACAAATCTCTCCATCCTATTCAGTGTGTCTATGTGGTCCACTCAAGGGACTTCTAATTGATCCGGTCAAAGAAAGAAATGAAATGAACCAATTATACTTTTCCAAAAAAAAATGCATGGTTTTGGTGGGTGCAGTGGTGCATGCCTGTAATCCCAACTATTGAGAGGCCGAGAAAGGAGGATTGAACGTTTGAGACCAATCTAGGCACCCTAATGGGAAAGCCAAGAGTTCAAGGCTATATAGTGAGACTCTGAAAAACAAAATCAAAACAAACTTATCTTCTATCAAAATGTGGTGATTTTGTGTGTGTGTGTATGTGTGTGTGTGTGTGTGTGTGTACAAATACATGTGTGTGCAGCTAACATTTGCACATGTGCATGTGTGTGAGAAGAGCAGAGGACAACCTCAGCTGTCATTCCTTGGGCATCATTCACCTGTGATTTTGAGACAGTGTCTCTCAATTAGCCCGGAGAGTGCTAATTAGATGGCTTTCTGGACAGCTGGTTTCAAGGACCCACCTGCCTCTCCCTCCCAAGCCTGGATATAAGCATGTTGTTCCATCATGCCTGGCTTTGAGGGTTTTTTTTTCAGTACCGCAAAGCTGCCTGAAAAAATTTAATTAGGGAAATAAGAATATCATATCCCACTTTCAACCCAGGGCATTCAGAAATACAGTCAAAAGGAAGAATCGCTCCATCCTTCCACATGCTTTTTGTGGCACACTTTGTGCCTAGAAAGGCTTTCTTTGAAATGGAAAAGCAACTCTCCTACTAAATATGATGATGAGAAGCAGAAACACTATTCTTGAGGTTTGAAAAAGGGTTTTCATGAGTCTACTAAGCCTTGGGTTGGAGCTCATTGGAAAGCTGACTTAGAGAAACGAGATAAAAATGCATTCTATCTCTGCTAACCATCTCTCGCCGGTGCAGCTCATCCAAAGGCTGCAGAGGTCGGGGAAGGGGCTGTGTGTAAGCTGGTCTTTAGCTGGCCATCTGAAAACTCATCAAATGGCAAACCGTGAAAAACAGAAACACCGCCGAAAACTTTCAAATTGCATTGATCTGTGGCAGAAAGCCCTCAGCGCAGGAAGAGAAATGACTGATGGGGAGGCGCAGGAGGATTTGCTTAAAGTGCTTTGTGCTCGTGTGTGTGTGTGTGTGTGTGTGTGTGTGTGTGTGTGTGTGTGTGTGTTAATTTATGTATGGACTTGCCTCCAGATAGTAAATAGACTATATTGCTATATAGGAGGAAGATAAAATTATCAGGCTGTTTATGTATTTCAAAACCAGGGAAAACAAAAAAGAGCTTTGAAGCATCTTCTTCTGGATTTTTTTTTTTTTTTGTCTTAATCTTCCAAGAGATGGTCTTGATAATATTTCTTCTTCTTCTTCTTCTTTTTTTTTTTTTTAAACTTTCAAAAGCAGTTGAAAGTAGCACTTTCTCAGTTAAAATAGCAATGCAAATTTTAATTAGGTCAACTGATATACCCATGGAGCCGGGTGGATGATTAAAATGATCATGAAGGACAGGCAGCACAGCTACTCTTCTGTCTAAACACCTATTCTCCCTGTCCGTTAGCTCCCAGCCTGGGTGGTGCACACCTAGAAGGCACCCCGGGGTTTTGGGTATGGAGTTTCCCACTTGAATCTCTATGTAGAGTCTGGGCAGGTTTTTCTGTGGCATTCCCCCTGTCACTCACTGATTAGTCACTCACTTTCCATGTGCCCAGGAGAGCTTACAGGGTTTCTGTTTGGATCTGTGGGCCAACGAAAACACCACACTTCATGCAGCCACAGAAGACTGACTGGAAAGGCTTTGTTTTACTTTTTTGGGGGGCAGGAGTACTTAAGACAGAGTTTCTCTGTGTAGCCTTGGCTGTCCTGGACTCCCTTTGTAGACCAGGCTGGCCTTGAACCCACAAAGATCCGCCTGACTCTGACTCCCACAGTGCCGGGATTAAAGGTGTGCGCCACTATGCCTGGCTTTTGTTTTACATTTTTAATACTCTAAAACATGAGTTTCTCACCAGGTGCACGCCTGTCATCCCAGTACTCTGGAATGTACTGCAGAGGCAGGTGGATCTCTGTGAGTTCGAGGCCAGCCTGGTCTACAATGTGAGTGCAGAGCAGCCAAGGCTACACAGAGAAACCCTGCCTCAAAAAAAAAAAAAAAAAAAAAAAAAAAAATCAAGAAAACCAAAACAAACAAAAAACCTATCAGTTTCTCACAAAATCCCATCCTGTGACTGTCTCCCTATGGCCTAAGAGAAAACCCGACAGAACTTGGTAGAGGACAGTACAGCAAGTGTTTTGGGCTTCTGCACAGAAATAGCAGCCAGCAGTATGGGAATCACATATATGTGCCATTATTCAATAAAACTTTACATTTAAAAATACACAATGAGAGACCGTAGAGATGGCTCAGCAACTGAGAGCACTGACTGCTGCTCTTCTTAAGGACCAGGGTTCAATTCCCAGCACACACATGGCAGCTCACAACTGTCTGTAACTCCAGTATCTGACACTCTCACACAGACATACATGCAGGCAAAACACCAATACACATAAAAAAAATAAAAATAAAAAAATAAATAAAATTTAAAAATAGACAGTGAAATGCTAGAGAGATTGCTCATTGGTTAAGTGCACCCCTTGCTCTTCCAAAGGCCCTGGGTTTGATTCCCAGCACCTATATCTGGTGACTCACAATCACCTATAACTCCAGTTCTAGGAGACCTGACACCTTCTGGTCTTCAAAAGCATCTGCACACACATGTACACACACACACACACACACACACATTTTAAACAGTATTTTTAAAAATAACAATGAGTTGGGGAAAGTGGCTCACACCTGTGAGCCCCCTTTCCCTTGGGGCAGGGGGAGAGGTTGGTGACTTAGGAGTTCAAAATCATCCTCAACTAAAAAGCAAGTTTAAGGGCAACCTGGATTACATGAGACCAAAGGCAAGGCTGGGAAGATGGCTCACTCAGTGAAGTGTTTGCCATTCAAGAAAGAGGAGCTGATTCAATCCCTAGCACCCACAAGTCTCAGCTTGCTCACCTATGATCCCAAACACTGGGGACGTGGTTGACAGGAGGACCCAGGAAGCTTGTTGGACAGGCAGGCTAGCCTCAAAAAAAAAAAAAGTGATAAAGAGCAATCATTTCCACATTTGCACATGCATTCATACACATGAACATGTATGCAAATGAGTGCATACACACACATACACAAAAGACATCATGCCTTAGAGACATTCTTAGACTGTCTCTTAGGTTGCTTTGCTCAGTGTGGCTCAGATGCTAGTTTATACCTGCACGTATCCTGGCTGATCTGACGAGGAGGAATCAGACCAAGAGCAGCTTCAACCCATTTAGTTAAGTCTAGCACACGGGCTACCTGTGCCCCAGGCCACGAAAGATTGCATGATGGAAACCTGTTGTGCTCGCTACAGTGCAGACAGAGATTAATGACCAATTGGCTGCCCTTCGTCATGGTGACCGTCATATCCCTGGTCCAATACCTCATTCTTGTCCCCTTCTGCACAGTCTCAACCAGTGTCTGATCACACAGCTGTGTCTTGAACACTGGTTGGCAAGATGGGAACACATTTAACTACAGCATTCAAAGCTCTTCATGAACTGGCACCGAGCTGAATTATCCACCGGAAGGGCAGATGCCATGGCTTAGAGCTTCAGTGTCCTCTAAAGGACAGGTACTGAAGGCTCAGTCTCCAGGGTGCTGTTACTGAGTCATCTTGGTTTCTTTTCCTATTGCTATGATTGACTAAGCTGACAAAAGCAACCCAAGGGAGAAAGAGTTTGCTTTGACTCACAGTTCAGGGACTCAGTACATCCTAGTGGGGGAATTCATAAGGGCAGGAGCGTGAGGGAGCTGGACACAGAACAGCTCTAATCAGAAACAGAGTCGTGGACCAGCGCTGCTGCTTAGTCCCCTGTCTTCACTCAGTGGTCCAGGACACAGTCAGGGAAACTTGGGTGGGTCTTCCTATTGGCACATAAGCAGCCTGCCTCTAGGATGCTTCCCAACGTTGGGCATCATCATAGGCCACCCGCTACCAGGTGTGTGCCAGAGGCACCAAATATAAAAAGGACCAAGTGGCCATCTCTCCTTCTCTTTCTCTCTCTGCCTGTCTTGCTGCCTCTGCCCCACTAGGGTGCCCCTCCCCCTTCCTTCTCTCCCACGCTCCTACAATAAATCTTACATCATACATGTTGTGTGGCACACATCTAACACTTTCCTCATTAATTAATGCAATAAGATAATCCCCTACAGGCATGCCTAGAGGCCCATTGCCTAGTGAGTCTAGATTTTATCACATTGACAATTTAAACCATCAGAGATGGTGAAACCCTTAATGGATGGGTCCTAATGAGAATTCTTTTTTTGTTGTTTTGTTTTTTTTTTGGTTTTTTGTTTTGCTTTTGTTTTTGTTTTGTTTTTCGAGACGTGGTCTCTCTGTGTTAGCTGTGAGTTGGAGATCCAAGATCTAGCAGTTGCTCAGTCCCACGAGACTGGAACATTCAGCTGGTCTTCCGTATAAGTTGTAATCCCCAAGAAGTAGGCTCCAATGGATATGCAAGCAGGTGAAGAGCGACCAATCCTTCCCTCCTACCATTGGGCTTATTCAGGCCTCCAGGTGAAACTACGGCCCAGATCACAGGTGTCTCAGGATCTGGATTAAAGGCGTGTTTTGATCCGGATCAAAAACGTGTGTCATTCCACCTCAAGATCTGGATCCAAAGCCTGCGTCTTCCAGCCTCAAGATCAGTATCACAGGTGTGTTGCCTTTCTGCCTTGAGATCAGGGATCACAGGTGTGTGCCCCATTTCTGGATGGCAGTTCATCCCAGTTGACAACTGGGAACAGCCATCACAGTACTATTTCACCACAGGCCCTAAGTAATGAGGACAATTACTCGTAGACTGAACCCTCAAAACATGTGGAGGAAAATAATCTTTTCTGTATGAAGTTGATTTCTAAAGCATTTTATTTGCATGTATGTGGGGGTAAAGGCGTATGTATATGTATGAAGGCGCACTTGTCCATGCATGCACACGTGGAGCCTAGAGGCCGATATTCGGCATCTCCCTAAACTGCTCTCTACCTTATCCTTGAAGTACAGCCTCTCACTGAGCGTGGAGCCCACTGTTTCAAGTAGACTGGCCACCAAACTCCTGTACCTTCTGGCTCTGGGGTTACGGAAGTTTACCACATGCTTAGTTTCCTCATGCGTTCTGGGGATCTGAGCTCAGGTCTTCATGCTTGTAGAGCAAGCATTTCACCCACTGAGCCATGTTCTCAGCTCCTCAGGCCGGTTATGTAATACAATAACAGAAAGCTGATTGACATGGTAGTTAGAGCACCTGGGGCCCACGGGTGTTTTTAGGGCCAGTGATAATGTTTTATTTAACTTATTTTAAAGTAGAAGAGTAGGGGCTGGAGAGATGGCTCAGTGGTTAAGAGCATCGTCTGTTCTTCCAAAGGTTCTGAGTTCAATCCCCAGCAACCACATGGTGGCTCACAGCCATCTGTAATGTCATCTGATGCCCTCTTCTGGCCTACAAGTGTACTTGTAGGCAGAGCACAGTATACATAATAATAATAAATAAATCTTAAAAAAAATAAAGCAGAAGAGTAAGAAGATAACAATAATGAATATGCAGCAACGCATGTGGTGTGAGATAGGGTTATCTTTCTACTAATTTAGTTGTAAATAAACCTTCAGAAGAGGCCCACAAAAGAGACAGTGTCTTTCCTAAGGGTTGTCATAGAAAAGACACTTGTAGTGGTTTGAATGTGAATGGCCCCCATGGGCTCACTTGTAGGGATACTTGGTCCCTGGTTGGTGGAACTGTTTGGGAAGGATTAGGAGGCGTGGCCTTGATGGAAGAGGTCGGCTTTAAGAGGCCCATGCCATTCACTTTCTCTGCCTATGTTTGTGGATCAAGATGTAAGCTCTCAGCTACTACTCCAACACCATGCCGGCCTGCCTGCTGTTGTGTTTCCCATCATGACAGTCATGGACCTCTAATTCTTCAGAATTAGCAAGCCCCAAATTAAATGCTTTCTTTCATAAGTTCCCTTGGTCATGGTGTCTTATCACAGCAATAGAAAAGTAATTAAGAAGACAGCATACCCCTTTAAATTTGAGTTCCAGATAAACGATGAATATTTTAGTCTGAGTTTATTATGAATATTACATGGGGAGTAGTCATTACAAAAACATGTGGCTGGGTGTGGTAGAGTACACTTAATAGTCACAGCCTTGGGAAGGCTGAGGTAAGAGTATTGCAAGTTCTAGGCCAGCCAGAGCTACATAATAAGACTCTGTCTAGAAAAAGAAAAAAGAAAAAAATGTTGTTTATTTGAAATTCAAATTAAACAGGCATCCTGTGTTTTCATTCACTAAGCCTGGCATCCCTACAGGGAAGTCGATGTGGCTCGGGCTGGCATCAGCTGTGTCTGCAACCTTCCCCTCCTTGAAGTGTCTTATGTTAGGATTCTCAGAAGCAGGCCTTAAGACGGAGGTTTCTCTGCTAGTAATTTATTTAAGGCAGAGTCAGTGAAAAAACCATCAGCAGCACAGGTAAAGGTGAGGCTGAGTCAAGGGGTCTTTATGGTCCTGCGGACTTCAATATGACCCCCTCTGCCATACACAAAGTAACCTCAGAAATTTCCAGGGTACAGGAGTTGAGCAGAGTGCTTCATCAGTGCTAGGGCAGACACAGGCTCCCTGATCTTTCTGTAGAACCAAAGGAGAGTAAGTCAAGCTTATGTAATGACAGCAATGAAGACGGTTTCCTTGTGCCAACCTGTACGCCACAGAGGGTCTTATTCCTCACTGAGAGGGCCCACACCTCATGAAGGGGCCTGTTCTCTCACTGAGTAGCCTGTACCTCACAGTGGAGGCTGAGGCGTCCATACCTCAATGATGGGTCTATAACTCACTGAAGGGCTTCATGTCCCAGAGGGCTCTATACCTCACACAAAGGCCTACATTTCAGTGATAGAAGGGGTCTGTGTCTCATAAAGGATCCTATACCTCAGCAAGGGAGCCTATACCTCATGGAAGAGGCCTGTACCCCACAGACAGGCCTTATGCATCACTGGGGTGCCTATACTTTACTCAGTGAGGGGGGCCTATATCTCACAGAGAAAGCTATACCTAGGAGGGACCTGTACTTCACAGAGGGGCTTTGACTTCTCACGGGCACCATGTCACAGTGCATGAAAGGCTGCCTTATTACCATAGAAATAGCTTCTTGGCATCACTCTTCCTTGTTTGACCCTGTCACTGTGTCATTAAGAGTATTCATCTGCTCCCCTCTCTGGGCTGACTACATCTGAGCTTTGTCCCGAGAACACTGTGCCCCACTCATTATGCCTCTATTGTTAGCCCTTCGCTCTCTCACCCCTGTGATGGCCCTTCCAACACTTGCTCTTCCGGGAAAGCCATTCTTACCCGTTTCTAAATGGCACTCCCCTCCCCTCCCCTCTCTCTTTATTTGAGACAGGGTCTTGCTATGTAGCCTACTAGGCCAGTCTGAAGCTTGCTACGGAGCCCAAGCTGGCATGAGACTCTCTGAAATTCTCCTGCCTCGGCCTCTCTACTATTGGGATTGCAGACATGTACACTACAAGGTTTGGCCTGGCCTGCAGCATCTAATGCCCCAGCAATGTCTCCTCTCTTGTGATAAGCTTACCCCCATCTCTAAGAAAAGCACCCGTCTCCTCAGGCACCTCACATTCCTCTGCATGTCTGAGAGGTGACCTCTGCTACAGTGATGAATGATTTGTCTGCTCTCTGGCTCCCTGTGGCCTCTGCTTGGGCAAGGAATGGATTTTATTCATTTGAATACTCCTAACACCTCATCCATAGTGGTCCCTTAATTGTTTTCTGGATAGATGGATGGATGGATGGATGGACGGATGGATGGATGGATGGATAAAGATATTCAGCCTGTGCCTTTGCCCAGATAAATACTCAGCTATAGTTGACTAGTGCTGCGTAACGACAGGCAACGGGTATGCATGCTGATGGTAGCAGCAGAGGCATTAAAGATAAATGGAAAAATGCAAAAGCACCAAGCTTCAGCGCTCCCTAGAGACTCTGGCTTCCACATCTGGGACTCACCCAATCCCACAAGAGTGTCCCCGTGGATGAGTCCATCCATGGTCCTCCTCATCTGTCTGTCTGTGTGCATGCACGCTGTACGTATGGGCGTGGGCACACATATACCATGGTGCACCTGTGAAGATCAGAAGACAGCTCATGGAAGTTGGTTCTCTTCTACCATGTGGGTGCCTGAGATCAAACTCAGGTTATCCGGCTCGATGGCAGGTGTTCTCGCCCACTGAGTCATCTGGCCAGTCCTGATGGTTCATCATCACCACCTGCACTTCCAGGTGGGGGATCCCGGCCCTCATCCAACCCCATTTATAGTTTAGAACCGAGTGCTTGCCCGTTCTTCCCCAACCCCTCCCTGTTGGGGGCTTCTTTTTGCTTGTGCCCTAGAATTTATGGTCAATAGCCTAGTGTGAAGGGAACCAAGAAATGCCACGACCAGATTCGAGCTATCTGCCTCGAACATGAAGCCTTGGTGTCCCTCAGCTCGCTGGAAAGCCCATTGCTATGGAAAGGGAGCAGGAGGTGAGCTGGTGCGTGACTGGACAGCTTTCACGAGGACTGAGTCTGGTGTCAGGCAGCTGAGTGGCCTTAGGGAGACTGTTCACCTAATGTCCTTATCTGTTTGTGGAAATAATACCATAGGACAAATGGTGCTAAATAAGGCCATGTGATAGCTGCGTGGACCATGGGCTCCACCCCTTCTGGTTTTTTGTCCTACGTCTTTTTAGATTTACCCTTCCTTACAGATCCTGGCAATCCAGGGCTCAAAGTGGCTCACCATCAGAGAAGGATCCAGAAGAGAAGTGTACCCCTGGGACCTAAGACTTCCTGCAGTGTTCATGGCAAGGGAGAGGGGCGGCCACCAGATGGACCTGGCTACAGACACAGCAAGCAATAGAACAAAGATGCTGGACAAGGAGCACCAAGAGCTGAGCAAGGGTCCAGACTGCACAGCTCATCCTGACCAGGAGGGAGAGACCACTGCTCTCAGGAGTCATAAGGAAACAGACTCCCGTTTTGAGTGGACCAAGGGGTACTTACTGGATGGCAAAGGGAGAATGATACTGAGGAAAACTGGAATACTATTTTCGCAGCTGGTCCAGGCTCAGTAGGACGTGATGCTTATGCCAGGTGGGGCATCTCGAGCACTCTCAGCAGCAACTTGTCCCTTTTGAAGACTTGCTTTCTGGGTGGATCAGTGAGCACTGAAGTGCCCCTCAGGAAGATGCCTGGGCCTTGTGCAGTTACCATTTCCTATCCTCTCCACTAACTACAGTCTCTGCCTCCTCTCTCTAGCCTTTCCCACGACCAGGTCTGAACAGTTAGTGATAGCTGCGCTCCTATGCAATCCATATCCGTGTGTCTAGCCAGACATGCACCTATGAGTCATCCACCCATCTGTAGGCCCTTCATTATCTGGCTCCTCATTTGTTTATTTCCCAAATATCACCCATAATACTGCAAGCATAGGGCTGAAATGGGGGTACTTAAGAGGAGCCAATCAGTTCTCTTGGTGCAAGAAAGAAGATACCAATAAATGATTTTTAGGGTGCTGTCACAAAGGGCTATTGGGGTGTTATGGAACATAAGGCTTGAGGGTCCGGGACTGTTGGTCACTGAGAAAAAGCATGCTAGCCTGCCTCAAAAGGATTAATCCAAATGTGCTCAGGCTTCCAGATGGCCAGAAACCATCTAAGCAGGAACAAACAGGACTGTTACAGTTTGAATATGAAGCAGCCTTCCAAAAGGCTTAACGCTCCACTACAGCAATGCTCTGTGGCCATTTAGGAGTGATTGGACCATAAAGGCTTTGACTTCATTAATGGATTGATCCATTGACGGAGTCATCATTTTTGCCCATTACTGGAGAGAGGTCGATACTCCAGGAAGTGAGACGGGATAGGAAGAAGTAAGGGATGGGGGCGGGGATGGGGGGGTGGCTTTGAAGGGTATTGTTTGTCATGAGATGGGCAGCTCTGCACTGCCACACTCTATTCTTATGGTGAGCTCTGGCTCAGGTCCAAAGCCAATGGGGCCGAGAGACCATGGACCAGAACCTTTGCAACTGTGAACCCAAATCAGTCTTTTCTATCTCAAGTATCTCAGGTATTTCTGTGACAGCAATGAAAGGTCAGGACAATGACCCTGGGTGCTTGGATACCTGGATTTGCCTGGCTTCCAAGAGCTTGGTTTGGCTGATTTATAAGATATTTGGAGACTAGTAAGAGTTGGAGCTACAGAGAAAAGCTAAGGCTGGGTAATTTATTCACCAACTATTTCCCAAGAACCAACTATGTGTCAGGGCCAGTCTATGTGTCAGGGACAGGATGGGCAGCGTGACCACTGTAGTACCTGCTCATTTGAGGCATACAGTGGTGAAGGATACACAGAGAAAGAGGCGATCAGGGTGCCTCCCTGAACTGGGCCCACATCTTCCATGCTTCCTAACTCACCTAACTGTATGCTCTTTCTATTTCAAACAAAACAATGGAACAATGAAAATCCAAACAGACAAAAGACAAATATGACAAAATTAAAATGCTCACAAAACAAAACAAAACATAACATGGACTCTGTACTTGGGAGGCAGAGGCAGGCAGATCTTTGTGAGTTTGAGGCCTTCTTGGTCTACAAAGAGAGCCCAGGACAGCCAAGGCTACACAGAGAAACCCTGTCTCAAAAAAGCAAAAATAAATAGATAGATAAAAGTTTTTATTATTATCCTATTGTCATATATATGTAGGTATTTTGCCTGTAACAATCTCTGTGCACCACATGCATGCCCATGAGGCCAGAGGAAGGAGTTGGATTCCATAGAACTGAAGTTACAACTAGTTATGAGGCCCCATGCGGGAATCAAACCTGGGTCCTCTGGAAGAGCAGCCACTGCTCTTAACTGCTGAGCAGTCTTTCCAATCTCTTAAGAATGCACATTTTGAGATATACCTTTCTATAATTTAAATATTCTATCTCTTAGAAGAATTAATATTTTGAAAACATCAGCAAGGTTTCATTGGAGGATGGTGAAGGACGGCCAGGCCCCTGCTTCCCTTCACCTGTGGTTCTAATGGGATCTGTTTCCATCTTAACCATTTGCTTGGGGTTTGCTTTTCTCCCTCAGGATGACGCCATCTCCAGGTGACTCCCAGGCTCTCTGAAGTTGTCACAGAAGCAAAATGACTTGGACTCCTTGACCTGAAAATGAATGGATAATTTTGTGGACAAAAACTTAAGTCCATATTGGCAGTTTTAGTTCCTAGCTGAAATTCTTCAAATAAGCCCAAGGGGACTAGGGCTGATAATTAGAGACTCTGGCTTTTGGCCTCAGCACCTGCTTCAGGACTTAGGAGGACCGTGGTTCCACGGCCATTTGGAGGACAAATGCAACACCATTTCCTCATTTGCCACAGTCTGGTCTTTTTAAATGGCTGAAGGAAGCTTTAGAATGCTTCCAGGCCGTGCATATCCACGCCTGCACATAGCATGACAAATGCTGCCTAAATTTTTCCTAGCTGTTGTGACAAGCTCCAGGAGAAAAAAAATCCTTTTCCTGACAGATCTGAGTTCAAATCATGTCATTTCTTAGTTATGTGACACAGGCAGGTTACATAAACTTTCTGAGATTAATTTCTCTCATAATTTTAATGTCACAGTACTGAAGAGCAAAGGATCTCTCAGTTTTTGGTTGAGGCTTCAAAATACTGAGGGGGTGGGAAGTAATATGGGGCAAGGCTGGAGAAATGGCTCAGTGGTTAAGAGCAGTCACTGCTCTCACAGGGGACCTGAGTTCTGTGTCCAGCACCCACATCAGGTGGCTTACAACAGCCTGTAACTCCAGCGCCAGTGAATCTGAATGCCTACCCTAGTGTCCACCAGTGCTGCGCTCATGGGCACAAACTTAAAAATAAATCTCTCTTTTTTTAAAAAAAAAAGTGCTAGGCATCAAATGTGTGTGAAATGCAAATGAAATGTGCAGCCTTTCCTAGCAAAGGCTAGATGAGCCGAAGGAAGCTCCACCTTTAGAGAAATCTTTAACGACACATCCAAGAGAGGTCCCTCGCTGAGTCAGTGTTTCTTTAAGGTCAAGGTATGTGCCCATCAGGATTGCCCCTAGCTCTCAGAAGTTGCACTGGGCTGCCTTAATTTAGCCAATTGCAAAGGAATGTGAGGTCCAGCTCTGACCACTCAGAGCGTGGGCCACAGGATTCCTTTAGCATCAAGAGTGAAAACCCAGTAAGGAGCGATGGCGCACACCTGTAATCCCAGCACTCAGGGAGGCAGAGGCACGTGGATCTTTATGAGTTCGAGGCCAGCCTGGTCTACGAAGTGAGACTAGGACAGCCAAGGCTACACAGGGAAATACCGTCTCAAAGAAACACAAAAACAAAACAAACAAACAAAAACCTCCACAGTCCCTTGACGGGACTGCTTGCCAGCCTGAATTTGGCAAGCTACGCACCCATATGCAGAAGCAAAGTTTTCTGCCTTGCCGAAGCGTGTACGATAATGTGACCCTTTTGTTGAGACTCCTGGCCAGTTTCTAACATTTCTCCTTCTAGAAAAGATGATGTGTGAGAGGACATGCAAGGCCTTGAAGGATGCATTCTGGGACTCGGTTTTGAGACCCTGGGCTCCAGCTTTCCTCAAAGGTACACCCAGGGCCTAAGAATCAAAGTTAGATGGCTATAAAGTTAATGAGTTAATGAGTAAGAACCAAAGAAACCCTAATCCCTAAAGCAGGGCCGTGAGGTAAGTGCAATATTGCCAATGCAATAAGGCAAGAAAAGTTAAAACGTATATGAATTATAAAAGAGGAAATGCGACTGCCTCTAATAAAAACGGCATCACTGTCAACGTTTTAAAAAGCCAAAAGAATTTGCAAAAATAAGCAACAGACAAGCTTAGCAAGGCTGCTCGATGCCAAGTCAAAATGCAAAATCCAGCTGTATGCTTAAAGCCTACCAATGAACCAAGCTTGGTGAGCTTTTTACGGAAATTCTATCGACCGGATGGAGTGGTATGCACCTGTATCCCAGCCAGTGGAGACTGAGGGAGGTGGAGACTGAGGGAGGTGGGTCTCGTGAGCCCAGGCCTGCCCAGGCGTCTGCTCTCTCTTGTATTTCATCCCGAGGTTTCACAGTATTGAACTTTAACATTTGACTCTGTAACTCATGTTGAGCTTGTTCCAGGGGGCTGGAGAGATGGCTCAGGGGTTAAGAGCATACCCTGTTCTTGCAGAGGACCCCAATTTGGCTCCCAGCACGTTTGCCATGTGGATCACAACCACTCGGAACTCATCCACGGGATGGGCCCAGTGCCCTCTTCTGACCTCCGTAAGTAATCTGCACTCACAGGCACATACCCACCCACTCCCACGCACATACACATAATTTAAATAAAACAAAAATAGTCATAGTTTTTGTACACGGCACAAAACTGAGCTCTTGGTTTAATGCTCTGTGGTGTGTGTGTGTGTGTGTGTGTGTGTGTGTGTGTGTGTGTGTGTGTGCGCGTGCGCACACATTTATGTACTAGCCCATGTGTGCACACATGTGGAAGCCAAAAGTCAATGTTGGGTATCTTCCTCTATTGATTTTCATCTTAATTTGTGAGTTGTGGTCTCTCACTGAACCTGCCTCTTGCTTTTTCAGTCAGCTGGATTGGCTGGCTGGCTAGTGAGTTTCTGTAATCTTCTCGTCTCAGCTGAGATTACAAATGTGGAGCGCTCTGCTCAGAATTTTTACATAGGGTGCTGGGTTCTGTCCCGAGATCTGAGGTCCTCATGTCTGCACAGCCAGCAGCTTACTCACCGAGCTAGCTACCTTTCCAACCCTCTTTTTTCCTCCCTTTGCCTTTTGCTGTTGTTGATGACTGGGTAGTCTTGAGGATTCTACAGAAGCCCTGAGGGGGCACAGCTCAGGTGGCTACTGAAACTGACCGTTTCTCTCTTTGTCTTCATCCTGGGTCAGTTTGGGGGAGCCACCCAAAGCTAACTGAAGAGGTGGCAGAGGTAAGAGGGCCTCCCTCAGGTCAGCTGGCAAACCTCCCCTAGATCCCAGTGTACCCCATGCAGGAATCGGCTTCTGAAGCTCAGTCAGTAAGAGAGATATGAAATATAATGAAAGTCTTTTTCCCCCCCCTGTTTGCATAAGCATGAATTATTCACCAAAGATCTAAATTCTGCTTTATTACAGCTTTGGATTTATCAAGGGGAGAAATTTCCTTTTCTTTTTCCTTTTTGCCCCTTCTCTAGAGAGGAAAGGCAAGCTCACCCTGCTCAGCAGTAGAGTGTAATGGTCACTTTTAAGGGTGGAGAAGGCTGAAGTGCCCATGGTGGGGAGCTAAGCAAGAGTGGGTTGTCACGCCTCTGCCCAGATGTGGCCGGTGTCCTCTCTGACAGAGAGGAGCCGGCACAATCTTTCATGACGACCTTGATGCCAGCTGTTCCCTTTGTTTTCAGAAAAGTTGCTGCTCTAATCAACTTACCTGCTGATTCTAAAGTGGCCTACCGAGGACCCTGTGTGTTTCTTCTGACCTTGCCTGTAAAAAGAAGCTAACACAATGGCCGTGGGACACGAGGATGAACTCAAGGTGAAGTTTGAGGCCATGGCTTCACTGGGCTCCCATGTGAGAGTCCTGGGGACCCCGTGTCTGTTAGTCTCCATCCTGTGATCCCAGAGGCTCAATCACCATTAGCCAGGCTGTATATACTAGGTGACTCTGACCCACAGGAGACAGCACCCTCGGGTATCTGGGCTCATTCTATTGGAAAAGCTGCCATGGTGTTCTGTCAACCTGAGGAGTGATGTCAGATTTAATTTGCACTGCAAGGGTTTTTTGCAAACCTGAGGTGCATTGGATTCCAGACCCCGAGTAACTGTTGTCCTTTCCCCTGAGACTACAGCCCTGCAGTCACTGTTCATCGACCTTGGGTGTAGCTCATGTGCCCACGACTGGGACTGTGTTGACACCAAGGTCACCTGCGACTCTCTGAGAGTCAAGGCTTCAGAAGAAGGAGGGGGAAGGGGAGAATGCAAAAAAAAGTCTCACCTTATATGTGCCCTGGGTTTAATTTAAATACCCACCTCGTCACTTAACTGGCCCAATTATTACAAGGTCATATGCTTGTATCTCTGTATTAGCTAGGGTCTTTTTTTTTTTCTTCCTTCTGCAAGTACGAGATGCCCCAACTTGATCCCATATAACTGAGAAGCCGAGATGGTGGGAGAACTTCAGGCACATCTGGATCCAGGTGTTCACATCATGGATTGAGGATGCAGTCTCCTCGTTTGCCCTTCATCTTAGCCGAAAGGTGAAGGAATCAGCTGCTACTCATTTTTTCCCTTGTGGTATTGAATCCAGGGCTTCATGCATGCTGAGTGTGTGCTCTATCTCTAAGCCCCAGTCAACTTTTTGGCTGTTTAATCTGAGAGTCTTACTGACTTTCCCAGACAGGCCTTGAACACCCAGTCTCTTACCTCAGCCTCCCAAGTGGCTGGGCTTATAGGCCTGCACCACCAGGCCTGGCTAATCTCCAATTTTATTTATTTATTTTTTACTTGTGACTGGCTTTGAACTCCACACTGAGAGATCCTCACAAGCGTTCTATAATCGATGCCCATCCAGCCAACAGTTCCAACTCCACGTGAGGACAGCTCGTTTTTCTCAGGAACACCAACAGGCCTTCAGTGTCTATTACTGTTGGCCTCCTGTGGGTCCCACTCCTGTGCTAGAACTGATTACTGCGTGTGGGAAGTTAAGAGGGCAGAGGTGGGGGAGTGTGTGTGTATGTGTGTGTGTGTGTGTCTGAAGAGATGGCTCAGCAGTTAAGAGCACTGTGTGTTCCTCCAGTGGAGCCAGGCTCAATTCTCAGAACCCACAGTGATGGCTCACAACCACCTGTAACTCCAGTTCTAGGGGATCTGACATCCTTTTCTGGCTTCGGTGGGCATCAGGCATGCACACAATGCATGTGCATACATGCAGGCAAAGAGCTCATACATATAAAATAAAAATAAAATTACTTGTTTAAAAGATGGCAGGTGAGTCAATTGTTCAGCTGAACATGGGGACCAAGAATGAAAAGGATAGTTTCTGAGAAGACAATCAAAGTATTATCATCCCAGGGGGAAAATCTGGACCGCTGAGCAGGAAATCCACAGTTAGTAAGAGAAAATCTTGCCTCTGCCTTTCTGAACTTGGCGAGCTTGAGCAAGTTATTAAGTCCCATGTTTCACTGCCTTGTTTAGAAATCAAGGAAATGGGTCAGGTTGTGGTGACACATGCCTTTAATCCCAGCACTGGGAGGCAGAGGCAAATAGATCTCTGAGTTCGAGGCCAGCCTTGTCTACACAGAGAAACCCTGTCTAGAAAAACAAAACAAAACAAACAATCAAGGAAATGGTTTGTGGGCTTAAATGAGGTGATTTCTGTAAATTGAGGTGGTTACAGAGTGCATGTGCACAAGTTGCAAGCACTTACCATGAGTCAGTATGATATTTGTTAGGTTTTGGCTTTTTTGTGACAGTCTCATTAATTAGGTAGCCCATGCTGGCCCCAAACTCACAACTCTCCTGCCTCAGCCTCCAAGGGCTGGAATTACAGGTGTGAACCTTCATGTCTGGCTTTATTTATTTTATTTTGTTTTATTTTATTTTTATATTTATTTATTGTATTTTAAAGGTTCTTTATAGAAAGTAAATTAATCTCTGTATTTCTGGTGCCTAATATTATGTCTAGCACTTAGAAATTATGTGACAACCTCCTAGGGGGTAAAAGAGTGAATCAGTGTAGGCATGAAATATTTAAATGATGCATTATCTCTAGAAGGAAGCAGAAAGTTTAGGTTCATTTAATTTGAAATTTTAAACTTATTTTTTAAATTGTTTTTGATGGTGACAGTGGTATGTGTGTGTGTGTGTGTGTGTGTGTGTGTGTGTATGTCTATGTGTGTGAGTGCATGTGCGTGTCTATGTGTGTGTGTCTGTGTGAGTGCATTTGTGGTTGAGTGTATGTGTGTGTGAGTGCATTTGTGTGTCTGTGTGTGTGCATGCGTGTGTGAGTGAGTGTGTGTCTGTGTGTGTGAATACATGTGTATGTGAGAGTGCATGTGTGTGTGTGAGTGAATGTGTGTGTCTGTGTGTATGTGTGCATGTGTGTGTGAGTGAGTGTGTGTCTGTGTGTGTGAATACATGTGTATGTGAGAGTGCATGTGTGTGTGTGAGTGAATGTGTGTGTCTGCATGTATGTGTGCATGTGTGTGTGAGTGCATTTGTGTGTCTGTGTGTGCGCGAAGTTACATATGTGCCAGGGTGTACCTGTGGAGTTCAGAGAACTGTGGTTGATCTTGAACTCATGATGGTCCCACCTCAACCTCCCAGGTACTGAGATTACAAGCATGAGCTTCTACACCCACTGGCTTTGTTTGAAAAAGAGAAAAACTGGGGCTGGAGAGATGGCTTAGAGGTTAAGAGCACCGTCTAGTCTTCCAAAGGTCCTGAGTTCAATTCCCAGCAACCACATGGTGGCTCACAACCATCTACAATGAGGGCTGGTGCCCTCTTCTAGCGGGTAGGCACACACGCAAGCAGAATATGTATAAATAATAAGTAAATATTTTTTTAAAAAAGAAAGAAAAAGAGAAACACCTTGTTAAGTTCCACTTATGCCATCCCAACTTGGATGTTATCATTGTGTGTTTAAGTCCATCACTTTTCCTCTCTCAAAATCTCCCGACTTTGTTTTCATGCCTTTGCTTCCTGCCCCTCATACCTTCATCTGGATGAAGGAATACTTCTTCTGTCAGAACAGGTTTGTGAAGACGAAATTCTCTCAGGTTTTGTCTGAAAACGACCTTTCACGGTCACGGAACTGAACATGACAATCACATCCTCTCAGCACAGTGGAGATAATACATGCTGTCTTTGGGTTTCAATGGCTGCTAATCAGTGGTATGTTGCCTAAAACACCTTTTAAAACAGCCTGTGGCCGGGCGTGGTGGCGCACGCCTTTAATCCCAGCACTCGGGAGGCAGAGGTAGGCGGATCGCTGTGAGTTCGAGGCCAGCCTGGTCTACAAAGTGAGTCCAGGACAGCCAAGGATACACAGAGAGACCCTGTCTCGGAAAACAAAAACAAACAAACAAACAAACAAAAAAAACAAAAAACAAAACAAAAAAAAAAAGCCTGTGTCCTTGGGTCAGCGAGATGGCTCAGTGGGAAAAAGTATTTGCTCCAAAAGCTCTGATGACCTGAGTTTGAGTCCTGACCCACAGCAGAAGGGGGAAACTGACTCCCCAAAGCTGTCCTATGACCTCCATGTGGGTGCCGTGCCACACAGACACACAATAATAAGTGCAGTACAAAATTTTAAGAGGAGTCCTTTGTTCTTTCTCACTCTGATCATAAAATATCCTCTATATCTTTGGTGTTGTGAAAATGCACTGATGAAGAGGAAGGGACGGGTGGTCAGAGAAAGAAATCTTCTCGTGGACTTATTCTAGAAATCTGTCCCCTGGTCACCTACAGCTTCTTTTTATTATGTTTCAATTATGTGTAGGGGTGTGTGTGTGTGTGTGTATGGGTGGGTATGTGCACATGAGCATGAGTACAGGTGCCTGTGGATGCCAGAAGACGTCATGTCCCCTGGAGCCGGAGTTACAGGCAGAGGTAGGTGCTGGGAACTGAACTTGAGTCCCCTGGAAGTGCTCTTAACCAATGAGCCATCTAGACAAGCAGCCCTGACTTGCTTGTGTTTTGTTGGTTTGTTTTCCTAGTTCTGTCAGGTCTCATTTTGAATCACTTGATCATTTTTCTTGCATATACTTTCATGAATGAGTTTCATTTTTACTGAGCTTATTAGCCACCCATCGGCACCACTTTTATCTTACTATGGCAGGAGTTCTGCAGGTTCCTTCCGGCTCCCTGCTGCTTCCTAGTCTTACATCATAGCCACCGTGTGGCTAGTTAATCTCTTTCTCGCTGCCATTTAACTTTGCCATCTTCCTTGATATTTTGGATGTGGGACACTTTGAGGTCTGGGATAAGTTTGGTTTTCTCTATAGAGGACCCACTTTTGTTTCTTCTAGGTTCCAGAGGTATTACTATTCCCAGGGTCACTCCAGTTAAGTTCTCTACACTTGGGGGTGTCCAGGCCACCCATAGGGTGGATTTCTTTTGCCATAAACTAATGGAAAACATCACAGATAGCTTGTGGTTTGGCTGTTTGGAGGTAATTTCTGTCATGTATGAACACACACACACTGTGTATCATTGCAAGTTTGAGGGAGTGCGAATTCCAAGGTATTTCTGAATTTGCTCTAAGCCTCTGAGAGCATAGCCTCAAGAGATGATCTGTATCTGTGCTGGAAGATCGCTTCTCAAACTTTTCAGGCAGGCCTGCTACGCTTGTCGCCCTCTTTTGAGGTCATCAACATCAAAGATCCAGGTCACCAGGTTCAGGGAATGCCCTTGGAACGCCAGTGACATTTCTTCGTCACCCGACTTGATCCCTGGTGCAAACTCTTCGCTTCATCACTCACTCTCTGAGGCTCCTGAAGGACTGTTTTGATGCCAGAAGTTTAAGCTCCTTTTCAATAAGTGTATTGATCTCACCATGTTTCCAGATATGAAAATTGGTCTCACATAAAGGAAAAGATTCATGTCTAACAATTCAACAGTCTTCATTTACATAGTGCCAACAGACAGCCCCCATGGAAAGGTCAACACTGGCTAGAGAGGTTAATTTTTCCATGTATTTTAAAGTGCTCTTAGCTTTTCAAATTGCTTTCATAGCTATCTGTGGCTCTAAGGAGGCTGGCAACTGCCCTGCAGCCAGATTTAGGTTGTCATCATAGATGGGGACCACTTTCTGCACTGAGTGGGACATCAGGGACAATGAGCTCTGTAATGCACAGGAAATTCTTAGATAAATAATTTGCCTGTGACCCCCCTGAGGACATTCCAAGCCCGGATATCATATTTTGCCCTGTGTCAGAGGATCGCTTTCATGCCTCACTTCTTACTATGACCTACTTTATTTATGAGGCTATTTTCCTCCATTTTTCCACTGTGATGGTCTTTAGTTCATCTCGGGATATTCGTACATCAATTAAGATCGTACCCCTCTGGTTTCTTATCATGTGCAAACAAGTCCTGTTGGTTGTCACTCATCCAATGTTGGTTTCATTGCGATGAACGTTGGTGCCTCTGCCTTGACTTCCTGATGTTTTTTGTTTTTTGTTTTTTTGTTTTTTTGTTTTTCGAGACAGGGTTTCTCTATGTAGCCTTGGCTGTCCTGGACTCGCTTTGTAGACCAGGCTGGCCTCAAACTCACAGCGATCCTCCTGCCTCTGCCTCCCAAGTGCTGGGATTAAAGGCGTGTGCCACCACGCCTGGCGATTTCCTGATGTTCTAAGTGCAAATTTATTTTACATTTATTTTTAACAAGTTGCTGCCATCTTGTTCCTGCTCTGCATGCTGGCACGCACTCGTCACTAACTTACAACCCAGGCCTGTTTTTTAAAAAATTTTTTAAATTTTGAGACAGGGTTTTATTAATTTGCCCAGGCTGGCCCTGAACTCACTCTGTGGCCTTGATAGGCCTTGAGTTTGTTACCCTGCTGGCCAGCCTCCTGAATAGCTAGGATTCCAGGTCTGTGCCACCAGGCCATGCTTTATTTCTTTTTGATAGGTGCTTATAAAGGCATAGAGACTTATCTAAGGTCACCCAGCTTTCTCATGAAGGTTGATAACTGTGACCTCCCACCCTCTGACTTGCCACATGTTTGTTTATCCTGTCAGTGGGATCCTGTGGACATCAGATTTGTAGAAATGATAGTCCCCGCTCTCCAGGACAGGAGATTTAGTGGAAGAGCAGTAGGCAGCCAAAGACAACCCAGCAGCACTGATGTCATCAGAGTGGGCACAGAGGAGGGACCACTTCGGCAGGACGGATCAGGGACAGAGGCATATCATCCAGAACATGTTCACTGGGGTGGGCTTCAGGGTGGGCAGTGATTTGAAAGGTGAGGAGGTGCAGGATGGCTGTAGGAGGCAGTAGGGCATAACTCATTTTGTCCATACAAAAGCAGATAGGGTGACGCCAAACATGGTCGCTCCCTGTCTGTGGGCCCAGAGCTTGGCTGACCGAAGCAGGATAATCATGAGTTTGAGGCCAGCCTGGGCTACAGAATGAGACCCCGTCTACAAAACATAAGAACTAGTTTGTGTAGGGCATTACCCACCCTACTTGGTGACAAAATTCAGTCCCTGAAAAGGCAGAGAGACATCAAGTGATGTCATAACTCACTGTCTTCAAATTAGAAAAAGGAAGAAGAGGCAGGTTAGCACACTAATAGCTTACTGTAAAGGACTATGTAAATTTATTTTCATGCCAACTGAAGGTTTGAGAAAGATGTTCTTTGTGGCACTGTCTAAGCTAAAGGGCATATTCAAATCCACAGAAGTATCCAGAATTAAGGAAATGGGTGCACACATCCTGGTACCTTCAGTTGCTTGGTACATTGTTCATCTAGCCTGCTTCATTCACAAGTCAAGGGTATGCACTAAGAAAGTGGGTGTGAAGGGGTGGCTGGGGACAAGGGTGACAAACTGCTGTTGCTTTAAAGGGACATGAGACTTTCAAAATGTAATGGATGGGCCCTGGGTAGATGCTGGTTTGAAGAAATCATGTGTGAAAGAAGTAGAGGAGACAACTGAGATATTTGTAGGTAGAGTAAGTTTGAGTGGTCATTAAGAAGTTATTGGCTGGGCATGGTGGCTCATACCTTTAATCCCACCACTTGGGAGATGGAGACAGGTGGATCTATGTGAGTTTCAGTCCATCTTGGTCTACAGTGTTCCAAACTTGCCAGAGGTACCCAGAGAGAGTCTGTCAGATAGATAGATAGATAGATAGATAGATAGATAGATAGATGATAGATGATAGATAAGATAGATGGGCAGATAAAAGAAACATACCCTTTGGAATGCATATGGAAGTATTTGCAACAAAAAAAGTCACAGTATCTGCAATTTTGTTAAACTATTTCAGCAACAAAGTACAAGTAGGTGACCCCAGTAAGACCAAGTGTTTCCAGTTTTTATGGAAGAGGTATGTGGTTATTATCTTACTCTTTCTACCTTTCCAAGTTATTGTTAAACCTATAATAAAAGTTAAACTAATAAAGAAAGAGAAAGCAAATGCTTACGCATATTTTTAAGAAGTGAGAAAGTTATTTGTGATATAATGTTAGATGACAGAAAAGCAGTAATGAAAGTATAGCTGTGGTCTTCACACTGTCTTAAAAATGAATAAGCATATGCCATGAAAGACTCACGATGGGTCTCACACACATTACAATTAATCTCCACAACCACCTGTGCAGACCCCCTCCCCCACACTCTTAAACCCGAATCCCAGACATGTTCATTCAAAATTCTGTTCTTTTCTCTATATTAGCATCTGTAGACTTTCTCCACAACTGATAGGAAATATTTTTGTTTTGTTATATAGCCCTATCTGTGCTGAAACTATGTAGGTGAGCGTCCAATCCTAACCTTTCTATAGTGTTTCAGACATCTTGAACTCAGGGTGGTCTTCCTGCCTTGGTCTCAAGAGAGCTGGAACAGCAGAGATGAGTCATCACACCCAGCCCAATACTTTCAGTTTTGAGCACTGTAGATGCTACTTTTACACTCTATCTTAGTTGGGGTTCCTTATGCCTCTACCTCCCTTCCAACCCTCCCCTCAGGTAGGAGAGAAAGAAGGTTAGAAGGGGGAGGGGGCATAGACCTCTTTAGCTACTTCCAGCCTGTTAAGGTTGTTGGGTTCTTTGGGGCAATGCCAATCTCAGTCATCAGAATATCCAGCAGCAGCCTTCTTCCTTCTCCAACTTCTCCTCAGAGTGACGCTTCCTCTCTCTGGGCTCTGATATTTATACCCTCTCAGAGTCCTCAGAATTAAACTACCTCTACCTGGCAAAGAGGACGCCTCTTTCTGAGCCACACAAGGCAATTATCAGCTGTGGATAAACTAAAAGCAGTTCCATATCCTATACTTGGGATTAGAACAAAAACCTGTTTACATAACACAACTGAGTTTTTAAAGAAACCAAAACTTTCACTATAGAGAATCACATGGTCTTTATCATAACTAAATGGTGCTGTGGCAGTAGGATCTAGAAAGTTTCAATAAAGCTTTATTGACCAAAACAAGTGTTGGACTAGATACCAAATTTATTAGTAGCATTTTCTTTCTTTTTTCTTTCTTTTCTTTTCTTTTCTTCTTTTTTCTTTTTCTTTTCTTTTCTTTTTCTTTTTTTTTTTTTTTGGCTTTTCAAAACAGGGATTCTCTGTGTAGTCTGGCGTGTCCTGGACTCACTTTGTAGACCAGGCTGGCCTCGAACTCAACAGCAATCCACCTGCCTCTGCCTCCCGAGTGCTGGGATTAAAGGCGTGCACCACCACGCCTGGCTTATTAGTAGCACTTTCAACCTGTGGCCTAGAGGGTAACATGAGGCCAAGACAGCTATGAGTATGGCTCAAGATGAAACTATAAACTTAATCAAATATTATGAGAGATTTTGCTTTGGGGTATGTGTGTTTGTGTGTGTGTATATGTATATGTGTGTGTGTGTGTGTGTGAGAGAGAGAGAGACAGAGACAGAGAGACAAAGAGGCAGAGAGAGACAGAGAGACAGACAGAGACAGAGAGATTTTCTTTTTTGGGGGGTGAGTAATTCAAAAGCAAGGTTCTTTTGCAGGGGATGTTCAAGACAGTGTTTCTCTGCATAACAACCCTGGCTGTTCTGGAACTTGCACTGTAGACCAGGCTGGCTCGAATTCACAGAGACCCGCTCACCTCTGCCTACCGAGTGCTGTGACCTAAAAGCATGTGGCACCACCACCCAGTCAACTGCGAAGTTTTTAAGCATGAACTTTGTAGATGACAGTGCCATATAGAAGTGTCAGAAATTTGGACACACCTGCGACCCTTCCCCTCCTATATGATGCTGACCTTCAAAATGCTCAAGGACAGTACTCAGAGCTAGCCAGAGACCAGGGGCTGGGGCTCAGGATGAAGAAGGAATCATACTTAATTGCTGTTCTCCTCTCAATACCTCTCGGTGCTTGTCTGTATTTCCCATAACTCTTCAACATGCACCATTATTTTTACATATCAGCTTAACGTATGTGTATCAATTTCTTTTCCCAACTCTTTTCTTACTGTCTGGGTACCACGTGTCCCATTGTGCATTTGCGTGGTCCTAAGTTGAAAGGACACTGGCACTTCACTGTGAGGGGTCTCTCTCCCCAATTCTGAGCCACCCACTTTCCTTCCCCACAGGTAACTGATGTTATTCCAGTCTCTGTGTACTCCAAAGACATGATGGCCACATGCAGCTAAGTCAGCAGAACACTGTTGTAGTCCGATCCTAGAGACACTATTTGTATTGGGCACCGGGGGCTGCTACTGACAGAGTACAATGGGATTGTGTCCCCTGAACTGGGCAGCAAAGGGGTCTAACCAAGCACACATACACACAAGTATGATGGCACACTTGCATATTCATGTAGTTACACATGTGTATGCACTTATAAACCTAGCTGTTACCCATCTCCATAGATGTATCTCTCTCTCTCTCTCTTTTGTCTATCCTCTTTCTTAATGCCATGTATCTTGTCCTTTTCCCCTCACAAATGTATCTTCATGCTTCTGTCACATCAGTTTATAAACTGTCCTCCCTTTTGATGATGGGGATAATGCTGATAACCTTAGTGTTCTGATGTCATCTTACTGGGTTCTTTATGTGGCAGCATTGTTCTAAGCATGCTACAGGTAGCAACTCCTAATGTACTAAGGCTGGCTGTGAACTCACGACCCTCCTGCCTCTGCCTTCTGAGTGCGAGGATTATAGGCACAGACTGCAACACTTGGCTTGATTTCAGCTCTTTCATATCAAACTGGAACAATGGGTTTTAGCACCCATCAAAAAAAAATAAATAAATAACTGCCCTCCCCCAAACCCTTGACAACCACCGTTCTACCGTCTGTCACTATGAATCTGACCCCTCTGGGTGCCTCCCATATGTAGCATCACGTACTATTTCCCCCTCTCTGTTTGGCGTCTTTCATTTATCATAATATTCCCAAGCCACCTACATTGCTGTAGATGTCATTTCCTCATCTTTTATGTAGGGACAGTGCTACATGCTACGTGTATATAGCAGACATGCATTTGCTTATCCGTTCATGTGTTGAATAGCAATTGGGCAGCTTCTACTGTTTGGCTACTGTTATGATGTTGCTAGGAGCATCTGAATACATCATATTCATCCACAATTATTTTGACTAGGAAGGTATATGTTTCGTTTCATTTTGTCTTATTTTGTTTAGATTTACTTTTGTATTTTTATTTAAAGTTTTTGTGACAGCATCTCACTATGTGGCTCTGGCTGGCCTGCAACTCACTACGTAGGCCAGGCTAACCTCAAATTCACAGAGATTTGCCTGCCTTTGCCTCCCAAGCACTAGTGTTAAAGGCCTGTGTTACCATGACCAGCTATTTTTATTTTGTAATTATGGATATATGTGTGAAAGAGACTGTATCTGCCCATGGAGTGCAGAAGAGGGCGTTGAGGCCTTCCTAGCCTCATAGGTAATTGTGACCCACCCTACATGGGTGCTGGGAACTGACCTGTAGTCCTCTGCAAGAATAGTAAGTACTCGTAACCACTGAGCCATCTTTCTAGGCTCCACCTCACTCCTCTTTTAAAGATAGAGTCTTGCTATGTAGATCATGAGGGCCTGGGACTTGATATTAATACAGGGCTCTTGCTATGTAGATCGTGAGGGCCTGGGACTTGATATTAATACAGGGCTGTCTTTGAACTCATGACTCTCATGCTTCAGCCTCTTGAGCTCTGGGATCACAAGAGTAAACCACCCTGCCCAGCTCTAGAACTGTAGTAATCATTGTTCTCAGAGCCACAGAACCAACAGGATGGATGCATAGGTAATAATACATGCATACATACACATATGCACAACACACACACACACATGTTCATGAAAGATGCACGCACATATATAGGTGATACTATATACATATATAGAAGATGGATAGGTAGACAGATCATAGGTAGGAAAGGATTTAAGAATATATATACAATCAGGGAAGCCAGGCCATCTCACAAGAAGCAATGCATAGACTAAAGACCCGGGGTGCTGACAGTGTGCCTCAGTCCAAGTCTGAAGGCCTCCAAGGTAGAGAAGACTACAGCGCAGCCCTCAGTCTGAGGCCACAAGCCTGAGAGTTCATGGGAATGAGGGGCATTGTAAGGAATGGAGACCAAAGGGTGGGCAGCCTGGAATGCTGATGCCCAGTGTAGCAACAAACAACAAACAAGAGCCCATCCCACTCTCAGAGAAAAGGTCTGTTTTTATTCTTGTAACCTTGGCAAAGGTTGGTTTGTCCACCCTGTCTGCTCAGACCCACATAGATGCATCCTAAACAACGCTTTTCCTGGCTTCTAAGCATCTTTTTTTTTTTTTTTTTTAAGATCTATTTATTTATTATGTATACAGTGCTCTGCCTGCACATATGCCTGCAGGCCAGAAGAGGGCATTAGATCACAT
>OU015746.1:31557681-31616193 GCA_907169655.1 Acomys percivali
TTTCTTTCTTTCTTTCTTTCTTTCTTTCTTTCTTTCTTTCTTTCTTTCTTTCTTTCTTTCTTTAATAGTTGAGTAGGACATGCAAAAGGTTGGGATTTGCCTTCTTGCCTTGACGCCTCCTAGGCCTTGGAGATCTCAGTGTGGAAAACTTTGCCCATGGGAGTACTCTGGTCTCTGGGTGCAGCCGATTTCACCACCGCCTGCATACGGTGCAATCCCAAATTGGCTTCTGGCTTTGTAATTTTACTTTAAAAAATTTCTTTTTTAGTTCGTTTTCTTCGCTGCACTTTTCCCAGCCATCCATTCCCTTAATAATACCTCATCTTTTTTCCCCCCACACAAACAAGGTGACTTCCTGTTGCACCTGTGTGTTGGGTCAGAGCAATGCTAGCCTTTGGGAGGGCGTCTTCTTTTGAATGAACAAAGACAAGCATCTGTCTTAGTTTTGGCGACAGAATGGAAATCCACACCTGTTGTATTTCTTTTGTAGAGAAACTTTAGTCAAGTGCCGGGCACACCTGTAGACACAGTAATAATAATCTTTATGAAAGGGTAGTTTCCCAGATCCAAGATTTGGGTCTGTTTTAGTTTTTGAAAAGTAATCTCTCATTTCTCAGGTAACGTTTAAAGGTAGAAAGCACAAGGCAGAATTTTAGGTCTTTAAACTACATTAATAAAAGTGATCTTATTTTTGTATGTCTTACAGGCTGGGGCCCTAGGGGACCCAGAGATTATGGATGTGTGGGGGTGGCGAGGGTGGTGGTGTGGCATCTTATCCCCTGCAGTGTTTTGCGAAGCACAATTATTATTTTATCCAGTGACAGAACTGACATGAGGCTCAGATTTAAATTTGGGGGGGGGATTTTTAATACGAAAGCCAGAGCTCATAAATAACTTATGGCAATATTCAGACCATTCTCCATGTTAAATTATACTTCAAGATTTGTGACGTTGAGAAATCTAATGGAAACCAGTAAGGGAAATTTTTGTTTTTCGAAATTCCTCCCTGCTTTTTTTTTTTTTTAAACTAGGCAGTAACTTTTTTTTCTCCTCACATCAGCTGTTACACTCAAACGCTTCTGTGGGAATTGTAAAGCTAGTCACTGATTGAGAATCATGTGCTCTGTGAGCAGGCGGCTGATGTAGAGTGGGGGAGCTTTTTCCTTTGAGGTGGAGATGGGGTGGGGGTGCACATTAGATTCCCACTTCTGCAGCTGTTTTCTCTTTAACTCTCCCTACAATGGCCTTTCTAATTTGGACTTTGGGTTGTTCTTGTAGTTTTACCCGTTGTTGTTTTTTTTTAACCCACATGGATTGAATTCATATATACATTTTTCCCCTTTTACTACAATAAAAAAAAAAAAAAGAAGCAAAAACAAGTCAGCTTGCCCTATAGTCATTGATACCTGCATTCTTTGAGATTAGTGAATAAGGCAAATGCAATTTTTTATTTTGTTTTGTTTTGAGATGGGGGTATCACTCTGTAGCCCAGGCTGTCCTAACTCTGTAGCCCAGGCTGTCCTAACTCTGTAGCCCAGGCTGTCCTAACTTTGTAGCCCAGGCTGTCTTAGAACTCAACTCTGGTAACCCAGAGGGACTTCCATCCCTCAGTGATCCTCTCCCGTGAGCTCCTCAAGTGTAGGGATTATAGGTGTAAGCCATATTGCTTGGCTGTAAAAAGATCTTTTTAGTCATCTGGAGTAACTATTTTGCTAAGTAAGTGATGTAATCTGAGTTGAGTGTTGAATTGGACAACTGGAGAGTGTATTTTATTTTATTTTATTTTTTAAGATATTGTTGATTTTCTAATTTAAAAAAAAAATCCCTTTTCCATGATTGGCCAGGGAGAGGAAATAAACACTCATTTACTTATAGCTGGAGGAACATTTAACTTTGAGATTGTGATTTTTTTTTTTTAAATCTCCCTACCCCCTTTGGATAGCATTGTACCTATTTTGTCTCCTGACCACACATTCATTGCACTTTAGCCCCGGGTACCATTCAGGGTCTGTGGATGAGAAGTCCTTTGTCTAAGTCAGAATGCATGAGCTCTGGCTTATAAAGCACTTCACTCGCTAAAATACATGGAAGAACATTCCAGAAAGGTGAACCTTATAAGTCCCATTGGGAGAAGGATGGTGAAAGTTGAGATCAAAGCTGATGGAGCTTTTGAATTGCCTAAGAAGTTACTAAAAGCTGAGGTCTAAGCCTGAGAAATGAGTGATTAATAATTTGGTGGTTGGTCATTCATTTTTTTCCTCTCTCTCTAAACTCCTCTATTGATTTCTTCCTTTTTTATTTTTATTTTTTTCTCCAGATTGACCCCAAAGTTGCATTTCCTCGCCGTGCACAGCCTAAGGTAAGCAGGAGAGCCATGGATGGCATTTTAGCAAGGCTTTCAAGTTTCAATCCCAGCAGTGTTGACTGTCCAGAGGCTGGGGTTTGTGTCTGCAGGGCATCAGCAGAGGGAGGTGAAAGGCCCAGGCGAGCAGTTCTGTGAGATGACCTTGCACCTCTAAAGTCAGCATGCTGAGGTGGGTTCCAAGCCTCCAGCTGGAGAGAGAGGCAAACTTGATCCTTCACAGGAGGCCATGGCACCGCCTGCTGCAATATTTCTACAAATGTTCTATTTATTCTAAAGCATTGGTGAGATCCTATGTGGAGAAGCTGGTCTCTCTGTGGAGGGCTCTCTGTCGGGGTCTTACCATCTGAAGGTTCTGGAGAAGAGCAGAATTTAAGTACATACCTTGTCCTTTCTTGGAAAAAACCTTCCATAGGACCCACAAAAACTATAGATCTGGGGAGGAGCGAGCTAGGGAGACCCTGGTTTTAGGTCATATGGATCAATCAGAGCCGCGAGAAACTGATATTGCTCAGCTTCTGAGTTCTGGAGAACTGGAGGAGGCTGAAATAGCGTGCCCCCTCTGGAGTGGCACGGCAAGGGGTACTTACAGGATTGAGATTGCGCTGTACTCCTTTAAAGTGCAGTTTATGTTTCCCTTCTGCCTGCCGGTTGTGGCCCTAAGGAGACAGCTGGGGCAGCCCCCTCCCCTTCTACCTTTTACAACGGTTCTTTCTGTCCCTTCCTCAAAGCCGGTGTTCTTGACGTCACTGGGGGAAGAGGGTATGAAGGTTCTGATTGCAGGCCCACAAAGAGAAGGGGTCATGGCTCTTGGAAAATTCAGTTTAGTCCTCTCAGCGGAGGCTCTCAGAGTGGAGCCTTCTAATCACGGAGAGGAGAAAATGGCTTTGCACGTTTAGCAAAGGAAAAAAGGTGGTTGTGAATGGCATTCTGAGAATTTCAGGTCTGGAGCCTGCCACGTACGTGAGTGAATGAATGGCTCTTTTTTTTTTTTTTATTTTTTATTTTTTTGAGATGGACGTGGCATCACTTAAGTTAACAGAAGCACATACTTGAATGTGGCTTCCCCCGACCTAATGCTTAACCAGAGCATAGCAATTCATGAAGAGCTTAGAGGCCTTTACCTAGCGTAAACTTTGCGATCGGCCTTAACTGTGAGTTGCTTTCCGTGCCGTGTGTGTGTGTGTGTGTGTGTGTGTGTGTATGTGTGTGTGTGTGTCTTTCCATCTCAGAACCAGCAGCGTTTCCGGGGTTTGGAAGAACTGCTATTTCTTCCCTCGTGTGAATCCTCACATGTCCAGGTTAGTCATCTGATCACTCACAACTTGGATCAGGTTGCCCTTTTAGCGAAACTGGAAAAATCTCTGACTTGGTGAAACCATGGATTCAGCCCAGACCGGCTCCCTCCATCTCTTGTTTGTCTCTTCTCACCGACTTTTCTTCTTCAGCCAGGAAGGTGGGATTTCACATTAACATACTGTGGAGTTGCAGTTCTCCCCCCCCCCAAACATTCAGCTTGAAAACAAGATGGATGGATGTCACAGACCTGTCAAAGGAATATGGACCTTCCCCATTTCCCAGCCCAAGCCCTGGGGGGTGGGGGGGGCGCTTATGCGTTCTTAGATGTGTATGAGTACCAAACCAGTTGAAAAGGCCTTGGAAATTCAGGCATTTAGTAGTGGGATCCTGTTTCTTTAAAAAGAAAAAAGAAAAAAAGAATGACACATGACTTTGTAAAGGCCTTTGCTGTCCCTCTCCTCATCTGAATACCAATTCTGTCTCAGTTTCCTTATTATGGCTGAACCAGGAGTGATGGGATGGTACCAGCTCTCTACAAAGGTTTTTATGAAAAATGAGAGTGGTCTGGCGAAGGCCTCATGGCTCGTCATCATCACCGTCCTTATTGCTGGTGTAATCATCGCTAGGCTGGTCCTTGTCCGTAGGCTGGACTGCCTGGTTTTAGATGCCAGCTGTGCTAGTTGTTAACTGTTGCTAACTTGGCCAGATCCCTTAACTTCCTTGCACGTGTTTCTTTTCTCATAGTTTCCTGTAGGTGAAGTAAACATGTTCCTAGAAGGGTCTGTGACATGCTGATGGCAAAGTATGAGCCACTGTTATTACTGGTTATTTTTGAGAGAGGTCTTGGACTTAAAACCTTCCTGCCTATATTTTTGTTAGGGCCTCACACTAGTTCTCTGGGAGAGCTAGCAATCATATTAAGCGAGTGAGTGTACCAGGCGCTTTGTGTGGGGGTGATGTGCCAGTTCCATTGGGCAGATGAGGCAGTTGAAATATTGACGAAGCTTGAGTACTGATATAAAACACACACGTACGCGCCTGTACACACACACACACACACACACACACACCCTAGGCAATCTGCCTCCATGGTTGGACCCCTTGACCAGTGTGTGGTCTTGTTGGGGTACCACTAGACATGGCCTCCCTATCAGAAGCAAGGGGACATGGCTTCCTGGGGTTTAGCAGACCATGAAGAACAGAACCGAAGTCAGTCTTAGTGAAGTTCCAGGTTCTTGGGCTCTGGTCATTCTCCTCCCCCTTGTGACATCATCCAATTGTATAACACTCTCTTGCGTTCTGTGTGTGAATCCTTGGGGTATCCTAGCAGGTGCTTCTGGGGTTGCTCAACCCCGGGGAGGTAGGAGTTGTTGAAGCATAACTGTGTCACGGTTGGGAACTGGAACAGGCTAGGGAAAGGACTTGCCCTGTATGGTGGTTTTCCCACAGAACTGAGCCTGGCTATCGGGGTTCCAGACCAAGGTGGCTGTTGGGGATGGCAACGGGCTGGCTTTGAGTGAAGCCTTATTTATGGTTTATTTATCTTCCTTCCGTAAAACCTCTGTGTGTCTGTTGGGGTCACGGTGACAGGGCAGACTGTACCCTTCTGTGTGGACTGGGTGAGGAGCTTGCAAATGATGTGTCAACTTGTGTTTCAGTTAAAACTCATCTCTCCGCTTTCTGGCCGCCCCTCCCTGCTAACACTTGCCAGAGAAATATTCCGTGGAGGTGTTAAACAAGACGGGTGGAAAGAAACTGTAACTTGAGACCAAAGAAAATCTGTGGCAGTGAAGAACGGATTTCATATGAGTACTGTCATAATATTCTTTAATGCCTCGTATAAATAAAAATCTGTTTTGTCCAGAATTTTAATGAGCAGTGAAGGCAGGCTGTGGAGTCCTGCCGTTCACCCATCTCACCCTTTGTGGTGCGAGTGTTCACAGAGCTTCATTAGGGAGCCTAGGGACACGCTTTGGAGGCCAGTGGCCATTCATTAACAATGTACATTTTGATCAGGGGATGGGATTGGTCCATGTCTTCCTATTTCACTGGGGCATTTCATTTTTACAATACGTAAGAGGATTCTGCCCCACCTCCATCTTTTTAAAAATTAAAATGGTCATGGTCCTCTAAAGAGATGACTTAATTCGAAGCTGTGACACATCCTAGGCTGACGGGGATCAATCACGCCGTGTCCTTTCTTTGTCTTCTTTGGGTCCAAGTGTCAGCTTCCTGGGAGAGTTTTGTTCCAGCCTGTGGCTTGGCTTCTTTTTCTTTTATGGAGGAACCTACAGACTCCTTAGCATCCATGGGTGAGCATGGAGCCTGGGTGTGACTCGCCATCTGTCCTTATTATCCTTGGGTAAAAGAACACAATCTCCTCTCTTTCCAGTTACTATTTCCCACAAGGTTTTGTTTATTTTAGTCAAATTGACTTTATTATTTTTTTTAATGAACGCATAGAAACATAAACATTGCACAGACACAAAAACACGTAGCATGTGAGGCCGGAGAGATGGTCCAGCAGCGAAGAGCCTTCGCTGTTCCTGTAGAGGACCCAAGGTTCTGTTCCCAGCGTCTACCATAGGTTGCAGCCACTTGTAATGGCAGCTCTAGGCTATCAGAAAGACACTCTTTTTTGGTCTCTGCAGGTGTCTTCACACATATGTCGTACACACATACAATCGTGAATAAGAGAAAAATCTTAAAAAAAAAAACTCACGACATATCAGCAGGGGAGCATGTGCTGTTTGGATTCGTGTGTATGTTCACTGTGCCTCTTGGAGCTTTAGCTGCCGATCTAGAGATGTCATTTGTTCAGCCTATTTCCAGTTGTCTTTAGTGACAGCTGGGTGACTGTGGGCACACCACTGAAATCCCATCAGGCCTCAGTTTCCTTCCTCGCCATCTTACTTCGGAAATGAATGCAAATTGTTCTTTGGGAGCTGTGTATGGACAAGGAGGCGACGTCTGCCAACCCTGTTAGAGAATTATTGGTATCTTGTCTTAAGGTGAGGTCTTGCGCATCTCCGGGCGGCCTCAGAATCATTTTGTAGCCCATGGTACCCTTGAATGTTGAGTCTTCCTGCTTTTACCTCCTAAGTTCTGAAATGGCAAGCTATCACACCCAGGCTTATTGCAGTCCTGGAGAGTGAACCCCAGCTTGGGCTTCCTGCCTGCTAGCCTGCCATTCTACCAGCCGAACTGTATTCCTACCCTTTAGGCTTATTTTAAAGAGTTAAAAATTGTTTGCAATGGTAAAATGACTTCAGAAAAAAACAATCGTAGTGAGAATGTAGGCTCCCTGGCTGAGTTTGACTCCTGCCTGGCTTTTCCTCGCTAGAGGCATCTGCCACCTAGTCATGTTCTGTTGGGTGCTTCCAGTCAGCCGCAGCAGTTAAGTTGTGGAGAGTTGAGTCCGGGAGCCAGCTTTTCTTGTTCCTATCCTGTCCTCAGATGTTGCTTCAGGGTCCTGAAGGGTTGTCTGTGAAACACGCATCCAGATGGGTGCAGTGGCGGCCTGTGCACACCTCCTGTTCCGGGGGAGCGGTTTCTTGGCAGCTTCTCAAGGGCGAAGGGTGAGATTCCGGCATCTGGCCTTCTCTTGCTGCTGTAGGTCAGGTCACCCAGCGTCTTGCCATCTTGGATGATCCGCAGCTGTCATCTCGGCAGCCACCACGGTTAAGCAGCCTGCCTGGTAAGTTCTCCCGGTCCTGCAAGGATGTAGTGGCGCATCTTGCAGCCCTTTTTCCCCACCGGTGAGGACCTTGGAGGATTAATGGCTTAGCTTGTTGCTTGTCAGAGAGCCCTCCTCTTTCCTCTGTTCCAAATCCTTAGCAGGTGTCTGCTCAAAGAGGAGGGGACACTTTGTCCTACAAATGTCCTCTCCCAGGATGTTCCCTTTCCCTCCGGGGTGGGGACTCCCTTGTTCATGTCAGTCTGCGAGGATGACAAAGCTCCTGTGTCCCACGTCAGCTGAGCCTCCTTCCTGCCCCCAAGCAGGGAGGAGGGACCAGGCAGTCCCTGAGGGCCCATCTTTGTGGCTCATTGACGTAGTATATGTTCTGTATGTCCGCTTTGATATGTTCAGACCTGGCCATTCTTCAACTGCAAGCCCCAGAATACACCAGGGCTATGTGACCCTTTTAGCTTTTACCTCTTACTGAGTTTAGAGTGTTCATTTACATGAGCTGGCCCCAAGATCATTCCTGCTCACTGCTCACCATACTTCAGCCCACATAACCCTAACTCATTGCTCCCGCTGGGTGTGGACTCTTTTTTTTTTTTTTCCCCTCAGTGCTTCCCATAGAACAGTTTAAATGTGCGGACCTTGGGTTCGGTCTCCTTTAAGATCTACATGAGGGTCTCTTTCCAACTTATAGCATATCTTTCCTCGATTTCACGGCCTTTGCGGGGGGGCGGGACTGAGGGCTTTGGGGAGCTCGTGTCTTCATGCATGCCCTTCTCCCTGACGCATCCCATGGCCTGAGGTATCCCGGCTTCCTCCCTCATGAAGCGCAATCCTGGCTTTATGATGCCTAGTCAGTTGGTGTTGTCATGTGCACATCGCAGAGCATGCTGACCGTACACAAGCTAAGATAGGTGAAGCGTCACCGGGCAGCGAGTGATTGACCTGAAGTGGCTGCAGAGGTCTAGGTAGGGCTTGGGAACTAAAACACATTGGGATCAGGTTTGATAGCCAGGCGTGGTTTTTTTTTTTTTTTTTTTTTTTTGGGCAGGGACTGGGGACCTGTTAGGTGTCCAGGCTCCTAGGGGGTGCTCTGTGATCTTCTGGACCCCCAGAGAAGCCAGCGTCATTGACAATATGGCTGGTCTGTTTCATAGAGAACATCACCACGTTAGACTTGGGTCTTAAGCTTAATGGGTAATTCAGATTGTTCTGCAGAGCCGGAGATGATGTTCAAGTGTGAGGAGGCTCTTGGCAGAACCCCCCTATGATCTTTGGGGTGAATGGCAGCTTACAGAGAGTCTGCCATCCTTAGGTTTGTACCTCTTGCCTCCCTCTTCCGTTTACTTAACAAGAGACCACAGTGTAGACCACATTGTGGAGTTCTGTTCTCTGTCCCTTGTCTGAGCGGCGATCATGACCTCACCCTGTGTGGACAGTGAGATGATATTTTTCCATATGGAAGTCACAGGTTGCTGGGGATGCCCGTGTCCTGTTTCTCGGAACAGTGGACCTGTGACACCATCGGCCATGGCACCTTGTGTTTGCCTTTGCCTGGCGGCTGCTTGGAGGCAAGAGCACATATGTTGGGAATCTCCATTTCTGCTTTTCCTGTGGGGTGGGAGGGGCAAGTGGGTGTAGTCTCTGGGCCATGTGCCTGCTGTTCTCTTACAGTCTGAGATGTTGGTCCAGTTGGTCCAGCTGGGCAGCGGTCCTTCTGGGTGCTAAGTACAGCAGGCTGTTGCCTGTTCTCTCTCTCTTGAAGAGAGTGCCAAACTTCCACGTATCTGGGAAGTTTTTGTTTTTTGTTTTTTTTTCCCTGTCAGGGTGCATGCCTGGTTACTATATCTGTTCATTTTTTTAGTCTGAGATTTTGATTCTTTTGAAAGAAAAAAAATTGATTTGAAAATACTATGTGAGTTAGGATGTTGTGGCATAGTACCAAGCCTCAGTATTCTTAACTCCTTGAGTTTAGTTGTTGCAGTGATTTTTTTTGGGGGGGTCATTCTTGATAGACTCTCTGCTTTACAGACAGATAAACTGAGGCCTGTGACAGTAAACAGCTTTACTGGAGCCACAGAAATAGCAAGAATCAGGATTTGCCTTTGGACCCAAGTCCAAGGGAATCCCAAGGCCTCATTCCTCTAAATTCTAAACTACTTCTGTTTTGTCCAGTGTGAGTGGTACATCCAGCCTGAGGCCTGTACACTACACGTGTGTGCCATGCTATGAATGCAGCCCAGTGGATTCATACATGACAGTGGCACTCTCAGTGTCAAGCAGGTGGACACCGCTGGCAGCCTTTAGCTCCTTCCACTTTGTCTGAGCGTTATAAAGTGCCTGGATGGGCAGACGGTATTTGTTAACAGCCTGTCTGGGAAGGTCCAGGATATTTTAATCGGCTGTTTATGTCTGAGACCTGGTTAGCATAGTTGAAATGACTCTTCACTTAGTTGTTTTTGTTTTTGTTTTTTGTTTTTTTGCCTCAGTTTTTCTTCTTTCTGTGAAATGGAACCATCTATATAGTAACTCATCCTAGACTGGGTAAGGAGGATGAAATGAGGTGATGCCTTTGGGTGACTACACATTGTGGGTACAAACAGACCGATTGGCGACTTGTCTCCGTCCCCAGGAGGGCACTGTCCACACCGTAAGAGGACGGTACCCAGCAGCCTGCAGATAACTTGGCATGGTTGCTCTTTACATCGGTGATGGATGCTCCAGCACAGTAAGATGGGAAAGCCTGATGGTCAGTGGCTTGGCTGGCTCTGCTGGCTCATGGGGTCCTGGCTTTCAGTGAGGGGTGAGATAGCATGCACCCTTTATCTTGGCTGTGCTCAGCAGGCGTGAGGAATTCATTTCCTTCTCTGTGTAGGATGCCTATGTGGGCTTTTTTCCCTCTGTGCCTTTGAGAGTAAAGTCCTAGGCTTCAACTAAGGAAGAGCCGAGACCCCACTGTGAGAGAGGTCTCCTAGAGCCTTCTCTCTCCCAGGGCTGGTCTTTATCTGCCTGGGGGTAGTTTCACCAATGACTGATCTGAAAGCACCACATTCATTTATTTGTCACTGGCTGTGACAGGCAAGTTAATGCTAATGGATTCTTTTTTTAGCCTGTTGTCTGGGATGCTTCTCCCAAATGTCCTGAAATCTATGGCATTAGGGGAATGTGTAACTTTATGGTAGGGGAGGATTTAAAATATAAATAGGGTTTTGTGTGCAAGGGGCTAGCATTTAGGTTAGGGGCAAGAACGGCCAAGTGGGGGACGCTGGGCGGGCAGAGAGTCGTCTTTTAAGAAATCCATTCAGAGCTTTAAATTGCTGTTTCTGTTTCAATTATGTGACAATTTCAAGGGTTTAGAAAAATCTAATAAAATGGTCTTGATGATGCATTCTGGGGAGAGTGTTTCAGAAGATGCTGGAGAATAAATTCCTTGGGGGTCAAGAGATTGTTGCTCCTGCCACCTCAGGGCCTGCTTCATCTGGGTTTTTACATTTTTATTGTTTTGAAGGGCAGGAAACGGTGTAGGAATGCATTCAGGGCTTCATCTGTGTCCTCTGCTGAAATGAATTATTCTCTTTGGGCAATTGCAAATACACGGCCACTGTGCTCTTTTTTTATTTTTTTATTTTTAATTCTAAGATGACATACTGTAAACGACTTTCAGAGCATGATTTGTGTGTGTAGTGATGTTGAATAAAGCACCAAAGAGAAGCCACGGAAGGAAGGAGGGAGGGGGCTGCAGCGCGAAATGGGAAGCTCTGTAAGAGGGTTTTCTCCCTTTTCGCCAATCAAAGCTTTTGATACTTTTCTCACAGAGCAGAAGTTTACAATGGAAGAGGGCTTCTGGGCTGCCTATGGGAACAGAGTGCAGAAAGACACAGTGTAGCAAAAACGGGATGCTGAGTGACATTAATGAGGTGACCGTTCTGGTGGGAAGGAGGCAAGGAAACAGCCAAGTCTCAGTTCCCATGATTTGTTTCCAGCTGAATATGTCATGCGCTTTTGTGTGCATGTGTGTGTGCCTGTCCCTGTGTGTGCACACGCATGCATTTTTGTTTCCTTCTTTTTTCAGTGTAGGTTTGAATGCCTGTGGTGTGTTGCATGGCTCTGCACCTAGACTGCCTATGTTGGTGCTCTCTGTTTCTAATTGCTGCACAATCAAGTTTGAAATAAAAAAAACATGTATATACATTTTTATATGTATGTAAGAGTGTGCATGTGTGTGCACATTCGTGCACCATGGCATGCACATGGAGGTCAAAGGGCAGCTTGCTCACCATGTGAGTCCCTGGCCTCAAATTAGCAGGCTTGGCAGCTGAGCACCTTTTCCTCCTGACCCATCTCTTCAGCCCAGAAATGTGTGGAGTTTTGTTCTTCTCTCTGGGCACTTGCTGGAGCCAGGATGGGTGGCATGTGAGGCCATCACCACAGAGCTGGACACTGTTGGTACACTGGAAGGGGAGCGTATGAAAAACCCACATGTTCATTTTTGAAATGGGCTCCAGGCAGGGGAGGGAAGGAAGAAAACCTGTAAGCAGCCAGGTGTGGTGGTACATGCTTTTAACTCCAGCACTTGAGAGGCAGGGGCAGGTGAATCACTGTGAGTTTGAGGCCAGCCTGGTCTACAAAATGAGTCCAGGACAGCCAAGGCTACAAGAAACCCTGTCTCAAAAAACCAAACCAAAACACCCACCAAACAAACAAACAAACAAACAAAAAAAAACCCCCAAAACAAAACAAACAAAAAACACCTATAAGCATATAGTGAGGTGTTTTTTTGTTGTTGTTTTGTTTTTTTTTTTGTTTTTTAATTTCAGAAAGGTCCTACTCTGATAACACATCACACGAATGGGTAATTGCAACACATGCCTTGTAAATAATTTAGTGTCTTGGAGAGCTCTCCCTTCTTCTGCTCATTTTTTTTGAGGGGGGGGAGAATTTCCCATTAACTTGATAGCAGCCTTGGGGGTAGCTCACCTGGGAATCTGGGCTAGGCTTCAGGGGTGCTATTCCACGCGCAGACCCTTGAGCATCCCCAGCTTTTGCTGTGAACCTGTTTCAGAGGGAGTCTGGTACCCCCAATCCCCTTCACAGAGTAACAGGCAAGTGTTGTAAAACCTGCTAGAAGCTCTTAGAGAACAGAGCTTGCCAGGGCCTGTGTGGGGTGGATGGAAACACAGTGTATATTAACCAGTGCAGCCTGTTTTTACACCTCTCAACCCTGTTCCCTTGGGGTTAATTCTCAATTTTATTTTATTTTATTTTTTTTTGGTAGCTAGAGGCAAACAAACAAAAAGGTTTCAACTTAACTTAGGTAAGATAATGCTTAACAGAAGCTTGCCAGTTCCTTTCTGGTCCCACCTACCTGCCCAGAGTGGATCAAATAAGCCTGTTGGATCCTGGGCTGAGCATCTCCCTAAGACTGCTCGTGGTATATGTTTCCTCATCTGCTTTCAAAGCAGATAATTGGTTTTAGTGAGAACTTCTGACTTGATTAGGGGGCCCTTAGGAAATTAAAGTGTGTTTGAATTTCACAAGTATAATTTTAATTATACACATTTTGCATTTTTTTTCACTAGGGAGCCAGGTTCAGGACTTTTTTACTGTACTAATAGGGCAATAAAGTAGACGGTGGCAGAATATCTTCAGCAATACACATCCTTGGGTCCAATCATGTATTCTCCCCCCCCCTCCTCCCCCACCGCACTACACGGTGGACAGGTTAACTTCCCTTCATGTTCCATATCCTTGTTAAAAATGATTTTTCACTGTTTTTAGGAAACTGTATCACTGGCAAAACATGGCAAGGTGAGGGGTGGGGGTGAGGGCTGGATCTTACTATGTGTTTTCTGCTGTCCTCACCGTGAGAATGGAATTCAAGTTCTTAAGGGTGCAGCTCCCGTCTGTGCAGCCTGCGTTTGGCACGATGCCGCCTTAGCGTGTCATGACCGCCTTTATCGCCTCATCACCTTATTATTCTCAAGGTCCGTGCTTTCCCAGCTCCCGCTCTCCTGGCCGCCACTCTTGGTCACAGGTCTGCTGGGGTAGAGTTCAATCACCTGTGGGATGACCCCCAGAGGCATCATGAAGCCTCCTGTGAATGACTTGAGTGTCCTAAAGGTTGGGACCCGAGACTATGGGGAGTAGGGGTCCTGCATGTAAGCTGTATGGTCCTCATCCCCTCACCCCCCGTCTTTCTAAATTGCAGACTTTATGATATGTATCAGTTTCTATTGAGGGGTCACTGCCCCCCCCCCCGAATCCTGAGCTAGGCTTCTGGAGTTGGAGGCCTTGCTCTGCCACATACCATCTCTTAGATAGTCTGTGCTTGGTTTTGTCATTTGTAAAATGGACAGAATCCTAGCACCTTCACAGGGTTGTGGCGGGGATGAGCTGAGTCAACATAATAAGGCCTTAGTATGGGGTCTAGTACGTGGTGAATTATGGGCTATTAGAAAGGGCATTGTCCCATGGCAGATTTGCTGTTATCTGCCTGAGGTAGTACATGTACCACGGTCGGCTATCTTGCATATTTTTTATATACTACTTGAGAAATACAAAGGAATATACACACGTGTGCGTGTGTGTGTAAATGTAAACATGTATGACTTGGGCAAAGTTTCAGTGTGATTTGGGTGTGGACAGGTGCCTGAGATACAGCAGGTGGGTCCTGGGCTTGTGGGGGGTGGCTTTGAACTTGGGCTTTGCCACTAGCTCTGGCCTTGGGAAGGTGCATAAACCTTTGGATTCTGCACTTGAAAAATGAGCACAATGGAGTTGTGTAGGAAAAGAAGACAGTATAAATAAGGTATTTGATATCTGGTTGATGCTTAGGAAATTTAAAGTCATTAAAAAAAACCCTGCACTTAGAGAAAGTCACCAAAGATTCAGATTTTTGAGTATTTCACTACATGTACGTGTGTGCCTGTCTGGTACCCAGGGAGTCCAGAAGGTATTGGATTTCCTCCTGAAACTGGAGCTATAGGTAGCTGTGAGCCACTACTGTGAGCTGTGAGTGCTAAGATTTGAACATGCATCCTCTGGAAGAGTAGCTAGTGCTCCTAAGTGCTGAGCCGTATTTCCAGTCCCTTCAGTCCATTTCGACAGCTAGTTATGGTGGCGTACATTTGTAGTTTCAGCGCTTTGTAAGTGGTAGACAGAGGGATCAGGGGTTTGGGACCATCCTCTGCTCTGTAACTGTCTTGAGGCCAGCCAGTAACCAAAAAAAGCTGCCTTGAAAACGGATAATTGTCAGGTGTGGTGGCGCACGTCTTTAATCTCAGCACTCAGGGAGGCAGAGGCAGGCAGATCTCTGAGTTTGAAGTCATCCTGGTCTATAGAGTTCCAGGACAGCCACGGCTAAAACAGAGAAACCCTGTCTTGGAACCCCCCCCCAAAACCCATAACAAACAAACAAACAAACAAAACAAAACAAAAAAAGAAAAAGGAAGAAAAGAAAAGAAAGAAAATTCATACCATTTTTGAGGGTTTAGAAATGATTTTGGATTTTTAGATGACCCTTCTAGCCCTGAAAGGTGCCTTTGTTTCCTTGTGTGTGTGAGGGGGGCCGCAGAGGGTGAGGGGAGGACAAACAGGAAGTGCAGAGCTGGGTGGGGAGAGCCTGCTTAGAAGGAAAGAGTAGCTTCTAGGGAAAAAGCTCACGGGTTGTGAGTGAGGATGGGCGGCAGGGATGAGGGAGACTATTGAGATGGCTACAGCTGCCGCTTTTGTAAAATCTTTGGGTCCTAGGGAACATAGAACATTGGGTTTTGCTCTGCAAACCCAGAATCCCATCTTACGAGCAGGGTAAGATTGACAGAGCTCAGGAAATAACCACAGTGTTCAACCAGCAGCCTGGGGGATGCTGACCCTCAAGACTTCCTGCCAGGACGGATGGGGGAAGCTTCAGATGTAGTAGGATTCTGGACCGGGGTCCTAATCCTGTCTTCTTCCAAGTTAGGCTCCTCTACTTGATATCTCCGGGGTAGCATTTCCTAGGTCCTGGGAGTAATTGTTGGTGGACTCACAATGAGTTATGAGGTGGATGCGCAGAGGAGGAGGAGGGAGGGAGGGAGGGATAGGGTGTGTGGAAGCCAAAGGGGGGTGGCCAGGAGGAGGGAAATAGCGGCAGATTACATTGACTAATTATAGGGAAAAAGGCATATTTGCTGCCCCATTAAGTGGTCGCCAGGCTATGAAGCAGTTTATTGTAATTAATACAGAAACAGCAAATAAGTGCCAGGCTGGGAGTGGAGGGTCTCTGGAGCCCCTCCCTGCTGTGGCACTCTGTGTTCATTTGCCCCATTCATCGTCCTTTTGGGGAGTCTTAGGGGTGCACTATTGTGGGAAGCCATTGGCCAGTTTTCTGCTGGTTGACAAATAGAGAGCCCCCTTGCTGGATCTCTGCTCCAGGATTCTTATGTTTCCAAAGGGCATAGCGGGGGAGCGAGGGACCCACCCGCACCACCATTGCTATTCCTGCCACAGTTATTTTAATTTCAGTACGAGGAAGTGGCAGGTTACACGTCCAAGTCCACCGAGTTACGGGCTGTGTGGAGTTGTGATGGCTTTCCTTGATGATTTCTTGTTCAAATCAGCAGTGCTCTTAATTTTCCAGATGAAGTAAAAAGAAAATTGGAGACTCCCCTCCCGCCCTGTGTCTCTTCATCCACGATTTTCTGAGCGTGACTCTGATTTGGAGGGTTAATATTAATTAGGAACCGGGCTAGACCTCGGATGCTTGATGAGGTGGCTTCAACTGTCTTGAGAAATATGGCTCCCTTTCGCACATCCCCCTGCTTCTGGGTGGAAGTTTCTGGGCTTCGATGCCAAAGGAATACATTTGCAGAGAGAGAGGGAGAGAGAGCAGATGATGTCTGCTATGGCAGTGCAGACAGTTGTCTTGGGACGAAAGGAAAGGAACAGCACCAGAGAACAGGAATGGGGGGGGGGGTCTTAGTTCTTATGGAGTGTGGCACTTAGCTCTCTATAGGTTAGAGTGGGACATGCACTGTGTGGGGTGGGGCTAGGACTAGGGGCTTATTGGAGAAGATGGACTTGCTTATGACAAGGCACATGTTGTGTGTCAGGCTCAAAGCCAGGAGTGGTGAAATATTTTGAGGAGGACCGCCCAACGGGCTGCTCTGTAGAGGTTGTAGGGCCATGTTTACTAAAGTTTCTCATAATTTTTCACTGAGTTGTGGCTCCCTTGAATGCTTCAAAGATGGACAGGTCACTCATCATAATAAGGAAACAGACGTCCCGTAGGGGTTTTGGAGGGCTTCCTGGACAAGACCATTAAAGCCCAACTGGGAGTGAATGGTAGAGGGAGCTTGGGGAAGGAAGGACCAAGGGAGTTCCACATACTGAGGAAAGTCTTGGTGATTGGTGGTGTGCCAAGGGTGCGGAGGCAGATTAGCAGTGAGGCTAAGAAATGGACGGATGCTGGTGGATCTTTGAAGGGCTAAGGTAGGGTGTGTGGAGGGGAGGGCGTGTGGAAATAGGCTGGTCTGAGTTTGGGAAAGATTACTCTGGCTTGTGAGAAGCCGAGGCTTGGAAGGAAGGTACTTCAGTAATCTGAGTACGCAAAGATGGCTGACTGTAGAGGATGTAGACCAGGAAGGAGGCGAGTCTGAGGTGCATTTGAGAGTCAGTATTGGGTTGTGGTGGTTTGGTTGACTGGAGAGTAGAAAGCCTTGAAGATACCGTGTGTGGCCAATTGGACTTCTTATGTGCATGGGAGAGCAGCAGTCCCTGCCTGCTGGAGACCAGGGGCCATGGTATGCAAGGGAGATGCTCAGGGTTGAATGCAACCTTTGCACAGTCCTTTTCACTTTTTATTCTTATGCATTTTAAACACTTCATTATTTTGGGTGTATGACATCTGTTTGTGGGAGGGGGCTGCATGGCGTGGCATGTATGTGGAGTTGGTCCTTTCTTACCTGTGGGTCCCAGGTATCAAACTCAGGTAGGTCATCAGCCATGGTGACGGGGCACCTTAACCCACTGAACCATCTTGCCGGCACTCAAAGAATGTTTTCAAAGCCTTGTTTTTAACTTACTCAGTCTTGCCACACGTGACCATTGCTCCAGAGGCCGCTTGCGCACACGCTGCTTTTGCGCAAGAAAGGTGGGCTAGTCAAAAGCCAGCACTTGGTCACTACCGGGCCTTTTGGGGGAAAAGGGGAGCAAAAGCTGGTATGGTCTATAGGGCGACTCAGAGAAAAGTCAGGGTGCTCTGAAAGGAGAGGCAGTAAAGCCCGAGATAACAGCCTCACAATGTAGTTTCCGTCCATTTGGAACACATGAAATGAGGTTGGAGAGACCCTCGGAGGACATTAGCATTTAAAATTTGCCCCTGCTCTGACCTCCCTGCTGCCTGCATTTCTCTTCAGATCAAAGCGTCTGTGGAGGAGAGAGTTGACACTCAGGTTCAGTTTCTGACCATGCTGCGATACCCTTGTTTTACGACCTTAGGGTTCTCAATCTTTGCTTGGGTTGACAGACTCATTTGAAACAAAAAAGCAGGGCGTGTGTTTTAGTCACCGGGAGCCCTCCGAAGGAAGCATCCAGAAAGGGCTCTCTGAAAGGCCTCAGAAAGCAGGCTGGCAGTTCCTCTGGTCTGGGAGGTATCAGTAACCAGGAAGTTTCTCTATGTTGTTTTTCTTACTGCCTCTCTGAGGAGCAGTCTGGAAGGTATATGGAGATGGGAGAGTTCTGAAGACTACCTGCCCCCTGCTGTATAATAAATCTGATACTAAAATTATTGCCGGCCTCCTGAGCCATAATTCTTGCTGAGGCAATAAAGAAGTATGTGCGTTTGTGTGTGTGTGCACATGCCAGTGTGCTTGTGTGTCCGGCTTGTCTCTGAGGACTGTGGGAGGTCAGAGAAGTGACTGGGTCTCACAGTTGATTTTGTATGACTGTGTCTCCTCTGCTCCCTGCTCCCTCCCCCACTGCTGTGATGGAAGTGTAGGGAGTAGGCAGAAGGTGGGTAGAGGAGAAATCGTGCCACTAGTCTTCAGGTTTGTGTAAATCTCTGTCACGTAGGTAGATGTGCTTTGAGACTCTGTTGGAATGTTTTATAATTGAGTGTTTTACTTTGGTGACAAGGCATTACTTAACTCCTCTCTGCCGTCTTCCTTATGCTCTGGGTGCGGGGGGTGGAGGGGGTGGGGGAGAGGTTTCCTTCTAGGGAACTGTGTCCATGGACGGGGACTCATTCTGGGTGGCCAGCTAACAGCTTTCGTAATTAAGTGGACATTTGGGTCCCCCCAGTGCACAGTCCTCCTGGTAGGGACAATTCTACTTTTAAAAGAACACACTCACCTTTAGCTGCAAATGGCTGTGTCGGGGGTTGTATTTGATTTTAAATTGCCCATGTCCAGCAACCCTCTGTTATTCATTAAACAATAAAATGTTTTTAATCTTCCTGCAGCTGTGTTCACTGTGTGGGGCTTGCTTTTGGGGAGGAGTGGGAGGAGGGCCCTACGTGCTCCCTCACCTTTCCCCTTTCATACTCACCAGGCCTTCTAGAAAGCTCTGCTCGGCAGTGATGGGGGATTCCTTCTGGTGAACTTTCCCAAGTGAGTGGCTGGGACGTTTATAAGCAGAGGCCACCTGGGGTCAGTCTGGATTGTCAGCCCCTGGGGCTGAACTGCTTCCTTTGTGGGCAGAGCCTAGAAATGGGTTTGTGTCACAGACCGTTTTATAAAGTCTGTAACTTTTCCTCCCCACTCCCCTGGCCCCCCTGCTTTGGGAGGGCTTGATTTGTCTGTCATAACCAGAAACAGGTTTCGAGCTCCTGATCCATTATAGATAGGTTTAAGACGAACGCCAAGCCTGAAGCCACTTAAAGAGCATGTGCAAATAGATACAAAGGCAAGAAAGGAAGCGAGAGAAAGGGGGAAAGAAACAGTCTCTTCCAGATCCCCTGTAGTAGAAACAGAAAAACACAGGCTGACAAGGGCCCCACAGAGAAACAACACTGTGCTCCAGAGCAGGCACATTAGTGCTTGGGTGGGAGGGACCTGCCCAGGGAAGGTTGTCCAAAGAGCCAAGGACATGGTGCCCTTCCCAGAAGGGTAGGTCCCGGTGGTGCGTCTGTAGGACCTAGGGGCCGACTCTCTCAGGCTCCTGGTGGAAGAAGGCAAGGTTGGTGGCATAGGAGTGTGCCTGTGCTGTCCCAGCTGGCCTGTGCTTCTGTCCTAGAATCCTGCAGTTAGGAACTATTGCAGCATTTGTTTAAAATAAAAAAAAAAGGGGGGGGGGCTCAGTACCAAGAAAAAATAGCCACCTTCAGGCAAAAGACGTGAAGTGTGTTGGAAGACCAGGCTTTCCTGGTCACAGGGAGGCACATTGCTTTAGCTTCCTCCTGGATCGGCACAGCCCAAGATACAGTTTCTTTTTTCATCCTGGAAAGGGGCTGGCTCTTCAATTCGAGCCGTGACCCAGTAGTAGTCCCCTTTACTCCCTGTTGCTTTACTGTAAGAGTCCTCTGAGCTGGCCAGGCTGTGCCCTCCACCCTGCCTGGTTGTCCTGGTGACGCCCTGTTGCAGGGCTTTGAAGGTAGCCCTCAGTTCAGCTGCCCTTGAAGCTTAAGGCCTGCGTCTGTTCCCACCCACTGTGACGTGCGCGCCGTGCAGCTGCTGGCCCAGAATCTACTTGAACTGATAACGTCTCTCACTCCAAACAAAAAATAAACCTGGGTGCTCTATGTATGTATTTTGAGGTGCGTATGTGTGCTTTTTCTCGACAACAGCTGTGCAGTCACAGCCTGTTTTGAAATCTGGGAAGTTTATTTGGCTGTAAGTGACTAGGGTAAGCAGGAGGGGAGAGAGGTGGGATTTGATGGTCACCATACATCGAACGCCATAACCTAATTAAAAAAAAAAATCATTAGAAAACATTTCACTGAAACAGTGTAAGAGTGGGTGAGATGGCTCACTGGGTAAAGGCACTTTGCACCCAACAATGCAACCCTGATTACTGGAGTTCTACTCCGAGAACCCACATGAAGGTGGAAAGAAAGAACCCATCCCACAGAGCTGTTTTCGGACCTCCAAATACACACAACCCTAGTAACTGAATTTTAGGATAGTCTATGAGATAATGCAAAGAAAGTTTTTCTGTCCACCAGAATTTTTTTCACCTACTCTAGGTTTTTTTTTTCTTTCTTCCTGTCACCATGGAGATAAGAATTTGGGGCTCAGTGATGTCATCTTTCCTACTGGGTGTGCTGGCTCTCCAGGACTGGCTTTCAACCTGAACTTACTCAGGAAGTCGAGTCTGCTGCTGGTATAGAGAGAAGTTAAAGTTGGCCAAAAAAAATTTCACACTTTCCTGCAGCCAGCTGCTACTCAAAGGGCTTTTTCACCCTGGGAATCACGTTGGTAACAATGTATCGGTGTTAAAAGACCTTTAGGGTTTATTTACTCTTTCCTTTCTAAAAAGTATCTCTATGAAGAAAATGCATTCCTGCTGAGGATAAGCTTGGGGCAGCAAGGGTGAGCTTGGGGAAGAGGGAATTTGAAGGACTGGAGCTGCTTCCCCCCCCCCCTCCGTTTTCTCAGGTGAGATAGCACAATCCCAAGACCTTCTTGCTAGGGAGAGTGTTGGGAGGGGGTGGTTGCCTATGTTCCTGGGAAGAAAGTGTTTCTTTTTTTGTTTTTTTCTTTGTCTTTCAATGGCATAGAGTGGATAAGAATATGGCAAAACCCAGAAAAACCCAACAATCATACAGTTTCACAGTCGGGCAGAACATGGCAGTTCAGGGTGGGTTTGTACGACTATATTTTCACATTAAAGTATTATCTCTGCTTCTGGTACAGAGAGGAGGGAGAACAAGAGAGAAAAAGAGAGTGGGGGGGAGAAAGGGGAAGGAAGCGAAGAAGGGAAGAGTCAGGGAAGCTCTTCCCAGGGAGACCAGGGGAAAGCTTGTGTAAGTGTGCTTTATCAGCTGATGGGAGCCCTGGGACACCCCCTCCCCCCCAGTTACGCCTCCCAGGTGTTTGCATTTAGCTGCTTTGAATTCTGTGGTCTAGAACTAGATGTTTAAAGGCAGTTACAGGAACAGTTACTCAAAGAAGTATTTCTACAAACTTCTGTGGCCCTGGAACCCTGTTCCCCCCCCCCCCAAGACTCTGTATTTTTAGAAATGTTTTCTTTTCTCATTGCCTGTCCCTTAACAGAGGCCCCCTGGAGTACTTTCTGTCATGAAGGTCTGATTTCTTGAACATGTGTTTGGGGGCTGCGAAGGGTTTTATTTAAAAAAAAAAAAAATCTGTAGGCTCTTTGTCTGGGAGATCAGTACCCTTTCATCCTGCATGGATGGTGTGGGAGGAGGGACCCAAGTTATGCCCCTACCTTTCTGCTAAGGGCAAGTGAAGGGGGCATGTGGCTGAGAGGAACCTATGCAAGCCCTTTCTTTTTTTAATTTGCCCCTGCTACCCCATTTCTGTCAACTGATAGCCAATTCCTTATCCTGATCCTACTATGTAGACAATAATTTCATGTAGATCAATGGGAAAACCAGCTGTATTTGGCATTTATGGAGCTAACTTTAAAATAGATTTTAATCTTTAGACTGAGCACACTTTTTAAAGTGTTTTTGGGCCGGCAGACGGTAGTTTTTGACACTTACTCTTTTAGACTTCAGTCTCCTGGACGCTATGTGCCCTTACCTTTTCCTCAAGGGTCCTAATAAGAGCTGCGGCTGGTCTAAATCAGCATCTCTGAGAATCATTGATTTGCTAATTGCTCTCATAAGCGGAGCCCTGGTTTCCCCTCCTGCTGAGAGCACTTTTCTTTCCCGCCTCTTCTGTGAGGAGTGAGGTGGGCTTCTGCAGTGTTTCAGAGGTAACCAATAAAAAGGGTTCAGCGTGCTGCTGTTGCTAATTGTGTTCCTTGGAGGTGACCACACCACTAGCATCCAGGCTCCCGTAAACAAGGGACTGCATGCCAGTGACCTTTCCTGCCTAAAACTGCAGGGCCCAAGGTCGTCCCAGAATGATGGGGAGTGCCTTTCCCAGCCCTCTGTGGGCCCCAACTTAATTTGCTTGCTTCCTGAGGCAAAGTGACCTCCCAGTAAACTTGCCCGTTCCTTTTAAAGAGAACAAATAAAATGACGGCAAGGTGTGTTCTTTGGGAGCAGTGGGCAGCGGAGGGGGGGGGGAGGGGAAGGGATGTGGGGCGCTTGTTAAAATGCCTACTTGGGGTTAGGCTTGTATGCAGTCAGTGAGGCCCTGAGAACAGCTGGGTCTGACAAGGTGGAGGCCACCGGAAGGTCGGCCTGCTGAGGAACAGTTGCATGGCAGAGGCAGTACAAACAGCACTTGGCATTGAATGTTAAGAAGAAAGCATCTCCTCTCTCCCCTACACCAGATCCACTATCTTTTCCAGTATTCCTCAGATCAGGGGCCTCGAAGCGTTTATTTATTTATTATTTATTTTCTACCAAACTAAACCTTTATTATAAAACCTCATCTATACCAGGGGCTCTTGTGGAGCCCAGGAATAACCTGATACTATTAGGGAGGAAGGATGGTATAGGTGATACAGGCTAGCTCATCCTTAGGAATACCCAACCTGGCTGGGCCACCTGATCTTGGAAGGCCCACCGAGTGGGAGTTTGGGGTACTCCTTCCACAGTTTCTGCTCAGTTATCCTTGAGGGTGTATGTAGGGGCAAGAGTGACTGGGAGCACTTTGCAGGTAGAGGGACTGTCAGCATCCTAACCCCAAGTCTGGTTATTGGTTTGTGTTGAGGTTCAGAGTTCTGGTTCACTGTCCAGTCACAGGCAGAAGTTGGAGCTGTGGTTCAGGAAGGTTTGTGGTACCTTCTGCCTGTCTGCTCTCCATGGAAGTATCACACGGCTCTCTTCTTGCCTCTTTTCTTAAAGGGGGCATCCAAAGGACCTTTGCTTACCTCATTAAGCCTTCTAAATGGTCTGGTACCCTAGTTCGTAGCTTCCTTTGTGTGGTTGGTCGGTCAGTAGTCAAATAGGTTCTTTGGTCATCCCCGTCTAGAGGGGAAAGGGTACATGTTCCTGTAGTGATGAATGGAATCAGCTTTGCACTTGTACCCAGACCATAGGCGGTCAGGCGCACCACTGACCACCATGATGTAAGGACTCTAAGTGGTCCATGTTCTCTGGGTGAGTGAGTTGAGGCTGGTCAGGTTATTTCTACAGATGCAGTGTAGGTTGGGGCTGGTCTCGGGAAGCCCTGAGGAGATGTTTGGACTTCTTTATTGTCTCTCTAAGAAGAATAGGTAGGTGGTGGTGTATCATGGTTAGAGCCTCTTCCTTGGAGACTGATCTAGCATCAAACCCGGATCGAACTCTGACTGTGTGACCTCACCAGCTGACCTCAAGAGCCTCTCACATATGCCACCTGTAAAATAAGGATGATCAGACCTGGTGGCTCCTGGGAAGGGTACACATTCCTCAGAGAACCTCACAGAACACCTGCCATCCAACAGAGTTAATTTTTCTGCCAATGTGGATTTAGTGGTTGTTGCTGAGACTGGGAGATTGTCTTGTACCCAAACCTTCATCATCAGTTGGACACTTGTGATGATTTGGGCTGTGAAGCCACAGTGTGCTGTTGAGGATCCTGGTCCTCATGGGCTAGCTGTGCCCTTCTCTCCTTTCTGACAGATCTCTTTAGCCTCCCAGTGTCTGGGGAACTGCGGGGCTGGTTTTGCTGAATCCTAGCCTCCCTCTCCTGGGTCACCCTCCTGTCCCTGAGTAAAGTGTACAAGGCACTGGCTCCAGTCGGTGCTTAGACCCTTGGCTGTCAGCTGGGGGATGGATCTGTGTCAAGACTACAAGATGGCATTGGTGGCAGTTGATTCTTTGGGTAGGAAGTGGGGAAGCGGTGATAGAAGGCACAGTGGAGGTGGTGGGGCGACCGCGGCGTTAATGTTTAATTGTCCACGAGTCCTAGGGTTTCGCAGCCTGTGGGCATTTGGGGCTAGATAAAGAGGTGCATGTGTGTAGGGAGAAAGAGATATGAGACAGAGGTTGGGTTGGGAAGCCCAGTGTTCCTGGTCGCTGCCTTGAGATTGCAGTGTGCCCCAGCCACTCCATGTAGGAGCATGCCCTTCTGGTTGAGAACCATTGAGCTGGCCCGTTTGAGTGGAGAAGGGGATCTTTGTTCAGGTTCTGAGGTTCTGTCGTGCATGGATGACAGCCTGCTTATGGAGTACAGGAGGAGGAAGGTGCCTGGAAATGCACAGGGTCCACGGTCCAGGCTTGGGCTGCCTCCGGTGACCAGGCAAGTGCTCTTGAGTTGCGTGACCTTTCTTTAACGACTCTCTCTGTGTCTTAAGGGAAAGGGAGGGTAAGAGTGGGCACCCTATGTCCTGTGCTCACGTTCCCATTGCTGCGGTATTTCAGGGCAGGGCCTTTCACTAAGGTGACATTGCTCTCGGTCCTGTCTTGGCGCCTCCGACACTTGGTTCCACGCTCACAAGTTGTCCCTGGCTCACACAGATCCGTCACTTGTAGGAGTGGCGTTCCTGCACACGTTGAATAGACTTTTATTCAAAGAGATTTATTTCTCAGAAAAAGGATGGCATGCCAGATTCTGCTGCCCTCTCTCCTGCCCTTCCCATCGCTCTGTTTGGGATCTGCATGATGAGGCTTGGAGGGGCTGTTTGGTGAGGTCAGTTAGCCAGGACTTTGCTGAGGCCCCAGTGAAGGTAAATTATCTAGTGAAAGTTAAGTGTTGCTGCTGTTCTTATAAAAGTAGAAAAGTCAGGTGTGTGCTATGAATTCCATCACACAGCTTTTGCTGGTGGGAGGGCCTTGAGATGCCCGGAAGATTAGTTAGGTCAGTTCTAGAGGCCTGGCAGCCTGGGCACAGGAATGTGGCCACTGGCCGGGGCACTACTGGTTCTTTAGTTTTGGGTGAACTGGGGAAGGAAGCACAACTGTGAGCTATGTCTGTGGGAGGCTTGGGACAGGACCTGTGTGTGCCAGGGAGTCTCCCCATAGTAGGGTGGAAGCTGGCCTCAGAGTGGCCTGGGATAGCTTGCTGGTTGAGAGAACCGACCTCCCAGCGAGTTATAAAGACCCAAATGCTAGGCCAGTTACTTTCTCGGTACCTTGGTTTTCTCATCTACAAAATGGGGGTGAGAGGAACGGTTCTAACTTTGGGTGATGTGAGAACCTGGAACCTGGCTGTTTCCATCAATGGCATTTTTCTGGAGTGAGTTGGCTAGCTGTGCGCCTGAAGTTTTGTGACAGGGATTCTTTAAAGTATTTTTAAAATTACATTTATGTATTTTATATGCTGCCCCGACAGCATCCTGATAGTGGGCTTGGGCAGCATCAGGCAGAGGAGGAACTATCTCCCTTGGCCTTTGGAGCATCCCCGACCGGCTTCCTGCTGAGCCATCACCCCCCCCCCACACACACACCCAGTTCTCACACTGCTGGAGCCTGGAGCCGCAGGCCTGTTTTTCAGGTTGTGTCCTTTCGGAGGGGAGCTGGAATGTGTGTGCATGCAAAAGAAAACATCGAAATGTTTGGGGAGTGTTTTAGGAAAATAGCACGGAGCAGATTGCCAAGACTCGCTTATATGGTTCTCTTTCTTTTCCCTTTGCTGTATACAAGTGCGATCAGCATCCTGGATCATTCTGCGATGCAGCTTTGGCTTTTCTTACCCCGACTGGTCTTTCTTACAGCAGAGAGGATACAATTCAGCGCCAATAATACCGAGCAATAAATAACCCAGAGAAGATGAATAGCCTTGTGTGGTGGTAAATTAAAGTTGATTTATTGCACATAATATATACAGGTGCTCCTAATGTAATTAAGCAGTGCGGCTTTTAAATGCTGCAGGATCTGAAAGAAGACCCAAGAAAATTGGGTCTTAATAAGGCTTATTGAAATAGCAGCTAAACACGCTGCTTAGTACCATTAGGGGATGCTGAGAGATGGACCCGCTCTGCCGTGCCTCTCACTGTGGGATGACACGCCTGACCCACTGTCAGTGGAGCCTGTACTAGAACTGTTTTTCCCCACAGTAGGGCCAAGTTGTGTTGCGCTGTGCCTGCACCTTTGTCTCTTACATAGAGCCATCAAGTGACTAAACAGGCTTTTGCCAAGTGTGGGACAAAAGGGTGAGGCTGTGGGATTGAGCCTCTGGTGTCACTGGCACTCCAGTCTAACTAACCAGCCCAGACATGAGGGTTCATACACAGAGTAAACTTAACCAACTGTGGGTTGCCTGAGCACCATGCTAGCTGGCCATGGGAAGCAGGGTGGAAACAGAAAACAAAGCATCCATCTTTAAGGGTGGGTAAAAGGGTGAGAGTGTTAGGTGTGTAATTGTAGATAGGGGGTTGAGAATGTCATTGGGGATTAGTGGAGGGGACCAAGTCACAAGACAGGTATACTCAGGAGAATGGCTGAGAGTCCAGTGCATTAGGAACTGGGAAGGCCTTTGAAGCAGGGTGGGTCAGAGTGTGGGGACAGTAGCCTGTGTGGACGAGTAGGGTTGGCATGGCTAGATTTGCATTTCAAGCCTACGCTATGGAGGCTTTGCTTGGAGATGATGGCGTCATGGATGCAGGTGAGCAAGGATGGATCAGATGGGAGTTCATATGTTAGACTGAAAGCTCTTTGCAGCCTTGTGGGAGGCAAGGACCTGGGACAGGAGCGGGGCCCAGTCAAGTGGGTTGCAGGCCATTTAGAGTGTATGGTACTAGTGGGGTGGTGGGGTACCTGCAGGGAGGTGGGTGAGTACTCAGCCAGTGCTGTCACTACCCCTCTGGGTACTTGTTAGAAAAGGAAGTAGACAGATCTCACTAAGAGCCTCAGCTGTTAAGGTTTCTGGGATACAGAAGCCTGTGGACCTGTGGCTCACAAGGAGGGGTTGTGCCAAGGTTTCCTTGGACGAGAGCGAGTTATTCTAGAATGAGTGCAGATGGAGATGCTGGTTTGGGGTGTTTCTGTGGGTTGTCTGGAGGAAGCAGGAATGTTCATCAGTCCATTGAGGAATCTGTCCTCCTCCATTGAGGAATCAATCTATCCTCCCAACGTTTGTGCCCTACTGGGAGAAAAACCTCTAGAACAGACATTTTGACTGTAGCAACAGCGTAGGTCAGGAAGGGGCCGTTCTCCTGCATTGAGCATTTCAGAGGAAGATCACTTTCAGTAATTAACTGATCATCTGAATCCCAAACTATGAAACTGTTTCCTGCAGAAGCCCTCTTCTGGGACTCATAAACTCACTTTGCGTAGTTTATGGTGCCCATCAACTCATAAACTCACTACATGCAGTTTATAGCACCCATCAACTATGGTACCCAGGTTATTCTGGGTAAGGTTAAAAACAAAAGCCAGTCTACTTGTTCAGCGGCATTGAGCACTTGTGTCTTTCAGAGCAGTTCCTGGGTGGATCCCAAGCCTGGGGTCCCTTTGAGGGGAGACCCTCAAAGGCTTTCCTGCTGGGAAGAACAGCCTCACATGACACTCCTGCTCAGAGCAGGAGTAGGAAGCCATTAAGGGGTGTTTGTAGCCTGGCTGGAGGCCCTGGGCTGCTCTGCTTGCTCTTCAGGCTGGATCAGGGGCTGTCTGTACCTACCATCACTTGCTTGTTTGCAGAATTAGGAAAGACTCAACTGTCTGATCAGAATTTCCCTGTGGATATAGAGCACATCCCTTAAATATACAATCAGGGCTTTGGCTGTTTTCACAGAACACGGTTCAGTAGATGTTGAAGACGGATAGATGATGTATATTTACTTTTTCTGAGGCTTGTTCAGGGAGACTCAAGTTCCCCTGTCACCTTTAAGTGTGCTCACATCTGTCTCCTCGAGGCTCTGTCCCTCCCCACTCTTGCAGGATCTGAGGGAGATGGGGTGGAGGTAGCTCTGCTCACGGCCCTCAAAGCGGACTCGTCTATTTTTTGACAGATAGAACAAATCCTATGCAGGGAGTATCCTGCTCTGACCAGCAACAAATTGAATATTCGCGTGACCTTTTTCTTGCAGGAGTGGAGAGAGTGCAGAGGGATGGGCGCGCAGCCTCCTTTATCATCTGTCTTGCCTCCTTGTTTGTTCAGTGCAGCACTTTAGTGGGTGCCGGGTGAGCATCTGCCTTTGATTCTGAAGTGCAAGGGGCAGCACCTCTGGGGCCGTGGCAGATGAGCAAGTGGAGGAGAGTGGCCACATTGGGTGTGAAGGTGGTGGGAGAAGGGACTGAGCTTATTCTGGAACACCTTTCCCGCCCATCCCCCACCCCTCCCACACTTCCCCCCAATCCCCCAGCTAGCTGAGTCTGTCATGCCCACATCAACTCAAGCAGAGTGAAAAAGTGAGTTCAGACACTTTATAGGTACCACCCCAGGGGGTTTCCCTGCATCTCACATACCCTCCAAGATAGTCGGCTTGCCTTCGAACCATCCTGCCACAGCCACAAGTCGATTTCCCCCTGCTTTTTTGCTCCCATTGGACCCTGCAGCTTGGCTAAGAAAGAGGCGTTTGTTAGTTCATTTCTTCGTTCATTATTCATGCAGCTTGTAGTAATTAGCATTTAGCAATGTGGTTGTTGGGGCTAGTTGAGTTGTGCTCCTTCATTGAACAAACATTTGTTGATCCCAGGGGTGCAGGGTGTGGCCAGGGCAATCTTTGTGGGAAGGTATCAAGGGGAGGTGCGAAATCAACAGGTGTTTGTGGGATGCGGGGCCAGGGTGAGGGAGGATGGGGGCGGGGCCAGGCGGTGGGAAGATCACACATCCTAGCAGCTTTGTTAAGGAGTGATAGCTGAATAGGAGAGATTTAGGGTTGGAGAAGCAGCGAGTGTCACTCCTCCTTCAGGGCAGGCAGGATTCTGGGGGTTTTGTTTCCCATCATGGATGATCCAGGGGGAGCTGAGTGACTTCCTGGCCTCTGCTCCCGTCTTTGCCCATGTTGTGTCATTCAGAACAAATGCACCTCTTGCCTAGCAGCATATGGTACCCCTGTGCACCCTGCTTGCTAGGGAAATGGCTCACAGTCGGCAAGGAGGAGAACAGCAAAGGGTGCTGGGGAATCTGCAGGCCGGGGAGGAGGGGTGGAGGGGTGGGGGAGGGAAAGAGCCGACATCAAGGCCCAGGGAAGAGAAAGATGAGCCTGCCATGGCCACCAAGCCACCGCTTCCACAAATATGAGCTCACTTGGTGGCCCTTCAACTAAAAGTGGTTCATCTCTGGGGAGACCTTTTTACCCCTCTTCCGGTTACGAGTGAGGTAGGTTGAGAGGGTCATCCAGAGCAGCAGGCCGAGGTAGTGTGCAGGCATTTGGGGGGGGGTGTTGCCTCTCCCTGGTATGTAAACTCTGTTTTTCTTTGTTCTAGCCAATGTTTGTTTTTTTGTTTTTGTTTTTTTTTCCCTTATAGGAATTGCTGAGGGGCTTGGAGGGGGAGAGGAAAGGCTCCTCTATAAACAGCTGTCTTTCTGATTCAGTCTACAAAGTGGATTTTATAGCTAAAGTATTTGTTCTCACTATAAAATGCCAGAACAGCCCTGTCATTTCCTTAGCTGAGAAGGGGGTCTTTGAGACCTGGGGGCCATCTCCGCCCATCGACAACCTTTGTGGAGGAGGAGGAGGAGGAAGAGGAAGAGGAGGAGGAGGAGGAGGGAATTCCAGGGAACTTTCTTTGAACCAATCATTTCTAAAATAATCTCATGCTCAGTGCAGAGGAGTTTTCTTCCCAAAGTTTGAGTTCCCAGTTTATATTGCCTTCATCTTCATCTTGTTTGAGCTCATCACTCTGGCTTAAAAAAACAAAATCAACAAACAAACAAACAAACAAAACCCCCTTCATTTTCCGTAGCCATCACAGCTGAATACCTGCTTAATGTTTGCATGTAAGCATTTCATTTTTTTTAATGCAAAATTTCATCATTGCGTGATCTGAGATAGTTGGTTGCCCTGAGATTATTAATAAATTGTGGTGGCTAATGGTGTATGACTCAGAACATATATTTAAAAACAAGTTGGAATAGAATAGGTCCTTTACAAAATTAATTTTTTTGTTGGGCTACTCTCTTGAGCCTTTTTTTGTTTGAAGCCAGCTTGCTTTGTAGTGTTCATATAGGCCCGATTGCAATTAACATAAATTACCTTTAAATACCACAGCTAGTTGCTGTGGAGAGAGGCCAGGGCTGTGCCTGCTTATGGAGAGTTCAGAGGCTTGGTCATTGTCTGGGTTTTTAATCTCACTGTAGATCAAATTCTGTTCCCGTGGAGGCCCCGAGGATCCTGTCAAAGATTGCCCGCTTTGATGGTGAGGAGAAGGATTAAGGTCTCTCTCCAGTAGTAGGACATTTCCTTCCCAAGGCAGGATAGATAATCGTGAGACACTTGCTTGTTTTAAAGAAAGTTATGTTAAATACGATGTGGAGCCTGGGACAGAAGAGGTTTGTCAGTCTAGAGTTTGCTCAGGAGCTTTGAACTGGTGTTGGTTTCGTACTGTGGTTAAGGTAGCACGGCATGAGAGCTAGCAACATTAGGGGTAGCTGGGGCGAATGTGCAGGGGACACTGTCCACTACCCCTGCTTAGTCTTCTGTTATTGCCAAGTTATTTTAAGATAAAACAAAATGTAAGGTAGGTTTGGGATACTGCTTTATTTGGTTACTGTTTGGTTTCCGAGCCTTCAAAAGGCTGTTCTGTTCTGGAGACTGAGAAAGTTAGGCCTCAGGGGAACCAGCGAGCCCTGGAACAGATCTGTCTCTAGCTCATGCCTGCCCTCTGCAAAATGGTAGCTAATGGTATTGCCTCCTAATTCCACTGGCACTCATTGCCTATGTGGACAGCTAGCATCCCATTCTCTTGTGAGGACCAGATGATTGCATTTAAAAAAAAAAAGCCAAAACCAAAACAAACAAAAACAACTTGTTTCCTCTCATCCCTCGAGTATAAAGTTTTATTCTAGAACACTGACTGAAGTTTCCTGAGAGCTGAATTTTGTCGTCTTCTTTTTTTGTTTTAAAAATGTGCTGTTTCACAAATAGTGCATGGTTATGATTTAAAACTTAGCCACTCAGAGAACTTACAACATTTCCAGGGCTGGCTCCCCAGGCTCCTCCCCACCCTAGTGACAAATTAGAATCCCTCCCTCCCTCCTTCCCTCCCTCCCTCCCTCCCTCCTTCCCTCTCTTCCTCCCTTTCTCCCTCCCTCTCTTTCTCCCTCCTTCCCTCCTTCCCTCTGCTGAGGCTCACAGTGACAGGTTCCTAGTATGACTATTTTGTAGTATGCTTTGCAGTGGGCAGAGTCCCTTTGGGTGGCATTCCTTTGGAATTATTCCTATTCTTGTGTGAGTCCCTTTAGGTTTTCCAGCCCAGTGCTGAGTGCCTTGTAAATTTCCAATAAATGGGGCTTGATTCAGATCAAGCTCCAATGAGGTGAGGAGATGCAGGGGTGGTTTTCGGTGTAGTGCTGGGGGTTGGGTAGGGGCTGAGGAAGGGCAGGGGGGAGGGGGGAGGGGGAGGGAGGAAGTACCCACAATCAGCTCCCCGGACCAGGTGCTGCCTTAGGATTCCAGGGACAGACTTGGAACACTGGTGAGTGTGCTGGGGAAGGGCATGGAGGATATGGAACAGGTCCCTTTGTGTAGATGGAGGCAGGGATGGAATCCGAAGGTCGCTTCCTGGAAGTTCAAGATGACTGAGATCTGAGGATGTTCTCAGAGTCTGGATACATTGAATTACCGAGGGGGGGGGGGGGGGGGGGGGAAGGAACAGAGGGGTGGGGATGGAGGAAGGGAGGGCAGTTTGGGCAAGGCAGGGGATACTCAACTTTTGGCGAACTAGGAGCTCCTAGGGCTTCTTGGGACAGAAGGAATAGTGGTAGGAGGATGTTTTCACTAGGCGAGTGAGTTGAGCAGAAAGGACGAGGGGTTTATTACAGGGTTTCTGGAAGGAGGAACCTGTGTTAGTCAGCGTTCTGTCACTGAAACGCCAAGCCTGAGACAATCAGCCTGCAAATGAGAAAGGTTTATTTTTGTTGAGGTAGTATTTCTTGGCAGTAGTGCATAGGGCAGCAAAACCGTTCATCTTGTGGACAGGAAGCAAGTGGAGGCACTGAGGTCCCACAGTCCTTTGCTAGGGCATGCCCCTAATTACCTCTTAAAGGTTCTGCTACCTTTAAGTCCTGCTACACAAGGGCCTATCCTTGGACACATGGCCCTTTGGGAGCTGTTCATGTCCTCTGGCAGTGCCCCACGGGAGAAGCTTGGCCAAGGAGATTGTCAGCTCATCCTATCCGCCGGTGAGGGATGGTGTCTGCTTCTAACTTGTTGTCTCCTAGGAAGCCGTTGGGAGGCTTATTTCTTCTCTGGGGGTAGGGCTGAGTTGGGGATGGTGGGTGTACAGTGGTGTGGATGCTCAGACTTGCCTTATTAAGGAAAAGGTCTCCCAGAAGTGATAGCTGTGTGGTTCCTACCCTCACTATGTGGTGTGTATGACAGCTTGCTAGACGAACTCTTGCTTTGTGACATTGGTAGCTACATTTCCCTTTTGGCTTTGCATTGCCCCTGCAGATGCTTTCCCTAGCTCAAGGGGGAGAGGTGGTAGATATTTACTATTGAGGACCCTTAGCGAGCATGCTTCAGTGGAGAGAAGGAGAGGTCCTGGAGGAAGAAGGCTGACACCAAGAGAAGAACACAACTTGAGTTCAATTTAATATTTCACCTTATACAAACAATATTGATAAATACAGTATTGCATGCAAGGTATGAACATCCACCTATTTGCCTCGTGGCTTCGAGGAAGCCTTTTTTTCCCAATCTTTTTTTCATAAAGATTTATTTATTTATTATTATGTATACAGTGCTCTGCCTGCATGTATACCTGCATGCCAGGAGAGGGCATCATATCACATTATAGATGGTTGTGAGCCACCCTGTGGTTGCTGGGAATTGAACTCAGAAACCTCTGGAAGAACAGTCAGTGCTCTTAACCTCTGAGCCATCTCTCCAGCTCTGAGGCGGACTTCTTTGATAGTCTTGTGTTGGACCCTACATAAGAGGACTTCATTTTCATCCTGACTGATATTTAATCCTAACTCTTGGGAGACTAAGGCAGGAGGATTGAAAGTTTTAGGTCAGCCCAAGCAGTACAATGAGACACTGCTTAAAATAAGCAAACATGGCCGGGCCGGTGGTAGCACGTGCATTTAATCCCAGCACTCGGGGATGCAGAGGCAGGTGGATCGCTGTGAGTTCGAGGCCAGCCTGGTCTACAAAGTGAGTCCAGGACAGCCATGGCTAACACAGAGAAACCCTGTCTTGAAAAAAACAAAAAAAAAAACAAAAAAAGAAAAGAAAAGAAAAAATAAACAACAACAAACAACAACAACAACACAAAGCAGGAGGAGAACAGATGGAGGCATGTGCCATTCCTGCATGGCTAGCTTTCTCCAATGGATACCTTGGATCCCTTTAGCTCCAGCATTCATTTTTCCTTCTCTGGCTTCTCTGAAACAGAGCTGTGTATCCATCTGGGGTGTACGTGAGAGTTTCTTAGGATCCACGTCTGGTAGTGGAGTTGCTGCAGCACAGTGTTTGTGGGAGTTCCATTTGAATGGACACTGTTCTGAAGACGCCCTGAGTTCCAACGTAGTTGTTTTCATTGCTCCTGACCCCGTCCCCAGCCCCCCCCCCCAATCATCGGTCCTTATGACTATCAGACTTGTTCATTTGTGCCTATCTGGTAGCTTTAATTCGGATTTCACTGATCACTAGTGAGGTTGAATGTCAGTCTTGCTTTTTTTTTAGGGAGCAGAATCTGGACACTGACCCATTAAGATGCCACAAAGCCCCAGCTGTGTGGTAGGCTGAGTCCTCTTCAAGCTGCTCTCTTGCCTTGGGGAAGAAACAGACACAGTTGTCAGTGTTGTGCGAGTGTGGGCAGGGTGTGTTACCTTGGGCCCTGTGTATGTGTGTGTGTGTGTTTGGGGGGGGGGGTTTGAGATTCTGGCTGATGTTTGCTCCTGTTGACCCTTATTTTATTAAAAGCCCACGGATGACAGCAATCTGGCTTCAGCTCCATCCCCCCCCCCTTTTTTTTTTTGCTTGATAAGGGGCTTGTTGTTCCGTTAAGTATAAACAGGCCAATAAATGAGAGCTCAGGCGAGTCCCCAGGGTTTGGTGGCAGCAAACCTCTGTGGAGGGAATGGCTCCAGGGAGGCCCTGGGGACAGCCCCAAGCAAACATGGGCCCCAGAGTGGTGTCTGCTGGGCCCTCAGGTTGAGGGGGGCGGGGTTAGTACAGGGAGAGAGGAAGGAGGAGGGACCAGGGTGGGGTAGGGTATGATGGGGTGGGTGTAGAGGCTGGAGTGGGGCTGGGAGGATAGGCATGGCACGGATCCCCGTGGGTGTCATAGGGTGTTTCCTCAAATCTGAAGGAAGAGCGGTTGGGCAGGGAGAATCCGCCATGGCTGAGGCTCTGGGAGAGGGCAGCCTTTGTTTTATTACATGTTCAGTTGAGCGCTTTTATGTGAAAATAGACCTTTGATGTCCTGGGAACTGAGAAGAAAAATCTGCTTTAGCACCTGGGGAAGGGCAGCTGCCTCTGGAAAAAAAAAGAAATGTTCTGTGAGGACAGACTAGAGCTGGCCACTCATCATGGGCCAGCCCAGGGACGCGAGTAACCCCATGAGTGGGTGGTGGGACAGAGCACAGGCTTTGGGTCCTGAGGGACGTGTTTAGAAACACAGTGTTAAGGGGGCACGATCAGAGGTTAGTGGCAGGTTTGTAGTAGGGATCCAGCTACATAAACACCACCTGTACTTATGGGCAAGGTTTAGGCAGGAACTGGGCACATAAGACTCACTGATTTTGTCTGGTGGGTTAGTAGATGTTTAAAAAAAGCTCTGTGTTATTATTATTCTTCAAGAAAAGGATGCTTCCTACAATAAGCATAGACTGGGTGGTCTGTTGTTATATCAGGCCACTGTGAAAGCCTGTCAGCTCATTTGTTCACTGTGTTCTTGTTAGGCTGGGTGTTTTGATAAAGAAAATTCTAGTCTCTGCCTCCTTGAAGCTCAGGCACTGCTGTGGGACATCCAGAGCCATGGGCATTACACAGGATGGGACCCAGTTTGCTTTTAAAGGAAGTCAACAGTCACACAGGAGGACCTATTTGTGGGAGGTGTGTGTTTGTGTGTGTGTGTGTGTATCTGTGTCTGTGGTATGTGTGTGTGTGTGTGTATCTGTGTCCCTACTGTGTATGTGCATCTATATTTGTGTTCAGAATTCTGGCCCCAGCACTAACCATCTGTGTTGGAACATTAAGCTGGTTTTGATTCGCTCTCCTTGAACAGGGGAGGGAACCTGGTCGCACACTCCTTGGACACAAGAAGTGTCCAAGTAGGTCTCCTATAGAAGGTTAGCATATAAAGACTCTGCAGTCCACCCCTGGAAATCCCAGGATAAAGACTGTACACTGGATACCTACTGTGTGGAAAGTGTTTTGAGGGCCTGGGGAGAGACAACAGAAATAGGACTTGCTGGGACTTGGACTTGAGGAAGCTTAACATCTCTCTCTGGAGGGGCCTACAGGGAGAGAGAAAGTAGTCACAGGTCTGGAAGGTGTGCTCAGGATGTAGACTAGAGGGTTCTGGAAGTGTGGTTAGCAGCCCAGGCTTTGGGATTAGCCATTAGTCAGGATTCGGCTTTAGGGTATGCAGCTCTGCAAAATACCCCATCGGGAGCCCCAGCACATCTCATGTCTGACTCATGGAGGAGGAGCCTTACTGACTGGCGTGGCAGTCAAGGTTCACAGAAAGCCAGGTATCCCTGGAGCCTTGGTGTTGAGGGGAAGGTGGGGGAGGAATTGCTCCCTTTGCTCTTTCCCTTAGCAACAGGCATTCACCCTGAGCTGATTGGGCATGCTCCTCCCAAACAGATAGCTTTCCTGAGGAGTTAATAAATTAGCCTTCCGGGAAAAGAATCTGCTGTGGTGCCAGAGAGGCCTTTGCAGCCAGAGCTAGAGATGTAGCTAACAGTCAAAACACACGTCCTCTGTTGTGACATCGGGCCCTCCTTGGGAGTATGTAGCTCAGGAAGGAGGGGCAAGGAAGATGGATCCAGAGTGCTGAAGGGAGCCCTCATGGCAGGCACCTTTGAGGACATCCTCCCGTGTCACGGAAGGAGGCAGAAATGCAGGTTGAAATTGACTCACTAGGGCTTCGAGGTTCCGGGGAGGCCAGGGTTACAGATTCTGTTTGTCGTTTCCTGTTTGTCCTCCTCTGATGGTTGGTAACACCACGTGGGCCCACAGGTAGTGTGGAAGGCTCCAGCTATGCCGTCAGATTTCAAACCATTTGCACTGTTTATCTGAAGGGGATACGATATAGGTGTGCATGGCTGGCCACACTTGGAGTCTTGGCTCTGGGAGACTGAAGCCGAGGGAGCACTTGAGTTCAGAGGTTTGAAATCAGCCTGGACAGCATAGCCAGACCCCCCCCCCCCCATCGAAAACAATGCAAAACAAACCAACAAACCAACAAGTACAACAGCAAAACAGCTGCAAGGAGGATGCAAAGTTGACGGCTGTATTAAGGCCTAGGAACACCCATTCACTGCATGTTTGTTGGGCACCTACTGTGTGCTCTGAGGACATGGCAGGTGACAAAAACGAACAAGAATCCCAGACAGGGTGGATCTTTCTCAGCATCCATCCAGGGTAGAGAGAGACCTGGCTCCTGCTGCCTGCCCCAGAGTTTATAAAGCGACCGTGGCCTCTGGGGCCCCTGGATTCTATCCGGCTTATTTTTGTTTTATTCAATGAGGAAGAGCTTTTCTGCCTGCCCCTCGAGTTTCTCTCTGTCCCTTACCACCTGCGGGCCTTCTGGGGCTCTGAGTTCATGCTGCCTGTGGAGAAGATTCATTCCTGCCTGCTAATGAGTGCAAATGAACACTTCCTACCGAGAGCCACTGCTTACAAAGTTAGACTCATCCGCACTTCCAGCACACACATGACCCTCCGGTAGTATAGTAAGAAAGCTGCCCTGCCTGGCTTTTTATGCAGATGTAGACACCTCCCACTGTCCTAGCTCCCCTCCTTCCCCCTACTCCCCGCCATGCCCCAGCTGCAGATCTAAATTCTAGGCTAGTTTCCATCACCATCTTACATGACGATGAGGTCAATGATGGACTGTTTTGCTGACTTCTTTTACGTCAACTTGCTACAAGCTAGAGTTATCTGATAGGAGGGAACCTTGATTGAGAAACGCCTCTGTAAGGAAGGGCTGTAGGCAGATGGTGTAGGGCATTTCCTTAATCAGTGATTGATGGGGAGGGCCCAGCCAGGGTGGTGCTGAGTTCTGTTCAGAAAGCAGGCTGAGCAAACCATGAGGAGCAAGCCAGTAGTAAGCAGCACTCCTCCATGGCCACAGCATGGTCTTCTTTCTCTGGGTTTCTGCCTACCTGCTTTCAGGGATAGACTGTAATTCAGAAGTATAAATGAAATAAACCCTTTCCTTCCCAAGTTGCTTTTGGTCATGGTGTTTCATCACAGCAGGAGTAACCCTAACATAAGACAGAAATCCTAAGTGATGGACAGGAAGGAGACTGCGTGGATCCCCTCCTATCTATAGAGCTTTGGGCATTTGCCTAGGTGTGTACCCGCCCTTTGATTTTTTTTTTTTTTTTTTTTTTTTTTACCTTGACACCATATTTGCCACTTTGCTGCCAGCTCTGATATTTCTTTAGTGCACCCACCATGTTTTCCTGTATGAAAATATGGTATGAAGATACCAGGTCACACATAGCCAGGATCCTTTTATCTGGTGAACCCCAGTCTTGGAGAAGGAAATGTGCAGTTAAAAAAAAGTTTTTTATATTGGAGCTTTGTGTGTGTGTGTGTGTGTGTGTGTGTGTGTGTGTGTATGTGTGTGTGTGTAGTCAGAGACCATCTTGAGGGAGTCAGTTTTCTCCTTCTAGTAGGTTCTGGGGACCAAGCTCAGGCTGTCAAAACTGGCCACAAGTGCCTCTACCCACTGATTTCATTTTATTTGCCTGTTTTTTAGTTTTGAGGAATGGCTGAAGTTTCTAATAGTTTTTATTCCTTGGGCCTTCCAGTATTTTCCAAATCCTTAGCTTCCTCTCACCCACCAAGTGTTTCCTGAGACTCCACAGAACCTCTCAAGATGATTTATTGTCCATTGTTAGCCAGGCTTGGCTAATGGTGCCCGCTTGTGTAAGGCAGCCCTGCTCTAGGTGTTGGTAATTGGGCCTCTGTGATGAGATTGACATTTTACAGGTAGGTGTTGGCCATACACTAAGCAGGTCTCCATCCTTAATAAGGCTGGACCCTTCAGCTTATTGACAGCAGAGGTCTCAAGAGCAGAGAGAAGAGTCTTAAGGCAGGAACGTAAGAGGGGCCCTTGGCCTGGACCTCAGGAGCCGCCTCTCACTTTGTTTTTAAGCTGTTGGCCTGACCACACAGTTCATGATTCAGGCTATACTGTCAGCTCTTTTATGGCCTCCCCCAAGAATTTCAGACTTGCTAGCTCTTACAAAGTCAGTCAGGTTGTCCGTCTGCCCATCCATCCATTCTTCTGTCAGTCAACTAACCAGTCAGTCTCTATGTCCTGTTGGTTCTGATTCTCTGGAATGCCTGTTAACCCTTATCAGAGCGATTGCTTGTTTGGTGCGTGCGTGCGTGCGTGCGTGCGTGCGTGTGTGCGTGCGTGCGTGTTTTCCCATGTTGGAGAGTATGACAGCAGGGACAATGCCTGTTTCCTTCTCAAGTGCTTCCACAGAGCTAGATACACAGGACGTGCCCAGTAAGTATTCGAAGCGTGAGTGAAGGAATCAGTATCCCCTAAAAGGAGGGTGAATGGCTTTGTTTTGTTGTGATGGGTCTTGGCTCCTCCCATTTATTAGCTCTGGGTCCTACGTCCTTCCTTTGTAACTCAGGAGCTACCTCTGCCTCCTGGTAAATGAGATGGGGGTGTCTGCTTAGTAGGAGTGACATGGAGTTACTCCATCACAAGGAGTGCCCTAGGTTGAACATCCCTAATCCGAAGTTTACACAACCAAAAAATGGAAAATTCCACACATGGTCTTGTGATGTGGCAGTCAAGTCCACGCACACTAAAAATGTTGCCTAAGATCGCCTTCAGGCTGTGTGCTCAAGGTATAGGTGAAACATAAATGAATGCCGCATTGATAGACTTGGGCCCTATCTCAAAGACATCTCATTCTGGATTATATCAAATGTTAAAAAACAAAACAAAACAGGACTTGGACCTCTTCTAGCGCCAAGAATTTTGAATAAAGTCTACTTAGCCTGTCCTACCAACCAGCTCTGCCACTGTCAACGTTTGGCAAAGACTGTGAAATAATGAGCAGAACGTTCTAGAACAGTAGTTGTCAACCTTCCTAATGCTGCAACCCTTTAATACAGTTCCTCATGTTTTAGTGATCTTAAACTATAAATTTTTTGTTGTTGTTGCTACTTCATAACTCTCATTTTGTTTCTATTAGGAATTATTGCTACTGTTACAAATCATAGTGTAAATATGTTTTCTGGTGGTCTTAGGTGACCCCTGTGAAATGGTTGTTTGACCCCTAAGGGGTTCTAGAGCATAATGGGGTACCACAAATGCCAGTCTAAGTCACAAGTCCCCTTCCAGGTGCCACAAGCTCTTTGCATGAATTTCATCTTTAAGCATAATTTCTATTTATGTCTCATGAAGCAATTTTCTTCCTTTTTTTTTTTTTTCCCTGAGGCTGTATCTTGTTGTGTAGCTGAGTCTGGCTTTGAACATCCAGCAGTTTTCCTGCCTCCGCCTCCCCAGGGCTGGGATTAGAGGTGTGAACTATCACACCCAGTTCAGCGCCCCATGTTTAGGATGAGGAAACTAAAGCCTGGAGCTCTCTGTCTTTGGTTGTTGTTGTTATTGTTGTTGTTGTTGTTGTTGTGTTGTTGTTTTTCTTGAGACAGGGTTTCACTTTGTAGCCCAGCTGTCCTGGGATTCGCTCCGTAGTCCAGGCTCACCTGCCTCTGCCTCCAAAGACCTGGGATTAAAGGCGTGGGCCATTGCCAGCTGGCTCGGTTCTCTGTCTTACATAGAACTCACTACTTGATTAACAGTTGGACTCCAGACCCTTGGGGGTTTAGCACTGGTCCTTCTCCTGTGGTGTCTTCTTTCCTTGGAGTCTCCTTGTAAACGCATTACCACTGACTCTCACTTGGTGTGGGTAGCTGTTATTGCCCAGAGTGAGCTTGCCTGGCTTTTCATCTGTCCATCTGCTTCATTCCACCCTCTTACTTTTTGTAAAAAGTGAGGTCTTACGGTATGTTGGTTGTTAAGAGATGATAATGACCACCATGGAAATATAAAAACTGATGCTTGCGGTTCCTAGGGTTGGGCAGCTCATAGACACTAGAGTCTCCTTCAGCCAACTGTAGGCCGGCATGAAGTAGTATCATTGGCTGGGGAAATCGGTCACCATCTTCATATTGCAGCTTTACTCGATGTGGTGAAGATGATCTTTATTTTTCCAAAAATAATTTTAATTGAGATTTTTCAGATCTGTGAATATAAATAGGGAACTTGTCTTGGTCAGAGTTTATAGTACCATCAAAACAATACTGTTTTGAAATCTCAGAAGGTCATTTTCATTGATGATTTAACGGTATCAGCTCTATTGGTCTTTTTCTAAGATGATCTCAATGGGGCATTTGTTGGGTTGTACTTCATTGAGCCCCCAGGTTTCTTAGCACTTTTCTCCTTGCCTTGGGTGCATGTTTGCTGATATGGCTAGGCCAGCTGCCTAGGGAGCCCCGGGGGTCCCCAGCACCATAATTACAAAGAAACATCACCATGCTTGGCTTACTACGTAGTCCTTGCTGGTCTGGAACTTACTGTGTAGACCAGGATGGCCTCAAACCCACAGAGATAAACCTCTGCTGCCTCTAAAGTGCTGGGATAAATGCATCAGACCCTTGTGCTTGGCTTTTTACATGTTTTCTAGGGGGTTGAACTTAGGTACTCATGTACACTTTCCAGACCTGAGGGACTTCAGAGGCTGGCTTCAGCCCCTCTAGGTTCCGTATTGTCCTTGAGGTTAACCTCTTCTCACTGGTAGGTTTTCCTCATGTCCACTAAATGTTCCAGCAAGGGAAAATTTCAATAGCACGAGGACCAAGGTTATTTAATTTTGACCTGTGGCACCATTGACAAAATTGGCGCCTAAGCCTGAGGTACTTACCCACGATTGTCCAGCTGCGTTCATACAGACCTTCCAGTGACGATGCTCACTGTCCTGAGCTGATGAGGCCACCTCCTTAGCTATTAGCGTCATGAGATCATGCTAAGAAGAACTAGTCTTCTTAGGAATGCCAGCCAGGTTTTCTATAGGCAGAGAAAGCCTTTGAAAAGAAATGTTAATATTCTTCAATAAGTCAAAATGCCCCGCTGAGACGCTGAACATTTGCAGTTCTGTAGTGCGTGCCTCTGTTCTCCTGGGCCAGATCATCACAGGGAATTTTAGCTTCAAGTTGAGAGCCAAGGAACTTTGCAGCACTCCTGCCTTACCTGTGAGCTAGAGGCTGTGTTCATAGCCAGCTTCTCTTGTTCCTTCCATGGTAACCATCCCCCCCCCACCCCCAGTGTCAGTTTTATCCAGAAATTGCTTTGGGCTTTCTCATAGCTCCAAATCCCTTTTGCCACCAGTCACTTCCAGAATGGGCTTGGATGGTACGTGGCTTAAGCCTCTGTTGGCCTCTTGCGCTGTGGCCCTACTGCAGGGAAGAGCATATGCTACAGCATGGGTGTGCATTGGGGCATTTGTACGGGATGCCCACTGTGCCTGTGGCCAAGATCGGTGCACAGGAATGCGCTGTGCTTATTAGAAAATCAGCAAAAATACGCTTACGACTTGATCTTTGTGACTTGACTGTCCTTGAGGGGGAAGTCTAGATTGTCAGGTGGCAATTCCACCAGCAGTTGGGGGACAGAGTCCCTACTTGGGACTCTTTACATCTATGGATGACAACCTAAAGAAAGGAGAGAGACATCACGACTTGAGTGGCGGGAGGGCTCTTGAGGTCCTAGTAGAGAGCTTCGGGAACCAGTGGGTTCAGAAACAGCCCGGGTCTGCCATTGGACACAGACGAGGGCCTGGCTCTTAGGAGTGGGGAGCGGGAAGGATTCGCCTTTGGTGAGTGAATGAATGAGTCTTCATGTCGGTTCAGACCTGCTGAGTCTAGGAGCTGGGATAAGGAAGGATGAGCCATTTCCCTGGGGGTGTTTCCTTCCTTCCTGGTCCCTGGTCTGCCTGCAGTTGCATCCAGCTTCTGGATCCCCAGGTAGGAACCCATGTACTGGGTTGAGTTGCTCGTGGGGCAGTTGAATGTGCTGGAACAAAACACCTGGTGACAACAACCGGCTTGAGAACACAGGACTCCTAGGGGCGGATGCTCTGAGGATGTGTCCTCTGGTATGTGAAGCATGGGAGAGAACCTGTCTTTTCTTCCCAAGAGAAGGGAGAAGAGCACTTAATTCTTCCCTTGGCCTGAGGCTGTCTACCTTACAGTGAGGGGCATTAGTGTGTGTCCTTGCCTCTCAGTGCTTGGCAGGTAGAAGCCGGACAGAGGTCAGAAGCTTCTGTTGCCATGGCACTTACAAGACAGCCCGAGGCCAGGTAGGACCTGAGTTCAGACCCCTTTCTGCCTCTTCCCGGCTGGAGACTGTGGGCATGTTGCGTGCACTTCCTCACCCTCAGTTTTCTTATTTGCATAAAAGGAGTAATGAACTATTTTGACTGGGATGACATTAACTGCTCGGGACTTCTGTTTGAGGGTTTAGTGGGTTTCTGTGTGACACGGAAATGACAGGTGGCCTGTAGTCCCCGGAACAACCAGACACTCAAGTGCACGGTGGCTTGTTTCACTTGTTTGTAGCACACAGGTCTTTGGAGGCTGGTCCTGTTGGAGGCTTATTTGCAGAGTCTTTGGTTCCACAAAGCTCGGGAAGATTTTGGCTGTGGAGGTCAGTGATGGGCGGCCCCAGGGAGCCTCAGGTCTTTGACCTCGAATGAGATAATGAAGGGTTTCTGTGTCTTTACTGAACAGCCTGGGGACAGACATGGATGTTTCTCTGTCAAGGACAAAGCTCTCTGGATTGTGAACTCTTGTTTTACAGTGGACACTTGGTAAGAGGGACCATGGTGGTTCTGCATGCAGTGCACTGAGGGACTGACTCCTTGCTGTTCCAGGAGACTTTGGGAGGCCCATGGGAGGAACTCCAAATCCTGAAAGCTGATCCTGTGAGCTATGAATTGCAGGGAGCTGTGAAGCTTGGGGAAGAGAGAGAGAGAAAGAGAGAGAGAGAGAGAGAGAGAGAGAGAGAGAGAGAGAGAGAGAGAGAGAGAAAGCATCTTATCCTGTTGAAACCTTTATTTCAGGCAGTGCAGGGACTACCCTGTTGTTCCTCAGGAGAAAGGGCTTCTGGAAGAACTAGGGTTACAGTGTCTTGGTGCCTGCAGGCACCTTTAGGGCAAAAATTACTCAAGTCTTAAGCCCGTGTAGGGTTATAGAGAAGTTTGTGCCAACCTAATCCTTTTCGAAGATCATCTCGAAGCCTTCTGAGAAGGAAATCTGGCGCAGGGTGGTAGCACCCAAGAGGCAAGGTGGGTGTAGACCCGTGTTTATCTAAGCCCCCACCCCTCCCATCCTTAGGCTTGTACTTGGGGAGAGATGAAATACTGTGTAAGAGTTTCAAGGCTGACTAGCCTGGAGACCTTCAGGAGAGCCGAGCGTGCAGTCCTCCAGATGTAAGCTGATCCTGCAGAGAAAGTGACTCTTTGCACACCTTCATGTTCTCTGTGAAAAGGAGAAAAGAAACAGCAGGAAGGCGCCTGGTCTGTTCTTCGCTGGCATGGAGGGCACCCTGACTTTTGACTGAGCTCTCCTCCCTGCTCTTTGAGCATGAAGGAGTTCAGGATTCTCTAGTTGTGGGCATGAAAGGACCTGCTCTGGCGCGGTCTTCCCTAAGTGCATGTCCTAGCGCATCATTCTGGTTCCAAGGAGGGTCAAGGTTTCCCTTTGCAAAGATGGGTGCTCCCTTTTTTTTACCTCCTCCCCAGATGTTGCCATCCCTCCCTCCTCAGGCTGTGGTGAAGCTTGGCTGCATGCTGCACCCCATGTTTCCATCTGACAGTTGCCTTGCTCTCTTGTTCTGGCATAATCCATGTCCACACATGTGTGTGGAGGTCCACATCCAGTGGGAAAGCCACAGTCCAGCATCTAGTTACCACTGCCTTTTGACAAAAGAATTATGCTGTCTTCCCAGTTTTGAATGGAAGACCTTTTGTGTATTTACTGCAAATGTGATAAATGCTAGTCTGTGGAAACCAGCTGCCCCCATGACTGGGGGCAGAGTTTCTAACACCTGGCAGTTTGCTTTTCAGTATGGTAGATTAAAACACACACACACACACACACACACACACACACAGAGCATGCCTAGCTCAAAACAGTGATCTTTCTTGGTAGCGTGGAGGGAAATGAAAGTGAGGAAAGCAGTAGCAGGCTATGGCAGAGACAGGCTGCTGGAGGCACAGATCTCTCCGGGAAGTTCCTGGCGGTAGGAGGAGGCCGATTACTTTCACTTCCGGTCCCCCGGTCAAGTTGATGTACACCTTGCATATCGCAGACATGGTGGTAGATGCGGTATTCTAAGTTGCAGAGAGTCAGATGAGCCAGTCAGAGAATTCAGGAGGCCCAAAGACTGACCAAGGAGACTGTCCTGCCTGGCCAAGTCAGGACGGCCTCCCAGGACAGGTGACTAGACTGGATCCTGAAATAAGGTATTGGTTTCTTAGGATCAAAGTAACATAGGTGGCCATAACATCGGAAATATCTTTTCTCATAGTTGAGGAGTTGGGAAAGTCTAAGGTCAAGGTTTCAGGACGTTGGGTCTTCAAGAACCAGAAAGAAAAGTTCAGTTACAATGACTATTTTCTCCCCCAGTCTACACTGTGCATATGCAAATAGGTATATATGTACATGTGGTCACACACCCTCTATACAGACACTAATTATGCCAGATTAAGGCCCACTCTCCTGGCCCCACTTTAGCTTAAATTACCCTGTAAAGATCCTGGCTTTAAATATGGTCACATTTAGAGTTCCTGGGGGGCTAATTCAACATAAACATTTTTTGCAGGGGACATAGTTCCACCCTTAATTGGAGGCTGCCCAGGAGAGGATGGTGAATGAGGAGTTCTCCGACTCAAGGGGACAGCTAGGCACAGCCATAAAGAGTGAGCAGTGTGCACTTGGAGGGCTGTGTGCACTCTGTGGCACATCAGTTGGGTACTGGCAAGAGATGGAACTGGGAAGGTAGAAAGAAAATAGATCACTAGCTTCTCCAGCGGAGGAATTTGTAGTCTGGAGCCTGGCAGTGCATAGTACCAACTGATCCTAGGATATTAACCTGGAACCTGGCACCACCCAGGAGCTGCTCAGTTAAGCACCTGCTTCCCCCCCCCCCCCCCCCCCCCCCCCCCCCCCCCCGCCCCAGAGAGACAGGGTTTCTCTAGACTCATTTCGAACTCACAGCGATCTGCCTGCCTCTGCCTCTCCAGTGCTGGAAAAGCACCTGCAATTTAACAACCCCCAAGTGAATCAGGGGCCTATTGCAGCTTGGGAAGTGCTGATCTGTAGCTTTGAGTCTTTGCCCTGGCTTCAGACAGCATTGCCTGGGGAGGAGCCATCAAGCCTCTGGGGTTCCAGTGTCCTTTGTCTGCCTGTGGAGTAAGCTTTGGGGGAGGGTTTGCAGGCTCCATGTGGGGTTCTCCATTGCAGCCAGTATCGAGATGGGCTGAGGGTGAGGGGAAGAGTTTAAAACAGGTGTGTGGGTTTGGGTGGGGTAGAAGGCATGGACAGTTCTGTTCTTTTCTTTCTTTCTTTCTTTCTTTCTTTCTTTCTTTCTTTCTTTCCTTCTTTCTTTCTTTCTTTCTTTCTTTTAAATCAAGAGCTAGGGCCCAAAACAGCACTGTGTTACCATCTGTCTTTTTCGGAAAGGTCAGAGTTGGGAAGGACAAAGCCAGACGATATCTGTCATTTACAGGGCCCTAGGTAGAGAACATTGGCTGCAGTGCTGGCAACATCTGTCTGGTGATGGAGGTCCTGGTGGAGGTGGAGCTGGGGTAGGGAGCACAGGCATGGGAGTAGGCGCTGCATTCCCTGCCAGGTTTTCTGGAAGCTTTGTACTTATTTCCCATAGCCCCCTAGGTTCTGGAAGGCTAGGCCCACTTGTAGGGAAGGATGTTTTCATGGCTGTTGTGTGTACCAGATAAGCCCTCCAAAGCCCGCTGGTGATAAAGGTGATCTACAGAAAACAAACACCAGTGGAAAGGCAAACAAACCGGATCGCCCAAACAGCGTTTATCCCAGTTTAGCGCTGAGACTTGGATTAAGCGGGTCACATGGCCCACAACTTTACTTCAATCCTTAGGAGACCTCTCCCATGGAAATCTTTTTCGGCAGCTTTGCAATTTTGATTTTCAGTTAATTAGATTTGTGCTGTTTGGGAGACTTGGTTAATGCATTTCACCCCACAGAGCTAATTTGCCTCTGTCTAAATTAGGTCTTTGCTATGGCGGAGGGTGTACACGGGGATGCGGGAATCTCGACTCCGACTCACACGGGGCGCCGAGAGGCCGTCAGACAGTAAACAAGAGAGCCTTCGAAATCACCACTTGTCATCATCATCATTAGTGTGGGAGATCTGAGGTCCCACTGAGTGCACAGAGAAAGGGCATCATGTGACTGCAGGGTGGGCTTGTTACACACCTCGTGAAATACAGCCCAGTGTCCTACTGCCTTGCCAATCCTGGGCACAAAAGGGATGGGTATTTGGAGGGGACAAGGCAGCAGATAATGCAGACTAATAAATATGCAGTTCCCCCATCTCCTTAGGATGTGCCTCAGCCAGGTCCTCATTTTACAAGCTCAAGAAGCTGAGGCCCAGAGCCATCTATCTGCCTTGGAGTTTGGAATATCGCTTGCTTGCCTTTTCTTTCCCAGGTGTCCTGGTCCTGCCCCACCTCAGCAGCTCTGACTGTGTATGAAGGGTGGGGCAGGGTGATCTGATTGCATGGGTACTTAAGAGACGACTGGAGACAGCAAGCGGAAGCGTGGGGTCCAGTTTTAACGGATTCATCACAGATTCTGTCCTTTGTTCCCCTTCTCCGGTGTCAGAGATTACGCACCGTGTGTTAGTGATCTGACACTAGGACTCATAATTTAATAATTTACATCCTGCTCATCTTCTCCGAAGGCTTTGAGATGGCAAAAAAAGAGAGGGAGAGAGGAGGTGGGTCTAAGGAGATAGCATCAGACTCTTGTCTCTGATGCTCAGATGAGTTCTCAGAAGCCATCTGTGGAGGTGGGCAGTACTTTCAGAGCCCCTGCCAGTAGGATTTGTGGCCATTGGGCATCACACATACAATCTAGCGTGGCATGGGGGGGAGCAAACCATTTTCACCTCCTTTGTCATCTCCAATAGTTTGGCAGTGTCCCTCCCTACTGCAGTACTGCTGATCAGTGTGGGCGGGAGTGTAAACTTGATTAGGCATGTCTGTGAGGGCCAGGGTCACGGAGGGGGTGGCAGCGTGCACACTTGTAGCTATCTCTTCCGTTCATGACACCAACAGAGATGCTGATGTGTGGGGAATCTTATTTTAGGCGTTTTGGAAAAAAGAGGGGCCTGACCTTTGTCCTTTGGAAAATTACAGTCTCATCAGCAAGGCAGAATACATGCAGAAAGACGACCCAGTGCTGGAAGAGCCTCGGCATTCTCAATTAGCATCGTTAGCATAATTTCAGAGTAACTGCCCTGTTCTACTGTATCCCTGATTCCAGCCTTGACACACAGAGTGAGGAGCACAGGAATGCACCTAAGGGTAGGTAGAGAAGGCTGAGATAGGATTTGTTCTAGAGGCTACACAAAGTCAAAGCCTGTTGGGTAGCTTTTTTTTTCAACTCTGGTGTCTGATGGGAAAGCCAGCTCAACTCATCTGCTTAGCTACACTGCTGGCAGTCACAGAGCTAGTCCCATCTATCCTGGGCCCTGTGTTTGGCTCTTCGAAGTGATTTCTTTTTGAAGGTGGGTGGATCGGACAAGGCTGCAGCTTGGGGACCTCTGGATTGTTCCTTGGTGTCAGTGTCAAGAGAGTTGATGCTAGGAGTCCTGCTCTTTGGCCTTTTCCCTGCCTCATCTCACTCTCACTCTTTGGAACAACAATGGCTTCTTGCTTTGAGTGGTCACCAAGCTGCTGCCTTCTCGAGTTTCCTGGACACTCGCTGCTGAGTTGGGTTCTGATCGAAAGCAACACAATTACTCTCCGAAGCTTGAGGGCAATTGTGAGCACTTGCAGTCGGCCTTCTTGTTCAATACTTGCCTGGAGTGTCTCGCTGAGAGGGTTGGAAAGGCGTCTGGGATGGAGATGGTGGTTGGCTCTGTCGTTGGGTTGGGATAGCCGGTTTTCGCCTCTCTTGGCAAGGGAGGGATTTTTATTTAGACATTCACACGGGGGACTTGAATCAGAGCAGAGGGTGACACCTGGCCTCTTTCAGGTACAAGCAATTTGCAGAAGACTGGAGAGGATGGCTAGGCGTGCAGGCCTGTTCAGGGAAACCTCTCGGGAGAAGCCCTGAGGGGAGGTATCGTCAGATGTTCGCTGCCAGTTTGTACAGCGCTGGGAGGCAATATTTTAAGACAGTTGGGGAGGGTCAGAGGTTCCTACCTTTAGAGACTCGTCAAAGAGCTAAGTGGTGCCCAAAGGCGAAGAATGAGTCTTCCAGAATTCTGCATCCTGTGTTTCTGCTCTTCCTTTGTCTCCCTGGAATAGGCAGGCTGGCTGAGGGCCATCTTTAGTTCCTATGCTCTGATGTGGAGAGGAGGGAGCGCCTGTCAGCCAAACATGGGTCCCTCCTGTAGGGAGGAAGAGAAACCCAGCACGTGGGTCTTTGCCGCCGTCACCGGCTATTCTCTAGGGCTGGAATTGGGTCTCTAAGTCATCCTTCTGTCTGGTCCCCTTGTCCCTCCTTATTCCTTCCTGCCTCGAGTTCAGTTCTCCTGCTTCTGCACCTGTGCCCGGACCAAGGTGAGGCCGGTATAAGAACATCCCATTGGTTCCCTTAACTCTGGGCAGGGTGTAGTAGGGCTACAGCAGCTTCCCATGGACGCTCTGAACGCTGGTCTCCCCTCTGCGTGTTGTCCTGGTCAGAGGCCAGGAAAAGCAACCAGAGGTCTCCTCTTACAGCTTTCAAGGCCGCTGGGTGGGTATCACACCCTCCTAGGCTTCTAGTTGCTGCTGGAGACAGATAGGGATGTTGGTTAGGAATGTCTGGGAGCTGCCATGAGCTTCCATGAGCTTCCATGGGTGGCTTAGAACTTGAGATCTGAAGAGTCAGAAAAGAGAAGGGTGGTGGGTGATGGTAAGACACGCCTCACCAAGCCCCGTCCCTGCCTCAAGGTTGGTACTAGACGACTTTTCAGAGCACTCGCCCACCCTGCTGGGCTTCACTCCTTCTCCACCTTATTTTCATGCTGGGAATCCCAGTGTGGCCTTGTAAATATTAACTCTGGAAACACCCGGACCTTTCTGGGGACAGAGTGCTCTGTGGCAGCAGAACTCATGCTGACCTTTCCCTTGGATGAGGCCACGGAGTCCCCTGCAGAGGAAGGAGGCAGAGCTGTCTCCTCTTCCATATCTGCTCCCCTAGCAGCTTGCTCACCTGAGGAGCCCTCTCACTGACAGCTGGGAAGCAAAATGTAGGCAGAAGGGGAGGGTTGTGCTGGCGGATGCTCTTGTTCTGCCTCCAATGACATCTTGTATCGGGCAGGACAGCTTTATGTTGTGTTTGAGAGGGAAGCTCCCTGGGGTGGGGGCGGGTAGTGCAGGGACCTCTTCTTGACTCCAACAGAATAGAGGATGCTTGCCAGAGTCCAATGCAGGGATGGGTCCTTGCACTGTGGCTGTGGAGCGTGGCTTCAGTATCAGTCTCTTCAGAAAGGAGGCAAATGACCCGACTCTTGCCTTCTTGAATGTTGGTTGCTTTTTTTTTTTTTTTTTTGCTTAAGGTTTGAACCTCAGAGTTCAATTAGAAGAACCTGTATGGAAAAATTTATTCCTGTTTCAGGAAAGGGTAAGGAAAATATTTGTTCCCATCATCAAAGTAGAAATGTAAGTCAATGACAATGGAAACTATTTCTGGCCATTCTCAGACCAGAGAGGCGGGTGTGTGTGTGGAGGGGAGGCCTTAGTTGATTCAGGCAGGGCGGAAGAATTCAGGCACACTAAATTTTAGGGGTGAAATAACAGCGTAGAAATAAAAACTCCCCAAGGACACATAAACCAGCCTTTAATCAAACATAAACAGCAGGCCACAAGTCCTGCTTCCCTCCCAGCGGCTCCAGGGCCGGCCGCTGCCTCAGTTCTATGTTTGGCTGCCAGACTGTGGCTCCTAGTCGCTAGGACTGTAGGAGTGTTGGGTCTTTTCTGGCTCCTCGGAAGGTCCTCGTTGGCATTAGACAACTTTTGGGGTACTCAGCCTACCCCCTCTGGGCTTTCTTCCTTCTCAACTGCCCCCTTACCCCTCAGTGGGAATCCAAATGCCTCAGTTGCCATCCCTAGTTAGGGGACGAGTTGTATTTGGTCCCTTGGGGGGAAATCAGCTGATTAGAACAGTGGTGCTGCTGGGAATTGTTTTGTGTGTGTGCGTGTGCGTGTGTATGTGTGTGTGTGTGTGTGTGTGTATGATGACAGGGGGCAGAGGCTGGTGTGCATGGTGCTTCCAGGGCAGGGTTATTACGCTCATCACTTTTGTGAAAGTTTGCAAATGCCCATTAGGAAAAGTCAAAGAAGCCACTCGGCCCAAGATAGACCTCCCTGACCCAATTTTGGGTTCTGAGGAGGTCTGACCCTCCTTCTGTACAAGACGCTGATTCTATGGAGTTCCGAATCCTAAACTGAAGTAAATTGGAAACAGATTTATTTATTTATATATATATTTTTAAGTTCTGAAGAGTTTGATCAGAAAGTTTAACTTCTGAGACCTGTGTGTGAGAAGTGGCGCGGGTGGGGCTGTGCCAGTGACTATCTGGGAACACTCTGGGTTTATCTGGACACTTGGCGGCTGATGCCCACTGACACTTGACTTTCCTGAGTTGCTACTTTTCAGCCTGCCTTCTGGGGTGCTCCTTCCACACTTTTTTGGCAGTGCTAGGCTCTAGCTTCCTAAAGGACAAGTGGGCACCTCTGTTGCCCTGAGCTGCTCTGCCAGTTGTGTGGAGCGACCGTGGCTTTAGCCAGGCCTATGGCTGAAGTGGGTAGGACTTCTCCCTAAAGCAGGAGGTTCTAGCAGAAGCAGAGAAGCCATGTGAGATAAAGGATCCAGAAAGGCCTTGGGGTGGGGAGGGGATGAGGGGACCACTGTGAGACTGTTTGCAGCATGAGCGCCAATGGGAAGGGGATCCCACCAGTCGCCGGTTCCATGAGACGAACTTCTCTTCGGGTGATGGCTCAGTTTACTAGGGAATTACTTGGCATCTGTTATGTTCAGAGTTAGCGGGAGCAGCAGTACCCTGTCCTTAAGAAATGGTTAGCTTGGTGTGGTGTCTCAGGACATTAACCCCAGCACTCGGGAGGCAGAGGCAGGCAGGTCTCTGTGAGTTTGAGATCAGCCTGGTCTACATAGTGAATTTTAGAACAGCCAGGGCTACATAGTGAGACCCTGTCTTTAAAAAAAAAAAAAAAAAAAAAAAGAGGTTTTAGAGGGAGAATCTGAGGCCTGGGAGTAGAGGTGGTCACTGGGGTCCTTGAGTCACTTAGTGACCGCAAGAATCATACTTCGCTTGGCAGCAAAGCTGTGCCAATGTCTATGCCTTTCTTAGGTTTTTGGCTCTTCCGGTAGGAAACAGTGAGGAAGATGGCTGTGGTTTCCCTGGCAGAATGGCCTACGGGCACTTGGCTCTTTTCTAATCACCTGAAGCTTCTCTGTCGTGTCCTCGGCTGGGCTTAAGTGGGGGTGGTGACTGTTTCAGAAGTGGGTGGGTGTGGATCCTGCTTGGGCACCGTGAAGTTCAGTTGTATTCCTTCCGGGACTTTCCAGTCTCTCTGTCACCTCTCTTGGCTCTGTGGCTCAGCACTGCATGTGGCCGGTGCTGTCCCCTCTTTTCTGAGTCATTGCTAGATGTGTCCCACTTGTTTCTTTGAGTCATGGGGCCCTAGGCGGTCTTAACTGGTGCATTTTGCAAACCCATTTGTGACGTGGAGGAGAGGAAGGGATGGTTGGCAAGACAGCTTGGGTTATACAGTGGTTACAATAGTCAGTTTGTCATATGGGACCTCAAGGAAGGTGGCTGTGCACTAGCAGACGCAAAGGCAGTGAGAGGAACCTGCAGAGAAGGCTCTGGAACAGCCACACGCTGTGAAGAGCAGGTCTGAGATGGGCATGCAGGAACAGAGCGGTGTTTGGCCCGGCACGGTGACATGCGCCTGTAATCCCACCGGCTCTGGAGGTTGAGGCAGAAGGCTCACAGGATCAAAGGCAGCCTGGACAAGCGACCCTGTGTGAGCCCTTTACTTCCTGTGGCTGTGTTCCTGGGCCTTGTCACTCTCGGTATTATACTTTGATGAGGGTGCCTCTGTGCCCAACGCCCACCACTCCAACTCTGAGGTTCTGTCCCTCATTTGTACCCCTTTGCTGCCTGAGTTGGTGTTGCCTTCATGTTTGACCTGACCAGTGACAGGTCTCCTGTCTAGATATGTCCTTCCTTCCTTCCTGCCCGTGTACTGTTGGCTGCCCAGGAGTCTTTTATGAAAACACAATATAATCACATTCTTCTCAAAGTGCAGGCTGAGCTACAGTACCAAGGGGGAGGCTCTTTGGTGTGGTCTTGGTCATTTAGACGTGGACCCTAGCCTCACTTTTCAGCTTTTCCCAATACTTCTGCATGCCCTCTTGGGTGTCCATCATGGATGATGCCTTTCCAGAACATTCTTTGTAGGTTCTTCCACTCCCCCTTTGCATCTGCTGCTGCCTCTGCCAGACCCACCTCCCGTGAGGCTCTTGTTTCTCCTTCAGGTGCTAACAGAAACTCCCTGTCCCATCACCCCTATTTGCTTGTCCACTGTCCCTCCTTGTATAGCTCCCCCCTCTGTGGTACCCTGTGACTATAGGTCTATAGGGTCATGTCTGCAATTCCAATAGCCATTTCTCTAACTCGTTGGGCTGCAGAATCTGACCTGCCTGTCTTTAGCCTACAGGGCTTCTCCATCCGGCTGAGTATGATGGTGCGTGGATTTTACTGAAAAGCATCCCAATGTCCTTGGTGAGAAGCAGGCAGGGCAAGGAGGTGGGTGCTGTATATAACACGATACACATACCCGTTGCTTGCCAGAAATCAGAAACTTCCAAACCCAAGCTTCAGGAGAAGCACCCCAGACTGCCTGTTCCCACTGCAGTAAGGGCCGTGGACCACGTCTTAAGTAATGATTTATGTTTTCTTAGCATCTTCAGGAGCGACTGGCAATGCGAGGACAAATACCCCTAAGAGTTTGTTGGATGGATGGGTGATTATAGCCAATGCCTATTAATGCTATTAAGCATGCGCTGAGCACCGGGCTCTATCCTGAAAGCTTTACTCACTTTAATTCGTCGTTCTGTGTGATGGTCTTGCAGGAAGACACTGATTGGTCCCTGAGGTATAGCTGATGGGAGGATACAGGCACCTGGTGCTTCAGGAACTATCTTAGGTCTTATTGCTGGAAGGGAGGAAGGTAACTCGAATTCAGGAAGCTTGAGTGATAACTGCCAGCCAGGACTGTCTGGGGAAGGGAGTGGAGGTGAGGGGTTGCACTCTGCAGATAAAGCCCAGTTGAAGGTAGACCCAGAAGCCCCGGGAAGGCCTCTGACCTGCCTCACTGTGGGACTCTTTGGCTCCTCATATTTGCTGCCAAGAGTCAGTGAGCACGCTGGGTAATGTGATACAGTACTCAGATCCCGGGGGCCTAATAAAGGAGAGATCTCCATCCCGTGTTTTTACGGAGCACCAGTGGAACCCAGCACATACAGGTTGTTCACATCAAAGGAACGGCCTTTCTCATGGTCATCTTGTCCAACAGGACAAGCCTGAGTGAGGCCAAAAGAGATGAAGTGACACAGCCAGCGTCTGTCCAAGGAACCCAGACCTGGTAGTCCTCCATAGTGTCCAGAGTGTGGGCAGGGCTGATCAGCCCCTTACTGGAGAAAGGCCACCCTTGGTTGCTTAGTGTGCTGAATGACCCTTTGCTTTGTGACTTGGTGTGTCTGATGCCAGTGTGTGCTCTCTAGTCAGCACACGCCTCCTTTGACTCAGCAAATCAAGTGAAATGTAGTCATGTATGCCAGCAAGATGCATCAGCACCTCATCCCTCTCCAGAAAGCAAACGCAGAAACTTTTTTTTTTTTTTTTTTTTGGAGATAGGGTTTCTCTATGTTATCTCGGCTGTCCTGGACTGGCTTTGTAGACTAGGCTGGCCTCGAACTCACAGCGATCCACCTGCCTCTGCCTCCCGAGTGCTGGCATTAGAGGTGGGCACCACCAGCTGCAAACCCAGAAACCTTGACCCAACAGTTCCTCCTAGAAGTATGTCACTCTGGGCAGTAATCAAATAAAGTTCTTTCTAAATAACAAAGGCTCACTCAAGGGTATCCATTGTCACACTGTTTACTCGAGCAAACTGAACAACCACGTTGCCCAACCCCGGAGGATTAGCTAAACCAGGTTGTACCCTTCTGATGTGTTTTGCCGCCAGGGGAGTTTGCTGATTGATACTGAAGTATTCATGCTAGCTGGGTGCATTGGTGCTGGGGACCAGTCAGAAAACCCAGCTTTCTGTAATGGGGTCTCAGGTTAGGTTTGATATAAATTCATAATATCCATTTTTTTTTGTTTTGTTTTGGTTTTTTTGAGACAGAGTCTCTCTGTGTAGCCTTGGCTGTCTGGACTCGCTTTGTAGACCAGGCTGACCTCGAACTCACAGCGATCCACCTGCCTCTGCCTCTCGAGTGCTGGGATTAAAGGTGAGCGCCACCACGCCCGGCATAATATCCATTTTTAAAAAGGAAATATGTACAAGATTATGCCGACAATTAAGTTGGAAAACCTAGGTGTTGGAGATAATGGCACAGTATGCATGCTGGTGCCAAGGCATGAGAGCCTGAGTTGTGTCTCTAGCATCCATGGAAAGGGACAAATAGGAAGATTCTTAGACCTTGCTCACCAGTCTTTCTGAGCTGATAAGCTACCAGGGTCAGTGAAAGACTCTGTGTTTAAAAGCGTTGTGGAGGAAGACACCCAAGGGTTGAACTCTGGTCTGTACACACCCACAGCAAAACCCACAGTTTGCTGGATGAGCTGGGTAGGGTGGGTGAGTGTGTAGACAGAAGGGAAGCTCGCAGTATTGCTGTTTGGGAAGGTTTTTGTCTTAAAGAAGTCTTATTTCTTTTGATTCCAGCGTAGTTTGCTTTTAGAATACAAACCTTGCTGAGAAAACCGGAAACATCTGCAAACCAGCCACCTCCCCTCCCTGTGCCTTTGCATGGTAAATTCCCAGACTTGAGAGGGGACATGTGACCTGTGCCCGTGAGAGGCAGCGCGCAGCTGGAGAAGGAAGGAGCATACCCTCTTGGCCCTGCGCAGGGGCCTGGCTGCACACTTCCAGTCAAGGACAAGTGTCCTGTCCTGAGCACAGAAAGATGACATACTCTTCTCCACATAGGAATCCAGGTCTCCCCAGCATGACACCGTAGATGAATGACCTCAGGGGTGTCTCAAGTGGCTTGTTTTTTTTTTTGTTTTGTTTTTTTTTTTTTTTTGTTGTTGTTGTTGTTGTTTTTGTGTGTGTGAGAAGACTTACAAAAGCAGCCTCCACTCTTGACAGCGAAATAGACACAATTAGCTCTGTTTTGTCTACATGAAGCCCAGCAACGAGGACAAAGAACAGATGAGATGATAAAATCTGTGTGAGATGATAAAATCTGTTTGACAGGGCAGAGGGCAGGTAGAGGCCTCACCTGGGGTACCTGCCGGACACTGGACCTCATCTCTCAGAAACTCCTTTTCTAGAATTTCCCTCTGAAGGAGCAGATCTACACTCTACAGAGAGGGGTTTTCGGTAGCTCTAACTGCATTTCGAAAAGGCCCTGTTTTGGTTGGCTTGCTTATAAAAGACAAGCGAATATTTTTAAAAAATTATTATTATTGTTGTTGTTGTTGTTGTTGTTATTATTATTATTATTATTATTTTCTGAGACAGGGTTTCTCTGTGTAGCCTTGGCTGTCCTAGACTCACTTTGTAGACCAGGCTGGCCTCGAACTCACAGCCATCCACCTGCCTCTGTCTCCTGAGTGCTGGGATTCTAGGCATGCTTCATCACACCTGGCAAGGGAATACTTTTTTTTTTATAAAGGTAAAGGTAATATTTGCATGCCCAAGGGCATATGCTGTCCTTGAAACCCCAATGTCCAACAGTAAATTATTTGATTCCTTCCAACAGTAGCCCTTGTGTGGGAGGCACGTATAAACTTCCACTAAGGACAAACTACTCGGTCAGCCCAAACTCAGAGCTGTGTACTTTTCTACCCAAACTAGGTGGGCCAGAAACCCACTATAGGGTTTGCCTTGGGGTCAGGTGGGGCAAACCTGGGCCACTGACTGTGTAAAGAGGTTGCTTAAGACTTATTTGCACCGGTTAGTGCAGAAGGGTTTATCTAGACTTTCTCTGTCCTTCTGTGCTTTTGTTCTCTGCCAGCGGTTGTTGGGCTCGGTGAGCCGGTCTCCTCGACACCAGGCTGTGGAAAGCGTAATCAAATCACAACCCTCGTTTTCTGCGTTACGTAATTTTGCAGAATGGACGCAGAGGCTCCTGGGAGAACGGTCTTTCCTCCTGTGAATTTTAAGGTCCATTTATAAAATGAGAAGCTGTGTTGAATAGATGACTGTGAGCGGGGCGGATTAGCCTTACTTCACCTTTCCCGTGCCTCCGAGGTTGAGTGGCCTTTGCCCGTGGCGCCTTCATGGAAACAGTTCTAAATATAGTTCCTGTTTGTTGTTGAATAATGACACGGGAGGACGGGCGGTAGGGTTTCCAACTCCTTCCAGTCAGCAAGCAGGACAGAAGGCATCCTGTGTAGAGGGCCACTTGAGGGATTGTGCCCTCGGCATTCAGGCTGAGTTGCTACTCTGGGCTTATTGAATGTGAAATGTGGCCAGTCTCTGGGCTTCCTGGGACATAGCCACACTCTCTCCCTATGCCTCTAATTGATCCCTTCTGGTCCACAGGTGAACAGAAGGCATATGAATGACTTTCTACCAGGCCCTGGGTCGTTTGCTTCTCCATCTGCAGGTGTTAGCTAATGTTCTAGGGAGCAGAGAGGATCCAGGGCCATGAATACCTGTCTGGTGTTTTGGAGGGATTATTACAGGATGCTAGAAGGATCACAGGCCTGGTAGGACCCTGGAGTTGCAGACTTTGCCACCTGTGACTTTGAATTCTTATTTCTGGTCAGATGAGAGATGGGGTTATATTGCTTTCTTGGCCCCGAAGAGGTATTTTGGATGTGTGCTCTGTTGTGTTGTGTTGTGTTGTAACAGTTTAAACTGAATAATGAAACTTTATGAACTGGCCCAGGACATACTATTCCATCTTCCCGCCTGTATTTCCATGCAGTTTCTTGATGAGTCCTCAGCTGCTGGCAGACCTACTTTGAGGCATCAGCAGGCTCCATGTCACATGACCCAAGACTACCAGGTATTTGACCCTACTTGGTAAACACTATGTAAGTGACCCAGGCTCCTGGGGGCCATCTTGGTACAATGAAGATCTGTCAGGCACCAAGGGATAGGAAAACAGGTTTTATTATAATTCTTTCCATTTTGTAACTTTGGGCTGGGAAAGCAGAGCCTCACAGGGAGGCTGGATATGGTGGGTTATAATTACCTCAGCACTTAGGAAATTGCAGCATCTTCAATTGCTTTTAATGTTAGGAACTTGATATTCTCTGTGTCTCTGTCTCTCTGTGTCTGTGCTTCTGTCTGTTGCTTCTCTCTCTCTCTCTCTCTCTCTCTCTCTCTCTCTCTCTCTCTCTCTCTCTCTC
>OU015746.1:31619480-31673042 GCA_907169655.1 Acomys percivali
TGTGTGTGTGTGTGTGTGTGTGTGTGTGTGTGTGTGTGTGTGTGTGTTTAAATACTGTGCTCTTAGAGTTGATCCCAGGAACTCCTTTTGGGTCACAGTGTTTCCGTCCAACTGTCTGATGGGATCAGAATGGCTCACGCTAAAGTCACTGCTTAGATCGTCATCTTGCCTTTGAGATGCATTTTGTTTTTTGCACTCACTACTCACTCTTGGTCTTCTGTTTCTTTCTTCTACCTCATTCTTCTATGGCTGGGTGTCCCTGAGGCAGGGCGGTTCCTGAGGGAAGGCCTGGTTTCTGTGTTGCTTGCTAGCCATGGGGCTCAGGGACAGCGAGGATCCCTGGCGGCTGTCGCTGTTGTGTTTACCACCTTGGCAACAAGCAGCTGCTGTTGGCACTGTGGCCTAGAGTCCTTGGCCAGGGACCTACTTGGGTTTGGGGGCCCCCCGACTCCATGGCATGAGTTGGTCTGTGGCCAAGCCGGAACAGTGGCTCTTTCTTTTCAGAAAGTAAAGGATTATTAATATGCTTTTCTAAATTAGAGAAGGAATGGCCACTCCTTACAGATGATTTAGAGACATTTAAAAATGCTAATAATTAATCTTTTTATTTAGCATATTATCAGTTTTGCATATTCATATATACATTTACAAACATAATTGGAAAAAAATACAATTGTGCTTATACTGGTGTTTGTTTGTGTGTGTGTGTGTGTGTGTGTGTGTGTGTGTGTGTGTGTGTCCATCCATCCCCAGCTTCTTCATTTAATAATTTCCATGTGTCACTAGGTAGTTGGTAACAACATGGCTTTCAATTGCTGTATAACATCCCATCATCTCAGTGTGAACTATAGAAAGAGTTTAAATGTACCTCCTTGCCAAGGACCAACTGTGCTATGATGTAATTCCATACCACACAGACAGCAGAGAACAGAAAGGTGCAGCTTACTGCCCAGCGCAAGACCTGGGTGGGATTCCCACTTGCCACTTGGACACACTGTTTCAACTTGGGAGTCTCAGTTTCTCTGGTGCCGGGACCACTGCTTTACAATTATGAGGGTTAATGGGATAACCAGCATCTGCAGGGATGCTCCACAAGGAGAAAGTTCCCTTCGTTTTGTTGAAGACCCAGGCCCTGTTACTTCCATACTGGCGTTTCCCCACAGACATCCTACAGCTACGACTTTGGAATCGTAGCTGTGGTATGTGCTCTGGACGTAGCCAGGCCGTTTGGAGGAGGTTGTGTGTAAGTCAGGAGAGCTGAGTGTTTAGGATGGCCTTGTTGGGTAGCTGGTCTTTTGGAAGGCTGAGAGTGGTAGAGATGGCCTCAGCTGTCATGGTGAAAGAGACAAGGGCAGCCTGGGGCCCTTGAGGTGGGGGGAATGGAGCAGAGGCACCAGGGCCTGGAGCGGCACTAAGGCTAAATACTAACCGGAGCTGCTCGGGGTCATTTGGGAGAGCTCCTTCTAAAGAGTTGTCTGTCTCTGGGACTTGTCTAGTAGGGGAAACGAGAGGCCCTGTTCTGAGTTAGAGGAGAGGGGTGTTTGAGGCCCGACTTCCCACCCTACTGCAGTTGTATGTGTGGACTCATAGGCAGGGAGGACAGACAAACGGCTTTGTTTTGGTTCTCTTAGTCTCTTCACTTGTCTGGTTTGTTCTCAGTACCCACGACACCTGTTTACCTCTGGGGCTCAGGAAGTAAGTGTTGGATGAGTGGCTGAAGACAGGAAAATGGCCTGCCAGGTCCGAGGCTCAAGTGGCGATTCCTGAGGGAGTTTAAGCTGGGCGCCCAGGTGTCAAGAAGAACCCCTCCTTGCCAGCATTGTCCTCTGGCCACATTTTGCCCCTCTTAACAAGTGGGGATGGCTTGCCCCACCTGTTAGGGCCTGGGGAACCTGTTCACGAGGGCTTTGTGGCCTGCTGCTCGCATGGTGGGCACCGAACACAGAGGAGAGCACAGAGCAGGCAGTCCTGGAGGCGTCTTCTGACAGGAGCTTGTGGGCAAGGCTACTGGGAAGATGTGTCTCTGAGGTTCACTGGCAGTGAAATATGGGGCGAGTGGTCGTTCTATGACCATATTTCTGTCCAGGTGTCTGGGACAACATAAATAAAAGGCAAGTAGCCTGGCGGGTCCTATGCAGGCTTGTTATACCCCAGTTGCTTAGAGACCCTGAAGGCTGCATAACTTGTAGTCTGCTTCTGCCTTCGTGGTCTGCTTGGCATGGCTCTACCGCCTTGCTCAGCTTTCCTGTAGACCTCCCTACAGAACTGAGTCTTAATGCAAAGCAGATAATGTGGGCCCATCAGTTTGTGGGGTGACTGCCTTCATTCTCCCTGCCTTCACCCCCAGGAGCTTCACTCCAGGAGGGAGTGAGAGGGGTCCACGCCTGACTTGGCTCTCCTCTGTTTTTTCTGTTTCCTTTGCCACAAGGGTCCTTTACCTGTTCTTCAATTCAGTGGCTTCTGACATCCTCTTCTGGCTGGTGTGATCTGTCTGGGGTGCCAAGCTCAGGCTTTAAAGAAGAGGGGGGCAGGGACATGGAAGGACTAGAGACTCAAGCTTCCTTCCTAGCTTTCAGAAGGAAATCATGCTTGATAAAGTAAATGATACCATTATCTACATTTGGTGTATCAAAGAGACAAATGGCTCCAATTCAGAGTATAGAGGCATTCCTTCAAATTGTCTGTCTGTCACACAGGGCTTCTGGGATAGACACATGGCAAGCCCCAGGTGTCAGCCTGGGTCCTTTCATAGTGGCTTTGCTTTTATACAGTCCCTAGAGCAGTGGTTCTCAACCTATGGGTCATAACCCCTGGGGGGGGGTTCACATATCAGAGATCCTGCATATCAGGTGTTTACGTTATGATTTACAACTGTAGCAAAATTAGTTATGAAGTAATAAGGAAAATAACCTTGTGGTTGGGGTCACCACAACATGAGCAACTGTATTAGAGGGTTGCAGCGTTAGGAAGGTTGAGAGCCGCTATCCTGGAGGGTTGGGATATCCAGGATGTTGCATCATGGATTGATTGACGCAGGACTGTCCTGAAAGCTCAGTGGGGAGGAGTACTTGCTGCCAAACCTAACAAGCTGAGTCCAATTCTGGGACCCACATGGTGGAAGGCGTGTCCTATGGTATATATATGTGTGTGTGTTACATATATGCATTTGGATGCATGCACCCCCATCCACCCCCAAATAATGTAATAAAAATTTTAAGTCATGTAGTTTTGCACATTTCTCATCTTATACACACACTAGAAAGGTAGAAGCCGCTTCCATGTCTTCCTGAGCTGACTCGCCTCTACTTCTGCCTTCCCCTGTGACTTCTTCTCCCATGTTTGTTTTGCTCTGTTCCCCTCCCCCTCCCTCCAACAGCTGCTGACCTGGGCTTGGTGTGCTCTTTGTAGTGGAGTCTGTAGCGAGTACAGTGCCACCTGCTTCTTGCTGTCTACCTGTCTCTGTATTCTACCATGCTGCCAGTGTGTCCGTTTTTTCCCCCCCCCCCACCCCACCCCCCCCCCCCCCCCCCACCCACCCCCACCCCTGCAAGGAAAGATGCTGCTACTTTGTGAGAGTGAGCCCTTGGCTTGGTGTGCGTACAGCCGTGCTTTGCAGGGTCTTGTGCTCAGTGTGTGCTTGGGCTCAGCAGGTCTTGAGAGTGTTTTCTCAGCAGACTCTCTTCTCTAACGGGGCGTCCATCAAGGGTGCTGCAGTAAGCAGCTTCTTTAAGGTCTAAAGCCAGGTTCCGAGGGTGTTGGAAGGCAGCCCAGCCAAGTTCAAGTGTGGCCTTCAGCCCTTTCCACCTTGTTGACTTTGAGTGATAATAAGTCACATTACCTCGGCCCTTGGCCCAGGTGGTTCGTCCTGACTCCGTGATGTCCCAGACATTGCTGCAGCAGCTCTAGAGAAAGGCATCAATCTTACATCACTTCGCTAGGCTTAAAGCAACTCAGACGTGGGCGAGTGCTGGTCTGCCAGGCAGACCGCCGGAGTCAGCCTCCAGCTCCGCCCTGCCAACTACTATACTGTGGAGTTTGATAGCTATGCTGTGACTTACGGGTACTCCCCAGGGCTCACCCTCCAGTCTAGTCTTTGCCACCAAACAGAGGGACAGTGTTCACACTGCAGGGCTTTTTTTTTTTTTTGCTCTCTCTTTCTTTTTCTTCAGAGCCCAAATGAGGTGAAATGTAATAGATGGAGCAAATGTGAGTTTCTTTAGTTTCTTTCCCAAGGACAGGGAGGGGGCGAGGAAACAGAGAGAGACATTCGTGCCCTGCTTGGCAGCCTCTGTGCAAGAGGGCAGGCCCAGAGAGAGAAACTGTGGGGAATCCCCCACGTCACGAGTGACTTGTCTCATTGCAGAAGTTCTCTTAGCCTGCCCTGCAGTTCTGAAAATCGATGAGTAGGTGGCAGGAAACGCTTCCTGGACAAGGGACATGTTGCTGAGAGCTGTCCTATAGATAGTCAGAACAGAGACCTAGTACGCCTCCTGTTTTTGAGATAGTGTGGACTACAGCAGGAGCATCCTCTGCTGAGACCTCTGACAGGCCACACGTTGACAGTGCAACTGAAGAAATCACTGTCAAGGGAGCCACTGGCCCGTCTTGGTCATTCTCTTGAAGTCCTGGCCCGTGTCCCTGGAAGGAGCTTCAGCAAGGACAAGGGCACTGGATTTTCATTCTGCTCCCAGTGTCCTCAGGTGTGCGTACATTGCAGAGACACTTAGGTGGTGCCTGGGGGACAGTGTGACCCTCCAAAGCCCATGTCAGAGTACAGCTGGGCTATGTGGGTTCCTCACAAGGAACATGGCAGAGTTGGCTGAGAGAATGGGGGCTGACCAGGAGTGAGTCTAGAAGGATACAGAAACCAGAGGCAAAAGCTAGGGAAGGGATCCCTGGGCCTCAGGGTGGTCCCAGCATCTCCTGGGGATCTTGTCAGAACTATCATAAGTCCAGGCTGGCGGGCAGTACTGGGGTTCAGATCTCTATCTTTCTCAGCTCCCCCCAGGGTGTCAGGGTACACGGAGGAGTTCTGAGAAGTGGGCCTGCCTCTCATTTCCTTGGGAGCTGAACCCAAACCAAGCCCACAGTGAAGAAAGCTGTGGGAGTGCCTGTGGGCACATAGCCACCTGCTGGGCACTGTGCATTGTGTATTATGGTCAAGAGACTGGAGTGTGGGGAGGTTCCTGTCCTCTTGTCTGGCTGCCATGGTGAGCCTTTCTCTTCTCTGGTCTCCAGTCTGATGTGTCATCCCAGTGGCGTTACTTTTGGGGAAAGTGTTTTTTAGCAGGTGGGAGCTACGGGTAAATAGCTTTGTTGGGCACTTTCACTTTTCTTGCTTATATTGTTCACTTTAATGTGCTCCCCCCCCCCATCTCTTTCTCTTGCTTGCTTTATTTATTTATTTATTTTTGGATAATGGCAAAATCACCGCTTGTGGGCAGCGGCACAGATAATACAAAACAACTCTTTGAGGAAAGCTTTATCTGAGCACAAAGCACTCGGAATTGGAGACCCCCAGGGATTTGCCTCTCCTGCACATCTCTCTCCCCTCTCCCCTTTCTTTTCACTCTCTCCCTCCTCGCCCTCTTTCTTTTCTTCATAGAAACTTGCGGCAGAACCAGAGTGAGCTGCGAGAGAGCTGCGTATTGCCCTATTTTCAGCTGATTTGCATGTTAGAGAGAGCAGTGTAATTGGTGTTTAACCAGAACAAAAGAAGATCTGTTTTCTAAGGGAAGAAGAAGTTTTGAAGCAGCCCCCGTGGCATCCAGTGCTATTGTCTCTCCTCTCGTTAGGAATGGAGCAGGATGGCCCTTGTAATGAGGATGCAGGAGATAGACAGTGTCAGAGGCAACCAGTTTGCATATTGTATTTGATATGGATCTGAGGGCTGTTGGGGGGGGGAACACCTCTTTGGGACATGGACGTTCTGTCCCTAAGGGAAGACAGGCAATGAGAGGCTTCGCCGAATCTCTGTTGATTTCTTGGTCGAACATCCCCAGGGTCAACTCTCTGGCTCTGACTCACTCTCTAAATCTTTAGGTTGCTCCGAGAGACGTCTTGGTGGTTGTCACCAAGTGTTCTGGAGGGCAAATGTCAGTAGAAAGTTGGTGGCTGGATCCTACTAAAAGGACAAGTAGTCATTAATTTGGGGTATTATATCAGGGATGTTAGAATTAAGCTGTTTCCCTCCCCCAGTTTGGTCAGAGAGGAAAAAGTCTAAGCCTGCTCCAGGGGGGAAAAAAAAACTTCTTTAAAAAAAAAAAATCTTTTATTTACGGGTTTGTGGGCCTTCTGTGACGATCACAGCACAACCTCAAATAGTTGGTGCTCTTCTTCTACCGTGAGTCCCTGGGATTGAACTCAGGATGTCGGGCTTGGCAGCAGGCCCTTTTACGGAGGGATCTATTGAAAGCCCCTGTACCACTCACCATCTCTTAAGTGATATGTGTACTTCTTTTCCTTCTGAACCTCACAGGTGTCTGCTGGTAGGACAAAGCTTTGTGAAAGTTAAGTAGAATTCTGAAGACCATTGGGAATGTTCCATTGACCACAAAACCGTCTTTATGAATCTGAAAATCAATGATACCATACAGGCTTGGAGACACTAAGAGGAAAGGGAACCGCATGCTCATCTCTGGACAGCCCCCAGCTTTTGCTATAAGTCATGTTTGTTAGACGCATGCCTGTCGACGACAGCTTCTGGCGTCATACCACTGACACTGTCTGTTTTGTTTTGTTTTGTTTGCTGTTGTTTGTTTCTTTGTTTTTTTGAGACAAGGTGTCTCTGTTTTAGTCCTGGCTGTTTGTTGTTGTTGTTGTTATTTTTAATGATAGGGGTCTCCTACTGGTTTGGAAGTCACTACGTCAGCCAGTCTGGCTAGCCAGTGAGCCTCACTTCACATGCCTGTCTTCACATGCCTGTCTTCACATGCCTGTCTTCACATGCCTGGTGTCGAGGTTCTAGTTTCAGCACTTTTGCACTAGGTGATTTTTAACCTGGGTTCTGGGGCTCAAAGTGAGGTCATTGCACTTACAAGGCAAGCCCTTTACCTCCTGGGCTGTCTCTCCATCTCTAGGTACACATTTTGAAATTATCCTAGAATACATTGGTTGCTCTGGGACTCGTGTTTAAGCAAATATTTGCTTACTAATACCAGTTAAAGAACTTGGGCCCATGATGCTTTTTTTTTTTTTTTTTTTTTTGAGGTCACCTGGATTTGTAGTCATTCAATATTATCTTGTAGAATCTGATACCAGATAAGAAAGCTGTAGCACGTGATGGCTGCCCTCAGAAAGCCGTGTGACAAATCAATAACGCTGTGTTTGTGTGTTTGTTACATGATCTTCCTGAGACGCCTGTGAGGTCGGGAAGGGTCGGGGCTATCTGACCCACTTTACAGATGAGGAGGCAGACAGAGCCCAGGAGGGGGAACTGAGCTGCAGGGAGCACTAGGCTCTCAGGTGCAGTCCTTTGCTTTGTCTTGCCCTTTGTACCCTTTTCTACTATAAGTATAAAGGTTACCCCCATATCCGCCTATTATTATTATAGATGTGTCTCAGTGGGTAGAATACTTGCTTTGGATTTGAGCCCTAGCAGTGCGTAAACCAAGCGTGAAAGTCATGATAGTATATGCTTGGGATGCCAGCACTTGGAAGGTAAAAGGCAGCATGAGCAGAGGTTCAAGGTCATCCTTGGCATAGCGAGTTGGAGGCACGCTTAGAATATATTGAGGCCTTGTTTCAAAAACCAACCAAAAATGGTTAGCATTGCTGCGGTCCCTTTCTTGTGTAAATTTACCATGTGTATTCTGATTTTTGTCAGTCATCCTAGTATGGTCTTTGTAGAATTTTTTTCCCCCTCCAGCATCGGAGAGAATAGAGAATCAGGTGTGACGTTTGCTTCTATGCCTTCTTTGTCAACTTAATCTGGAATTCCACAGCCTCGAGTCACCTCCCTAACATTGTCACTTAACAGAGACTGTTCCGCTTCCAGGCTAGGGAGATGGGTCCATAGGTAAACCGCTTGAGGACCCGTGTTCAGATCCTCAGTGGTCACGCAGAGCCGGGCTTGTCTGCGTGGCTGTAACTCCAGTGACTGGGGAGCAGGGGATGACAGACACAGGGGAATCCCGCTAGCTTGCTTTCCAGCTAGTCTGGCTTACATGGCGAGCTCCAGGTTCAGTGAGAGACTCTCTCCCAAGATGAGGTGGGGAACAACAGAAGGAGACACTCCTGTTTGACAGCCTCACTCTGGCCAGGGTGATGTAGTTGTCTGATGTCCTCCCCGTGTGCTCTCTCATCTCGATGCACTTGATGTCCATCTGCCTCTCTTTGATCACCTGGCCAAGGTGGTGTTTGATTCCTCTAGCGCGTGGTTATTGCACTTTATTAAAAAAAGAGCTAATAAGCAGTCTTTGGGGGGAAGCACTGATCATGTTTCTTGTCAAAATTTCCACCGGACTTAGCATTCACCAAGACTCTTGCCCGACCTGGTCTTCACTGTGATGGTGACGGGATGGCTTTTCCACCTTCTTCACTCCCCCTGTTAACCAGCTGGCCATTGGTATTCCGCTGTAAGCAAGAGCCCTTCCTTCCCATTAATTTAACATCTACTTATTATAGAAATAGGCTCATGGGATTCTGCTATCTCGGTGTCTTAGGATCACTACTGTACTTGATGATTTTGGTCCTCAGATTACCCCATATTGGGCCAGTGGGAGACCCTTCCTTCAGACTCCACTGAACATTTTAAGAGCACTTAATGAAAGGTGCCAAGCTCATCTTGTATCTACCCTGCCCCAGCCTTGGAGTTAGCCATGTCTCCAAGGTGCTAGTTCCTTATAGTGGGGAATGGAGTTCCTGGGGTATCTTTGCTTCCAGGCTATTGGAGAGGTGAGATCTGGGAAGGGTAAGGGGTGATGTTCACATCTATGCACACACGTGGACATACATGTGCATGACATGCCTACCTCCTTCAGAAACTATGCATTCACACCACACCAATTCTACAAATCTCCTCACTCTATGGTTGCAGGACCTTTCTTCCATGACGAGAGCCCTAGCACTTGGCTTCTAAAGTTGCCTGGTTTGCGCAGTCCTCTCACCCATGTAGGCTAGAACTGTGGTGACTTACCCATGCCATTGTAAAAGTACTACTGAATAGTACTGGGGGGGGCTGTTTGCCCCCATCCCACCCCACCTATCCCAGAAGACAGCTAGGGTGCAGGCAGATGCTGTGGTTGTAAGCCTGGATTGTCTTTCTCTTTCATATAACACCCACTTTTCGCTGTGGCTCACTTTCAATTGTAGGGTTGCTAATTTCATCTTGTTTGGTACATGGGACATGAGCCCCCATTTAAGAGCTTGCTGAAAGTATTACTCCTCCTGTGTCCCGTCCCTCCCCTCTCCCCTGAGACAGAGGTCACTGGCTCCGGTGTTTCTTGTATTTTATTTTGCACAGATAAATGGCTCTCCATCTGTTTTAATTCCCCTCCTTAGGCAAAAGACAACAGAGTTTCTGCTCTTAAAGTCTGTTGTCACCAGCTGAAGTCTGTGCTCCACCTTCCTTTCTCTGCTGGAGGACTCTGAGCAGCATACAACATACACACCTGGCACTTAGTGACCCTGTCTCTGTAGGGTCCTGTGGCTCTTGTCAGCTGTGAAAGCTGCATCTTTTCAAAAGTAGACAACTAGGCACTAGAGGGAGAAGGAAGAGAGGGTTACAGGCTACAGGTGAACAATGGTCAGTTTGTGCTTCCTGATCAGTGTTTGTGATTGCACCTCTGATTCTCACCCAGAGTAAAATGTGATTTTCTTAAGTGACCTGTATTGTTTTTTTTTTAAACTTAATACTTGTTTCTGCTGGATTATGACTGTAAGGACAATTATGATGGTGTGCATGTGGTGTGTGAGTGTGCCAGTGAGGTCATCAGTCCCTGGGTGCACATGTGAAGGTCAGAGGACAACTTCCTGGAGACAGTTGTTGTCACTAGGTTTGCATAGTTAAAGCTTTTACTTGCTTGGCCATTTCACTGGCTCTGAAGGACATTTTTAAAGAAAACTTCCTATCACTACTGTAAATGAGACACTGTTACTACTTGCCCACTTGTATTTCTTGAAAGTTGTATAAAATGACATGTTTGAAATAGACGTGAAGTGCCACTCACATCTTGTATTCTTTTTGATATGGAGATTTAGTTTTGATTATGTGTATGTTTGTGTGTGGGGATATGTGCACATGAGTGCAGTACTTTTAGAGGCCAGAAGAGGGCATTGGATCTCTAGGGACTGCAGTTGTAGCTAGTTGTGAGCCACGGGATGGTGGTGCTGGGAACCAAGTTCTGTCCTTTATGAATAGTAAACACTCCCCACTGCCAAGCCACCTCTTCATCCTCAAGTATTTATTTATTTAGTTTTCTTTCTTAAAAAAAAAAAAAGATTTATTTTATGTATATGAGTGCTCTGTCTTCGTTCACACCAGAAGGAGGATTCAGATTACATTACAGATGGTTGTGAGCCACCATGTGGGTGCTGGGAATTGAACTCTGGACCTCTGAAAGATCAGCCAGTGCTCTTAACCACTGAGCCATCTCTCCAACCCTATTTATTTAGTTTTCTAGACAGGATTTCTCTGTGTAGCCCTGGCTCTTCCCATTTGGTTTACTGTACATAGAGAAGTGTGCTTTTGACTAGTTCTAGGTAAAGTAGGGTTTAACCCGAGTACTCTGTAGTCTGTCAGCCTATCAACATTTGAATTATGGGACCTATATTCCAAGATACCTTAAAAAAAAACCATACTTTAGCCATTGTTTTAAAATAATGAATGCAGGGCTGGGATGTAGCTCAGTTGGTAGCATGCACAGTGCTGGGAGTTCAGTCATCAGGACAACATGAGCTGCACTTGGGGGTTCATGTCTGCAGTCACAGAAGCAAGAGGGTCAGAAGTTCAAGGTCATCCCTAGCTACTTGTTGAGTCTGACGCTAATATGGGCTACATAAGACCCTGTCTTAAAGGTGGGAGGGGAGTAGAGAGCATGCTTAGTGTTTTTATCTGCCAGTAGAAATTCTAAGGAAAGAAACAGGTCCATACACAGGCCTGCCTTGGGTTGCACTACTCTCCGAGCTGTTTCTGTACTGCACAAGCCACTCCTGCAGTCAGTGTGGCAGGGCACGGGGCTGCTCTGCCTCTTCCACTCTGGGCTCTTTAATTGGGGTCATTGTGCCTGAGTGACAGTGACTAGGATGTTCTGCAGAGTGTCTACCAGCAGCGTCCCCAGAAGCAGAGGAGCCAGCGTTTGTCCATGGGCCCTCTCTTGGTAGTGGATGTTCATAGCTGGTTTCCCACCTTAGCTGTGTGTTTGCCATTATCTGGGAAATGGCTGTCGGTTCCTCCTCAAGTCACCTAAGCTATCCTTTGGTCTTTCTTAGGATGTTGAGTTTCCACGTCTGACTGTTTGTTCTTCTGTTTACTGCACCATCTTTGGCGAGCTGGGGGACAGCAGTGAACAGAAGGCCTGTTCGGTCCCTGTCTGACGGCAGCACACAGCTGTGTTACACGCAGAGGTTTGCATAATTCCTCCAAGCTCTGCTGCACACCCCACCCCTTCTCGCTGACTTGTGGGGACACACATTGTAGCAGGAAGGGGGAGTAGGTGGTTTGCTGTAGAGTAAAACCATCTAGCTCCCTGTGTAGTAGGCTGTTTATATGCTTTGGTACTTCCCTGATGCTTGCAGCAAGCTCATCTCACGATGCTTGGGCATTGGCATTCATAGGGTACCAACTATAGGCTAGGAAGACCAGGGACTGAGGGTCTCAGGAGATGGGTAGGAACTATTAATGCCTGGGTTGTCCTCTGAGGTTAGGGGCCACGGATCAGACACAGGAACTCCAGGTGACATTTGTACCCAGGGAAGTCACCTCGTGGAGGACTAGCATGATTCAATTGTTTTCCTCTGTATCCCAGGTCACATCTTCTGTCAGTATTGTGGCTTCTCAGTGTTCTGCCACCATTTCGGTCAGATTGGGTCTGCTTTTGCTCAGACTCATTTGTGTTCACTGTTGGAGGTGCTGCCTGTAAGTCTCCAGCCTACATGGTGGACGGAAAGCTTCATTTCTAGTCCAAAGTTTTCTTGACCTTGCCAGCAGGCCAGAGGAGATATTTGGGGTCACGGAGATACCTCCATGTGGCTCCCGACTACTCCTTTTCTCTCACACAGCTCCAAAAACCAGTTCTATCACTGTGCCCCGCCTCTGCCTACCTACTTCCTCTCTCCTTTTACGGCCATTGCTGCCTGGCTTCTGTCTGTGGGGCCTACAGGGCGTGTGCATGCGTGCGTGCGTGCATGCATGCATGTGTGCGCATGCTTGCATTGTGAGCTTCTATGGGTCCTTGAGCTGCTTGGAGAAGGGGGAACAGTTCTGCAGAGTGCATCCTAGTAGGGAGAGCATCGGAGATGCAGGAATTCTTAGTGTGGCGCAGCTGGAGAGTAACATTTAAACCTTCCTCCTAATTAACATTTATGAGTGATCCCGCCAGGGATTAGGGAATTACGGGAAGGCTCTGGACAGACCAGGGGAAGAGGAAAGGAAGAGAAAGTCTCTGGAAAGATGGGCTCTACCAGGGTGAACGGTAACATTTGTGTCCAGACACCATGGAATGAGTAACAGTGCTATAAATACTTAAACAGATAAATTGACCACTTTAAAAAAAACAAAAAAACAAAAAAACAGTTTTTATTACAAGTGCCAAGTTAGTGCACAGGAGTGCTTGAGTTCCAGCTTTACCTGCCTGAAGATATTGCCGGTCAAACTGAGCAGATGAACGGTGGGAAAGACTTTCCTTCAGGCCTTTTGAAGCCAAGTGGAGGAACATATATATTTAGAAACCCAAAGGAGGGTGTAGCAAGCCAGAGATTTACTTCTCAAACCCACGGGCGCTCCAGAATCCAATAAGACCCAGCCATCTCTCTTTTGTTGCCCATTGAGAAGAATTAAAGCATCGAATGACTCCGGTGGAGATCCTCTTAGTGGATTCTTGCTGACTGGCGCCATGTAAATTATAAACGAACCATATGGAACCACTTGGTATTAAGCATTTTATGTTTTCCAATGATAGTTATTTAGGGCGTAATCCTCACAAAAACCTCCTGGTAATGATCGGTGTGTTTTCACCTGAGATTGTGAATGCTCTGATGCCTGTAAACAGTGTCAGTATGTGTGTGTCGGGGGTGGGGTGGGGTGGGGGGGTGGGGAGGGGGGAATTGGGGGCTGGTGCGGTATACCAGCATGTGCCACTCATAGGGTAGCACCATGAACCATATTTCATGGTCTGATAGCTTTTATGTTATTTTCTGCCTTCGGTTCCAGGCGCAGCGCTCTGGAATGGCCTTGTTAAGGCTTATGCTTATTTGTCCTGAGTGAATGCCAGTTTCTAGTATGTCCAAGAAAGGGATGTATCTGGAAACACAGGGGTCCTGGCTGGGCTCACCCTGCAATTGCCTCTCAGAGACTGCTGCAGGATAGTTAAATAGCCCTGCCTACAAGGCTTGTGGTCACACAGTACCCTTCTCTTCACACTCACCATTTAGCTTTGCTAGGTGGGGAGGCCTCTGTGTCCTTCCAGAGGGGACTCTCATTGCCCAGGCACATTTAGATCCAGCTTTCTTACTCGGCTTAGGCATCTCCCGGCCTTTAGTCCCTCCTCCTCTGACTCAATTGCCCTCCATGTATTCACCTGTAGCACTTATTAGACTTGGTTCACTCACTGCCTCATGTTAGCCAGGGTCCCAGGAGGCAGCATTATGACTCATAGACTAGGTCACTTGCAAGGTTTAGGAGGTAGGGACAGGGTTCAGTTCTCTACAAAGAGTGATACTATGCCCATTAGTACCACATAGTCACAGCCCCTATGCCGAAAGGGTCATGGCTGGAATGATTGGATATTAAGCCATGAACCTGAACCAAGACAGGTTTGTTTTTTGTTTTGTTTTATTTTGTTTTAACCAGCGTGCTTCTGAGATTCAGCAGTGTGTGATGTCTTGGGTTGCCTGCTACCTCTTCTTAGGGACCTAAGACCTCTTAGATAATTTTTTTCAGGTAGAGAAATCTATGGCCACCAGTTCAACTTATAGTAGGTCCCCTCCTTCCTGTGAGGGATCCTCAGATGCCTGAAAGTCTCGTGCAATATATAGTTTTTTCTCATAGATGTTTATCTAACCGTGTGTGTGTGTGTGTGTGTGTGTGTGTGTGTGTGTGTGAGTGTAATTTAGAAGTTTAGGTGGAAGTTGACAACGAATAAAATCATGGACACTTTTTAGAATACACTGTACTAATAGTTATTTAAAAAATGAAAGTGTGAGTTGTTTGTTTCTATAATTTTTCACTTGTTATCTTTGGGCCAGAGTTGACTGTAGGTTAAGTGAAACCACAAGAAATAAAGCAATGGATGAGGGAGGCCTATTGCACGTTTTGACTTTTGAACTGAGGACTGTTTGCCTCTCTGAGATTGAGACAGGGTTGCGGGGAGCTGGAGAGAAACAGGACTTCAGGGCTTTGGAGAAGAGGAGGGACCAGACAGTAAAGGAGGCTCCTAGGTGTGTGTAGCCCTTCTTCTCCTGGGACCCTGTGTACATTGCCTTGCCCACCAGGCAGCTTGGTCTCTGTGCTCATATGTGCTGTGATTTCGGGACATGTTATTGAAGGGCAAAGGATGGTGGGGGGGATGTAGATGTGTGGGGGGGTCCCTGAATGACTAGGACTCTGCAGTGGCTGTTGCTGGCCTGGAGTCCGGGCCTTCGAAGAGTCATTTCATGCGTCCAGGCCACTTGGTCTCTCTCTGGCCTGCATGTGTTTAACTCGGGTGGAGTCCCTTAGGCTTGCAGTTGCCCTGGCCAGACGGGCCCCTCCTCGCCTTCTTCTAAGGCTCCTTCAGCCTTCCTGGTCTCTCCGCAGAGTCACAGTGTGGTGCGAGGATCAGGGTGTGGAAAGCAGGAAATTAGTAATGACTAGACTTGGTGAAGGAGAGTCTTGTCAGTTTAAAGAAATGCTTAAAAATTAATTGGTTCCTTGCTCCTCGGCTTTACTCTGATGAAGCCAGAAAGAGAAGTCAAGATGGAGAATTTCCCACTGTGACATCTTTTATTTCTGGAAAGTTGAGTCATTTAATGAGTTGAATATCAGCAGCCCACTGGCCCATCTTTCCCCCAGACAGCTCCCGAAAGCGTGTTCTCTTCCAGAGAAAGACACATTTCGTTCCACTGGTGTCTTGCCAGTTCTGGGAGAGTCTGGACGCCGGTGTTTCCCAGCCTATTGCTAGACCTGGACTGGCCAAGATGTTGTCCAGCCTTCTGCTCCCACTGATGTTCTCCATATTCCCGCCGTGGGGAAAGGTGGAACAGGTATGGCCGCACCTTCCTCAATGGATAGAGCTCCAAGGGTGGATTTGATCAGGCTGCAAAGCACTGCTGGCTTTTCCTGCCTTGTATCGGGATCCACGTGTACTGGAGGACCTTCTGGGAGTGGGTGGCTAATGGCGGGCTTGGCGCACTGACGTATGGCACAACCAGGAACTGAGAGGGACATCTATTTCTAACTTGGAACAGTGCTCCGTTGCTAGTTCCTTAGGGAGTGGCAGTGATGGAGTCCAGCCTCCTTTGAGGCTAAGGGCTAAATCAGAATTTTTATTTCCTCTGTGGGATCTTACCTCACTGGGCTCAGTGGATTTCAAGAGTTTAACTTCGTCCTGGCTAGTTGATGTCAACTTGACCTAAGCTAGAGTCATTGGAGAGGAGGGAGCCTCGGAGAAAATGCCTCCATTGGATCTGTCTTTAGGCAAGCCTGTAGGGCATTTTCTTAGTCAGTCAGTGATGGAGAAGGACCCAGCCCATTGTGGATGGACTACCTTGGGTAGGTGGTCCTGGGTTCTGTCAGAAAGCAGGCTAAGCAAGCCACGGGGAGCAAGTCAGTAAGCAGCACCCCGCATGCCTTTTGCATCAGCTCTTGCCTCAAGGCTCCAGCCCTGCTTGAGTTCGCATCCTGCCTCCCTTTGACGATGAACAGTGATATAGAAGTGTAAGCCAGACACCCTTTCCTTCCCCAGTTGCTTTTTGTCATGGTGTTTCATTCCCTGAATAGTAACCCTAACTAAGACATCCCAGGACATTGAAGAGGGGCTTATGGCCTGGTCCTGTTGTTTCCTCAGCCCCAATTAGTCCTGGATGGGGTCCGGGTTGGGCTGGGGTCCACACATCTCTTTACATGTTTGATGAATAAGTCTGTGGTAAGAGTTAGCAAACTTTTTCTTTTTTGTAAAGGGGCCATATAATCAATATTTTACTCTTTGCAGGCTGAGAAGTTCCTGTATGGGTGTTCATAGCTACAGCAGGAGAAAAGAAATACACACAAAATTCTCACAGATGAAATTTGAAATACAATAAGAATGCAAGTACATTTTCCTCATAGCTCAGCATTGTCCTGAGAATAGATATTGTTGTGGGGGGAGGTGCATTCTGCCAAATTTAAGTTCATAGATATTATTTTCTGCTGTCAACCATTGGGAGGCTCATCTGTGGAGTGTTCTTAGTCCACAGAGCACCTAATGGTGAACAGCAGCCCAGATGTGGCCTACACTGTTGGTCAGTGGGTTAGCTCTGGGGAATTTGGCTTTGGAGAAGGTCTCTGGGTTGCATTTACACTTTGTTTATGGGAATTTTGTTTGCTCAATATATTGCGTCAGAGTGGGGACATACTGGGGATGCAGGCATGACGTGGGTGGTTAATATAGATGCCCTGGGGCAGCTTATGTTCTAGTTGAAGAGATAAGTAAATATAAAATAAAAGATTCCCGTCAGTGGAAATGCTGTTGACAAGTGGGATAAGTGATGTTTAGGGAGGTCTCTGCTGTTGCCTTGGTTTGGTTGTATCCCTGCAACGTCCACGTGTTAAAAACCCGAAGTCCAGATTTGGAGGTATGAGGCCCTTGGGAGACAATTATCATTTGTTGAGCTTGTGAAGAGGGGACCCCGTAAGACAGCATTAGTGACTTTATTAGAAGAGCAAGGGAGAACAGAGCAAGCCTGCAATGCCCTCTGCCATGTTATCGTGTAGCAAGAAGGCCCTCCCAGATGCAACAAAATGTCATGCTTTATACTTCCAAACCCATGAACCAAATAAATCGTCCTTTATAAATGACGGATCACAGCTATTTTGTTGTAGCGATAGAAATCAGGTCAGGATAGCATTTGGATGGACACAGGAATTAAAGAGACAGAACATACCACTGGGACTTTGGGTGCTGCATGCAAATGGGTATTTTCCCGAAGGAGCCAGCTCGTGAATGAAACTAGCAGGAAGGAAGAGTGGAAAAACCAGAGGCGATCTGATGGGTGATGGGTAGGAGATGAGTTAACGAGGGAAGCAGGGGCCAGGTGTAGGAGCTTGGAGGCTCACAGAGAACAAGCTAGAGATGGCAATATGGTCCTGAGAGCTTGGAGACAGAGTGATGGGGACATAGTCCTGAAAGGTTGGGGCCAGAGAATGATATAATTGACTTCGGACGAAGATTGCTCCAGCTGCTGGGCCGAGAGTAGACTCGAGAAGGCAAAAGTGGAAGTGGTTTTATGGGGCCACAAAACTGAGTGTCAAAAATAGATTCTGAAAAAATGTGGAGCCTGTGGTCAGGACTATGATTGTTTTCTAGGTCATACGTAAGTCAAAATCTTCTCGGTTTCAGATGGTTTAGTGTATAGAAGCACAAGGAGAGAAAGGGGGATACTGGGGTGGTCTCTGTAACTGTGGAGTGCAGGGTTTCCCTGGCTTATTGGAGGTGGTTCCAGAGGCTTCAGCGCCCCTGTCATCATGGCTCTCTGCTCTTTATCGCTCCTCTCCTTTATGGGCTGGCCGTTTCCCACTGTCATGGTTAAGCTCAAGTGTTAACTTGATGAGATCTAGAAACCTCTGGTAGATGAGCTTCTGGATATGCCCATGGGGTGTAATCTTAAATCGATTAGGTGGGCGGACCTTCCCACTGTGGGCGGCACCATTCCCTGTGTTGGGATTCCAAGATGGAGAAAGTAAGCTGAGTGTAGACATTCATCACTGTCTTTTTTTTTTGGATGCAATGTGACCAGCTGCCCCAAGTTCTTCTTGGCCTAGCAGTGAAGACACCTTTCATATATACCAGTGCTTTCCATGAGCTGGGGGAAGTGGCCACCAGGATCCTGAGTTCGTAGAGGGGCCTGGGAACTCCAACTAGAGTACTGCTTTCTTGCTGCATTTACATACCACTTGCAAGGATTGGCCCTGCTTTCCCAATTTGCACATTTCCCCCAGGAAGTTATCTATTGGCCCTCTTTCTTTTACATTTTGTATGTTCTTTCAAGGGAAGTTTACTGATTGGTCCTCCCTTGTCCTATAGAGACCACAGACCCACCCTTAGACCAGTCTTTATAACTAGCCCTTTGAGACCCGAACGATGTGTGTCTAGTATCTTTCCCTTTTGGTCTCCTAACTCTGCCTTCTCTGGCTGGGGTCCGCCACTTCGGGAAGCATGCCAACAGGCTGGTGAAACCTGTGTCTTTACCCTCAACACCGCCATTAGAGACGGACAGTCCCATTCTGATCCCGGCAGCTGTTGTATAGAACACGTGATTCTTTTGCTCCAAGGCCTCAAAGTGCTTTTTTGAGAACAGTGGCCTGGATGGGTTCCAGGTTCTGGTCTACTTCTTAACAACTTTTTCCTTGGTCCTGGAAATGCCGTTTGGCCATTCTGAGACATAGCTTCCTTCTCTGAGGTCACTGAATTGTATGGACAAGATAGTCTGGGCACTTTTGGAAGATGCATAGCGTCATTTAGGCGATAGATGCTTATTGGCCTGACTTTAAGCCACAGTTCAGGCAGAGTGGCTGGGAACAAGGAGAACCATATGTTTTGTTTTGAACCGTATTCTCTGGGCACATACCAGCTCTGGCTTCTCTGTGTAACTTCTTTCAGGGTGGGCATGGCCTTCATGTTTGAGTTCTTGATGCTGTTATATCCGGATTGGACCTTGGGTAGAAGATCTGATTATGACATAGGTTGTATTTTAGATTTAGAAGGAGGAAAAGGTAACATGCTCTATATTTTAAGATTTAAGTAAGACTCGGAAAAGGAGAAAATAAAAGATGATGAAGGAAACAGACAGAACTTCCAGCGTTACCATGCACTGCCTCGGTTCCTGGTTCTTTAATTATGCCCGTGGTTTAGCAGAGTGTACCATCTCAATACCCAGATGGTTTTTATGTAAAATTTTTTTTTCAAATGTTAATTTCCAGTGACTGATGTTCTCTGCCTAAATCATTTTCCATTGTTCATATTTGATAAGAACTGTATTTGAACTGCTTCTTTCTAAGTTGGAGTCTTTTGTAATGGGATTTTACTTAGTGGTTTTACAGGTGTATGAAAATGCTAAGCTGTGTATTGTACTTGAGAGTTTGAAAATCCTTAGTTGCAGCTAATTTAAGGAGAGAGAGAGAGAAAAAAAAAATTAAAACAGGTGATTAGTAGCTCTTTTTGGTTTTGAATGCCCTCGCCTTGGAGTTTTGTGTGTGCTTACTCGTGTGCAGATTGGTGTGGTTATTTTGGATGGGTTGAGATGCCAGAGTCATGCCGCACTGCCAGCTGCCCTGGCCCTTTCAGGGGGACCCTTCCTCAGTTCTCCAGGCTGAATTGGTTTTTTTTTTTTTTTTTTTAAGCTAGCTCGCTCAGCTCTGCTCTCTCCCTAATGATTCAGGCCTTCCTGAGAAAACAAAGCAGGCCTGGCCCCTGTTCTCCTTGAGCACAGGCTTGTTTACCGCCACAAAGGCTCCCCTTCTCACGGAGGAGAGGATTGGGCAGCTCTGGACAACCGAGAGCTGCAGCTAATGTCTGCTTCTGTCTGCTCTTTGGAGGTTTCTCTTCTCCCCAGTGGCGGCAACTAGATGGCTTAAGCTTAGGGTTCCCACAAGACCCCTGCAGTGAAGGGGGGGGGGAAGGCAGCCTTAGGAAGGCAGTGTAGCCAGAAGCTGGAGAGCTCAGCCTCTCAGAGGCGGCTGCAGCCAACCTAGACCTTGTGCTTTTGAGGCCCCACTGGCTCGGGCTCGCTTAGTCCTGGTCTCTGTACTTGCCAGGACAACGGACGCTCTGCACAGGCTACTTCCGCTTGCTTATTAACCGTGACGCTAACGCAGTGGTGCTACCAGCTCCCTTTCCAGGCCTTTGTGGCCACATCCTGTTCACTTAAGAGTGAAGTCACAACCTGCTGGCCTTCATTTTCAATCCAGGGGCTTTTGTGTGTTTCTACAGTGGAAGGACTGTTATCACCACTCACGGAGATTCCATCAGCAAATATGAAATGCATGTGCTCCAGGGAGAAAGACTCACAGTCAGGATTAAGAAATAAGTTTCTTTTTTTTACTGGGTGAACCATTGTCCTTGACCAAGTCTGAGTTTGCCTCACCTTTGACACAGACTTGCTAAGGCAGCCAGGATCGCTCTCCGTCCACCTTCCCTGTGAGCCAGTTTCTCACACCCGGCTTTCTTGCCTCCACCTTAAGTGGTCAGGCTGCTGCAACAGCTTACAAGAAAGCAGAAAAATCAGAAAAACTGAGGGCAAAGAGAGGAAAAGAAAGGCCTTTGTGGGGTTTTCTCTGCATGTTTTGTTTTGTTTTATAGAAAGCAGGATTTGTTTTGTCTTGTTTTGTACCTGTAGAACCAGAAAACTCCTTCAGGTGTTTTTCCTCTCAGCTGCTCCTGCTCATCTGCTGCCTGTGGCCTGTGGCCTTTCTGGAGACTATAGTTTTATGTAAGGGTCAGGGGTGCCTAGGGACCACATCCAGGAGTCCAGATTTGCAGCTGAAGCTAAGATGTGTCTGTCCCTGGAGTTAGGGCCAGTGCACACACTAGGAATTCATCAAAAGGATCATTTGGAGACATGAGAGTGGAGTGGGAGGGTGAAGCTGAGCTGTGGGACCCTGATCGTTCCAGGGTAGGGGGACCTTGGAGGCTGGCCCAGAGAGGTTGAAGGATGTTGTCAACACCAGAGGTTGGGCTTATGGAAAATGATTTTAAAGCAGATAAAAGAGGGCTTAATTTCATATTGCTTCTAGCAGTCACATGGGGGTTATACCTAAAGTGTCACACATGTCAACCTGCAAATGCACCCTCCAAGGGGAAGATGTAGGTAAAGTCAGGAACTATCCCTCGCTGGTGTCCTTTGATAGGATGCTCACAATAAATTTAGATTGGTTTTTGTAAAGAGCATCTCAAAACAGGTAGCAGAAAGAGGGTAGCTCTGCAGGCAAGTGACAGGTTGTCCAGGGAGGCGGAGCCTTGCATGGTCTCTATCCTCTCCAGTTCCAGAGATGCATTGGGTCCCTCTGCTTGAGGTAAGGGAACTGAAACGCTTTGCTGGTAGCTGCCTGGGCAGCAGGGACTGAGTTTCCACCGTGGCACACTGTTCTCTGTGTGATCATTTGCTTCTTTCAAATCCAGCTACAAGGGACATATGGTAGACTCATAGCTTAACTCAAGGGTCTCGAAGCCAGCAAGAGGCAGCTTCACAATCTTGTTCCTAGCATTCAGGGTTCTGAGCGGGGACATGCCTGTCTGAGCCCTAGCCTTTTCATTAGTAAAATAGACCCCCATGGTCTTGAGAATATGCCCTTTAAGGTAGTCGCTTTGTTGGTACTTTTGCCTGACAGTTACATGCCCAGTCTTGGCTGGGGAAATTGCCTCTACCTTGCACTCCTATGGTCTCCTGGCGACAGACATCCAAATTACATAGGGGGCTGTCTCCTACTTCCTGTCCCCGGAAGATCCTGCTGCGGCTTGAGCTGAGCCCACTACCATTTCCTATGCAGCTGGCTCACTCTTTCTTCTGTGGAGGCTAGGAGAGTGTGACATTCCCCTGAGAGTGTTCTCCAGGTGGCACTCCCACCCTCTGTGCACCTTTGTGACATGGTAATAGAGAAACCACCGAAAACCTGGCCCTCGGCCTTGTTGCTTAGGCAGTTTGCACACTGTCACCGTGGCTCAGCACCAGAGAAGTGGTGGGCACACTTTTACAGAAAGCTTTTTGCCTTTGAGCTTGGCGAGGAAGTGGTTGCTTGAAGCAAAGGAGAAGGTGCTAGGGCCTTCCAAAGCTGGGTTCAGACCCTCTGAGAAGGCTCCAGTGTTTAGGGTCTAGGGCCAAAGCTGGCCTTGCCCTGCACGTGGGGTGGCAGTCACACCCACTCCATTTCCATACAATGGACTTTATACTCAGACTTAGCTTTACAGAGGATTATGGGTGTAAAGGTTGAAACTATTTCTCTTCCACAGTTTTGCCTTTTCCTACCCTCAGAAACCTCTGATCATGAGAAGAGACTGGTTTTTGTGATTGGACCCATGGCCTAACACAAGCTAGGCAGACACTCTGCCACCCAATTTTTCTCTCCAGTCACTGTTTTACTATTTTTTGAGACAGGGCCTCACTAAGTTGCCTAGACTTCTTTGAACTCATTCTGTAGGTCAGCCCGACCTCACTGCTCCTTTTGCCTCAGCCCTCTGAGTAGCCGCATAGGCGGACCTGTGCCTTCAGGTCTCCTTGGGAGCAGCTTCCTGGTGGTGCCCCAGGGGTCACTTGCCACCTGGGCTAGGCTCCCTGGGAAGATGGAAGGTGGAGTGGGGGTTGGCAGGAGAAGGGAATCCACTGCGCTCCCCTCCCCGCCATGCCCCGCGCGGGCCCCCCCCCCCCACTTTCTAGTCAGAGGTCCAGGGCCCCATGTCCCAAATGCTTCTGTGGCCATAGGATCGCTGGTACCAAGACGGGTGTGGTTGCTGGCCAAGTCTGTGAAACCATGGCGAGATGTTGGAGCTGGCGTCCTCCTGGGGGTGATTTGTCTCCAGTTTCCTAGTCTTATTAAAATTTAAAGATACCTTATTACTTCCACAGAAGAAAAATTTTAGAGAATGAAAAAAGTGAATATAACATTTTGTTCGATATTAAAAGTTAATTTAAGACAGAACCAGAGGCCTCGACCAGTGTCTTCTTTTTTCTTCATTTGGTGGTGTAATTGACCCCTCGCACCTCCATCCGGCTTCGCATCCATTCGGAGGAGACTAATTACAGGGTGCAGAACCACCACATGGGTCGGAGCTACATCATTCTGACGGTTTGAACTTGTCCAGAAAATTTGCTACAGACTGTAACAAGTGGAATATTCACTGGGTGAGGGGATGTCTCTACTAACTCTCATCTAGCCAAATGGGGTGTGTATCAAGATAGTTACTGTACTTTCTTTTTTTTTTGTTTGTTTTTGTTTTTGTTCTTTTCCGAGATAGGGTTTCTCTGTGTAGCCTTGGCTGTCCTGGACTTGCTTTGTAGACCAAACTGGCCTTGAACTCACAATGATCTGCCTGTCTCTGCCTCCCGAGTGCTGGGATTAAAGGCGTGCGCCACCACGCCCGGCTTTTACTGTACTTTCTGTACCTACAATTTAAGAGTCCATTTCTGTACCTACAATTTAAGAGTCCATCTACCAGCCGGGCGTGGTGGCACACGCCTTTAATCTCAGCACTCGTGGAGGCAGAGGCAGGCGGATCTCAGAGTTCGAGGCCAGCCTGGTCCACAAAGCAAGTCCAGGACAGCCAGGGCTATACAGAGAAACCCTGTCTTGAAAAACAAAAAGCAAGCAAGCAAACAAAGAGTGAGTCCTTTTCCTCCGCCCCAACTTCAGTGTTAGGAATTGAACGAGGGCTTCAGGCATGATAAGACAAATGTGTTGCCCATGAAGGTACCCTATAGCTGCGTTCCCAAATAAACCCACAGTTTAATGTAAAATCCCAGGAGATCCTGGGTCAGTTTTTCCTCTGTCTGTGGTCAGCCTTACAAATGTAGAATAATGGATTTCGTCACTTACAGATTCTGAAAATTGCCATTGCCAAATAGCAGAAATGACATAAAAAGGAGGGCTTTGTAAGTCACTACTGTATATTTCAGATATCAGGGTGATTAGCCCCCGCACCCTACCCCACCGGAAGGGTGTGTGCCCTGGTGGCCTCTGACTTTAGGTTTTAGACATTAGCAAGTGTTGTAACCTATACCTGGGCTGGGACTGTGCAGTGGCCCATGGGATCACGTGGTCCTCAGGGGTGCTGAAACCCCGGGAACAAAGGAAGCCTTCCGGTCAGTGTCTGAAGCCGCCAGCTTAGACCAGTTCCCTTTCTCTGTGATGGGGACGGGTTGAAGGGTTGTGGTGTTGCTTGTGTTTTGAGGAACAAAAGTCTTCATCCTCCATCCAAACCAGTACCTTATGGTGTTCTTGAGATGAAAGCTTCCCCGAGCCCCGTGTCTGGAAAGGGAGGGAGTGAAGTCACGTGTCTCTAGCTACTTGGCCCACCGAGGAAATGAATATTGGACCCAATTCTGTTTGCCCTGTGGGTTTATGGCTCCTTAAGTGGCTGCTGTAATGATCCATTGACTGTTGCAACTACATTTCCTGAACGTTTTATTTTATAGTTCTGAAGTTTTAGTCCATAAATCTTTTGAACTTGAGGTTTGAAGTTGGAGGGGCCATGTGGTTATAAGGGAGTGGGAAAGAGCCAAGTTGATTTTTCATGCATGTTCGCAGGGCCTGACCCGGCGCCCGTTGCTCCTCTCTTTATACGCTACGGCTTGGGAGTTCCTGCTGAATCAAACTCTGCACTATTTATCTCCGTATGCTACCATTCATAGAATATCTGGGTTCAGAAGGAACCTGGAAATGGCAGTGCTCAGCTCAAGAATATCAATTGCAAATGAGAAGTTTCTGTTTAAGTAATGAGAGCTGCCTGGCTCGGGGCATAGGCCAGTACAAGGCTTACCCAGGGTGAAGGAGGCCCTGGGTGTGACATTGTCTCAGTTGGCAGAGTCCCGGGTCCCAACCGTAGCACCGCATAAACCGGATGTGGTAACTCAAGTCTGTGACCCTAGAACTTAGGAGGGGTGGAGGCAGGAGGACCAGAAGCTCAAAGTTACTTTTCATTACATAGTGAGTTTGAGGCCAGGCTGGGTTACAAAGGATGCTATCTCGAAGAGAAGTAGGGGCAGGAGAGATGGCTCACCAGTTAAGAACACTAGCTGCTTTTGCAGAGGACCAGGGTTTAGTTCTCAGCAGCCACATGGTGGCTTACAACCACATGTAACTCCATGTCTTATACTTTCTAATCTCTGTAGACATCAGGCGCATGTGGTGCACATACATACATGCAGGCAAAACTTTCTAAATAATATTTTTAAAACCCCAGAAAATGAAAAAGTAAAAAGGAATAAAGTTGTTGAAATGCATGCGTATGTCGGTGGGACTATGAATGGTGCAGCCACGGTGGCTTTTCAGTAATCAGACGTGGAAATATTATACGACCCAGCAACAGTTCTTCTGGGTTTGCATGAACACGCCTTCACCCATACATGTATGTACTACATGTATGCACACATACACACCATATTTGGAAGGCAGGAACTTGAATCAGTCTCTGCACATCAGTGGTCATTGTAGCCTTGCTTGCAGCGGTCAAAGGTAGAAACCAAGTAATACCCATCAACTAATGAATGGGTAAACCAAACATATAGAGTGGAGCATTATTGAACCATCCAGTGGAATCCTGAAGACTGTGCTAAGTGATGTGAACAGTCACAGGAACCAATATTCCTCTCCTATCTGGTTTCTAACGGAACCTTGGGTCTATGGAGACAGAAAGTAAGATGGTGCTCTGCTGTTATATTATCTTATCACTGAGAGCACACTAAGCAGAGGCCAATGGAGAGTCATGTATACAAGGTGGGGTCCCTTGTCTCCCTGATGCTGCTTTGACTGTGCACCTACGCACCATGGGGGAGGCCTGGCCACTCCTCCACCCCATGTTGACCTGTGTTTCTCTTTCCAGGGTCAGAAGCAGCTGCCACTTGAAGCTCGCTTTCTCTGTGGCTTTATATGAGCATTTATTTGGTTCTATTTTAAGTCTCTGCTCACTGCATTTGGTAACCGTCTAGGACTGTATTTTGCTAACTCAGTGAGACATGATAGAAGAACAGGAAGATCTCATGTGGGCGGTACAGGCCCAAGGCTGGGCTGAGTGGGAGACAGTGTCCATTCATGCAGCAGGAGGCCCGAGTTCTTAGGGTGAAGGCTGAAAAAAGACAAGGCTGTTAAAAAAGGGGGAAAAAAATAAAAGAAAATACATATTTTGCCCTGCTCTGGAAACACGCTTGGCTACAACACAGCAGGTGGCCAAGGAACTCAATCTGGGGAAGGCATCAGGCTTGCGGTGCAATCAAAGTTAAGTGCAGAAATTTAATTAAACAGCATCAAGGATGGCAGAAACTTTGTAAAGCCGCAGTGCATTGTCAGATTCAACAGTTATTCTGAGGAGCACAATCCACAGATGGTGACTAATTGATAAATTAAAGTTGTGTTTCTCTGGGGGGGGGTTACATTTAAGCCCAGTTTCCCACCCATGTGCTGACCGCTGTGTCTATGGAGCCGCTTTCCCCACACTATCTTCCAGGCCTACAAAGGGCAAGAGCAAACCACAAAGCCAGACTGTTCCCCTTGTCAGCCCTCTAGACGGGCAGCATCTGCTGGGCCCTTGGAGTTGAGTGTGAGCCACCTCCTGCCCCCATCCTTGTCCTTCAAGCCCAGAGCCCCCACTTGTGGCAGGCTTGTCCTAAAAACAGGACAGTCTGGGACACCTGGGTCCTGCATGTTCTTTCTGCTCTGTTAACCTGGATCTGTTGCTCAGATTTGCCTGGGCTATTTATTTTCCACAACTCCTCCTTCTCTTTCCCTTTGTTGTCATTCCCCCTCCTCCTGCCCCGCTCCCCCCCCCCATTCTCTTTTTAGCATTGCTGGCTTTTATCCACCATGGCACTAGAATTTTTTTTTTTTTTTTTTTTTTTGGGTACGAAACAAAAGCCTCAATTTATTAAAACAAAACAGAATTAAAAAAAAAAAAATCCAACCCAGAGCCGTCTGTTTTTCAGACCTCACAGCGCTTCCTGTCTGTTAGCAGTTGATATCCAGGGAACTGGCTTTCATTTCAGAGAAAACATTCACTGTTTGCAAAGATGTTCAGAGAACACAAATCCTGTGTTGAGATGCGGTGACACACACAAACACCCCCTTGGAGGTCAGAAGATGGGGAAACTGAGGCACGTGGTTCTGCAGGGGACTCTCATTTATTCCACCCAGTGTGCATGAACATTTGTATGCTTTTGGGGTGCTCAGGAGAGCTTGGAAGAGGGGTAGGGGAAGCCACCTGGAGTGCACAGGCACTATGGGGACAAACACAGGTGCCACAGCTAGGTGCATCGGTGTTACCTCTTGTCACAGGTACTCAACCTTCCTAATGTTGCAAACTTTTAATATAGTCCTCATGTTGTAGTGACCTCCCCCAGTTATAAAATTATTTTTGCAGCTACTGTTATGAATGGTCGGGTAGATGTCTTTGCTTTCCGATGGTCTTTCCTGAAAGAGTTGTTTAACTTCCAGAGGTCCATAGGTTGAGAACCAGTGCTCTAGATGGAGTGTAGGGTGGTCTCAGAGCCAGGTCCAGGGGCATCTGTGACACCATCCAGGAGACATGTCCTGGCACGAGTGGGGACAAGCCGCTCTTGGACAGCAGCACCTGCTGGCATTGCGGGGAAGCGGGGAAGCCTGCACGGGACAAACAGTGCCAACGCAGCAGATTGATTCCTTTGCATTGAGTACTTCCTGCAGGGCTGGTGGTGGTGGGAGCTTCATCTAACCCATCTTGTCCCTTTGCTTTATTCCTGCATATGTATTGGTATCTTTTTCTTTCGCAATGCTGAAGGTAAAACCCAGGGTTCTGCATACGCAAGGCGAGGCCTCTACTATTGACCCACTTACCAGCCATATCCATCTCGGTATCCACTGGTGCATTGTAGAGTCTTAGTAGAGTGAATAAACCCTCTTCTGTGGTGGACACTTAAGGATTTATTCATTTATAGCTTCTGTGCATGCCTGTATGAGGATTCTAGAGCTCTGAGTTATAGACAGTTGTGAGCTGCCATGTGGGTGCTGGGAATTGAATCTGGGTCCTTTGAAAAAAGAGCAGCCATGCCATGGCTCTTAACTGCTGAGCCATCTCTCCAGACCCTCCATGGTGGATATTATCCTGACTGACCTTGCAGTCATGGAAACCCAGGCTCACAAAATCAGTTTGCCCAGGTCTGTGGTTCTGATGGCTTCCATGTCTATGCTGGATTCTGTCTGTTCCCATGGCCTGGACTCTTCTCCACAACTCACCCCCCCTTTAATGGGATCATGTATGTGTACCACCTGTTGGGGATGCTATAAATAATAGCCTTGGGGGCTATAAATAATAGCCCTGATCTCTAATAAGAGATGGTGTTTCCATCTCTTAGAGGAGAAGAAAAATACAACTCAGCTTTTTGGCCCCTATGCATGTTAGCAATAGAGGACCTGATTGCTTACTTCCTTACATGTGTGCTGAGTACAACTGTGTTCATATCGTGTGTAGAATCCAGAGGGTGTGTTTGCTTAGACACACTCTACCTTTTTATTGGGGCTAGGTCACTTACTGGGTTGGAAGTAGCCAAAATATCTAAGTCCCAGGGATCGCCACTCATCTCTACCTTCTTGTTCTGGGATTACAATCATGACCTGTCACTCCTAGCTTTAAAAAAAAAATAAAGTAAGTAAATAAATAAAAAGCAACAATTAAAAAAAAAAACCACCCACAGGTTCTGAGGATTGAACTCATGTGCTTCTAAGGCAAGTACTTTACCAACCCTGCCCTACTAATTAATATAGGCAGCCTCCCAGAGGTCACGGCTCAGCCATGGAACCTTGGCTTGGGCTTTGTTCCATGTTATGTTGTCTTAGAACAAGAATACAGAGGTGGTGGGGAGTGAGGACTGGATCATATTTATTTGTTTATTGCCAAATAATAATTGCAAGGATGCTGTGGTAGAGCCTGGTCTAATTGCCTGTTGTTGTTGTTTCGTTTTTTGCAAACGGTGTGGGTGGCTTTTGAAATCCCCTGTAGTTTATGGAGGCGAGCCCTGCCTCGAGGATGCCAGATGATGTAGCCGAATGGCTGTCGGCTGTTTATTTGCTAGTCTGTCGTTCTTAACACAGCGTTCTTGAGTTTGGAGGCCCAACACTGTTTGATTTCCTCCGCCCCCCCTCCTCCCCCTCTAAATATAACCAGGCAGTCAATCAGTCTTGGCAGCCATCAGGGCTGGGGCTGTCAGATGGAGTTTGCCTTGGATCTGCTGAACTCTTGGCTTGTTTTCTCAGCTTGCAAGTGTATTCAAATAGTGAGATTGGAATTAGCCTTGCAAACACTCAGGCAGGTGGAGCCTCCAGGTTGAGGAGGAAGAGGAGGAGGAGGGAGCATTTTGGTGTAAAATGACATTTCCCTCTCCTCCACTCTCAGTAGTGGAGCAGAGGCTGAGCTGAGCGGGGATGGCTTCACGCTCAGCGAGCAAGATGCGTGGGTGTGTTTTCCTGAATTGTGATTAAATTTTTTTTCTTTTAAATTTTAAGTTGTTGCAAGAGAGCAAATGAGAAACTGGCAGGTGGTGGGGATTACTCGAAGGCTGTGGTGGATGGAGGCGGAGTGCTGATGTAGTTTGGGGGCGGTGTATTCCCAGGGTATTTTCAAGTGGACTCTGAGGCTCCCATCCTGGCTAGAGGGTTCCCTGAAGAGCCTGGGGCTTCAGAAAGGACATAGGTTTCCTGGATTCCAACAGCCCTTCCTACTGCTCCCTGAAGCTGTTCCTGAAGGCTTAGAAACAGTATGGCTCCAGGTCCCTCCCCTGAGGCCTGTTAAAGGGACCTGTGGGAAGCCACCAGAAGATGCTAAAGCCTGACCTGCAAGGCACCAGGGAGAAGCGCTGCACGCACACTGCCACCATGCTCTTTCCCAGGTGCTTTTATCTGAAGCTTCAGTTGAAGTCGGGGTTCCAGTTGCCATGGGCAGGGAGGGCTTGAGCACACAGGTCCCCTGCGCCTGTGCGAACTGGGTAGTACCCTGTAGGCCTGAAGGGCTCTGCAGCTGGTGTCAGCAGCAGGCGCAGTTATCCAATGGCAGTTATCCGATGGCAGTCACACTGCGTTCAGCAGGGCTCCAGGTCTTTAGTTGAGTTCAGAGAGGGAAAAGAAGTTAAAGAAAGCAGTTCCCACCACCTTAGACCCCAGGAGCTCAGAGACACAGGGTGCATACATAACCTGCCCTCAACAGCTCCTGCAGACAAGGCAAAGCTGTTCTGTGAATGACTCCTCCAGAAGGGTTATTTTCAAGCTGTGGTCCAGTACCCTTGGCTATCCATGGCACCCTTGCATGAGACCTGTAAAGATATTGTTCCCATAATAATCCTAAAACTCACTTGGTCATTCTTTCATGGATTAAACAATGGAATTTTCCAGTGGCTTTGCACCCAGTATTGACCTTTTAGTTGGTGGTGTATGTATATCCCTGATAAACAAAGCAACCTCTATTTACATTTCTAAACAGTAAAAGTTGATATAATACACGGGAATTTTTGGTAGTCTCAGGCTGGGGAGATAGAAAGGTCTGTGAGAGGATATGAATTCAATTTCTAGAAAGCACTGAAAACAAAAGCATACCCTTGTAATCCCAGTGTTTGGGGGCAAGAGACGGTACAGAGACAGGCAGATAGATCACATGACCTTGGCTCATGCGACAAATTCCTGACCATTGAGAGACCCTCTCTCAAAGAAAAAAAAGTTGAGTGCTATTTGAAGAATGGAACCTGAGGTCGTCCTTTGGCCTCCATGTGCTCTCCCCACCCCACCCCCACCCCTCCCCCAATATAACCCGACACCAGGACACTGATCATCGTGGAGTCTATAGACAGCTGAATGACAGGCTGTAGGAGAGCTGAGATGTAATGCAGCCCTGAGAATGACCAATTTGATAAGTGAGCTGAGGCGGGAGGGAGACTTTCTTACCTGGGCTTTGCAGACCGAAAAGCAGCAGCATTCACGAAGGGTCTGCGATGTGAAACATCTTGGTGTGCTGTCCTTTCCTCTCGAGTCTGTGAGGGCTGAACTAGGCCTCACTGTGGAATTTCCTCCACTAGGGGATTCCATATTGGGCTGCCTCCTGGTCATTTGGTGACATTTTGGGAAATGCTGAGAAAGCTTGCCCTAATATTTGCTGCTGCGACCCCCTTGGAGGATGGTCGGCTTTGGGTTGTTGGCAACAAGCGTCACTGGCCTCATTCTTTGCGTGCGTCCTCCTCTGTCGTGGGGAAGCTTGAGGAGAATGGGAGCGTGAGCTCTGAGCAGCTACGTAGTACAGAGCAGTGTAACCCTAAGAAAGGGGGTGACCTCGGTGAGCCTGTGCAAGCCTAGGACTAGAGCAGGCAGGGAGCTACAGAACAAAGACATGTGTACACGTCTGCCAGGGAAGGGCCTCCTGTTGCTGAGTAATTTGTTTTGGGTTTGTCCCTGGGAGACAGTCCCTGGGGCTGTGCGGAGCACCTTCTCAGCTGCCTCGTGGCTTTGCTGAGAAAGATGGTGCCATGCACAGACCGGATGTCAGCCACCTCTGGGCTAGAAAGGAAGGGAAGCCAGGGCCCACCTGTACCTGGGTCCCGTGCTGTTCTGTGCGGCTCTTCATCTGATTTACACAAGGATCCTGCAGGCAGAATCTGACATCCCATTTTCTCAGACAGACACACAGAGTCAGGAAGGAGGCGCTTTTGTTTGTGTCAGGCCATGTGGGTGTCAGGTTTCACGCTTTCTGGCCTTGATCCTGTATCTACCATGTCCCTAGCGCTTGGTGGGACTGTGATGTGGAGGGGGTTCAGAGGAGAACAGAGCCAGGGTGTAACCCCTACTCTTCCCTTAACAAGAATAGAAGACAGAATAAAGGGCCCCAGAAATAAAGAATTGTTAACCAGGCGGAGTAATCAATAGACTAATTAAAAATCAAACACCTTACAACACCACGGCTGGGTTAATTGTAAACCGACGTCGAAGCGTTAAGACTTGCTCAGCCTGTGGCTTTGAATTATTAACTGAATGAGTTAATTCCAAGGCCTCAGCTTAGGTAGCTGTGAAAGCCAGTGTTAGCAGAAGGGGACTTAGTGTGGCTGTTCCTGTGGAGGGCCTGCCTGGGCACCATGATCTTCTTTATCAGAGCTGCTGCTTGCATTTTAGATCAGACTACCTTAAATATAGGCAGAACTTCACACATCCTGATACATCAAGGAGAAGGATCTGAAAGAGTCAGTAAGGGTTGGATTACATACATTTCCCCCCTGTTGATGGGACTGTCTTACCATCCCAGCATTCCTGTGGGAGAATGGGTTCTGGTAAATACGTTTGGCTTGCAGTGTTGGCCTCCACCCCACCCCCTTCTGTGTTGCTCTTTCTTCAGAGGCCAAGGTCCTGGGGTGGGGGGTGGGGGCTGAGGATGGGTCATCAGGAGTCACCCCTGAACACCTGCTCTGATTTTAGACCCCTATAACACCCGGGTTATGCCTGAGTGACCCCACCATGCTCCTGTGTGGGTTTAAGCACACTTCCCTTTACCTGTTTGGATAACTGGGATAAGAGTCAGTGCCTGTGGCGTGGTTTTATGAGCTTTGATTCTAACCTGGCTGAACTTGGAGTAAGCTTGGGCCAGGGCTCCATGGAGCTGTGTACCAAGGTGTAGATATGTAAGTCCCTTGGTCCGGGTGTGAGTGACCTCTCGGGCAGGAGTCACAAGGCAGCCGGGCAGTTAGTTGACGGGGGTTTTTTGTACAGCGCTTGCAATTTCCTAGAGTTCTTACAGAGTGGTCTCTCCTCGGTGGAGTCCTGTCGTCTCTCTGCTCTTATACGTGATGCACACGAGTAGGCTCAATAACTTCTCTGAGTGTTGCTGTTTTCTTCTTAATTTGCTAAATGGGCTTTAAAACGGGAGATAAATGTAAATTTCAGCTCCATAAAATAGTCACTTTCAAATGCTCACGACTCAAATTAATTAATTAAAAAACAGCTTAGCATACTACTCCCGCCTACAGACATGCTAAGTGTGCAATGTCTGCTGCGTTCACACAGTGGATGGGGTCACACTCTGAGTTGCGTCTGTGAGAGAACACACTCGACCCCCAACTTGGACATTTACAGAGCAGAGAGCCTCCCACGGTGCGTTTATTTAGAATATTGATTACTGTGTCTGCCCTCCTCCCAGTTACAGAAACTTGGAGAAAACTTTGAGAAACCATGAGTGTGGAGTAAAATGCTCTCAATCCCATAGTTTACCGTTTAGACATGATCATTCTTAATGCTTTGGTGGATTTTCTTCCATCTCTTTTTTTTCAAGGCAAAACAAACAAACAAACAAACAAACAAACAAACAAACAAAAAACCCCAGGATATGTGTGTATATGCATACACACATGGTCAGACATCATTACTGATTTGCTTTCATAACTGTATCTTGAATCTTTCTACAAGTCATCTGCTTTATTTATTTATTTATTTATTTATTTATTTATTTATTTATTATTTTGAGACAGAGTCTCTTTGTGTGTAGCCTTGGCTGTCCTGGAATTGCTTCGTAGACCAGGCTAGCCTCAGACTCACAGAGCTCCGCCTGCCTCTGCCTCTCTGAGTGCTGGGAGTACAGGTGTGCGCCACTGCGCCCTGCTCATTCACTATTTTTTAATTTAAAGACATAGTTCTTACTGTCGAATAGGTATGGTGATTTAGGATTATACTTGATGTGGACAAAGCCTGTTACTGAATGGCTAACTTGTTAACAATTTACTACAAGTAACACTAGCATATCAGTACAAAAACATATCTGACAGTACAAATCTAAAAGTGACATGGTTGGGGGTTAAAGACTGGATATTTTGTTTATTTGTTTTTAAGACAGGTCTCACTATGTTATCCTAGTTGGTGTGGAACTCACTAACTAGGTCAGGCTGACCTTGAATTCGAAGTAATCCTCCTGCCTCAGCCACCACACTGGCCACTGTGAATATTTTCAAGAAGCTTTTGAGAGAGAGAGAGAGAGAGAGAGAGAGAGAGAGAGAGAGAATACATATAGTATAAGTGTGAATTAAAACTACATGATCAATAATATCTAAAATCTAAACATCCTTAATATGTATGCATGTATATCTTTTAAAATATATATTTCAGTTTATATTGTCCCCCTAGGGAAGACACACTATTTTATACTCTCAACACACATTTGGGATATTAGCTTTTCTTGGTTCTGCTTTCTCTTGCTATGAGAAAACACGATGGGCAAAAGCAGCTTGGGGAGAAAAGGGTTTATTTCAGTTCCTACTTGCAGGTCACAGTCCATCACTGAGGGGATCAGATCAGGAACCTAGGGGGCAGGGGCTGAGGCAGAGGCCATGAAGGGGTGCTGCTTACTGGCTTGCTCCCTATGGCTTGCTCAGCGTGCTTTCTTATGGAGCACAGTGAATATCATCCAATCATCAATCAAGACAATGCCCTACGGACTTGCTAGCAGGCCAGTCCTATGCAGCCACTTGCTTGACTTAATATTCTTCCTTCTCAGATGACTCTAGCTTTCGTCAACTTTACAAAAACAAACACATAACTTAATTAAAACAAAAATCACTCAGCCGGGTGTGGTGGTGCGTGCATTCCTTTAATCCCAGCACTCCAGAGGCAGAGGCAGGCGGATCTTTCTGAGTTCGAGGCCAGCCTGGTCTACAAAGAGAGTTCCAGGACAACCAGGGCTACACAGAGAAACCCTGTCTCAAAAACAAAACAAACAAGCAAACAAACAAAACCCCACAAAACAGAAACCAAAACCAATAAGTATCTCTAAAAATAATAAGGGTTAACGGTAGAACACTTGCCTGGCATGCGTTAGGCTGGAGGTTTGATTTCCAGCCCTGGGTGAAAACAAAAAGTGGAGAAAACCCAAAGCTCACTCACTGCTCACAGTAAACATTGCAGTTTGTGCTCAAGACGTTTCTTGGTCCATCTGTGGGGGCCCTCTCCCCCCCCGCACCCCCTACCCCTCCCCATTCCCCCTATACCCCCTACCCTCACCCCTGCCCTCGGCTTTCAGCTGCCTCCTTAGGTGTGTTCGGTAGCTTCTCTACAGGCCTTGTTGACCCACCTTAGCTTCTGAACACTGGCCTACCTGCCTGAGCGTCTTACTCATTTAACATTTATCCAAAGATTGTGGCTGGAATAGTTTCCCTCTGAATCACAACGTGCTTTCCCAGGAAAGCACTCACACAGACCAGAGGAGAGTGGGGAGCTCCTGAGAGCCCCCCCCCCCCGTGGCTCCCCCACTCCATTATTTACTACCAGCAGCTTATCGGTAGTTTTCCATCCTCCTGGGGTTCCTCCCCACAGTAGGTGCAGAGAAACGGAAAAGCACACCGCACCTGTTTCCTATTTATTTCATTACACAAAGAAGCACCGAGTACCCTCTGCTGTTAAAAATATAAACGAGACAGAAACCAGTATTGCTACCTGTTTCCAGAGGAACATACGAGAAAGAGTCTTCACCCTGCCCACCTGTCCTCATCGCTACGGGCCCTTTCTTGCACAGGCCACACACACTCAGTTCTAGGCGAGGGAATGTCTCAGATCAGGGTTCGAAATTGTTCGCTCAAGACTGAGGACAGGTCTTCTGAATATATGGCTTGTATTGATTAAGTTATTGTTAAAACAAAAACATAAACAGAATTATGAGGAGTAAAGGGCCCAGGATTTAAGGTCAGCAGATGTTGGAGGTAAGAAAACCGAGCCCCAGGGAACATTAGCAAGGGCCTGCCCCAGGTCAAGCAGCTAGTGAGAACCAAAACTGAAATGTCAGGCTCCGGCTTCTGTCTTGTTTGAGTGATGATAATGATCTGTTCTTAAAAACAAGAACAGGGGCAGCGTTTGGTTCTGGTGTCGGTTGCCGAGAGCTCAGTCCGGTCCTAGTCAGTTTAAAGTAGAAAGGAATGTGTTGAGGATTGGGACGATACCTGTGGATATCACTAGGGCACAGAGAAACCTCCAGGCTGTGAGCTCAGGAACGAGCCCAGAGCCCTTACAGCAGGCCTGGGTCTTCAGGTAGCTCCCACTCTCCGGGCATCCAGAAGTCCTTCTGAGTCAGCAAAGGAGAAGCCTCTTCCATTGCTGCCACAGCCCTGCCTCAAACTTTCCAGAAAAACAAAACAGATTCTGCAGAGACACGGGATATTGCTACTGAAATATCCAAACCCCTCCTGACCTCGCTGCCAGAGGAAACAATAAGCCGCTTCTCCTTTTGACCCAAGCTGCAGGGCAACCCTGAACAGTGATCCCCAGTTTTCAGATCTCGAGAAACAGAAAGGCCCGTGAAGGAGGCTGTTGGACTGGGTAAGGGCACCTGAGTAAAAGGGACCAAATGATAAGAAATAGGCTTGAGCCGGCCCGTGGTGGCGCACACCTTTAATCCCAGCACTTGGGAGGCAGAGGCAGATGGACCGCTGTGAGTTCAAGGCCAGCCTGGTCTACAAAGCGAGTCCAGCACAGCCAAGGCTACACAGAGAAACCCTGTCTCCAAAAAAAAGAAAGAAATAGGCTCGAGCCCCCATATTCCAGCCATGTATGGTAGAGTAGCACAGATGGAAGAGCAAAGAAGCAGCATTGCGCACTAGGCAGCTAGAGGATATAGAAGGCGAAGTTTGAACGCCTTGTCATAGGGTGGTGGCGTCACCTTATATATTGCAGTTGCTATTGCAGTTCTATAACCATTGACATAAGTGGGTGTGTAGTAACATAGCAGGAACCTGCGTGAACTGAAGCTCAGGTCTAGGTCCCATCAGACCCAGGTGTAGGTTTCCCATCAACCCCTTCATATTATGGGAGGATCGTACATTGCTTCTCCCAACCAGTGACAAACTATGCCCTATCCTGTTTAGCTTTAGAGATCAGAGTGTGTGTGTGTGTGTGTGTGTGTGTGTGTGTGTGGTGTTTTCGGGCTCTAGGCTCTACATTGCTTTTTCCGAAGTTCCAAAGTTTCAAAAGATGTTTTTCCCAGACCTCCCAGGGGATGCCACTTAACATTCGTTTGGCATCTGGGATGTGCTTTAGGCCAGATGGCAGCTGGGACACAAGTCCCTGCGTGCTCTGAGGATGATCACATTGGTTTCCATTCTCCCTCACCCCCTCAGATGGGACTTCCGGGTGCATCCTGAACTGATGGGGGCTGCTTGCCCCTGGGTGCCTAGTATCTAGTGATTCAGGTTTGACTGCGTTAATGTCTCCTTGCTGGAGTGGGAACGCTATTTGCAAACTGCCAGCCAGATTAAATTAAAGACGGGGCTTAATGGGAGAAAAAGGACAAGAAAAGGAGATAGAAGGTCAGAATTTTGGAGATGGTGGTTGGAGGCAGGTGAATAGCATCCTTCCAGACTTGTTCTGGCTAGGTAGGTCAGTAGGAGGCTGTCTGATTGTTTGGCTGTGGTCACAGGTGTGTGCAATCTGTGGGCTCATATGATGTATGTAGCTGGCTGCACGTGCCCAGCACCAAATCTAAAACTTACTTAAAACATGGGATTTTTTTTGAGGGTTGGAAGAGGGAAAGGTTAGCTCAGTTGCAAGGTTCTCAAGAATGAACTTTGTAGGTGACAAGGTCATTGTCAAAAGGTTGGACATGCCTGGCTATTCAGCAAGGGATGGTGAAGAGGCCTTAGAAAGTGAAGTAGCCGTGGGAAGTTCACAGTTGCCTCCGGAGCAGTTGGCCCTGCTAGTCCTGTGGATGCAGCTCTGCTGCCAGACTGTCTCTGAGCATGTTGAAATAGTGACAGAAAACAGGACTGGCTGGGTTCCAGATGACTCGACTTCTCTGGGTTGTGGAAGTTGGGGGCTAAAGGGGTGGGGAGCGGGGCCATTAACCAGGCAGAGCTTCTTAGATTAGCCAGATGAGGAGACATTACCACATACGTAGGCATTCAGTACTGACTTCAGCAGGGAGCTGAAGGCATGCCCAATGTCCAACTAGTTTTTTGTTTTGTTGGGTTTTGTTGTTGTTGTTGTTGTTTTGGTTTTGGTTTTTGGCACCTTGATACAAGCTAGAGTCATCTGGGAAAAGGCCTCCCTGGAGCAATTGCCTCTATCATATTGCTTATAAGCATTTTCCTGATGTGGGAGAGTACAGCCCACTGTGGGCGGTGCCATCCCTGGCCACAGCTGGTCCTGGATGTTATGAGAAAGGAAACTGAGCAAACCAGTAAGCAGCAGGTTTCTGCTTTGGTTCCTTTATTCAGGTTACTGCCTTGACTTCCCCCCATGAGGGATAATAAACTATACGCTAAAATAAACCTTTCCCTCTCCATGTTGCTTTTGGTCATGGTGTTTTATCACAGCGATAGCAGATACCCAGCAAGAATCAGGCCACCACTCCGAATGGATGTTGGTGGTGCAGTGACATGGTAGGGACTGGGAGGGACGTGGAGTAAACAAGATTAGGTGGAAAGGGAGGACTGTCCCCCCCCCGGGGTCCCTCATTCTTCTATGTGTGTGGTCCTGCACCTGGAGGGCGCCCATCTCCACAGCAAATACCTACAAGGCCTCTTTGCTGACTGCGGCTCCGACTACCCAGGAGCAGCGTCCTGAGGCAGCCTGTGTTGTCTAAGTGTGAGCTCACCTGATGGCTTTAATTACATGATACATGGGTCTCCTCTCTTTAGGTGATCAGCTCTTGATGCTAGTTACCTCTGTCCACCTCCCCCCCTCGGGCTCTGTTAGGGGATGATTGAGATGGGAAAATCACATGTGGGGCAAATGCTGGGTGAGCCGCTTGGCTCGTTCATGGGCATAGGCCAGTGACCACGTCTTTGCAATGTTGCAAAGCATTTCCACGATCTGATTAGATCCTTAGGATGAAACGACAGCATCCACCAGGTGTGACGGCACACACCTTTAGTCCCAACAGTTGGGAGACAGAGGCAGGCAGATCTCTGTGAGTTCGAGGCCAGCCTGCTCTACAATGAGAGTTGCAGGACAGCCAGGGTCACACAGAGAAACCCTGTCTCAAAAACACAAAACAACCCCCCCCCCTAAACCAAAACCAACCAAACAAAAACTAGAGCATATTGAGGAATGCTACCCCATTTCCTAGATGAGGGAAGTAAGTCTCCCAGAGGTCACATGTTTTGTTCAGGATGGAACAACTTGTAGTCAAGCCAAGCTGGTTCTGATCCAGTTCAGTGTTTCTCATTCCAGGCCAAACCTGTCCACTTAAATTTGCCTTTCAGTAGGGATTTATTATTGATTTATTCAGCCCAGTGAATACGGGGCCATGTGCTAGGTTCTTCTGTAACACCACACCATATGATAATCAACAACACAATACTATAAAATATCACACAGTATAACACCACGCAAAAACACAACATGACACACAACACCACACAGTACCACAAAATACCGTACGTACATCACACCACCATATCTTAGAGCACTAGACAACCTCATCCATTGCATATATACCACATACGTTTACTATTCAAAAACATACAACACAAAGTACCACATAATGCTACACCATATGCCACATAATGCCACAACATGGTACACCATACTATAAAAAAAACACTTGCTACAAAATACAGTTTTCATCCCATATGATACCACAGCACGCCACGCAACCTACTGGCACATCACATACCACACCGTACATACAACACATAGAAGAGTATACCACCACCACACCACACCACACCACACCACATCACACCACACCACAGAATTGTTAGTATAGTTACCATCACTCAGATCTTTCCTGTCCACAGGGAGTCCCTGAGGAGGACAGGCACGGGTATTTTGAACAGGCATGCGAAACCGCACCCTCTCCTGACCTCTGTCTTAAGCTGTAGAAACTTCTGCAAGGTCAAGTTGCTGGTGATCTTTTGAGGTTGGGGTCTGCGGTTCTCCTTGGATGTTTGATTCAGTAGGATGTCTTCTTCCCAATCCCCTTGAGGAGTTTTCTGAGTCCAAGCAAACAGCTGGCACAACTGGGAACAGTGTTTTAATCTTTCGGGAAATGGGGCATCACCACTGCTTTCCATAGTCACGACATTCTGCCCTGTGCCTTGACGGGGTGGTGGCTGGCTATGTTTGAATGCTATCCCACACTGCCCTGGCACCTCACACCCTGGACCCAGGGCAATGGAGGCCATCTTTACTCAAAGGCACCTTTCTTCAAGACCTTGGGTTAGGGTAGGAGAGAAAAGGAACAAACGAGCTTAAACTCAGATATTAGTCTGGAAATCTTTAGTTTGGACTTGGATAAGGGCAGCCAATTCTCCATAGCAAGCATATTCTTAGAGATGCTTGTACCCTGTAACATCATCACCCTTTTGCCTTGCCTCCCAGTGGCTGCCTCCTCAGCTGGGGCCTAAAAGGCAGAAACTCTAGCCCGGTCAGTGGGCTTCAGTGTGCTGGGTCCCGGGAATGTTTGCGGAAAGCTTTCTGTGCGTGGAGCTGCGTGCCGTGACAATGAATGCCCTTCTGTGGGTTCAGAAGATGGCACGACTTGGGAAGCCAGACCTTTGTTTCTTTCCTTGCTCTTTACCAGTGCGGTGAGTAGGGACGGAGGAGGGTAAAGCTCTGCAAAATCTTACCACTTCTCATCCTGCTTCAGAGACTGAGACGTTTTGGGAATCTCTCTGGATTGCTATACTCCTCACTTAGTTTTCCAAATTTAGGGATGCTGGCATGTCAGGCTTCAAGTCTGGGTCACTGGGAGAGAGGTTTCAAAGTAAACCCATCTCCCATAAGAGCTGGCTGCACTCTTTTCATATCCTTAAGTAAGTGGCTGGGCTCATTGTATGCAGAGCATCACCGTGGTAAACTAGCGACTCATCCCTGTGATTTGATGGTCCTCCCTTGGGGTCAGCCATAGACTCGTACCCAATCGTAGCCTTTGCCTGCTCACACATGCTCTACAAACCCAGCAGAAGCAGCTACCACATCTGCTCGTCCACTGTGTCCTGAACCTAGCACTCTTGCTTCATCTTGCTGCTCCTGGCTTCTGAGTTCCCACATTTTATAAGTCATGCAGAGAACCCATTCCCTGTCTCTACCTTTGAATCTGCTTTCTCCGAGCCCTTCAATTCCTCAAAGTTGTGTTTTCTCCGCCATACATCCTGGGCCCATCTGGAGGGGTATACGGTCTCCCTTGGAATTTAACAGAAGGGTGTCTTTATTCAATTTGACTGCTGTTATTATGTGGTGAAGCATTCAATAAAAGTCGTGATTTATGAGACGTGCGGCTACAGTTGGCTTTGGCTTCCCCATCCCCGTTAATTCTTTTTTCTTTTTTCTTTTTTCTTTCTTTCTTTCTTTCTTTTTTTGCTTTGTCATCTATCAGAGAGAGCAAACCAAGGCCTGATAATTTCTTGGCACATCCTGTGTTCAGTTAAGAATGTCAGCTGTCAGCCTGTCAGGAAGTTATTTCTTGAATTGGTTTTCTACCTCTTGCCACAGTCCATAAACAGGCAGAGGCCCTGCTCAGTCCTGTAGGCAGATGATAAGGGGCCATGGGATGATGTGGAGAAAGGATTGTGGCCCCTTAGCCTGTGATACCCTTCAGTGGCCACATGTGCATCTCACAGTCAATTTAGGATGGCTGAGTGGGAAGAGGCAAGAAGGGGCCTTTTAGAGTTTTCAGAGGGTTTTGACCCCATGAGTTTAGTGCTTCCTTTATCATTTATTTATTTGTTTGTTTGTTTGACCTGGCAGGTTTAGAAATCCCTCCTTTGCTTTCCTTTTTCTTTAAGTATGTGCTTGTTGGTGAAAGGCTCTTGGAGTAGCGGGCCATATATCGAGTCTTGGCTGCGGAAGCTGGACTAATTGATGGAAGCAGGCTGTCGTGCTCGTGTGGTGGGGGGTGGGATGGCGAGGATGAGCCCCGGGAACTGCCAAATGGACTCTTTACCCGACTCCACATCTACTGGTCTTATTAGCTGTTTACTGAAATGCATCCAGAGTTCTGTGGAGCCACCCACAATGGCATTAACCAAGTTGTGCCCTGCATCTCAAGCGCCTAGTTAAGGCTCTGGTGCAGCAGTGGCTGGAATCAGTCCACGCTGGGCTCTGAGAGTGTGCATAAAGCTTTTAACCCACAATGGGTGGCCGGGAAGGACTGAGGAGGTAGGGTTGTGGAACATGAGCAAAGCGTGTGGCCCTTGCTTCAAAGCACTTTGATTTGGCTGGGAGCCGTTCTCCCCAATTGGAACCTCTACCTGCTCTCCTAAGTGAGGCGGACTGGGAACAGGCTGAGGAGCCTAGAAATGCTCACCAGGCTTCCTGACTCTACTTAAAGTGGGGTTTCAGACTCCTCTTGGGTCTGAAGGGTACCCTGAACTACCACTTGGGGGAAGGGTCCTTCTCAAGTCCCCACAACACCAAGTGAATATAGGCTCTTAGAAGGCAGAGCGGTCTGCATTTGTGAGGGCCCCATGTTTTTTTTGAACTTGCACACATCCTACCCTAAGTTAGGGGTTGCCTAGTAACATCTTTGCAGCCTGCCATTGCTATGAGTGTCTGTCTGTCTACTCGTTTCGTTTTGTATCAGCATTTATCAAGAGCTCGTCTATAAACTGAGGGAAATTCTCTCTCTGGCAGCCTCTCTGCTTCCCTCTAGGCCCATGTGTACCCAGGAATATAAAGCAATCCTTTTCCTATCATTATGGCTGCATGGAGCCTTTTCCCACGTGGGCGGTGGTTCTTGAGGCTTTGGGGCTTCTGTGACCAGCTCCCCTCTTCCCCTTCCTTGCCGGGATTTTACTCTCTAACTGGACTGGTTTGCATCTGCCTCAGCCTCCCAAGTGATAGGGCTTACAGGTATGTGCCACCACACCAGTCTCTTGATAGCCATTAAAAAAAAAAATTTATTTTTATTTCTTGTGTGTTGGTGTTTTGCCCAACTCCCCATCTACCGGTCTTATTAGCTGTTTGCTGAAATGCATCTAAGCTTCTGTGGAGACACCCACAATGGTGTTAATCAAGTTGTGCCCTGCATCTTAAGCGCCTGGTGTGAGGGTGTTGGAGACTCTGGACCTGGAGTTACTCACAGACAGTTGTGAGCTGCTATGTGGGTGCTGGGGATCAAACCTGGGATTTCCGGAAGAGCAGCCAGTGCTCTTCACCATCAAGCCGTCTCTCCAGCACTTGATGGGCATTTTTAAAGCTCCAGGTTTGGAGATATTTCTTCTCCAAACTCCCCAATCCCTGCCTCCCTAACACCAACAACTTTCTCCGTTCCCATGGTTCTCAGCTGCCTCAGCTAGTAATATAACCCCTTTCCTGGTCTTTTGTGTTCTTATCCTTGGCAAGCTGCCTGTTGAGAGCTTTTTTTTTTTTTTTTTTTTTAAAGGAAAGGAAAGGAAAGGAAACTTTTCTCCCAGTGCAGGAGGGAGCACTGAAATGTAGTTGTCATAGGTGAAGAATGAAAGTGATACTCGATTTTAATCTAAACTTGAGCTTCAGTCACTCCAAGTGGCTGGTGGCTATTGGTCACTACAGATGCAAGTCTTGAGTGTCTTTACCATTTCAGAAGCCCTGGCATGGGGCTCTGCCCACGAGAAATGCCTGACAAAGACATTGTACTGCTGAACGAAGCAGAAACCTCTTAGCTATACTGCCAGGTTGATGTAGCTTGTATGTTCTTTGCCCGTTTTCCGTGCCATTTGAGTTTAAAGTTAACGGCTTGTATACTTGAGCACTGCCCACGATTTGGAAATACAGAGATAAATAAGACGTGGTGCTTGACTTTAAGGAACTTAAATCTAACGGCGCAGGGTGGACAGCACCACCAGTCAGGACCAGTTTGCATCCTAGGTGGATGCAGGGAAGTGTGGTCCAGATGGAGGATGGTGCTTTGGAGTGCTCACGCCTGCCCAGGTTCCTGAAGTACTTCCTCAAGCAAAAGAAAGCCCCTGGCTTCACAAAACTTGGGTGAAATAAAATAAGTAAATCTTAGGGTACATTAGAAGATGAGAGGTTGGTGGAAGGTATGGGGACCGCCTAAATGGGGCCAGTCATAAAGGTCTAGTGGGGAAGGTAACATATGAGTCAGATTATTTGAGCTCCAAGGACTCGGTGAGTTGTGATAGGAGGCATGATGTTGCTGGGGGTAGGGACAGTGCCAGTGAAGTCCTGACGGGTGGAAATGTGAGTAATTGGAGTGCAAGGTAGGGTAGAGAAATGAGGTAGATGGGAATCCTGGAAGGGGAGGGGCCTTGGGCACTCCTGTTGCGACTGGCCTGGTTGCAGATATCTGTCTTCCTGATTTAAGATGTTGGCTCTACCCGTAAGACGATGGCCCAATTACTGTCTTTTTTAATATATAGGCTTATTCCAGGTAGTTGCTTCCACAGTCTTGATGACCAAGGGACCGGGAGAACTTAGCAAGACCTCCTGCCATGAAATTATTAAAGAGAGGAGAGTCTGACCGGGGAGGTTCCTCTGCTTTGTTTCCAGATCTCTCTTGGAGATGATCTTCTCCCGATTCTCAGAGCCTACCCTTGTGCTTTCACACAGTCCTTTGTCCTGAGTCTGTTGGGGACAACACGAGGTTTCTTCTAGGGGTGGGTAGGCTTGGAAGCAGCAGGCGGGGCCAGGGGAGGACAGTGGAGGATGAGATTTGTGGTCCTGGGGAGGATAGTCTCATTTCCAGCAAGTGTGAGGGCCCAGCGGGAAATGAGCCACAGATGCCACTTGGAGAACAGCTGCGCATGACGATCATAGTTGCAGAGGTATCCCGGGTTTCAAGAACGCGGGTTTTACTTAGGAAGACAAGGAGGGCCTCTGTGAAGGGCAAGAGAAGAGAAGGCGCTTAAAATAGGCTGCGGATCTGGGTCCTGGCAGCTGCTTGGAACTTAATGACCTCTGAGCCTTTGCCCGCAGGATGGAGTCCAGTCTCCTTGGTTACAGTCTACAAGACTCCCATGGTGTCATCCTTGCTAGTGTCTCCGTTCTTATCTCCCAGCAGATGTTCTTTTCCACCTGATCTCCACTGTAGCCTTGTCAGACTTAGAGTGACAGAAACAAGTTGATGATATCTCTGGCTTACGTGACTGTTCCTGTCTGACTCGTTTTCCTGGAAGACTTCTGTTCAACCTCCAGAACCCTAGCCCGGCACCTCGTCTCTGAAGCTTTCTACTCACCCGACCCTGCACGTCACCCTCCCCTCCGTTCTTTTGCATCTTCATGCCATTGGGTGCCTGTTCCTTAGGCTTCTAGAGGAGTCTTCCAGAGCAAGAGACTCAAACCTTTCAGTTTGGGGTTCCAGGGCCTGTTAGTGACATGGTACTCATTGCTAGTTAGTAGTGAGGAATTAGTAGCAGATGGCATAGGAGACAGGAAGTTGTCGTTGTAGCTGCCATAGGTAGGCTTTTTACATACAAAAAGGCCTCATCAGAAGGTCAAGTAGGAGCCTCTGGAAGAGCTTTTCTGACTCAGACAGTCACAGCGCTTTCTGCCTTCATCTCTGCGGCTAGTACGCAGAACTCTGGCCAGCTGTTTTCCTTTGGAACAAAGGCTTTTATCTCCTGAGATCTCGTGCCCAGCTTCGCAATAAGGAGTGCACGGATTACCCAAGAACAAGAGAGGAGGCGAATATGGTGTCCAGGGACTTGGAATCATCTGCAGATTGCTTTTCTTTCTATACTTGTAGTCCAGGGGTGAGCAAAGCAGATTAAAAAAAAAAAAAAAAAAAACCCTAATTCCATTCTGGGGGTAAATTGACCTCCATCTTGTTCTAGGAGGTGACTATGATTGAGTCCCTATTTCTACTCCTGGTACATACTCCTGGTAGACACTGAGCCAGTGTGCGTGCCTGCGTGCGTGCATGCGTGCATAGGGAATGAATGAGTGGTGCATGATGAATGAGGTTTAACTGGACGGACAGCTTTTTCTTCCCCCGATGAAAGGGACTTGATTTTTGCAAAGCAAGTGCTAAGTGCAAGGTGAGCTTGGCTACCACGGCAAGGGTTGAGGATACCCATGTCAAGAGAGCACAGTCATGCCTCATGGAACGCAGTGACTTTAACAGCTTTCACCTCCAAGTGCAAGCCCTTCCTGTCAGAAGCGCTCCTCAGAGGGAGCTAGGCACCATGCACTGGGCCATGCGATTTCTTTCATAACCCTTTATGGTGCATCCACAGCGAGTTCCCTGCACTTTGGCCGACTGGTATGGCTCCCCCATTGCCTCTTAACCTCAGTCAACAGCTAGCCTGCGTGGCTTCTCTGTCTGGTTTGTCTGGTTGGTGCAAGTGTTCTTTTATTGGAGTAGACCTCGTGCTATAAAACATCAGTGGTGGTGCGCATTCAGTCACGTTCCTAGCTGGCCCAGATTTGTTTGCTTGGTGATATTTTTGCGCGGAGATATTTTTTTCTTATCTCTCTTCATTTACCCCACTGGGGCGGAGGGGAATCAAGTTTTCTTTTATGTGAGAGTTTATAGAAGTATATGTCCCTGGTATGAGCAGAACACGGATGTATTAGGATATTGGTGCAGCAGAGAAATATTACCTCTGAGGCACAGATCGCTTTATCTCTCTCTCAGAATGACCTTCCTAATGGGGGGGAACTATTTGTTCCTCTTCAGAAGGTCAGGAGCTGTGGAGGTGAAAGCCAATAAGGCCATTGCCTCTCAGAGGCTGTGGCTATGTTCTCCCTGCCTGGGGTGTCTTCAACCCTCCCAAGTGATTGCCAAGGCTTTTCCCAGAGGTTGGCCGGTAGGGGGCGCTGTGTGTGGGGAAAGCTGAAGGAAGTCCCTGCAATTAGTTACCTAAGTTTATGGAGCCTCCTTCCTGCCTTTGCAAGCAGTTTTTTTTGTTTTGTTCGGTGCAGGAGGCAGGCAGGGAAGGTTTGACCCTCGTTTCCAGGCAGGCAGGTGGAGCCATGGAAGGAAGCACAGTGGGAGAATGAAAAGGAATTTGTGTCTGCCATTGCAGCCCCAGTTCTGTGCTAAGCATGTCGCCATGTGCCGATGATGTCACTTCTGCCACTCTGCATGGCACGCGTGCGCCTGCTATACTATCCAGGATGGATTAGAACTCTCCACTTTCCTCTTTCAGCCTCTTGAGCTCGAGGCTTCTAGCTTGCTGGCACGTCTGGTGCCTTCACACTTCATTTTGATCTCATTTCGTAGAGAAGAAAGTGGAACTTGGTGACTTGTTGAGGTCACTTCACGAATCCACAGTGGAAGTTATTGCTCTTTCTGGTCTAACTGCATGACCCGCTCTGGGTCCTAGGATTGGCGCCTGCTCCTGCCCTCCTTCCAGTCTCAGAATCAGCGCCAGCTTCCACCACTGCCTTGGGTTTAGGAAAATCGCCTTGCTTCTTTTTTGAGGGGTGAAATGGTTCTGAAAAAGAATTGAAACTTTTAGTGTCTGTCTAACTGTCTAACTGCTTCTCTGGGTTCCCCCTTCTCTCCCCCGCCACCCCCGCCCCTACTTGTAGAAGATGGGGGAACCACACTAGCACTTCCTATGGGGACAAGAGGGGTTGATTTCTCACCTCCCCCCAAGACAGTTTAAATTTACGACTTAACAGAAGGTCAGGCATTTCGAAGCCCACTGAGCAATATGCTTATCTCTCTTTATGTAACCCTTGCCTCACCTTCCCTCCTGCTCTTGGGATGTTTCTAGAACAGTGTAGTGGCAGAGGCAGAAAGGGGGTCTTGGGGAGGGAAAGCTGACCCCTGACTCCCTGGTTTACACCCTTTCTTTTGTCCAGACCTTGCTAGCAATGCAACAACTTGGCCTTCCATCTCTACTTTGAGCAGATCAGTTTTTCTCCTTCACAACAGGAGTAAAGAGCCCCTGGCCTGTTTAAGCCTGGTGGAAGTTCTGCTTCTCTGGCAAGGCCTGGAGCGCCTTCCTGCCCACCTGCTCAGCTCTCCCTTTTGCATTTTCCCTACTGGCAGCCACCAGCAACTCCTCCTAGCCACTGGGGATGCTCCACCTTCTGCCTTTCCCCTAACTTCCCCAGGTATTCCCAGCTGACCTTCAACCCTGTGCCTAAGCCTAGCCTCTTACTTGGCTGTGAGCATTTCTGAAGTGTCCTCAAGCTCTCATCAGCTTTGCATGTACCAAGCCTAACGCAGACTGAGCTTGGTCCTTAGAACACGTGTGACACAGAAGGACTATGGCTTCCTATCAGAGATGACCCTTGCACATTCATCTTTTTAATTTTTTTTTAACCTTCTTGTCTGTGTTCTTACTCTGCTGCTGGGGTCTCTGGAGAGTGTCTCGTGGGCTGGGCGCTTTAACACACCTTCTGTGGTTCTTGCAGCTGCTTCCAGCGGTATCGTCCCCACTTACACATAACTGACCATTTCAAGCTGCACATCTAGGGGAGAGGCGGAGCTCTAACTCGGTCACATGTGGCTTCCGTACACCTGTTCATCTTTTTCCCCTTTGTGTATCTCCTGTTAGGGGAATGGTGGAAAAGAGCTGGGCCATCCATCCTCCATCCCATCACCTTTTCCCTCCCCGAGGGTGCCGGAAGTCGCTTTTTGCAGAGCGGAAGCTGCATGCTCTGGAGCCTGTTCTGGAGCCCTGAATTGAGAGTCACTGAGGGTGGGGTTGGGCATGGTCTGTTGGAACTAAGGTGGTAGTCAGGGCCGAGCGCGGCCATTTGACAGGGTCACCAGTGCCAGCACACGCAGCGTGCTCTCTCTCTCTCTCTCTCTCTCTCTCTCTCTCTCTCTCTCTCTCTCTCTCTCTCTCTCTCTCGACATGGCACGCGGTGGATTAGGTAGAGCACGCTCATCAGAAGCTGATTGCTACGTACATCTAAAATATGGTAATGACGGTAATCAGGGCTAAGGGTTAAGGCCGCCATTTGTTCTTTTCATGAAATCAACTGGAGGGTTGGGGGATGGGGTGCAGGGCCTTTAGAACCCGCCAGGCAGCAAAATTCTTATTCTATCTCTAAAGAGGAGTAGGCCAGGTTGTTCTTCCAGATGACTCCTGGACTACTGGAGGCATGGTTCTGGAATTCCTCTCCTGGGCTGTCTTCCCCGGGGTCCAGCAGCATCACCTGAAGCCTGGTTTGCCCTAGCTGTGTATCTGAGGGTCTGTAATCCTTGCTGCCACCGAGGAAATCATGTGACTTTTTCCAGCACAGCTTCTCGGCCCATCCTTGGTCACTGTGGAGGACAGGAAGGCCCTGCACAGAGATAGGCAAAGGACCAGGCATGTGCTTTTGATTGTGTGGTGGTTTGAAAGTTCATCTCCATGTGGAAACCATCTGCTACCCTGGTGGCATCCACATGGTGTTTGGGGAGGAGAGTTACTTGGGATACTCTGAGGTTGTTACCGTGGCTGTGTGTTTATACATTCTGATACCTGTTTATGGTCCAGCTTCTAGCAAGGAGAGCTGCAGACATTGCCCAGCTTGGAACTAGACCATGGAGAGGCTAGAGCAGAAAGGTGGTAAGGGAGATCTCAGGGGAGCTGTTTATATACACAGGCTCAATTTGGGGCTTCCTTAACATTATTGTTGGAGGAAGAGGAAAACCAACCTATCAATCAGTCATCAATCAGTTTCCCTTTCTTTACCTCCCTGTGTGTGTGTATACCCTGTTATAATGTCATAGCAGCAGGTGGTCTCAAATTGTGTTCCTTAGGCTAGGATCTTATGCCTGTTTGATAGAAGGGGAAAGTGAGCCGGGCATGGTGACCCACGCCTGTGATCCCAGCACTCAGGGAGGCAGAGGCAGGCTGAACTCTGTGTGTTTGAGGCCAGCCTGGTCTACAAAGTAGGTCCAGGGCAGCCAAGGCTAACACAGAGAAACCCTGTCTCGAAAAACCAAAAACCAAAACCAACCAAACAAAGAGTGTGTGTGTGGGGAGCGAGGAAGGGAATGAAGTTCAAAACTATTAGGTAACTTCATCCATCCTTGCACATACTATACAGAGATGTGCTAAAAAGGCAAGCATAGGTACACTGACGTGAGATAGTTTATCTTGGTCTTAAAATTAAAGCTTGCTTTTTTAATTTTTAATTTTTAAATTTTCTTTAAAAATTTTTTTTTCTCTGTGCAGAATCACTCCACGTCTATGCCACCACTCTGGACATCTTTAGAAGGATTTCTGTTTGGGTGGGTGCTGAGGGCTTCATGAGCACAGGCCCCCTAGGAGAAGTTTATGATAGCCCACCTTCCTGCCTGGCTTCCTTTCTCCCACTCTTCCCGGTTGTTTATGAAGAACTGCCGTGGCTGCCTGGCTAGGGCTCTGGGCGTGCCTCTTGGTTGCAGTCAGGTACAGCTTCTTTTGCAGGTCCGCCGTAGTAAAGGGTGTTTGTCTAACGTGGCCTAATACCATGGCTCTAAAGACGATGTGCCTTTCATTGCAGAGACCTGTTGGTAGTTATAGGAACACGGGAGAAAGTTTAGGTGCCTTTTTCATAGTGAGTTTAATTCATGGAACAGCATTAGGGTGTGTGCGAGGGGGGAGGTTCTCAAGGATGGAGCAGCTGTCTTTGGGTACTGAGCAGCTTGGATGCCTGTGGCAGAGATGAGGGCCAGCCAGCTACCTCGCTCAGCATCGGCTGATGTGTGGATCTTGCTCCTTAATTTCCTGTGTTTCTCCAAAGCAATACTCCTCTTCATGCCTTTTCTGTTATGGCCCCCAGCCCAGCATGATTCAATGCCATTGTCTAGGATATTACTCTCTGATATGATCTGTGGACAGGTCACCCCTGCGGCTGCTGCTCTCCCCCAAGGGTAAGAGGAAGTAGTATTTTTTAAATGAGTCTGGGAATGAGGGTGGGGTGTGCGAACTCGTGTATGCGCCCTCTCCACTCCCCTCCCCCCAGGAAAGTGTCCTGACCATCCATTATGAGATCACATCCTCCTGTCACTGAGCTACTGTTGTTTTAATCAGAGGGAATGTTGTAACCTGACTATGTTGTATAATTGTGTGTAAATTATATCCCAACCCCATATAGATGAAGGCTATTTTTTTTTTCCCTTCTAATTTTAAAACTATTTAGAGGGAATGCCAAATTGTAGCTTGAACCCTAGCGCTCTCTGGCAGGTAGCTCTAGTCAGGGAGGGAGAGAGAGCACAGAAACATTGGCGGTTGTTTTTGCAATTAGTTTCCCCTGAAGTTAAATTAATTTCTGAAATAGGCAACATAAAATATTGTTACTTACACTTTTCCCTCCGGGTGCGCAACTGCGGGTGGGTGGCTTGAGGTGCGTGGAATTAAAATGAGGACAAACCAGAATGGGGTACATGAAGAGCTCACTTTCTAGGGTGCATGCCTTGATCCTAACCCATTTGCATTCAGGGTCTCAGGTTAGGGGTCTCTCGGGCTTGAATCTGACCAGTTTTACTGAGGTAGAATTAAAAAACCAAGCAACCTGAATACTGAGACATACAACTTGGTCCTTTTAAGTATATTCCCAGATAATTGCACCTACCTTCTCACCCACCTCCACAGTTGTTTCCAGAATGAAATCCTGAGCTCCCTTTTGGATACTGCTGGCTTTTCTGACACCCTACCCTGTCACTCCCATCTGCCTTATGTCCCTATCAAGTTCCCAGTTACAGACTGTCCTGCATGGAGTCGGTTCGTGTACGTGGTCTTCGACAATGACTGTTCTCTTTTACTTAGCATGAGGATTTCAAGACTCTTGTGTACCGCACCTGTTAGCGCTCCATTCTCCTTGCTGCCAAAGCCATTCTGTCATCTAGTTGTTTTGTTCATCCATCCATTGGTCGACGTTGCATTCTGTGCTTTTGGGCCTCTTCCAGTATGTGTGTGCAAGTTCTTGGTTGGAAGAGTGTTTTGAACTCTTTTGAGTATGTCCCTAAGATAGGAGTTGCTAGGAGAAGATGAGCCAGCCACTTCCCCAAGACAGCAGAGCCAGCAGAACCTACCTTGTCATTTTTGCATCTTAGTTTTAAAATTAGAAGGGCCAAATGACAGACTTGTCTTTTATGGTACCCTCAGTCCTCCACTTGTGTCTTTCCACTGGGGGGAAAAATAAGTCAACAGCATCACAAGTGAAGGGGTGCACAGACCACGCACAGGTGGTTTGAACAACAGAAATGCATTCTTCCACAATCTAGAAGTCTGATCTTTGGGGCTGGAGAGATGGCTCATTGGCTGCTCTTCCAGAGGACCTAGGTTTAACTCCCAGTACCCACATGGTGGCTCACAACTGTCTAGAGGCAAACGCCAATGCACATAAAATAAAAATAAATATATCATTAAAAGTTAGCTAGAAGTCTGATCTTTGGGTGGCAAGTGGAAGAGTGTGGCATCCTGGAGGGGTCTCTCTCCAGGCTCCTCGGACCTGCTGGCATCATTCTTCTCTTCCTCTTCACATAGCCATCTGTTTCCCAGGCATCCCCCTCATATTAAGGGTGCCTGTCACTGGACTGAGAGCCCTCTGACACCCAAGATGATAGCACTGCAAGAGCCTTAACCGATTCCATCTGGAGACCTTCTCTCCAAGTAAAGTCACATTCTGGAGGCCCTGAGTAGACATGAGTTTTGGAGGGATCCTACTTAGTCCACCAGTCTGTTTTCTACTCAGACCCTAGAAACGGTGATAATGTTGGTGATAGAAAGAGTAGTGTATTGGTGTGGTTTGATAAAGAAAGGTATGAGGGAGCTGGGGGTAATAGTGGTAGACACCTTTAATCCCAGCACTCATAAGGCAGAGGCAACTCTCTTGAGTTCAAGGTCAGCTAGGTCTACATAAGTGAGTTCCGGTAAACCACCACCCACCCATACACCAACAAAGTTGTTATGAAAATGACCTCTCCTCTGGAGGAACAACTTGGGGAATGGGCCTGGAGCCCTCGGTGTTGTTGTTGGAAGTGTTCTGTGCCCTCCGTTCACATGTTTTCAGTATAAAGCTGGAGTCAAATTCCCAAATGCGGAGAGAATGCTGTAAGGACTACATGTGGGAGGAGCATGTGGTCCATCCTTGACTGTGGGTGAAGTGAGCATTATGTTTGCCGCTGTCACTTGGGTGAATGGATAGAGAGGCTGTCTGGGCCCTTGGTACACACCTTGCCTTTAAGTTGAAGAGGATTCTTTTTGCTAGGACTGGATTTTTCTCTCCACATGATGAGGATGATGGAGTGGATGTTTTTCAGGATCTCATTCCATGCGAGTATTTAAACACCTATCCCGAGCTTTCTGCTACGAAGGTTCCCAAGGTATGCAGGGAAAAAGAGCCTGGCTTTTGGTCCTACAGATGATCCAAACAGGACTTTGAACTCTTTTCCAGGACATGATAATACCAAGAGTTGATTTGAATTCTTGGGGCCTAAACCCACTGAGGGCTGTCAAGGACCACTTCCTGGATTTGCATGCATTTGCCTACTTTGACAGATATCTGGACTTTTTGCTTTGTCTCACTTTTCCTCTTGGGATTGCTAGTGTCTTTGGGCCAATACTATTAGAGTTAGCTTACCCCTTCTGTGCCTTCTTAAATGTACTTTCTCCTAAGCTTCCTCCACTCAGAGAGAGAGAGAGAGAGAGAGAGAGAGAGAGAGAGAGAGAGAGAGA
>OU015746.1:31673693-31740552 GCA_907169655.1 Acomys percivali
CACACACACACACACACACACACACACACACACACACACACACACACGTCTTCCCAGAGTGACACCCTAAACCATAAAGGGAGAGACACATTGGGAAGCCTTTGTAATCCTAGGCTGGGGGTACAGGGCTCTTGAGCAGATCCCAAGGGTCCTCCATTGTATAAAGTTTTCCTGCATCCCTCCACCAAAACCCCCAACCAAGCAGAGTCCGAGATTAATTACCTGGTTTTTGAAATGGATTCTCAGTGGCTTTCCCATCTTGGTGCAGCCCCTGATCATTTTAGTGTGCAGTGGTCAGTGTTCAAGACCCCATGTGTGGAGACTGCTGAGGTCAAGGCTGCAAGAAGATGACACAGGTGGTTCATCCACTGGGTGGGAAGAATTTTCCATTACTCAGATGAGCCTACAGCTGGAGACCAATGCATACTTTTTCCTATTCACTTTTTCCAAGGTCAGAAGAAGGTTAATGTTTGGAGGGCTACTGGATAGTTTCGAGGAAATAGAAGGCAAGACTCAAGAATAGACCAAAGTCACTCTGAGCACACACCAGCATGCTTTATGACACATGGGCACACACTTCTTACACGCAGACATGGTGTTTATGAGGATGTGAAGACTTCCCATTTAGTTCCATGAGGAGCCTGAACACAGCATCCCAGCCCCCTCTGCTTCCTGCCACCCCCCCCCCCCAGTAGCCATGGAGATGGAAGGGAAAGCAAGGGAAGACTCTGTGATTGCAGGTCCTCTGCCTCCTGCGTCCCTCACCGGAATGCAAAATCACAGAGCCGTCCACAGCCCGTTTGGTGGTAATTCTGTCCAGATTTCCCAAGCAGACCATTGCCCACCCCAGAGGCCCTGGTGGGAGAGACCACGAAGCACAACCCCCCGTGTCCCCTGCCACTGCTCCCCTCTCACCAAGTGTTGCACATTTTCCCCTCTGCCTTTTTCATGTCGGGGAGGGTTCTGACAAAGCCAGTTTCTTTTTAGTGTTTGTTGAGAAGTGAGAGCCATCCGTTCTCTCTGGCGGATCCTAGAGAGGACGTTTTTTTAGTAACTCAGATGTTTTGGTTCATTGTCTGGGGCCTGGCTTTTCTCATCCTTCCCTAAAGGGAAGGGGTTTTAAAGGCTTTTGGGGAAGAAGGTAGATTTACAGCCGGCTGCCTGTCTCTGTGTTTAGGGTTCTGTCTTGGCTTGTTCACAGCTGACAGGCAACAGTGGAAGGGCTGTGAAGAGATATTTTTATTTAACCAGTTGCTGAGCTCCAATAGTTTGGGTGAAGACAGGGTGGTCGTGTTTTTTCTTCTCTGGGTTCCCAAGAATGTTTGGAATCTCAGTAGTGCCTCGCCTCGGCTGGGCTGTGTGTTGCCCATTTCTAGGCAGTAAGGAAGCCACAGGGATTCTTCTACGGAAGGCCCCACGAGAGGCTCCTCAAAGCTTCCCCTAGCATAAGTATGAGGTTATGTTAACATTTCTTTATAGATACTTAATTACTTGGTTGGAGTTTAAAAAAAGAAAAGAGAAGAGAAAAGGGGAAGCGGGGATCCCAAAATTAAACCATAAGATTATCAGATATTACATGAAGATGCTAAAGAGTGTTTTTGAAATTACTGAGGTTTAGGATGGGAAGGTAGGAGTTGATTTTCTTTCTTTTCTTTTTTTTCTTTTCCCTTCTGAGACAGGGTTTTTCTGTGTAGCCCTGGCTGTCCTGGAACTTGCTCTATTAGACCAGGCTGGCCTCGAACTCACAGAGCTCTGCCTGCCTCTACCTCCAGAGTGCTGAAACTAAAGGCATGTGCCACCACTGCCCTGCAAGGAGTTGATTTTTTAAAAAATGCTATTTGTATAACATGTTTTTCTGCTGTACATTTATTTTAAGTGTAAAGGGCGAATTTAGTAATTGGCTCTGGGTTCAGTTAGTGGCTGTTTAGCTGTCATCTTCAGTGTTGCCCTGCTAGGCTCTTTGGCATATGGCATTTAACTTAGGTCTCGTGAGAGCTTGTGTGCTAAGCTAATTATTATATCGCTACTTTATAATGGATTGAATTCCATGTCCTCTTAGAGTGTACGCTCCTGCGCCCAACACTTAATGGGTCTGTCGTGTGAATACATTAGGGGAGTTGGGTTGGTGGGATTTGACCATTACTAAGTATAGGAAGAGATTGAAATCCGAATGGGCCAGTATTAGATCTTGCTATGCAGGCCTGACATAACGCCAAACTCTGTCCCCTTCCAGCCTTCTGTGCTGCCCTCAGAGCTGTGCACCACTGTACCTGCCCTTTAGTTTTAGATTTTGACATCAACACCCCTATGACCACATATCCAAACTCAGTATTCTCCTTGATTGTTCATTCTTCTTATGGGACTTTCAGTGTTTGTCCTAAGCAGTTCATATGATGTAGTTTCCTTATTCCTTTCCTTTGGACCTGGTAAGGTTCTAGAATGTGGGCCGTACTTGCTAATTTTTGCACTCATTGACTTTCAGTGTTAGTGTCTGTTTGCCTAGCCCCATTGTTGGTGCTGTAGAGGTCCTGCAGGGTCAGAGCCTGGACATTTCGAAGGAGGAAGTGGCTTATCGCGAGTCGGGGATTAGTGTGTATGTATAAGCTGTGTATGGATGCAGCATCAGGTGACTTCAGAGGAGGTGAGACTTAGCATCAGGCTGGCTGGGCCAGCACATGGATGCTTTGGTGTCAGGAGAAGGTCATGGAAACTTGGAAGGTTGTTGCAACTTGCCACGGGAGGGTCTGGAAGTGGGGAGGCATTCCAGGGAGAAAGGCCTGTGAGAAGAGGTGTGAGAACCTGGGGATTAGTGGGGCCGGCATAGGGTTGATCAAGGTGAGCTTCAGTCCAGAGGGCTTTGAAAGGAGTTCGTGGCAGAGCATGCAGGGTGGTCCCCAAGTGCAGGGTCAGCACCTGTCTTACGTACGTACAGGCACAGGCCAGCAGGAGAACAGCTGAGCACAGAAACACAGAAAGTCCACACCTCTTTTGATCATGTGTGCAATTTTTTTTTAAAGCACTGGAGATTGAGCCAGAGCCTTGAGCATTTGAAGCAAGAGCTATCCTTAGTCCTTAGGTATCCAATTAAAGAGCAGTTTATTAGTTCTGTGAGAACTCCTTACGATGTGCTTTGATCGTGTTAGCACCCCCTCCCACGACTCTTGCCGTCTCCACCCCCTTTCCCTACCCATCCAACTTTATTTTTTTTTTAAAACTCCACCAAGAGCACTTTATGCTGCCCACATCTTCTTGGGCATGTGGCCTTAATTGACAGGGTTTCGGCTACTATCTGAGCATCGTCTTCATGCATCTAGCCGTGTTTTGTTTGTGTCTCTTAGATTTTTAAAGTAGCCAGCTTTGAGATTTTTCTTGATATGCTAATGAAGCCATGTTTTGTGGCCACAGAGGTCCTGGAAGGGGGTGTCTGGGGGTGGCGTGGTGCAGCTCTGCTGTCAAGAAGTTTCATTTTTCTCTGGCAGACTGAATGCCTAAGGAATGCAGAGTACAGCACTCAGGAGGCAGAGGCAGGTGGATCACTGTGAGTTCAAGGCCAGCCTGGTCTACAAAGTGAGTCCGGGACAGCCAAGGCTACACAGAGAAAGTCTGTCTGGGGGGGGGGGTGGAATATATATATATATGCAGAGTGGCTGACCTATCTAATGGTCTGGTCCATGAAGCTAGCACAGATTACAAACTGCCTTCCTAGAAGAATATGGAGCAAGTGTCGAAGACTTGCCTCTGATAGCCCGGCTCACCTGTGTCCTCCTCTTGTCATCTCTTACAGATGGTCACAAGAACAAAGAAAATATTTGTAGGAGGATTATCTGCGAACACTGTAGTGGAAGATGTAAAACAGTATTTCGAGCAGTTTGGCAAGGTAAGTGCCGCACATGGGAGGTGGGGCGGTCCCTACCCACAAGTGTGCATGGATCCTCGGATGTGGCTACACCTAGGCCCCTGCCCTAGCTGTATCTTCTAGAACTGGGTCCTGGAACCAGGATTTACATGAAACTCCAGGAGCTGCAGTGGAAGACCCCCTGCTTGTGGCTGGCATGGTGCCTTGTGGGCCTGCGGGAGCACACAAAATGGCCTTTCAGTACTGTTTTTGCCGTCCTTTGCCAGCCACATGGGGCCAGGGCTGGGGAAGGATGTGAGGCTTATGACTCACAGGGCACAGGCGCCCACAAAAGCTGTGAGAGGTGAAGAAGGCCTGTGAGCCAGTGCTGGGGTTCCTTGTTTTCTTCTTTTTCTAGAAGACAGCATTCAGAGATGTGGGTCCCTGGGGCCCTTGGCAGTACAGCACTCCCCTGTGGAGTGGCCAAGGAAACTTGGGTAATATGTTGACTGTACCCATCATCCATTCTGACCTGAGTGCCTGTGAGGCAGTAACAAAGTGACGCCCCCGAGGTATGCTGTCAGGGCTAGGAGTCCTCAGTCAGGAAACGGGAGGCCGAGAAGGTGTGTGGGGGTTAGACAGACATTAGAGATGAGTATCCTCCGTGGGCGATGGTTTTGTCAGCTGCTTTCTAGATGGTGAATGAGAGTGGGTTCTTTCTGAGGGTGGCAGTCTCCTCAGATGTCATGCTGCCCTGTGTTGGCCTTTATGTGGTCCCCTTTTCTCTAGCCCCCACAGAAGCCGGAGATTTAATGGAGGTTGGCAGGTGAGTGGCTGAGCTGGCCCTCCGCTTCCTGCTTCTTTTAAATAATCGTGGGTGTTGTCATGGGAGCCCAGGCACGGGCTCAGCTCCTTCCATCATAGGTCTGAGAGGCTGACGTGGCAGAGCTCTGTGGTACCCTGGGAAGACACAGTGCCCACTCTTAAGCTCTTCCCATTCTTTACTTCAACAGTGGCTGTCCTGTTTGCCGTAGGCCAAGATGAGGCCACCACCACCCACTCGTTGGCCTGAAGGTTCTGTGTTTTGTTTGCTTGCCTGCCCAGGGCAGTGGACAGCTATGACTCAACCACTATTTGTGTCTCTCCATGAGCCACTGCCTGAGATGAGGGCCATGACCTTTATTTAGCTTTGAATTGAAGATCTCCCCCGCTCCCCGCCCCCCCCCCCCCCATATCAATCAATTTCTGCATGGATGGGAGGCCATGCAACAAGGAGAAGCCAGCCTCTTCCAGTTCAGCTCTGCTTTTGAAACGGCATGGAATTGCCCACCCAGATGGGTTTTTTGAAAGCAGCCTTCCTCACAGTCCTCCCGGCCTTCCTACCCATCTGGGGCCTGATTTGTTTTGGGTGGCTCGCAGGGAAAGCTAAGTGCACTGACAGCAACCACTAGAGTTACAGGACTTCTTCTCAGAGCGATTTATGATGCTGGGGGAAGTAACCCTCCCTGGCTCCACCCTGCCTAGGGCAAAGGATTGGAAGTAATTAAAAGAGACAAGTCCTTCTTGCCGAACTCTGGAGGGTGGGCCCACTTCCCTGTCTTTCTGCCTTCAAATTGAGTCCAGGGGTAGTGTTTGCAAACATGAGGTGGGATTTCTTTTTTTTTTTTTCCAAGCTGTAACCTGCCTTGGAATCTCGTGGGCCCATTTGCAGGTGTCAGGGAGGTTGCCGCTGCCTAGATGAGCTGTTAGTGTATTCTAGACAGGCCTATGCTTGCCGCAGACGGCGCATCTCTGCACATCCCCAGCCTTGCTTGCTTGCTTGCTTGCTTGTTTTCTTCTCAGATCGCTCCCACTTCCTAGCTTCCTTTCTTCTTGTTGTTTCTCATGAGCACTTACAGTCGTGCCCCAGAGCGTCAGCAGTGGTGTGCTCTACAAGCTTTGCCCATGCCCACGGCAGCTTCCAATACCATCTCGAGAACAGTTGTCCCTTTGTCTCAGCAGCAGTCACAGACCATCTTCCCTAACGTGGCACTTGCTGGGTCGGAGGCTGCCCAGTTAATTGTGCAGTAGTATTTGTGGGTTCTGACAGGATGCATAAACTTACAGAGCATTTTATTAAAGGACTAAGAAGGGGTTTTGAACGTGTCAAAACCCATGTCGCTCCCTACTCAGGAGCTAGCAGCTCACTTCGTACATATGCTCTGGATATTAGCTGCTGCGCTTCCTTCTGAAGACCTTATTTGTTGCTTGCTGGTGTCTGTGTTCTGAGTGTGGCCCCCTGGGCAGGCTTCACCGCCTCTCAGGATTCTGGTATTGTTTGTTCATTTGAATCCAGAATGGTTGAAGTAGGGAGAGTTTCCTGGTAGGCCTTGGGGGCTGTGAGTAGAACCCGCTGCAAAGGAGGCAGTGGACAAATTGACAAATTGACTTTATCCTTTGTGTGTGTGTGCGTGTGTGTGTGTGTGAGAGAGAGAGAGAGAGAGAGAGAGAGAGAGAGAGAGAGAGAGAGAGGAGGAAGAGCAGAGAGAGGAGGAAAGAGTGTATGTTGAGGGTTGGGAATGTGGAGACTACTACACGAAGCATCCACTCATACACACATGGCCGTGTGAGGTCATTTGGTCTTGAAGCCAGTGGCGATTTAGTGAGGTGTAAGTTTATTACCTCCAAGGAGTAGCTCTAGCTCTAAAATGCCAGGTGGAGTCATTTAGCTACATCATCTACCCCTGGGTGTCCTTGTGTTCCCTATAAATGGGGCTTTAGTGCTGGCAGGGGAGGAACACATGACATCTCTTCAATATGGCCAGACTTGGGCATCCACACCTCCTTCTGTCTGCTCTGTGAAGGTTGGCATTGTGTGGTCTCCTTGATTGGGAGGATGGTAGAGACCAGAGAGAGGTTTAAGTCTGAGCCAGAATGTGCACCCTGTTTCTTCTCCGCTTCCATGTCAGCACTGCCCATTTCACTACAGCCTCCGCGCAGGGAGTGCCACCTTTTAGGTTTCACTCTCCGTCATTTACACTGTCCTTTCCCTTTTTTCATCTCGCCTGAGGTGGCAGCTACCCCAACTGTTTATTTCAGGTGGCAGTCAACATGGGCATGACAGCTATGTAGGGGCCAAGCTAGGGGGAGTTTAAATATGTCATTGCTGTAAATAGAACGGGTACAGAAGGACCCAGAGAGAGCTTTAAACAGCTCAGACCGGAGGCTTCGAAACCCTTTTTGCATCTGCCCATCTTCCTCGCAGAAGATTTGCCCCCCTCAAATTAGAAATGCCCCTGCTTGTTTATATCAAAAATGCGACCACGAAATGAAGCTGTTGGCGTAGGACTCCGCACACTTAGACGACTGTCCTGCCCTGCTAAGTGGCTGCTTCTGGTGCCTTTTGTGGAGAATGGCAGGGTAGCCGCTATTCCTGGGCCTGACCATGGGATGATCTCTGGGGACACCTTGGCTGACTTTGCTTCTGGACTCAGTTTCTCCTCCAGGGAAGCTGTTGACAGATTTGTAAAGGCTGGAAGATTGCTTTGCGACCCATATGGTCTCTATTGTAGCTTCTGTTATTGTAGGGTGAAAACCACTGCAGCCAGCATGTAAACAGATGGCTGTGGTTGTGTTCCAATAAAACTTTATAAAAACAAACAGAGACAGATTTGGCCTGTGAGCTGTTTTGTTGACCACCCCCCCCCCCCCCCCAACTGATTTATTCCTAAGGCTGGACTTTTAAGCTAAGAAAGTCCTGTAGAGAGTGTTTAAATATAAGTAGATAGATTATAACTCAAGGTATTTATAGATGAACAAAAGAATACACTGCTCATAGTTGTGAGCATGGTATGTAGTAAGCAAAACTGTTTTCACCACATTAAAGTTATTTCTGGGCTTCGTGATGCAGGCCCAGTGCATCTTGGTTTGAGACTGCATTCTTTATTTGGAAAAGGGCACTATTTATAAGCTTGAGTCTTCGTCCTATGAGTAAGACCCAGAAAAACCGAGTAAGTGACTTTTAAGTCTTTCCATTCCTGGCTAAGTCTAAATGATCAAAACTTGTGCCGTTGAGAGTTTAATCTTAAAATAATTTTTTTTTTTTTTTTTTTTTACCATGTGTTGATGTTCCTGATTTACAGTTACATGTGTTTGGTACTGAGCTTTTTAATGCATTTTAAGATGTGCTTTCAAGGATGTCAAGTGAGACGCATGGCATCTCCACTATATGGAAGATGAGAAGGAAGTTGTCCAAGATTCATACAGCCCAGGCTGGGTAAAGCTTGGGTAGGCACTTGGGGGGCAAGCTAGGCTTTCTGCACTCTTGATAAAGCCCCGCCTCTCGCTCTGGCAGTCAGAAGGCTCTTATGCACTAGTAGCACGCTTTATTCGTTTGTCAGAAAAACTGATCTCTGGTAATTTATTTAACTGCCTTGGGTTTTCTTGGTGGACATTATCTGTGTTCATGACTTCATACATACAGGAATGATGTATATAGACCATTCCAAAGCCTGGCATATGACTGATGCCCTGGAATGCGGGAGCAGAGCCACTCCACAGAGCCCATCTCTTAACAAAGTGCCCTGGGCTGGAGAAGCCCTCCCCGACACATGGGTTTCCTCCTCTACTTACAGTGCTTTGTGGGCTCCTCCTTCAAGCTCCCAGCCCCTTACATTCATGCAAGGGATTTGGGATCAAGGAGGGCTTGCCCCCTCTGCCTTGTCCCCGCTGGAGCAGAAAGTTTCCCACTTCTCAGCTGCTCTTGAGGTGCTAGGGCAGCCCCTGCGCCCAGCTCTGCTCAGCACTGCTCACTAGGTGATGCTGACTTTACAATACTCCAGTGAGAGCCATGGAGGCGTCCAATTATACTTCACATGGCGAGCCCTGTGATTAGTTTGGAAGACTTATGCTTAGTCATTGGTTTATCCTAATCGGCTTTGGCTTTTCCCAACAACAAAGTGAGCTTATTTTTGCTAAGCTGAACCTACTCTGCACTCTTTGTCTTGCCGTTTTATTGTCTCATTCCTTTCTCATTCTGTTTTAGTGCCAAAGTTCTGTTTCATTAGGCCTACAAGTCATTTCCAATCCAGTGGGCTGCTACAATCCAGTCTTTATCACCCGCTGCCCTGGTTCCCATGTCCCTTCTGGGTCAGGGCCAGAGTCTGTGTTGATATGAGGGCCTTAACCCCTTCCTGGGCCAGCTGGCTATGGTGGTAGTGGGAGCAGAGACAGCAAGGAAAGACGGGGTCTGGGAAATTATGGCTCCTCGGGTCCCAGGGAAGGAAGCTTTCTGGGAAGAAAGTGTGGGTGGGGAGGGGGTGTTCTTGGCACCGTCTGTGCAGGAGCTGGGCTGTGTGAGGGGCTAAGGTTAGCCAAGGCTCCATCCAGAGAGTGGTGTTTGAAAACTATGGAGGAAACAGTTGGAAACCAGATTGAACTGGCTTCCCCCCCCCACACACATCGGTATCTCCTCATCTTAGTCTACAGATGCAGAGATCCTGGGGTGCATATTTCAAGAGTGTAAACCTGGTGCCTGTTGTTTCCTAGCCCCAGGCTGTACGTAGGTGCATGGAGGTGTGTTTGTGGCCTCCCATTCAGATGCCTTTGATTCAGAAAGTGTGAGGAATCTTAACTAGAAGAAAAATAGCATAAAGCCTTTGAAATTGGAAAAGCAAGAGATTTGTGAGAAATAAAGAGGAAAGTTGCCAGATTCCTGAAAGTGCACTGTGATCCTGGGGTAGAGTTTTATCATGCCCAAATGTGTGGCACAGATAAACAGCTCTGTGCAGTGCTTGATTCGCTCAGAAGGAGCCAAGAAAACAAGAATCTCTGTGTGTCCTTTGTGGCTGCCGAGGCTCCCAGGGGGCCTTCATCATCAGAAGTGGTTTGTTCAGGTAGGCAGGCTGGCTGGGCGGTGGGGCCTCATCACTCACCTGCTTGGCCTCTTCCAGAGTCTGGAGTGTTCCTCAGATGGTCTTCGTTTGTAACTAGGGCTGGGAAGGCCCATTCCTTCTCCGCTGGCTTGCTGTGATGGAATTTTGGGCTTACCTGTCCTCCCTGTTGATAGCCCACTGCAAAGCTAGCCTTGTCTCTTTGTGTGGCTTGTGTTAGTCCCTCATTTTAAAAGCACACCTTATGGAGAAGATGGGGGTTGTGGGGAGGAGTCCTCCGTAAGTGCACAGCAAAATGGCTGCCTTATTTCCCACATCCATCTTTTAGGCCCAGGTGGCAGACAGCATCCCCACTAGCTAACAAGGCCTTTGTGGCCATGGGGGTGGGGTGTGTGGAGGGCACCTGTACATCCTCCTGATGCTCAAAAGTCTTGTGCTTTCCTGCACAACCCTGTTGCTACTATGGCCAGTGGAGTTGGAAATAGATTCTGCTCCCTAGCCTCGCTTCTCCTAAATCTTCATGGTTTTTGCTTCAAACAAGAATTCCTAAAATAGACAGTATGTTTCCAGGAAGGCTTCCCATATCCCTCTTAGTGTACAAAATATAGCCAGCTGTTAGGCAAAGGCATCAGACGTTATTATTACACTGTTAACAGTGTTTTAAAATACACAAATAGAAAAATATCCCAATGCCTTCTGGGTTGCAAGCTGGGAAAACTTTGAGATTATGTTAATCAAATGCCACGTTCATTTGCGTACCAGGTGAAGGAACATGGCTTCCTACACCCGCTCTTTTGCTCTGTGCCCCAGCACAGTTTAGCTTTACTTAATTTGAAAGAAGACAGGGCCAGGGAGCTTTTGGGAGCAAAGGAGTTAATGAGGCCTGTAGTGGGGATGGGAGGGAACACGAAGTACTTCCAGGGGCCTCACCTTCCCAGAGTCCTCCTGGAGGCCTCTGAAGAGGTCACTTACAAAGGAGTTGTTAGCATGAGAAAAGAAAGCTTTCTCTCCTGAGATGGTTTTCAGTGGGAACTGAAAATGCACCAGAAATCCTGGCCCAGGCTTGTGCCAGTGGGTGCAAGGGGACGTTCTTCAGGAGAGAAAGCACAGTTCATTTAGACTTGGCATAGCCGGCTAGCTGGATTGTTCTGTGGAGTGAGCATTGATATGGAGATTCCGCCCCACCCCCACCCCATCAATAGGACACCCCATTACGTGGGTCATGTATGCTTTTCTTTTCCCCTTCCCCTTTCTTCTCTTTTCTCCCGCCTTCTTTTGCCCTCATAGAAACGGTCTATGTAGAGTGGCGGGGTTTTGTCAAGTTTCTGCCCCGTAAGTTTTTACAGCTCTGTATTTTGAGACTCCCATATCTGTGAATTAGCACTAAGTGGGCTGCCAGTCGGCGCTTTATTTACATTCCAAGCCACTGGGGGGTGGGGGTGGGAGAGAGAGAGAGAGAGAGAGAGAGAGAGAGAGAGAGAGAGAGAGAGAGAGAGAGAGAGAGAGAGAGAGAAAGAGAAACGGGGTAAAAATGTTAATACACAGGAAGAGGCATGAGCCTTGCATTTCTGACTGTTGCTGGCCTCACCACTGCCTTTAAAGCCAATCACGAGGCTCACGGCTGATATTTAATAGCTTTTAGCTGATTATTTATCTTCTCCTCCTCTTTCTTTTCTCTCCAAGTTGACCTGGGTGTACTTGAGCGGAAATGAAGTCATCCAAATGCCGAATTAGAATAATCACAGTCCTCTAAGAATGAAATGGAAGCAGAGATTAAATGGTGGAGGGAAAGCAGGCATTAATAAGCACCGGGAAAACTTTGCATAAAATAAATAGGAAACTGAGCCCGTCCCTGCTGCTTCGTCTCCTCTTCACTTCCCATCATCTCTTTGGTGTAGCGCTAACAGCAAAGAGGGATCTGGTCTTCTTAAAGGTCACGTAGGACCCGCCACCTAGGCGACCACAGGGCTTTCTTCTTTGTGGGATGTTTCTGTGCCCGCGATGTTTCCATGGTGGAAGAGTCCGGATGGAGGGTCTGTTGCTGTGGAGGGCGGGTGATGCCTTGTTGCCGCTGGAGTGGGTGGAGACAGATGGAGGAGGCGGGACAGAGGGTGGGAGGCGGCACACAGGAGGCCAGCCATCCTGATGCTGTTCCTGACAGATCCCTGGTCCCAGGGTAAAGGTAGAGTAAGCACCCAGGGCTGCAGCGGTTCCTAGGAGTAAAGTGGGGAGCTAGGAGAAGTCAATGCTTGACTCTTTTACCCACTGAAAAGGCTCATCCTCATCGGGAGTGTTCCCCATTCTATGACTAGAGAGACCGAAGTGCTCCTTTCTCTGTGTCCTGGAGTTCTCAGGCACGTCTGTTTACCTTTTACCTTCGTGATTAATTCCAGCAACTGTGGGGAGAGTTAGCACAAGACCCTCAGGCCGGAAATTGTTAAGGGGAGGGGGAGTGGTATGGGATCGGCAGGAGGGATAGGCAGTGGTGATTTTGGGCTCCATTTGGGCTTCTACTTGGGGATTATTTCTGTGAGCACTGAAAATAATAACAATAATAAAGAATTCTGCCCTAGCCCCGCGAAAAGTGAGCTTCTCGTAGTTAAAGAGCAAAGTGAGGATTTAATTAGATTTAAAAGCCCAGTAGAGTGGTTTGTTTACAGGAAGTGGGTTTTAGGTGGTCTGCTATAGAGGATTGCAATTTCTGCAAGTGGATTGCTTATGATGAGAGATTTTTTTTGGTCGTTGAGGTCGCTAACGGCCTTTTATAATTGGAGGCAGAGGTAAATGTTTTCTGACTTGCTTATGGCGTGCCAGCATTCAGAAAAAAAAACAATTTAAGGTGCTTTTCACTTAAGGAAAAATAAATGAGAGCGTGGAATGATCAGAGGCAGGCTTTCTGACTGCATGCCCAGCTTTCATCTGGGCTGTCAGAAGGGCACGGAGGGCCTCAGGGAGAGGGCATGCTGCAAGCCTTCCAAAACACAAAGCAAACTTTTTTTCATGTTTCTCTTTTACAAAAACATTCTTAAAAATAAAGAGTAGTGAGGCTAGGTGGTGGTGTTGCACACCATTGATCCCAGCAGTCAAGACGAGATTCCTGTCTTCCAGTAAACACCCCCGGACACTACCTTTTAGACAAGGACTTTAAGCCAGCCTGGCCCCCAAACTCCCTGTGTTGTCAATAATAACGTCACATTTCTGATCCTTCTGCTTCTACTTCTAAACGCTGGGGTTTTTAGGTATATAGCACCACACCTGGTTCTATTTGGTACTGGGATTGGAACCCAGGATCTTGGGCATACAGGGCAATCACTCCGTCTACAGCCTAGGCCTGGTAACCATTACTTCCTAACTGTTTGTAAAACTTGTTATATAGGCCAGGTGGTGGCAGCCCACATCTTTCATCCCAGCACTTGGGAAGCAGAGGCAGGCAGATCTCTATGAATTCAAGGCCAGTCTGGTCTACAGTGTTCCAGAAAGACCAAGGCTGTTACACAGAGAAACTTTATCTTGAAAAACAAAACAAACAAACAACAAACTTATTATATGGAACAAATATTTTGGCCCAGAGGGCCACAAGTTATGTGGTTCTTGTTGGAAAATTAAAGTTTTTGATTTGCTTGACAATTTACTCCTGGCCATGTCTACCTCCACTTCTAGTCCCAGGGGGCTGCCTTTTCATTACATGGCCTTGAGAATGAAACGCTGGGGTTGGTAAAGTCTTTCTATAAAGTGCCAGATAATTAGTTTTATACCTCACATGGTCTTTTAAGACCACTCAACTCTGTCACTCTAAGAGACAAAGTTAATATGAAAAATAAATGTCTGAGGCTTTGTCTCAATAAAACTTTATTTATAGAAACTGAGGGCAGCCTGGTTGTACCACAGGCCACAGCTTGCCAACCCACAAGCTAAGGATGTTGTCTTGTTCTTAGAAGGTTTTGTTTATTTTTTTTTTCACTTTTATGATGCAAATCCAGCTCATTTACTTACTAGCAAGTCATTTCACTCTTCTTGGCCTCAACTTCTCTATGCAAATCATGGATAATAATGGCACATAGCATACACATATATACTATGTATATATATTGTATATAATAAGACGGCTGTGAGTCTTAAATGAGCAACTGTAGCTGTAGTTATTAGCATCCCGACAAAAACAAAATCTGTGCTTAATAAACCCTAGAAATGTGAACTGCGGTGATGTTCTACCCCCTGACAACTGACTCCTCTGAGTCTCTAGAATTGTCTTCTAGTCTTTCACAGTGGTAGGCTGGTAGGCTGCACGTGCACACACACACACACACACACACACACACACACACACACACACACACGTCCTTTGTGTGATCTTAACATTCAGTTCTTTCACCAACCCTGGGGACAAACACAAATTGAAAAGTTCTCCTCAGATCCTCACATCATAGAGAGGACGTTGGTACCATTTTAATGAGACGTGCCCTGAGTTCAGTCTAGCCACCTCCATGCGTCTAGTCTATGAAAGAGACCTTCAGGGTGTTCTGCTTTTGGTGGAGAACGCTGGACTTGCCACAGGGCCGAAGAGGGATTCTTATAGCTGGACCCTTTAACTTTTTTCAATAGTAAGCCTTTGGGGGGAGGAGTAAAGATGTCATCTGGAGATCATCCCAGGAATACTTAGCTGATGTTTATTAAAATATATTTAAATATATTGATCCACTAATGTGTTTATTGCATTTATTTTGCCTCGCGGGAGAGCTTTTCACATTCTCACTAAAGTTTCCTTTCCTTTTCCTGTCCATACGATTCTCATAAGCTTAGTTTTCCGGCTTCCTTTGAATTTACAGCAAATTATAAGGGATGGGAAGACATTAATAAACACGATATAAAGCAGGCAGGAGAGAATGCTATAAAGACAGAGAGAGAGTCTTAGATCTTCAAAGCTCCTTGTTGTGGGAGCACTTGGTGCAGGAAAGCAGCCATTCCTCCTCATTAGCCTTAGAAAGCACTGTGCCTGTGGCCTTGAGCCCCGTTGACTTGTGCCTTGTGCCATTCCATGGGTCTTAGGGTGTTCTGAGGGCCAGGCAATGAGTCGGGAGCCACTGTCCCATGAGTAAATAAAACAGACGATTCCCGCTTCCTTGTAGCCCCGTTAGCACGGGGTACCGATGGAGAAGGACAAATCCTATAAACCAGAATCAAATAATAAAAAATAATTTCAAATTGTGTCATAAAGAGAACAAACTAGGAGCTGAGGAAAAAAAATCCATACTGGGAATTATGAAGAGCGCATTATTTAGTTGTAAGCCCAGGGTATGTTCTTTGCTTCCCGGAGCCTGTACCTCCCAGCAAACTGGGAGCCCAAGCAGTTTACTGGTGGGAAGGAAGGAAGCATCAGAAGTGGCCTAGCCCAGTGCTTAGGAAACAGTGAAGGAGTGAATGACTGAGGCCTCCGTGTCTCAGAGGGCAGAGCTGTGCCAGTCATTAGAGAGGGAGGTTCAGATGATGACATTAGGGTTTGGGGGGCAGGGTGGGTTCAAGACAGGGTTTCTCTGTATAGCCTTGACTGTCCTGGACTTGCTTTGTAGACCAGGCTGGCCTCGAACTCACAGCGATCTGCCTGCCTCTGCCTCCCGGGTGCTGGCGTTAAAGGACTCTGCCACCGTATCCACCTGGCTGGATTTTTTTTTTTTTTTTTAGAGACAGGGTCTCCCTATGTAGCCTTGGCTGTCCTAGACTCGCTTTGTAGACCAGGCTGGCCTCGAACTCACAGCGATCCTCCTGCTTCTGCCTCCCGAGTGCTGGGATTAAAGGCGTGCGCCACCACGCCCGGCCCCCTGGCTGGATATTTTAATGGGGCTTTAAGCTAGTATAATCAGTTTTAGCTGGGGTGCTTCTCACAGGGGATCCCGTTGTTCCTAGACCAGTGTAAAAGAGCAGTGTTAAGCTACAGCCCACGCTTTGGTAGATCTAGATACTGGGGTAGTGTCTGGTCAGTGAGCAGAGGTGAGCAAGGCCCTTCCAGAGCAGGGGGGCTTTTCCAGAAAAGGGGGGCATGGCAGGGAGCTCAACGTGAGGCCCCTTTAGTCTTATCCCCTGCCTTTCCTTGCTGCCTTTGGCCTAAGGAAGGACCTAGATGTCTTTTCTTTTCTACCTTCCCTCTCCTCTTTTCCTCTCTTTTCTTCTTCCTCCTCCTCGTCCTCTTCCTCCTCCTCTTCTTCTAGATTCATTTATTATTGTGTATACAATGCTCTGCCTGCATGTACACCTGCAGGCCGTAAAGAGGGCATCAGATCACAGTATACATGGTTGTGAGCCACCATGTGGTTGCTGGGAATTGAACTCAGGACCTTTGGAAGAGCAGGCAGTGCTCTTTTTTTTTTTTTTTTTTTCCGGTTTTTCGAGACAGGGTTTCTCTGTGTAGCCTTGACTGACCTGGACTCACTTTGTAGTCCAGGCTGGCCTCGAACTCACAGCGATCCGCCTGCCTCTGCCTCCTGAGTGCTGGGATTATAGGCGTGCGCCACCACGCCCGGCTCTGCAGGCAGTGCTCTTAACCCCTGAGCCATCTCTCCAGCCCAGGTCCGGGTCTTTCAAGTGGCAGTGTTTCTCAGGTGGCTTTCCTAAGTCTCTGGAGACAGTAGAAGCCTTGACTTTGCCAGGCTCCTAGGCTTATGCATCATCCTGGGTTGAACATAAGACTGGCTGAACGATGATCAGCCAGGCTTGGGAGTGGAAATGGTACGGTTATGTTAAGCCTAAGCTCAGATATCTCTGTCATTGGGAAATGCAGTTGGGGCAAGGGAGGAGGTGATGGTGGGACATTTACCAGCTCAAAAGAGTGAGGGGACACCAGGGTCAGTGATGGCAGGACTCTTGGGCTTTGTTTAGATAATGTGGGATAACACTGAATAGACTTTGGAATTAGGCTCACCTAAGCTTGAACATAGATGTCCTCAACCCTGAGGTATTGATTTAACTGTCCTGAGCCAGATAACGCTGTGCCTTCATGTGCACAGATCTTTTCCTTATGCCAAGTGGGGAGATTTTTTTTTTTAAGGTACTAGTTTTTCAGGGACTCCGGTGCCCTGCCTCCCTACTACCTCCTCCAACAGCCTCTAAGATCCTGCTAGATTTAACCCAGCTGGAGCTACTGTTGGTTGGTTGGGAGGAGAAGCCCAGGGAGGATTTGGCTTTTTCTCCTCTTATGCTAATGAAGTGAATATGGCAAGGAGTCACAATATTTTCTTTCCAGGCAAAGAAATGTTGTAGTAGGAGAAACAGCATGCAAGGGAAGCAAATGTGATCGCGCTGGATTCTCTCTCTAGGGAGGAACGGGACAAATTGTCAGCTTCTGTCGAGAAGATAATGCTTGCACTACGATAAGTGCCAAGTTTCTATGGAAAGGCACCATCTTCTCGGCGAAGTCCCACCCCCACTCCCACCCCACCCCCAGTACTCACACAGCCTGGCAGCCGAGGCTTTGGCTAGACACTGGAGAAGTGCGGGTCTTGGCTGCAGGTTGGGTGTCGTAGGTTTGTTTGTATTGAGAAATCAAATTCAAAGCAAGTGACAGGGGTGCCTTGAAAATGGTCTCTGTAAGGCTTAAGCTCCTCAGCACACCTGGAGGGGGGACCTCCCACCCACTCCTCATTGAAGAGGCACGGGAAGACCCTAAAACACTTCCTCCTCCGCTCAGAAAGCTGCTGCTCTAACTCCATTGCAGAGTATTACAACACACCCACTCTTAGGAGAAGCTGGGCATCTTTCCATGGCTGGCTGTCCACAGCTTCTCTTCTTGATGGGGGCGAGTCTGGATAGATTTTACTGCGCGTCGCCTCCCGGACAACTTCTGTCTGTCGTCTTTGCTTCTCAGGGAACTTTGTGGATTCTTCTTCTCCACTTTGGCTAAGTAGAGCTGCCGCTCGCAGACACCCGCTTCTGCCTAGGGAGACCTTTGGCATAGTGGTGATGTTTCTGGTGGGAGGGTAGCCAGAACTCTCAGGAGGATGGAGAATACTGGAGAGCATGATAAAGACGGGCTGAGGAGGGAGGTGCCCATCAGCTGCAACTGGACGGTTGTACCTGACCTTTCCTCTGTGCACTCAGGCACCCTGTTTCAGGAGTTGAGCACCCTGCTGGGCTCTTAGGCATCCTTACCTTTGAAGGACATGCAGTCCAGGCAGAGGACCTCAGTAAGTGAACCGCAGTGCCAAGATGGCAAGGGATGAGCCCGTTTGGGGCCCTTCCTTTCAAGCTGCCTGTCCTTCATTCCTGCTGCCTCATCTCCTTCCCAGGGCATCCTGGGAAAGGTGGGTTGCATTTTCACTGCTTTGACACCGGCCTCAACAGTGACCTGGGAACAGGTACTTGGTTGACAGGCTTTTGTTCTGGGACTGTGGAGGAGCAGTGGGGACATGGAAGGCAGGAGGAAACCCAGATGTGACTTGCCTTATGCAATCCTGGGTATAGCAGCCCTGTGCTTTGCCCACTTCAGAAAGACCCAAATCATGACTGTGCATTGAGAAAAAGTGATACATTGTCATCAGGCTAGAGCCCCGAAGGTGGCAACTCAAATCAAGCACTTCCCACCACCTTGTCAGAGTCTGATAAACAGCCCAGGGTTTAAAAACATTTCCCTTCTTGCCACATTGTTACTTCTGTGATGTCTCATACCTCACCTCCAGCAGCAGGGATCGCTCAGGATTGCTTCCTTATTTGACCTCCGAGTTGGGAGCTAGAACTGTTAGAACCGTCTCCTTACTGAAAGAGAACCAGAGAACCTCAGGGAACATTGCAATTCAGACCTGAGCCTTCCTACACCCGTCTCACCTGGAATCTGCCAGTGCCTGGGCAGCCAGTCAAGGGAATGGCCAAAGATGACTCCTCAGATGTACCTTGACATCTGGGTGACAGTTAAAATAAGAGAAAGCCTGTATAAAGTCTTGCAAATTAAGTGCATTAATTCTAGGACAATCCTCTCCCCCACCTTTAAAAACAGCAACAACAAAAAATGCCATTGTTTTCTAAGTGCTGGGTTTGCTCTGTAGTCTAGTTACCGTCCAGTCTTTCCTTAGTGGTATTTGATTTCTGAGCACCCTGCTCACATGGACCAGGCTGGGCCGACTTTACCCGTAAAGGGTCACATAGCACATACTTTAGATTCTGTAGACCATGCAGTCTCCAGCTCTGTCACTCGGTTCTGCTGTTATGCACAAAACAGCCACAGACAAGATGTAAATGAAGGTGCGTGACTGGGTTCCAGGTTTTATTTACAAAAACCAGGCAGCAGGCTTCGTTTGGACTGTAGCTATAAGTTGCTGCTTAGACACATGCCCCAGTCTCAAAACACCTTGAGTCTCAAAATAATGATTTCACATGACCCGGATATCATTAGAGTCAGCTATAAGGTTATATGCAAGGGTGGGGTGGGGGTGTGACAATGGTATAGTCATAATAGGGTTTACAGTGCCAGCAGTGGAGGCTACTTTTGCAGTCTGTTTGGAAAAAATCTTCTAGATTAGCCACAAAGTATAAGGACTGGGGCAGGAAGGAGAGCAAGTGGCAGGCCCTTGCCAGCAATGTTATTATAGTGGGCAGGGAGCAAAGGTCTAGGGCCTGGCTGTTCCTTGGGCATGGTCCAAAGTATTGCTGTTCAAGGACAGGTGCCCTGGATGGCTGTGGCAGCCACCAGCTAGAGGACTGTGCCCATGAACACATGTGCAGTCTCGTTCCATCACACACTGTTTCTCCGGCTGCACTCTTGAACATGTCAGGCCCAAATGGGAATTTCATGCAGCTTCAGTTCTTTGATTCCGCTAACTCACACCTATGAGCAGAGAATTTGGTTATAAACGTTTCCCTAAAAGAAGAATGGGCACGTTGTTGGGGCCTGGTACCCACATGGATTCATCTGTGCTCTGTATACCTGCTTTTTAAAAAACAAAAACAAAACCCAATGATGTTGACTCGACAGACTGATGAGAATGTGGAAACTAGCATTTGAAGATAGTTAACATAAAGCCCGAGTTGAATTCAGCTAAACACACGCTAAAAAGAGCTATATATTTATACCTGAAAAAAAACTCGATTTGATGCAAGCTGCTTATTTCTCCATTGTGGTCACGTGGACCGGGATTCTTCGTATGAAATGTAATTTACACAAATTAGTCCAAGGCAGGTAGAGTGTGAAATTAAATTGATGCCTTGATTTCTGTATTCTCTGGTAAGTGTTTCTCGGAAACTTTGTCATTACTATGCTAGGAACTTTGACTGTGCGTGTGTGTGTGTGTGTGTGTGTGTGTGTGTGTGTGTGTGTGTGTGTGTGTGTGTCTGTGTCCCTTCTCTTCTGTTTTTAAACGAGCAGGGAAGTCCTGATTGGTTAGAAACACCAAACAACTTTAATTGCAGTCTAAAGAATCATGTTTGCTTTTGCTTTGTGGCTAAATATTAGAGTAAATCTCCTTCTGGACCTGGAATAGAGGATAATGCACCCATTGAAGTTTTAAGAATTTGTAGCAAGCCACTTAATTTCTTTGGCTGTGACTAGGACCATTTAGGACTTTTCACTTTGTAGAAGAGCAGGATATGTATATTCTTTACAAGATTCTTTACAAGACAAGACAAGGCAGAGAGGCTTCAGGGTGTCACTGTAGGCTTGCTGCATCTATCTGATCACCCTGTGTCCTGGCTGGGCTTGTCCTTACACCAGTCTGAGCCATCAAGATCAGTTGTCAGCACCTAGTATCCTTGTATTAAGTGCAGGGTACCCCGCTTCAGCTCTGAAGGAGAGTCACTCTGCTCAGAGTTAACCCTGTGGCCCATTGAGGGGCTTGAACAGCACTTTTTTCCCCCAAAACCACAGGCTTGACCTTATCAGCAGAGTGCTGGGTCTCCAGGATGGAGCCAGCTGTGGTCCTTGAAACTCTGTGGACTACCCTCCTCAGCACAGGAGGCCGGGTGCTGCTCCATGACCCAGGACCTCTGGCTACATCCTTATTGGTACCTTCCTCTGAGTTTACCCCCTCGAGCCATGTAGGCCTGGGTCAGTTCCACTGACTGGGGAGTGACTCATATCTGTCAAATAACTACTGGCTGAGACTTGGATGACGCTCTGAGAAGTGAATTATGGGCTCTCGTGATTTTTATTTGTCTGTGGTGGTGTGGGTACATTTATCTCGCTTGTCCATGCTCTCCCCCATCTCGAAGCCTTTGTCTCCATCTGAGTCAGCATGACATGGTTGAAAATTGCCTGTTTGGCTTTTAATGATGATTAATGTCCATAGCCATGTTTCAAATTTAGGATCTCTTGAAGTCTCGGAGACCGTTACCAGGAGCAACCTGCCAAGGGGGTTGGCCACGCACTGCACTTGCTGTCTATGGCCCGCATTAGATTCCTTCCCAGTATCCCAACCTTCCCTCCTTCATGCCTTGGGTTCTTCTTGGATCTCCACATGAGGAGCTGAGTGGGACAGAGGGAAGAGCTTCTGTCCAGGAAGCTGATCCGATCTCTCGGTCACATGTAATTAACGCCCATCATGAGGCGAGTGCAAGGGTCATTTCTGGCCCCCCCCCCCAACTCCCTGAATTGGGGAGGCCAACAAGGAGTTTAATTTCCCCGACAGCAGGTGCCTGTCGCCTATCTGAAGATGGTTGCCAACATCTGGTACAATTGCCTCCACAAGCGCAGTAACAAGGCGGCCTGCAGTTCAGTCGCGGAGTGAGCATCGCCGCTTTAATGATAACAAGCTGTTGGCCTCCCCTCTGAGATGAATCCATCTCACAGATGTTTGTCTAGTTTTGGCAATCGCATCGCACTATAGCTTTGGTGATTATGCTCAACTGGAGACTATTACAATAAAAGAAGTTTGAACTTGTTCCATTTTTACATCCCACCCTCTTCTCCCCTGTTCTGAGGTGTAATTTATATCAATGGCTGTAATATCAGTTCCATTACCGAGGCCTCTTTACATTTTACGATGTCGGTGGAGCCACAGCTTATAGCCTGGCTTCCTCCACAGGTTAACGCGCTTTAGCTACATCAGCGCTTTCTAATGTCCTCACTTAATGGCCCTGTGGCAGTCCTGTGCCCTCCCCTGAAGCTCGAATTGACATGGAGAGGTCATGTGATCACACTGACTTACTGTCTCAGTTGTAGTTAGTTATAGTGTGTGTGTGTGTGTGTGTGTGTGTGTGTGTGTGTGTGTGTGTAGGGAGTGGACTTGAATGTGGAGGAAGGCCTGGCCACATGTCCAGGGCAATGAAGAGATTTGGAGGGGCAGTAAGAGACCAGTCCAGATGCGCAGGACTTCCTAGACTGGTATTGGTTTTCCTCTCTTCCTCTTTCTTCCTCTTCCTCATTCATGCTTATTGGTCTTCCCCACCCCCCTCTCTCTCCTGAAAGACATAAAATACCCACTGAAATGAACTAACCAACAAGATCACTGTTTGGTGAAGTGGCAATGGAGGACCATAGTCAGTGTTCAGTATCCTGGGCTTTAAGTATGCACATTGGCTGGCTAGCTAATGCTGTTTAGTATGAAATAGTAATACTATTTAGTATTCATGCTTTCCCAGTACATAACTCTATATATAGGAAAAAGGAAAGGGGCCACCAAGCCATTCTGAGTTGTATGCAGTGATAATCAATACCAGGCATTTCCATTTATGTTTGTATGTAACTGATCACGTGCCTGTGCATGTGTGTGAAGGCCAGAGGTCAACATTGAATGTGTTCCTTGGTTTTCACCTTACTTTCTGTGTCTAGCGTATGCATTTGTACATGTTGGTGTGTGTGCATCTGCATATGTGTGCCTATGGGGACCAGAGATCAAAACTCTGTGTCTTCCCCTGTTTGTCTCCAACATCTTTTTTGAGATAGGGTCTCTCACTGAACCAGGAGCTTGCTGACTCAGTGGAGAGGTGGGTCTCCTGAGGTCCTCCTGTAGTATCTCCTTTTAGGAGCTGGGATTGTAGGCATGTGCCATGGTGCCCAGTTTTTTATGTGGGCACTGGAATCCAGACTCAGGTCCTTGGCCGGGCGTGGTGGCAGATCGCTGTGAGTTCCAGGTCAGCCTGGCCTACCAAGCGAGTCCAGCCCAGCCAAGGCTATACAGAGAGACCCTGTCTTGAGGGAAAAAAAACCCAGACTCAGGCCCTTCTGCTTGTGAGACAAGCAACTCACTGACTTAGCTATCAGTGCAGCTCACACTGGATTTTTAAAATGTCAACTGACTTTTTTGTTTTCCTTTTTCTTCTGTGGTACTAGGTATTGAACCCAGGGCCTTGAATATGCTAGGCAGATGCTCCTCTACCACTGAGCCACACCTCTAGCTTGGTAACAGCAATGTTTAATTGCATCTCTTCTGTATGCTAGGTCCTTAGCTGATTGCTTTATTGATCCATAAATAATAGGTAATTCTCACAGCACCCCTTGAAGGTAGGTGTTCCTGGGCCCATCGTCACAGCTGAGGTAAGTGAGGCTCAGAGCAGGAAGGTACATGCTCAGTATATTGGAGCTGCCAAGAGGCAGACGAGGATCTCAATTCTGGGCTAATGAGCTCCGAATCCATCTCATTTTCCAGTCATCGTTGTCATTGCTAAGCCTGCTTGTGGCCCAAACTGATGTCATGGAAAAATCTGCCCCTGCGAGATGTGGCAGTAGGAGATAAATCATAGTCGTCACTTAGCACTGAAGCCCTCCTCCCCATTCTAATTTGGATATTACTTTTCAGAGATTAGGAAATGTAATTTTGGCAAGGTGTTATTTTTGGTAGTACATTTACGAGTGGATGAGCCAGCCTAGCTCTGGACATCTTAACTGGTGGTAGGGTACCACGTGCACCTCTTCTTGGCAGAAATTGATTATTGTCTTCCATTTTGGTGACATATCTGGAGGGCCTGGCCAGTGGTTCTGGTCACTGGTATAGGAGCCTCCCACAAGAGACCAGGAAAATCCACCTCAGCATGGCCTCTGGACAGGATGTTATACTGTAAGCAGTTCACATATGTGAGTTTATATCCCACCGAGAGAACGAAGTTAATACAATGGTGTTTTTAAATTGTTGTTGTTATTAATAATAATAATAATAATTATTATTATTATTATTATTATTAATAGAATCTCCTATAGATCAGATTATTCCCTAGCTTGCTACATAGCCAGTTTTGGCCTTGAACTCTTGATCCTCCATCTTGTTCCTTGTAGGTGCTGGGATCACATGCTTGCTTCAGTCTGTGATCCACTGAAAAATAAAAATCTAGGGTGGCCCGTGAAAAAGAATTGTTTTCAGAACTGGCTATACACATGAAACTTGAAACTCGGCAGAGTTTTGAAAGACAAACTCCTTGTCATCAGATTAAACCACATCTTTAACCTAGACCATACCTTCTCATTGAGAAATTTTATGCAATGTGGAATGGCATTAACTCAACATCCATTCTGTACATTCCAGATCTTTCCCAGGCCCTCAGACATAGTCTCTTGGCTGAGACACCCCCCCCCCCCCCACCCACCATGAGTGATTTCTCATTCTTAAAGTGCTGATCTTACAGGTCTCCAGTGCTAGTTCCCTTTTGTGTCTGGTCAGGAGCCCCTAGTTGCCCAAGGTCATGGCAAATGAAGGGGTGTCTGGTTTTCCTTGATTTACCTATGTCACTCAACCCATTTCTCCAGGCTAGACGTCAACCATAGAGTTTTTACATCTACCCCATCCAGTGTCCCATTTGCCCTCTGCTGCCTGCCCTTCCCCCTCCAAATTAGCTCCTCCTTGGCCAAGCCACTAAAATGCAACAAAGACACGCGGTGCAGCCTTTTCCACTTTTTCCTCTTGCAGTAGTTACAATATTATTAAAAATCCATTAAATTTTAATGTACCCTATAAAATATGTGCTCTTGCGAAAGCAAGCACAGATAATTATTTCTGATGAATAAACCAAGAGGACAAGTATGTATGAAGTTCATGCTACAGCATTCAATTTTTATTATATACATCTCCTGCAGGGGCAATTGCTGTGATGTTCCAGCTGGTCGTGGAGGGCCAGTTCTTGGAAACCCTTCAGGGGCAGAGTGAACCCTGAACTCTCCAGGGTGTTCTCGGAGCTCATTACACAGGGAAGGAAAGAGCCCTGCGTAGTGGCCACCTTCCGTTAAACGTTTGAAACCTACGTATAAAGGAAAGAATAATGCAGACAGAGAAAAAGCGCTGTCCCTTCTGACCCCCCCCCCCCCATAGACAGCCACGTTAGACGGGTTCTTCACCTAGCGGCCCTGTGCCCTTGAGCTGGCGTCTGTATTTGTTACTTTAGAGGGGTGAAGGGCAGCCATTTGTCTGCTTTGGGGCTGTTAGGAGGGGGAGTCTAGTGTGTGTGTGTGTGTCACCCCTTTCTAACCCTTTCTTCCCTTCTCCTTCTGAGGATCATTTGAAACTGTTGGAGGATGGGAAACAGCAATCCTCCTGGCTTCTTAGGCTCTGCATGGTATAGAGTTTCAGAACTGTTTAGGTTTGGGTTTGTTTTTTTTTCCCCCTTCCTCCTTTGGTGCTAGATTGATGAGCACCCAGGGCCCTGCCTTCATTTACTAAGCGCTACCAACCAAGCTACATCCCCGCCGTCCTGCTTGAGAAATAGCGATGCAGTCCTGAGTTCCAGGCCTCTGGGGAAGCCCCAGAGATGGAAGCTTTGTGCAAAACCTTTTGCCCGCCTGGTGGAGGCCGAGGAGTAGGAAGTGTAGCCTTCAAAGGATGAGAGGTTGACAGCAGCTGACAGCTGTCCCTTCTTAGCTGCCTCTGGCACCTGATAAACATGCTGGGCACAGTTCCCTCCATCCTTGGTGGCACCATAACTTAGACCCAAGGAGAAATTCTCGGCCTTCACACCCTCTGGGGTTTGTTAGGCGCTGTGCCTAGGAACAGACACCTGACCTGCTTTGTGGATTTTTGAGGTCCTACCCACCTCTCCAGCTCGGGCTCTAGCTGCTTCCTGGGCTAAGTTTGGTTGTCGAGCAAGATCTGGCGCTGTAAGAGACAGGGCGGAATGCAGGGGAAAACTTGTAATGGTTTGCAAGTGTGTGCAAGCCTTCCCAGGGTGGCAGAGCTTCATACACCTCATATCCCTCTGGAGGTATTCTGGAATATTCCAGACCCCAAGTTTCTGGGCTCAGAGTAAGGAGAGAACACATAGTTGGATATTCTGTAAATGATGGGAGTGCATTTTTAACCATGGGATGGTGTTGTTAGAAAGGAAAAAGCGTGCTGGACAGAAATGAGCTCCAAAAGGAAGCAGCTAGGCCGTGGCTTCGGTCTTCGTCGACAGAAGACAACTCCCGAGGTCTGTCAGCACACAACTGTGGTCCTATACTCTAATGCAAATGGGCTCCTCCTCGATGTTTGCCAGATGTGATTTTCCACTCAGCAGTCAGCGGCATCTTGGCGCATCCTCTGTTGTTTCTGTGGTCTCACCATCCCCTGACTGATTTCTTCAGGCCCTCAGCTAGAAGCATTTAGATGGTTTCTGGTATCATTAGTTTTGTTATTAGGAATTATAAGCAGTCCTGTCAGGACCGCCCTGGTGAATGCATTCCTTCCCCATGTCTGCTATATACTCTGACCCAGCAATTCATTTACAATAAGGAGATAATAATACATTTTACAATTTGCTGCTTATTGCCAAACTGCCCCACAGGGAGGTTGTACTAATTTACATTTCTCCCAGCGGAAGGCAGAGTCCACCCCTTGCTTCCTTTTGGTCTCTGGGTTTTCGTACATAGATTTTTTTTTTCCCTAAAATTTATATTCCTCTGAAATTTGCCATATGAACTTTTAAAAAAATTTTTAATCGAAGAGTGATGAATCAGTTTTAACCTTGACTTTTAAATGTGTCGCACACTGCTTCTCTAGTCTTGATGATCCGTGAAGCCTTGAATTGTTATGAGGATGGACTCTGAACTTGCGTCCCAGATTGGCATCTTGAAACAAAAGCGACACAAGATAAAATGTTTTCGAGTGGGTATGCTTAGCTGTGATTTTTTTTCTTTTAAAGTGGGGTTTTGATCGTCGTTTCTAGCCGTCTACCAGGCTTGTGCTACACTGGCTGTAGCTGAAGACAAATGGTGACCTCCCCCCCCCCCATGTTCATATACTACGTTTAGCAATTACATGCTGCCTTGCATAAGTATCACCATTGTTATTTAAATTTTGCACTGCTCGTTTAAGATAAAGGTTCCGCATGCTACCTGTTTATCTTTTCCTGGCAGCTTAGTGGGGGCCACAGGCTGCTGCTTTTGTGAGCTCCCCTGGAGGTGTGGGACACAGCACTTTGCACCCACAGGCGCCTACTACCTGCTATTTGGCTTGTCTCCTTCATCTACAGAGTTTTAGCACTGGGAGTACTGAGTCAACTTTTCCCCCCACTGATGGCATGGCTTTTGATCTTCTGCCCCTTTTCCCTTATTGAATGAAAGAAACTGTCAGGAGCTTTTCATATGGCGGCTGCTGAAGTGACCATGCTGAGACAATGTCCCCACCCTTGTGGGAACTCCAGACAGCAGAGGTGTTAAACTACCTACCAGTGGGTTTCAATGTAGCATTCGAGTTCCCTGAGCAGGCCGGTGGGGGTGCTGAGGACATGTGACCTTCTCATCTGTTACCTTTTGCATCTGCATTTAATACAGACCTTCCCCAGAGAAAGGCCTTAAAAGTTCACAGAATCCTGCTTTCAATAGCGGTGTGCACTCTTCTGCCATTAGATGGATGGTTTTAGTTAAGCGTGCTTGCTGGAAAAGTGTTTGGGGAAGGGGTTGAGAGGAAGCCAGCTCTTCTCAACAGAAGGCGCAGCCAGGCCTTGCCAGATGCCCGCAGGACCAGGCTTCTGCATGCAGACAGCCCAACGATGGAGTCTGATGGCCAGAAGCACGGTATCTCTTTTTGGTGGGTCTGGCTTGAACACAAACAAACCAGGTTCTCAATGGATTCCGAGAACAGGCCTGGTTGCAGTCAAGGGTGTAAGTGGAGCCCCAGGACCTCTGACCAGGAAAAGGAACAAAGCCAGTTTCCTTAACATGTGGTCCCTGAGATTAACAGAAGCACACTATGTACAAGTGCCAGGTGTAAGTGGGGGTTAATTAAGTAATGGTGTCATTAATTATTAATGCATTAAATAAACAATTACTTAGTGGGAGCTCTTCATAGGGCAGTCCAATCAGGGTCAAGTCCGTGTCCATATGGGAATCCCTTTTTTCCCTCATTATCCCTAATACATTTGATTTCTTAGGAATCTCGATTTTCTAAGGCCTCTGATTCCATTGTTAACAGGCTGTTAATGGTGCAGGAAGGAGTTCACGTTCCTGCTTGGGTGGTCAGGGTGCTCTTTTTGTCTTAGGAGCCTACCTATAGAAATAGCTTGTCCCCCTCCCCACATGCATAGTTGGGAGGATTATTTACTATACAGATATTGATGCTTTATTTATTGTATAAGCTCATGAAACATCCAAATTAGCTGCAGTAGTAGTTCTTAAACATGGCCATATGTCAGGGTTATTTAAAGGGCTTTCAGAAAGTACACGCTCACAGGCCCGTTTTTGACAGTTGTACTTTCTTTTCCCTGATTTATCTATTTATTATTATGTATACAGTGCTCTGCCTGCGTGTACATCTGCACACCAGAAGAGGGCATCAGATCACATTCTGGATGGTTGTGAGCCACCATGTGGTTGCTGGGAATTGAACTCAGGACCTCCAGAAGAGCAGTTAGTGCTCTTAACCTCTGAGCCATCTCTCCAGCCCTGACGGTTGTACTTTTAAAAAGGACCTGTGGGTCACAGCTATGGTTGGAGCCATTGGTTCCCTGTTTTCAGATTTACAGTGGGGACTGTCACTCCTCTGGGGGCACACTAAATTTCTGGGTAGCAGGAAGTTGGTCCTCAAACCACGGTCTTCTAATTTTAAGTCTTTATGTTTTGTCTACTTTATCATGAGCCTTCATTGTTCCAGCATGGTTATGAGGTTTTGTGTTTGTTTCCACCCCACTGGAGTATCTGTTTGCTAAGGGAAATGTGCCCAAGTACTTCAGTTCTTACTGTGAATTTTAGTGGTCAGCATTCTGCAGGTAGCCTCCTGTTTGCCACTTGGTGTAAGTCACAAGTCAGTATGTGTTCGAGATGGGTCCTGTAGGCCAGGCATAGAGCTAGCTAGGCACTGGAGTCTAGAGACCAGTTTCAAAGACTCCCAGACTCCGCCCATTGGCAGTACCTTGCCCATAGTCCTTGTCCCTGGGGCTGCATACATCTTTCCTAGAATATCTGGCTTTTCCAAAGTGGGTGGTGGTGGTGGTGGTGAGTAGGGGATTTTTCTTGTCTCTAAGTGTCCTTAAGTCTAACTCAGACTCCAATAGGCCTGGCCTCGGTAGCTAGGGCCTTTGAGATGTACCTATTAATTATTCCTACATTTCATGTCGATTTTACACAGCCACCAAATACAAAGCATTGTGCTAGCATTCCTGGGGCGAGAGGAGAAGCTGGTGTCCGGGAAGCTTCAGATTTTATGTTCAGAAGATAATGTCATGCATTTTGGCTTCCCAGTCAGTATGAGAAGGAGAAGCTGATGACATGCCGTCAGATGCTCAGAAAGTCATTTTCATAGGGCAGTGCCTGTACCAACCACCCAGTCACAATCAGTGACTCTCCCTGCCACCGACCTTCCCGGCTAGATGTTTTTTTGGCTCTTTCATCCACTCAACCCAGCATCCGGGGAGGCTGTGATGAAGTGAGGACCATCTGTTAGAGACCAGATAGCAAGGACGTTCACTGCACATGGAAGGTTGGCCCAAATGACCAGCTAGGGCTTCTGATGTCCTGCGTCCCCCCCTCCTCCGCAATGCCCCATTTGTCTTCTGCTTGAGGGTAGTCATTGCTAGTGGAACTGTTGTTGTCTTGTTTTGTTTTTCAAAACCCAAACCAAACCACCACAACCCCTCGGATCCAAGTCAGTTACATTCATTATAGAATGTTTATTTAAAAAAGAAAAATTAGGGAAAAACCATCTGAGCAAAAGGAAGTGCTTAGTGTCGTGGGGGGCCGGCATGGTTAGCATTTTGGTTCGTGCCCTTCCAGACTCCTTTGTTGCTCCTCTTCCCTGCAGTGCCCAAGTCTTAGTGACGACCACGGACACTGGAGGCAGGTGGGTTTGGCTGGCTCTTCTTGGCCTCGTTACATCCCAACTGTGTGACCCTGAACAAAGCGATCTATAAAATAAGGCTAGTGCGGTAGAATGTATTTTGTAGCATTAGAAGTCTGAAAGAAAATAGAAGACCCCACACACAGAGAGACTGCTTAACCCACAGCTTATTTAAATCGTATGTGTCTTATTATTCATAAGAGTGGGACTCCCTCCAGAGCCTTGGGGTAACAACAGATGACCATGAATAAAAGTATCTACACATTGCCTGCTCATTGGAAATGCTGTTGCTACCGAAGTAAATACGCCCTGATGTTACTGTGGTACACTTTTCATGGTAAACACCAATATTTTTGCTGCATGGGTAATTAGGTGTAAATAGCAAACAATGCTCAACAGGGATTATAATTAATTTGTGTTGCTTTTAAATTTTTTTTTTTCCTGTCAAGTCTCAACTTGTCTTTTTCTCTTCTCGTGAGATTCTCCAGTGTCAGTAATGAGTGTTGATGGTGCCCCTGCGGACATATTCTTGTGGGCAGGAATGTTGACTTCTTTGTATCTGTTTTTCTTTCATTCTATTGCTGTGATTAAAAAAATAATAACCTGAAAAACGCCACTTAGAGGGGGAAGTTATTTTAGTTCACAATCCCAAGTTTCAGTCCATTATTTCAGGGAAGTCAAGGCAACAGGCACTTGAGACAGCTAGTTACGTCACATCCGTAGTTTAAGAGCAGAGAGAAATTGAATGAATGAATGTGTCAGCCCACTTTCTGCACTGTTATACAATCCAGGGCTTAAGCCTAGGGAATGGTGTCACCCACGGTGGGCAGATCTTCCCACCTCTGTCAAGACAGTCACTTACAGACAGTCTCGATCTAGACAATTCTTTAAAACTCTCTACCCAGGTGAATCTACATTGTATCAAGTTGGCAGCTAAAACTATCACAATACTTGACTTTGGCATTATTACAGCCCCAAAATGTGCCGGTAACCCAGGGTGGTTGCCCCATGTGTTTGGTTCCTCTCTGAGAAGTCTTTGCTTGACACATATACTGTAAAAGCAATGCCTTTGCTACCTTGGACTTATTTTCTTAGTTGGTTCTCATGTTCACCCTCATCTGCCCAAGAGATTCCAGTGGGTTCCATCTGGTTGCCATCTTCTCAGGGCATGCACCGGCTGTGGTTCCTGGTCTCTGTGCTCATGGAGACTTAGCCCACCCCCTCATCAAGGAGTAGCTGAGCCATGCTATAAAAGTGGAGGAAGTGGAGCCAGGCCACTGTGGTTGGCCTAAAGAATAAGAGACAGAGGCAGAGGAGAGGCACCCACTGTAGATGTGCATTCCCATAGATCCGTCTCGGCTGCCCTGCCCACCTCTTCTTCCTGAATTGGGCCCTGACTATGATTTTAGGAGCGTGGAGAAGGTATCTCTAAGAACCATGAACAAAAACCCCACTTAACTTGCCTTTCAGTGGACAGTGTTCGTTCATTATTTTAGCATCAGATACCCTCGGTGGTACCTGATGGTGGTTCCCGCTCATCTTGGTTACCTGGAGATAGGATGCTAGACGACGCACCGTCACCGAGGATTTGAGGTTGAACAAATCCAAGAAGGACACCTTTGCTTATCCTGGGTCAGAGTATGGGACATTAAACAAGTCGCAGAGAGGGTGGCTCTTGAGTCTCCTCATTGCATCGTCTGCATTGTCCTTTGAATGGACAGTTGGAGTGGTCACTGGAGTAGAGGGGAGTTGTGCTAAAGCATGACCATGTAGCACAATTTTTTTTTTTTTTTTTTTTTTTTTTTTTTTTTTTTTTTTTTTTTTTTGAGACAGGCTTTCTCTGTGTAGCCTTGGCTGACCTAGACTTATTTTGTAGACCAAGCTGGCCTTGAACTCACAGCGATCCACCTGCTTCTGCCTCCAGAGTGCTGAGATTAAAGGCGTGCACCACCATGCCCGGCTCCGTAGCCCATCTTCATATGTGCCTTGCACCTGGGTGTCTGGAAGCCAGCGAGACTTGTAGATTTCAGAGTGGTGGGTCTTCTTGGCATGAGAAGAGTAAGGTGTGGGCAGCCCCTGTCATCCTTAGACAGCCTTGTCGAGTCTCAATGGTCTCATCTTCCTGTCTCGTGGATGACATTTCTCTCTTTACCCTACCCTTGAAGTCTTGATGGGCCGGAAAGAGTATGAGGCCACAGGTTTGGCTCCATGCCTGCAACAAGCCTCCAGATCCTGACGCTCTGCCTTCCAGCAATGTCCCCACACACCTGGGCAAACCCGCTGTTTAACTCTAAGCCTGGAGCCCTCCCTTGGTGCAGGCCAGGCTTGAGTAAGGAAGAAAGAGAAGGCATGCCCTAGCCTACATAGCACGCAGAGCATACCTGTGTATCCCGCTCTGCCCACTACACCGAGCTTTCTCCCCTCAGCACGCTCAGCCTTTAATTGTAACTATTAATCACAGTGAGTTGTGTCGCACTTCATAACCCTTTCATTAAATGTTAAACGTTAAAAATTGAGCTTTCTTAATTGAATTATTGAATCGCCGGGCACTTAATGTGGCTCTGGTGAAGAGACTTACAACCTTGAAGGGGGCTTAGTTTTCTCATCTGGGACATGAAGGGTACATGAGGCCCGGAGGAGCCACGGGCTGCTTAGTGGTCCCTTGGTCTTGAGCTGGTGTTTCCTGATCTGTGGGGCCTGCCTTCTCAGAACGCAGGAGACTTTGTTCCTAGTGTGGCCAGTACATTTTTCTAGATGCTTCCGGTAGCATTATGAACTGTTCATGTGCAGGCCTTTGATAGGCTATTTTCTACTCAAGCAGACAGACCCTGAGCCCCACCCCTGCCACCGTCTCCTCTCCAGGGACGTTTACCCTTGGAGTCCCTTCATTCTCATGGCTGCAGCTATGCCACCATCTCTAGTTTCCGCCTGTAGTTGGGCCTTCATCCCTGTCCCATGCTCCAACTGCTAGGCATTTCTATTTTAACAGTATAGGCCTGTCACCCTCCCACTTTCCTTGGATGGGCCTCATTGCCTACTGTCTGGCCTCCCGCCCCACATTCCTGCCTGGGAGAAACTTGGTGTTCCTGACAGCTCTCTCTGATTCATTTGTGGAGCCTGATTTTATCTGCCAAGCACCTCCGGTGTTCACCTCGCCACATTCCTGCCTGCTGACCCCATCCAGACTCAGGCTGAATGGCTTTTGCTTTACCTTATTGTCCCCAGCCATGCTGTCCCCTACTACAACACAGCTTCCTCAAGCTCTGACTGCCCTGGATGGGCCTCCCTTCCCTGCTTCCTGACACAACAAATCTGCAATCCCTCGACCTCAGCAGCGGCAGACATGCCCTTTTTATATGATAGGTGCCCGGGTCAGTGCTTGCCAAAGCCTTTCTCTAGGGAAAAGATTTGGACCCATAGTCAAACTGAGCAGAAAGTTATGCTGGACATGTTAAGTGGCTGCACTGAGGCTGTGCACTGAGTTGGCTGTGTTCTGCCTGAAATGGTGCCCTGTCCCCAGTCCATACCCACCCAGAACTTTAGAATGCAGCAGAGTCTTTTGCAGATATAGTTAGTGAGGTTGTGCTGGGCTGAAACAAGCTCTATTGCAGTGGGGAGACAGTTTTGAAACCAGGGACTTAAGTTCTGCCGTGTGTGTGTGTGTGTGTGTGTGTGTGTGTGTGTGTGTGTATGTGTGTGTATGTGTGTATGTGTGTGTCTTCGTGGGTGTCCCTTGTTCCCAACCAAGCACCAACTGTGAAGGTCCCCAGCATCCTTCTGCGGGGTTCACTGCCCTCAGCAAAGCACCTTTTTTCATGCACCCTGCTCATTGCTCCCTTGTCCTTTCATGTCACAGTGGTGGGTTCCCTCATCTTGTTTCACAACAAATCATTTTAGTGGTATGATTTTATTTTTTATTTTGTATAGAATGAAATAAGATCAGAAGTAGAGTTTTTGCAAAGGTAACTTGTTAAGTGGTATATTGGATTGGAATGGACCCTAGTTTTGGAAAATGTGTTTGTACTTTTATCTGTGAGATAGCTCAGGTAGGTAAAGGTACCTGATACCAAGTCTGGATATCTAAGTTTAATCCCCTGGTGTACTTGTGTGTATGGGCGCGTGGGCGTGTGTATACACACACACACACACACACACACACACACACACACACACTGAAAATAAATACAAATAACTTTTATTACATTCTTATTTAATGTTTGTATGGTGTGAAGTTCAGTGTAATGTCATGTCCCATGTGCATGCATGTTATGGAATGATTCATACTGATTTACATGGCCATCACCTCACATACTTTTGTAGGGAGAAGCTTTACAATGCCCTTTGTAGGCAGTTTGGGAATATTTAGTGTGTTCTGGCTTACTCTAGCCACCATGATAAGTGAGAAATCACTCACTGTAGTGTCATTCCAGCTCTCACTGAAACTTGATGCCCTTTGACCGATGTCTTCCCCCCGGGCATCCCATCTGCCATCCCCTGGGCATCCTATCCGCCACCCCTGGGCATCCTATCCGTCACCCCTGGGCATCCTATCCGTCACCCCTGGGCATCCTATCCATCACCCCTGGGCATCCTATCCACCACCCCCTGGCAGCAGTTGCTCTCCTCAATTCTTTTTCTATCTTAACTTCTTTCAGTTCCACATGTATCTTGACTTCCTGGGTCTGGCTTATTTCATTGAACATAAACATCTTGTAGGTTCTGGTTCACCCATGTGTCACAAATGACAGGATACCCCCACCCCCATTTTAAAGAAAGAATGAATTGTGTGTGTGTGTGTGTGTGTGTGTATGTACATACATATATACACAGACACTCTTTTCTCATTTTTTTCCATTGTTGAGTACTTCTTTCTTAGCTGTTACAAATAGGGGTGTAGTGACCTATCCCCACAGCTTTTTATTAAGTGACAGTAGTCTACCATCTGCACTGTGTCAGCACAGAGGTACATAATGGTTGTTATTTTGCTTCCATGGACCGTACCCATCAGCGGAGGGTTGAAGGGAAGGCATGCTGAGGGCAGCGAGTAACACAAACTCTAGGCCATATGCCTGGCCCTGAAGAAAGTAGAACTGGCCGCTGTAAGAGATGGAGTTTGGGGTTTCTTGTGGTGGGCTGAATGGACAGGAAGTCTCCTTCAGAAGCTTTGTGAGGTTACGGGGTACAGTCGTTCTCAGCAGAGGGAGGGGCAATGGAAACTCCCGTGACAGGATGGAGCTTGCTGGTTGGAGAAACACAAGCAGGACAGGTGTGATGGGGGCTGGAATGGGAAAAGGTCGCAGGTGGGTCGTGTAGGGCCATGTGAGCTCAGGGAAGAAGTTGGCTTCGAAGAGCCATAGGAAGCCTCTGGAAGCCTCTGGGCAAACAGAGGACAAAGACTGTTTTTAAAGGTCACCCAGTCTGAGTTCCCTGGGGATGGAGCTGGGGAGACTCAGGGCCACTAGAGGCAACCTGGCCTGAGGCCTAGCCAGTCCTTGAGCTGTGTATCTCTGATCCTCATCATCCTCCCCTGAGCCCCTTTTGCACTTAAAGTCAATATAGCACATATACCACTTAATTAGAAAATCGTTTTTTACTTGTCTGTAGCCTCAGCAGCCAGGGAAGCTGGAAGACGACTGACTCTGTTTCAAAGAAGGCTCCTTGGGGGTGTCCCCAGGCCCCCCCATGATAGATGCATTGTTCCTCAGGTGGGACTGAGTGAGATGGGTTTGTGCTCCATATGGGACTTTCTGGGGGCTAGGAGGAGACCCACATTTCTTTGAAAATTCTTTGTGTCTAGGAAGTCTTGTTTTTGAGTGTTACGCCAGCTATGCCTCGGGAGACGCTGGAAGATGGTTGTCAGCTCCCTTCAGCACACAGGAAACTGGACGTCTGAGAGTCCAGGTCTTGAGGGGCCAGGAAACGTGCACGTATTTCCTGTATTGTCATGCTACTGGTTTAGCTCTTGGGGTGAACATACGCTGGGGTGGGGGGGGCTGGAGTAGGGGGCCGGTGAGGGGATCTAACCCAGTGAAGGAAACTATTAAAGCCAGGGGAGTTTCGTAATGGGCTGCAGAACCAGGTAGCCTTCACTGTGTGCTACTGTGACGAAGAGCTTTGGAAGGGAGTGGACATGACTGTGGCACGTAGGTAGCCCAGGACAAGGAGCTGGTGCTTACTGAGTCTCAGGATGCTGACCCATGAGACGGGAAGACTAGCAAAGGCACTGCCTTCCTGGGCCCCACAGCTGATGAGTGAATGACCGAATTCATGAAAGGAACTCGGTCGAGGGCTTGGCACAGGATGTGCACTCAGTAAATATTTGCCATTATGACGAGTACTGGGAACAGATGAAAGCAGAAACAAGAATGCCTGTTCGTGAGTTTCTGGGAAAACTGGTTGTGTGCTTGTTGTGTTCTGGGTATCGGGTTCTCTGCAAAGTGTGGAACCAAACCCAAATCATGACACCCAGCTTGTGAGTGATGGGTGTGAGACGCAGGGTGGACCTCGCTCTGTTAGGATGGAACTAGGCAGGCCTAGGGAATAGAAGCTCGGAGATTTGTTCCAGAAACATGAGCGTGGGTATGTGTGAGCAGCTCAGGCTAACTAGGATCAGGGCAGGGAAACTTCCAGAGCATACAGTTGGGCTTAACTTTAGAAGTAAAACTCTGGCTTGCTGTGGATATTCCAATAAAGCCACTCTTCTGTGACAACTGTGAATCATAAAAGTTGAGTCGGTGGTATGGCATTAGTGGTGCCGGCACCTGCTACCAAGCCTAGCTCATTGTCCTTCTGCCTCCATGGGCGTGCTGTGGCACAGGCATGTTCGCACACTTGTACCCATGCGCACACAGAATACATTTTTAAAATGCACTTTTGAAAAATCCTAAGTTTTAGACTTTAGAAAGGTGAGCCCTACCCAAACTTAGACAGGGCTGTCATGCCACAAAGATGCACTCAGGCTTAGAAGGGACTGCCTCCCCCACCTGCCTTCCCCTTCTCCTGGGGGGGACTTCAGCCACCTGCTTCTCCCCAGCTGAGAGCCATTTGATACCAACCTCCAGGGCATCAGAGGCCCTTGCAGCCTGGAGCCTGGTGTGGACACCGCTAGTGAACCCCCAACGTGGAATGGGAGACCCGTGTGACAGATGAGATGCCCACCCAACCTCAGGAGAGTGTTGCCCGTTTCCCTGCACAGGGTGGAGTTTAGCATTTCTTGGGAGTGTCTTTGCCTGTTGCTGATATATACTTTTGGGCAGTAACCCAACTTTGGAGTTTATGTTATTTCCCATCCTAACTCATTTCCTCATCAGCGTCTTTTTTTTTTTTTTTTTAAACATCATATTGTAGGTATTTGTAAGACTCTTCCAGCGCCTTTGGAACAAAGGGAGGCAAAAATAACTAGATAAAGGCATTTGCAGGTCGCCCTCACAGATGACTGTGAGCCAGGCCGCCTTTGATGCCAGGAGACTGAAACTCACATTCCAGCTCTGGGAGGGGCTGACAGGAGACTGCTATTCCTGATAGTCTCTCTCAGCATGGCTGTGGGGTGGCCTGGCCGTTGAGTCTGGGGAGAGAAGGAAAAGTTGGTTTTCAAGGGTAGGCAGGCACTTAGCTGATTCCATTGTTCAGGAGGAGCCCTCCCTCAAAGCTCTGTTCTTGGCCTTTTCTGTTCTTCCACATGGGACCGGGATTCACTTTCCTCACCAGAGAGAGGTATGAGGAAAGAGAAGAGGAGGACTTTTGTGTTCTTGCGTTACATGTGGATCAAACAATTCCCGATGGGGCCCAACCAAAAAAGAAGTTCACATCCTGTTTCTAGTAGCCTGAAGTAAGGCATTTCCGCCTCGTTCAGTAAACACATGCTTGTTTGTTTTTCTAGTGTTGGGATTGAACCTAGGCCTTTGTGTGTGCTAGGTGAGTGATCTCCCGCTGAGCTGCATCCGGTTTCCAGTTTGCTTTTTGAGATGCGGTCTATTTAAGTTGCCAGGGCTGTCCTTGAACTGGCTCTGTAAATGTTCATTCAGTCCAGTGGAAGGGAAGGTCTGGCCTTCACAAGGCCTAATCTAGAGGGGGAAACTGACAGACCAACATTACACAGCTATGAATCCACTTGTAGTTACAGATCGCCCTAGGTGCCGGGGAAGAGAAACACAGTGTGTTCTGTGTGCAGGGGCCTCTCTGAGGAGGCTTGCCCTCTCTCTGTAGTCTCCCCCTTCCCTGCACAGTCCCCTGTCCCTGGAGACAAACCAGACCTCTATCTGCATAGGACAAGGAAAAGGAAGAGGGTGAGGGCAGCAAAATTTCAGTTCCCCACCGGGGCCCACCCGTCCCAAACGGCAGGGGTCCCAGAGGCAGCCCTCTGGGAATTCAGTAACGGTACCATTTCTCAGAAGGAGCTGGCCACAGAGATAAGACCACAATGACAAGCGGGTCATAAATTGTTACCTGTGCCCTTGGGGGTACCCCCCTTCTTCCTCCATCCCCCCTCCTTCCCAAGCTGTGGGGTTGGATTTAGCAACAGGCTTTTGGTTCGTGGGATGGAGAGAAAGCTGACTTTTTCTGGTGGCTAGGCATAATCGCCGAGATGCAGAGCACTGATAGCGGGAATCAATTTAATTTCTGTTGCTCGGTGACGAGGAGGGGGAGGGGCAGGAAGGTCAGAGCTATTTTGAAAGCCACTGTTCAGTTAAGGAAACAAAATATTCCCTCTAAAGACTTCTTCAAAAATACACATCTTTCCTGGGTAGAAAAGATGGAAGTGAGTTGAGAGCGAGGGCTGTCGTCAGAAGACCAGGGGCATGGATAATCTGGAAGACTCCTGTGTCAGGAGGAAACCAGGGCCCTCCACACAAAGCTCCTGGTCAAGAGGGAACTGCATTGTACATCTGCCCTTGAGTTATAGGGTGTGGAGGTGGGGGTGCTCCGTGAAGATGAGGGCACCTTCCTTAAGTGTCAGATTCCTGAGATGTGGGAGGCAGGCTGTTCTGGGAAGTCCCAGCATTTGCCTGCTGTGGTTTATGGGATCTTTCAGGTGGGAGGCTGAGTGCAATTTGTGGACCTGGGTGAAGATTAGGTTTCCCGGGACTGGGACATTTCTTAGTCAAACTGTGGGATTGTCCGGCTGTGGGGAGTATGGAGAGCATTGCAGAAACACCTTTTTGGATGGTGGTAGAACTTGATTTTTTTCTTTCTTTCTTTCTTTTTTTTTTTTTGGTAGTGGAGGGTGCTGGTGCTGGGACAATCCTAGTCTTATCTGGATATAACATTTCATTATCAAGTACAAGATGGATGTTGAAGATTTTCCTATCAGCCATAGGAGAGGAGCTTTAGCTTGAAGGGGCTTGCAGTCTCTAGGGTCACTTTCTAGTAGTTAGTCGGCAAGGTCTCCAGTGAGGGGTCCCCCCACTGGAGTGTGGGGGGCCCCAAGTGTGGGGTCAGTGTGTGAGACCTATGACATAGGAGAACTGGAGGCTTAAAACCTCCAATATGAAAAGGATCCCCCAGCATGTAAACACTGCTTATGTGTTACTTATGGTGGGGGGTGTGTAGGAGAGAAAGCTGTGCCTCTCCCCCGCAGTCTGGACGTACTTTATAATCTTGTGCCTGGATTTGAGTTGTGGGCATGGGGTTAAAAATCACCAAGATTTCCTTGATTGGGCTTTGTGGATGGGGCGAGTGACCCTTAATGTTGGATCTTCTCAAAGTCAAGGGGGTATTTCAGCCTCGAATCATTGTTGATCATTTTTGACGTGGGAATCGTGATAGCTATTTTGAGCGGTGGCTAACGGGATGAGGAGGCAGGCAGCATTCAAAGCTGAGCTGGGGGGTTAGTGACAGTCATCCATGTGCAAACAAAGGGGCACCCCCTTTAGGCACCTCCAAGCTGCTGATGCTTGCTTGGGGTGAGAAGCCATGGAACCTCACCCCCCCACACACCCCCTTATTTAATAAATGTATTGAGACAGAGTCTCTTGTAGCCTTTAGTCTGGCCTACAATTTACGATGTATCTGAGAGTGCCCTTGAAACAATACTTCTGCCTCTACCTCCCCGATGCTAAGACTATAGGTACCAAATGTTACTCAGACTTCATTTCTTCTTCCACAGTATGGTATTTGCCATCTTGTGATTAAAGACTTCTTTGACCCTTGTATCTGTGAACTCAACATCAGCTAGGTATTTCTTATCAGATAGGCCTGCCCTGGGTTTGTCGTGCATGTGCACCTGTGTACACTTAGTCTGGCTGAGTCAGGGCTTGGCTTTCTGTCTGGCATGAAGCTAAAAGAGATTAAGCGAAGGTGGAGGACCCGCACCATGGCCAAAGGGCAGATGCCTTTGCCTGGGAGCTGGTCTTCTGAAAAGTCAGTCTGTCTGCTTGTAATGTGGTGACTTCTGGGTCTGAGTGGCTCACATACTGGAAACTGAGGCAGAGCTGGTGTATGCTCACTGCTATGCCCTGTGGCTATACCCCAGCCACCTGTCGTCTTGAGTGTGGAGAGTGGGCTGCTGGGTTTGCCCTTGGAGAGCCTAGTTGCACTGTCTGTGCCTAATGAGTCGATACCTGGAATACAGAGCTGTAGAGATGGCATCACAGGGCCAGGACCTGGACCATCTCTTCTTAGCTCCAAGGAAACAGAAGCCAGGAGGGCTAAGGGCTCAGAACTGGCCTCAGGTCTTTTTCCTGAGGATGAAGGACTGGGCTCTGGTATCTCTTTCCTGTCAACACTGCCCCCTGCTGCTGCCCTGCAACGGTGGGCACCTGGCCACCCTGCAGATAATGGTTTCAGGCAGAGCTGCCTTTTGTAGGAGGCAGTGACGCTGGTAACCCACAGCTATGAGGACAGAGCCTTTATGTTTTGTTTCCATTGACGGGGATGGGTTTTCAGAACCACCCACTCCCTTGCTGGGGCTGGTGACTCACAGGGACAAGATGGCTGAGCAGGGAGAGGGAGCAGTGTGTACTCCCCCAAGGCCAATTTGCTGCTAATTTTTTGGCCCTAAGGATCCCAGGTCTGAACATCCCAACTTGCTGCTCCTGGAGTCAGCTACACAGAGTGTCCAGAGCTGGATGCCGCCATGCAACCCCCCCCCCCCCCACTCTTGCAGCCTGAGCTAGTCTGGTTTGGGTTGCAGCAGAGACCGGGGACTTTTTAGAGAAATCAATATGAAAGTATCAGTACAGAGACAGACTTCTGCAGTGACTACGAGCACTGTTTGAACCTCACCTTTAGGGCTTTAGAGGTTTTTTTGGACCTCTGAACTCTTGGAGCCTGTTTGAGGGGAAGGAGACCCTGGGGAGAGCAAGCCCTTCCCTGATAGATGTGCGCTTTTTCTCTCAGCCTCCCTCCCTCCCTAGCTCTCTGCCATTGTGGTAGCTAACTGGGATATGAGGAGCAGCTAGCCTGTGGCCTGGCACACAGTGGGTTTACAGACAGCAGCGATAGTCACGATGCTGAGCAACATCTTCCTGGCAAATGCAGCACACACAGGGATTTCTTATATTGTAATTTCACTGTGGTCACTTCAGGAGGAGGAGAGACCCAGGAAGCGTATCCGGTCTCCCTCCAGCACACTCCCCTGTCTCAGCCTTTGGGCATGAAAGTTGGGTTCTGCGGCACATTGTGTTCTTGTACTTCGACGTAGCGGATTTTGATAAGCCCTCAAAGGACGTTGACCTTCTTGGTTTTCAAGCATGAATGAGTTCACCCCCCACCCCAAGGCGGAATTGCCATGAAATTTGAAAGCTTGAAGGGGGTTTTGCATGGGAGTTTGCTTTCCGTAACCAGCATGGTGTTTGTCCGACATCTCCCCTCCCATTCTCCCCAGAAGGAATGGATGCTTTGTTCAATGCGTTTCTTCTCCAGGGAAACAGCCACAACCCTGGCCTTCTATTGTCCAAGGTGAGGTGGGCGAAGACTGAGAGGGGGATGTTGGAAAGACCCTGGAAAGGCCCCCTCCAGGGTGGAGTGGAAATAAAGAAGTCGCTGGCCTGTGGCCACGTAGGGTACACACCGCGACAGGTGTGTAGAATGGCATCTCCTGCTGGCATTCTAGGGGCTTTAGGCTATCTCTTGCAGACAGGACTGGAAATTTGATGCTATGAGACAGGAGGACCTGAGAATTGGCTATAAGAAACTGCCCTAATCCGAACCCAAGGGCTGAGGAAAGGTATACTGGGTGGGGGGTCTCTCCCCTCCTGGCTAACTCTTAGCCAGCCTTGGGAGAAATGGGAAACATGGAGGTTCAGGTACTTTGGGGTCCATGCCTCACTAGACAGCTCATCAAAGTTCATAGCCAGGGCTTGAAGGAGTGCGTCAGAAGGGCCTGTGGGTTCGGGTGGCTTATTTCTGGCCTCAGCTTCAGCTGTAGGTGAATAGAGGGCACATGCTGAGCCCCTTGGGGATTTCAGAGTCCTGATTCTCCTGGCTCCTTTTTCCCCCCTCTCTCCGCCCACTCCCTGGTTCAGCAGAGGCTTGCCGAGCTCCACAGGGGCCCTGTGTTCTGGGGCAGCAGCTGTTGGTGCTGACTAATGAGACTTCCTGGCGGCTGCAGTGGCACACGTGGCTGCAGCCGGAACTGCTGCTTCTCATCTGCCACCCTGTGCTCCAGCCACTCAAGAGGGTTAGAGGATGCTGCTGTGGAGGCCGCTGCCGCTCTTGAGTCCTGGTCCCAGGCTACTGTGAGGGAAAGCCTAGGATGCTCCAGCTTTTGGAGCTCACAGGACACCTCTGCACAGCCAGGAATGTCCAGGGCCCGGAAGGATACCTAGGACAATGGAAAGGTGGTCCCATCCGAACTAGCTTCTTCTACCCCTGCAAGGAGAGTCTGCCGCAGCTTCAGGCTTGCTGGAGCTGCAGGCTAGACACAATTACTGTGTCCTTGGCAAAATGTGCCCCCTCTGTGAACTCCACTTTCCTCAGAGGCAAATGGGATAAGTATCTTTCCTACCACGGAAGCATGTAGAAAGAGCCCCTGTGAGAGCCCAGAGTGACATATCTCGCCCCGGGCAAAAGCCTCTTCACTTCCACAGATGTTCATATTGGGTCCTCTGACGGCCACTTGAGGAGTTGCAGCAGGTATCCCTTGAGTGGGAGAGGAGGGCTTGGGGCAGGCAGGGGCAGAACAAAGAGATGGAAGAACCTAAGGGTTTGCTGATCCCCGGTCCCCTTTCCCCCTCTGCAAGCACCTCTGTTTTCAAGTCTGAGAAGAGACCTCCAGGGCGTTTCAGGGATGAGCATTGCTGAGTCCTCAGTGATGTTTGGGCAAACCTCCTTTACCCGACAGTCATAGCGAAGGTCCCGAGAACATCCGGAGGACGCCGTCATCAGCTTGAGGAGGCAGACCTTGCCACTCGCTCCAGGCTGTAGATAAGGATGCAAGGTCTAGTCGTGAGAGGCACCTAGTGCCCAGAAGCACTTGTCCTAGAACAGCGAGATAGCTAGGCCTTCTGAGAGGACAAAGTATGTGCACTGGCGTTTTGCCTGCATGTATGTCTGTGTAGATGCCAGATCCCCCCCTGGAATTGGAGCTAGAGGCAGTGGTAAGCTGCTATGTAGGTGCTGGGAATTGAACCCTAGGTCCTTAGGAAGAGCAGCCAGTGCTTTTAACCACTGAGACATCTCTCCAGCCCCGCCACTTTGGTTCTTGTAGGATAATTTTGTCTCAAGAAGAGCAGGAAATGAGATTCAGGTTACCAGAAGGCCTGGTGGTCGGTCTGGCTTGCCTCTGGAGGCCACATCTGGCTAGTCTGCTACTGAGTATGCCGTGGCAGGAGTGAGGGCCTTTCACGGCGTCCACAATGAAAGGAAAGCTCCATGGGGCTCTCCTGTCTGCAACTGTAATTATCTTCTCCGTTCACTCTCCTTTTCAAGCACCAGCTTCTCAGGAGTTCAGATGACAGGACCCCCATCAGTACGGGACACAGGAGGACCTGTCTCAGTTCACTACACCCACAGGGCATGGAGCCCTTCCTTTTACCCAAGGGCTAAATCTTCAAAACAAAGCGAGATGAGGTTCTTGGTCCGGTAGCCAAATGTCTGGGACTGTTCTTGGCGATCCCACGATGGCTGTGTTTTCCTGGATGCGGTGTCCCAGAGAGGTTTATCAGCTAAACCTGTCTGGCTCCAGAGAAGCCACGGCCGACTTCCTGGTAAACACCCCCTCCCCCTTGGTCACGAATGCCTTTGTGTAAGTTTTGGAAGAAGATCTCCCGAAAGCCTGCTTCGGGGTCACCAGCCCATGTGTGTGTCTGGAGATGAACGGTGTGAGGAAGATGTTTGCTCCTGAAATGAGACATTTTGTTCAATACCTTGAAGCCTTTCATGTGACATCGAAGTCAGGTGCTGAGCTGCCAGATGCCAGGGGGTTTGAAGTTGAAAGTTGACTTTGCTCCCTGCAGTGACAAAGCTCTGTCAGCCCGAATTCCAATTTCCGAGGATTTGGGTCCGCTTGACAACTCGACTGTGCTTTCTCAGCATCTTTTTGTTGTGTTGTCGGATTTTGTTGTTGTTTGCGTGTGTTTTGGTAGCTAGGGGAGGGATGGGTTACTGACAGGGCAAGGGGGCATTTAACCATTTATTCTTTTTAGTAGGTTTAATTGTATGAAGATTATAATGCATACAAACGCCTGTAATTAGGGGCGTTGGTTCTGTAAGACAGTGTTTTAGTGAAGAAAATTACAGTGTTCATAAGCCGTCTAAGGAGGAGGCAGTATATATTAACATGCAACTAGTTTTTGTTAATTCGCACAGACTGTTTACCAGTACTCCCCGGAGGTCTGTCTGTCCCTGAACCCCACAATGCTTCACCGCGTGATGCTCTCTCTGTTTGTCTCCTTGTACTTCCCTACAGTTAGACCTGCCACTTCTAGAACATAGAGCTCTGCTGCCAGGGCTCTAGAGTGGCCACACTTCCCTCTAACAACAAAAAACGCGTTGTTCTTCCCTGCTTAGGGGTCCCTGCTGTGAGAGTTCGGGGCCGAGTCCACTGGAGTGTCAGGCTGAATGTGAGAAACCAAACACACGAAGGCACTCCTGCAGCTCTCATCAAGAACTAATGTCGGGTCGGAGAGGGAGCGAGCGTGAGGGTGGTGATTTTAGTCATGGCGGGCAGAGCTGTCGCTCTAGGGCATGGACTTTTCAAGGTCAAGAATTTTTCAGGCAGACCACATGGTTTGTTTGGTCCCCACAGCAAGAATAAGCTTTGTGAGTTCAGGGAACAGAAAAGGCGACGGTAGACCAGAGGATCTCAGGGAGCCAGTGGCTCACCCGGGGGATGGTGTACAGTTTGGATTTATTCTCGGGGAAGCTAGAAGTGATGGGCCACTACAGGGCGAGAGTGTGATGCTCTGACCCTCTCTCTGCCCTTGGGGACTCTGCCACATGTCATTGTCAACAGTGTCAAGCAGGTGGCATGGGGCTTGCTCCTGGAGGTGAGTCTTTTAGGTCCCCACAGGGTTTCATGGAACCCCGTGGGAGAAACACTGGTGGGAGAAACACTTGTGGGGCAAGAAGTCAGTGTTTGGGGAGGAGGTTTGGGGCAGGCCTGAAGGCTTTCTGTTTGTTGTGTGGGGACAGTCACATTAGTTAATGCTAGGTTGCTGCACAGCAGTTTAACTAAACTGCCCCCTTAATGACACTTCCAAAAAGGTGACTCCAGATAAGGTGGACTAGTTGTAGAAGGCTTAGCCTATGTGTTTCAGTGTCCTAGCCCCTTCTATCACACAAGGAAGGCCCAGCTGTCCAGTCAATCCAGTCAGAGGATAAGTATGGGGAACAACTTTGGGAGTCTCAGGTTTTACAGCTGCGCCTCCCAACACCCCCAGCGTCTGGAAGACCAGGTGGCCAGTCCCCTGAGGGTTACTGGAGCTAGGGTCTCTGTTCCGTGCTGTCATTGTTCTAGGAATGAAAGCTGTCCCTCCCTTGCAGCCCCCCGGACAGTTTGTCTGGTGGGCAGTCTCACGTGTCAAGAAGCTTTTCATCTGAAATATTACCTACGTGTTTCTCCTGTTCCATTTGGGCCAAGCTGTGAATGCTGAGGTCTCTCAGTTTCGGTTTCAGACAAGGGAGCCTGGAGGATAAAGTTACAAGTTACTTAACCGGAAGCAGGCTTGTGTGAGTCTGCTTCCTTGGCGGTCCTTCTGAGGGCTCTCCAGTGGGCACCTCCTCTAGCCTTGCTGAAGGATGATTTGCTAAGGGTGAGAAAAGATGTCCCTAATTGTGGTGCGGGAAAGCAAATCCCATAAGCATTAATTTACTCAAGCCCAGAGAGTGTGAGAAAGAGCTTTCCTGACATGTTTTTCTTTCCCATTAACACTCCTGTGATAAACAGCTTAGATGCACTGAGAAAAATTAATGTAACTATTGTAACCATCGCACACACGAAGGTAATTTATTAAGGACAATTAAAAAGCTTTAAAGATCACCCATGAGGTAAAATGAAAAGGAAGCTGGTGTGTGGTGAATTTTGGCAGGGAGCCTGCCTGGCAGTGTGCGTGGGGGCTCTTCTCTTCCCATGGTCCTTACTCCATTAGAGTGACAGGGCACAGAAGGCAGGAGTCCCAGTGCCCATGGCCAGGGAGACAGTAAACCTGTGCGAAGTCATTGGCACCCTCCTCTTGGGGCCTCTCCTCCAGCCCCGTGGGACTTGCTGGATCACACCCAGCTGTTGGACTAAACCTGCATTGACGCTAAAAGCCTTAGAAGCAGGCCAGAGAGGTAGGACTGTAGTGACACTATTGCGGTGTCATTTGCTATTTAGTAGCCTAGGCCCTGGGGTCTGGCACTGTTATGTTTCTGAACCACAGTTACCATCAGGGAAGGTCACAGAGAGGGCTGGTGTTAAGGATCACGTATGACCAGGTATGCCTTAGCGTGGCACCAGGCAGCCATGTGCTGAGTGCTCAGTGTTTACTGTTCTCAATTAAGGGCGTCCTTGTTACATTGATGACTAAAAGCCAAACTAAGAAAGAAACACAGATTTTTAACTCCAGGGCCAGTGTCTTTGATGATGTAGTGGAACCTGCCTGTCCCCAAACCTCCCCTCTGAGTACCCCACACTCCCCCAACCCTTTTTATTATGTAGGGCTGCTGGCATAATGCTCCGTGTGAATGCAAGAACACCCAGCACAGCTGGGGGTGTGTGTGGGATCTTCGGTGATGGAGTAAGTCTTGCTCCTGGCTTTGCCAAGCCTCGGCCCTCTCTACCACTGTCCGGAGTCTGAGCCAGTGTGTGGAGCTACGTTCCTTGTCATTAAGACAAGGGCAACCTATGGAAGGACAGATTCCTCACAGTGTGAGGGGCCAGTATGTCATGGCGGAGAGAGAGAGCATGGCAGAGTAAAGAGCGCTAACTCCTGAGCACCATACTCGGAAGAGCCCTTCTGAGCCTCAGGTGCTGCCCACAATCAGAGATGGTCCTCTGTGGGGACCCCTCTAGCCCACCCACCCGGTAGCTGATTCTCAACCCAGTGAAATTGACAAGGAAGAGGAACCAGCCAGCTGCCGTGGCATGCCGGCCCCAATGTGGGATTTTCTGCACATAGACCAGAGTTGCTAAGGTTTGTTTCTTTGTGCTGTTCGGTGACCTGAGAAATCTTCGACCTGTGACCAGAAGTTTCTGTTTCAGTATGCTTTTAAATTAAAGTACAATTAGTCCAATCACCTCCTTCCTTCCCTTTCCTACCTTCAACTCTTCTTATATCCCTGCCCTCTTACACGCCCCTCCACTCCCACACGTTGGTGACCTCTTTTCTTTATGCTTCTTAGTACACATGCGCACACTTATATAAATGCAACCTGCTTAGTCTGGTGTGTTATTTGTGTGTAGGTGATGACTTCAGGGCTGGCCACTTTGTATTGGCTAACCAGTCAGTGGGTTCATCCCTGGGAGAGGCTATTCCCCCTCTCTCAGCAGTCACTAGTTACCTAAAGTTCTTCATTTAGGGGTGGGACCACTGTGAGATCCCCCCTATTCCTCCCCCACGGGGGGGGGGGGCGGAGGGTTGCTAACAAGTCTGTTGATATTGCCATTGTTCAGGACTTGTTTGGACAGCCATTTATAAGGGACATGGTCTCCCAGCCGACTTCGTGGTCCTCTGGCTCTTCCAGTCTTTGCTCCTCACTTTGTGATGCTCCCTGAGCCTTAGGTCCAGGTATTGTGCTGTAGCTGTATGCTGGGGCTCAGCTCTCCATAATCTGTTGGCCTTTGCGTTGTTATGGTTTTCTGTAATATTCTTCAATTGCCCTCACGTGGTTTCTTGAGGGCTGAGAACCACACTTATCTTTGGGTGTAAGGATAAATGTTAGAATATAGTTAGGAATTATGCTGGAGACTACAAGTTTCTTAAACATAAATACATTAGTACTACATTAATATGCTGTGGCTTTTTTTTTTTTTTTTTTTTTTTTTTGGCGAGGGAGGGGAGGTGCTGTTGGCAGTGCTTTGACTGGCTTATCTTCATTTTATTCTGTTTTTCTCCAGGCTTGATCATAGGCGCATATGTTATGTGTCCCTTATAGACAGAGACATCTATTTGCAAGAAATAATTTTTAGTTCATGTACTGACTAGAAAGGAAAATGAAGTGTGTTAGCTCAGACACGTCAGACACAACAGACTCTCTCCTCTTCACATGCTGCAAATGAACAGAGAAAAATTACTCGCCTTTGCTATTAAAAGCTAGAGAGCCTGTAAAAAATAGTAAATTATAGAGACATTATCAAAGTTTATAGGCACTAGAATTTGACCTTCAGCAAATTCAACATTGGAGGGAGCAGGGTTTTCTTTTCTTTCTTCAAAATGAAATTGGAGAGGGAGGAAAAAGATTTATTACCTTGTGTGGCTAAGTGGCAACTGGAAATGGCATTTCCCAGTTAGAGAGAGAGAGAGAGAGAAGAGAGAAGAGAGAAGAGAGAAAAGAGAGGGACCAAAGTGCATGCTTTACAGGAACTCAGTATCCCTTGAATGATTAGAACTTGGGGCTGGAACGATAGCTCAGTGGTTAAGAACACTTGCTCCTCTTACAGAGGACCTGGGTTCGGTTCCCAGCTCCCACATGGTAGCTCACAGCCATCTGTAATTCCAGCTTCAGGGGAATCTCATATCCCCTTCTGACTTTTGTGGGTGCCAGGTACACACGTGGTTTGTACACAAAACTCTCATGTATGGAAAACAGAAATAAATTAATCTTGTTAAAAGTTAAAACTTTACGGAAAAGGTGTCTGCCCCTTTACATGGCTTGCCCCTCCCTCTGCCCCCACTTGACACTTAGTGAATGTTCATACAGAGCTTTGTTGTGTGTCTATGCGTCTTTCTGTATTTGTGGAGGGCACAATCGGGTGTCAGCGTAGTTTTGCAGGCTTCCACAAAACTCCCCCTCCACTTTGCTCTGCCCCTTCCTGACCCAGGAGGAAGCTGGGGTGTTGATGTGTCTGCAGTTCTCTTATTTTCTCTGGGTCCAGGTTTCTTCCTCCCTTACCGAGTGAGTATGTGGGGCTGACTGGCGTGGCTGAGGCAGGTCCATGTCCCAAAGGGCTGAGGCACTGGGGACCAAATTCCCATGTCCTTTATCTTTACTGACCCTGAGGTCTGTGTTCAAATGCACACTGGGTGGGGAGCTGAGACAGAGGCACGAGAGCAACGCGCTTCTAGCTGACAGGCATAGCTGCCCGAGCAGCCTCTCGGGGTTCTTGCTTCCCTGTAAGGCCACTGTCTTGGTTTCTAAGGTGTCTTGTGACGTGTCTTAAAACTTGCTATCCAGGTGATGACTGTCACATAAGGGGTTGGGCTTGAATGTCATCCCTGTAATTGACTTTGTGGAGTGCAGCTAGCAGCGTCACAGGGCGGGGGGCGCAAAACGAGCTTAATGCTAGCCTGAGAGCAGCAGCCAGAGCAGACAGGAGCACTGGCTTGTGAAGAGGATGCATGCTGCCTGTGCTGGGCACCCCTCTGCGTTGAACCCTCACCACGCCCCTAGCGTGGCAGCAACTGTTCCTATTAGTCTCATTTTACAATGAGTAAATGGAGGTCTGAAGGAGTTAAGTGACTCTGTCCAGGTCACAGGGCTAGGGGATGACAGAGTCAGGATCCCAACCTTGTCTGACCTCAGTGTTCTCGCTTTTCTCTGCCTCTATCTGGAACTGCCACAAAGCTGGATACATTCTGATATTAAGCGGGAAAGGGCTTTGTGGCCCAGTGTTGTTAGCTAAGCTGGTGGTTAGACCGGTGTGCTCAGAGTGTGATCTCATTTATAGAGTGAACCCTAGTGAAATTAGAATGCCCCACCTAATGGCTGAGTATTGGGAGTGCTCCCCTCACAGTTCTGATTGGATCGTGAGTGTTTTTCTTAGGTGTGTTAACCGAATCAGGGGAGTCTGGAACACACCGATGAGATTAGTATGTCGTTGGTAGCCCCACAAACAACCCCAGACTGTGGGTCATCAGACAGCCTCCTCCTGCACATCTATGATGGTGCCAGTAGGCAGAGGCCACGTGCTTCCTCTTCTCCAAGGGTTGCCATGAATGTTTCTAGCCTACCTCACCTCCCTGGCCGCTGCCAGCACCATGATGTCTTCTGACATTTGTGTGCGCTTCCGGAACTTGGCCATGAAGCAGTAAGAATATAGTGCAGAGGACCATGGACTCCCCGCTAGCCCAAAGCCAGAAAGGTGCTATGCTGATCCAACCCTTCATTCCTGGGAGCAGATGTTACTGGGGTCCCTGCCGCTTGATGCTGCTCACTCACTGTGTATGCCTCGGTTTCCCCGCCTACTTTATCCCCTCACACTGCTTCCAGGAGATGCTCTCTGATCTGGCTTTCTCTCCCTGCCCTTTCTATGGGGCCCATGCTAGGATGCCCTTTGCTTTTAGAACACAGCCAGCTGCCCACCGCAGCTGGCATAGGAATCACTTATTCTCTTTGTCTATTTACACAGAAGATAGCCCTTTGGTCACCCCCCCCTCTGAATAATGCAGAGGATCCTTTGCACCCCCCCCCCAACTCTCCTGTAGGGAGCTGTGTTTGTTGTTGGAAACCCTTGGCCTATATCCTACGACTTGAAACGAGGGCATGAGGCCGTCATTCCTGCATTAGCATCTTTTCCTCTTTTGTTTTTGTAAAAAAGCAACTTCCTGTACTTCCACTTGTGCTTCTAAGCCCTAGAAAGTGTGGAGGGGGTCTCCTGGCCCTTGTCCACTGCTTGCCTGATTCCGGGGGACCCTTAGACATTAAAGATGACAGCTGCTGCAGAGAACATTAAAAAAAAAATAATAAAGCCCAGCTCCTTCTGTGTGCCCCCTCAGGGTTTAAGTTTCTGTGTATAGCAAGTCCAAAGCAAACAGACATGCTCTTGAGAGTCGTGGTGAGGTGGGACCGAGACAGTGGGCGAGGAGAGCAGCAGAGGCCGCAGTGGGGGAGAGCCCACAGCTACAGTTGTAAACCGCTGGTCTCCTGTGCATGCTTTGAGAAGTAGGGCCGCATTGTGAGCTTAGTCGAGCATGACGTTTGCTGTGGTCTGCCAGATAGCCAAAGAGAAGCTGGAGGTTTGCTTCTCCCTTAAGCATGCTCACCCACTCACATCTCCCTCCTCCCCACACACACATGTGCACTCACCTGCACACACAGTCACACACCCATCCTACCTGAGGACCCTGTATGGATGTTATGCATAAGACCTTTGGATGAAACTCTAGAAATAATAGGAGAGGTGTGATTGATTGAAACATCCCCAAGAAGGTTTTCCTTGTGCACCTTTCACTGCTGCCCAGAATAGAAGCTTGGAACACCCATCCCCCACTAACAGTAGTGGCTGCCTACCTTGGGCATCCCTAAGCCTATATATAATCCATTGTTCTTGATATATTTAATGTATGAGTGCTCTATCTGCATGTACACCTGCTTACCAGAAGAGGGCATCAGATCACATTAGAGATGGTTGTGAGCCACCGTGTGTAGTTTGCTGGCAATCGAACTCATGACCTCTGGAAGAGCAGCCAGTGCTCTTAACTACTCAGCCATCTCTCCAACCCCACTACTGTGCATTTTAAAGATACTTTAAACCATAAAGATATTGTGCAATTTTCATCATTGGCAGAGAGCTCCTGCTAGAAAGAGAAGACAACACGCAGGGCTAAGCCATGGCACCCTGATCCCCATGACTCCCAGCCTCTCTCTCTCAGAGGGAGAGAGTGCTACCCTGGCCCCGTGCTTTTAGAGAGTTGGTCTTGACTGGGGACCAAAGGCCTTGTTCGGGAACACTGTCAGAACTCAATCCCAGGCTTGCTGTGTTGCATCAGCAAGTCTTCTCTGAGAAATGTTGGTGCAGCTCCTGGGGCTGCGCCATCTTAGAGTTTATTTTAGGCAGATGATCACCCTCTAAGTCATTTCCAGCCATTTAAGTATCCTTGGCAGGAGGACTGACTTGAGTTGGCCAGGGCTCTTGGAGTTGGGAACGGGGCATCATCTTTTCCTGTGTAGGCTTATGGCTTCACTGGCATTTATTCCACTGTCCGGATGGATAGGAGAAAGGAGTGTGGCAGTGCCCTGTTCCAAGGCTTTGAGTCGTCATGCATTGCCATACACTGGCCATTCTTACCAAGCTCAACATCTCTCTAGGCAGAATGAGATGCTATACAGAGGACTAGAAATTTTTCCCAAAGGCCACAATTCCCCCTACACATTGGGGACACATAGGTTCCGAGGCCAGATAAATGTAGCAGCTACTGAATTAAGCTCTCCGTAAACACAGGACTTCTCGGAGCCTTCACTTGGCCCACAGCTGTTGTGACGGAAGTAATGATACCCGAGCTTGTCTCACTGCTCAACTTCTATTAAGGGGGGTTTCGAGGGACTAATGTCCCTTGAAGTGTTCTACGAGAAGCTTCTAAAAAGTCTTTTACTGCTCTGAGACATCAGCTTCCTTGGCTGTACACAGTTGGAGCTAGTCAAGTGTTCTTAACGTCTTCACCGCTTCTCAAGTAAAATTTCTCCTACAGACCCTGGGTTCTCAAAACACTCTTTCTCTCTTGAAAAATCAATTACTCGGTAAACATCGGGGGAATAAGATGAGTTCTGACTTGATGGGTTGATGTTTGCTTTATCAGATAGTATATTGCATGTATTCAAATATATTCCTATAAGATGGATCAACTTCAAAGGACATGTTTATTTGTATATGTGCACACACATATGTATACACGTGCAATGTATATACTGTATAATATACAGTCTATCAGTGGCTAGCAGAACTTCAGTGCGATTATACAATGACTTGTCAAAAGCAGAGATTAAATTTAGAGTCAGCATGCAGTTTTTGCTTGGCTTTTAGAAACAGGTTGATATCATCCAGACTAGTGGTTCTCAACCTTCCTAATGTTGTGACCCTTTAATACAGTTCCTCATGGTATAATGATCCCCAACCATAAGATTATTTTCATTGCTACTTCATAACTGTAATTTTGTTACTGTCAAGAATCATAATGTTTTGGGCATGGTGGCACACGCCTCTAATCCCAGCACTCAGGAGGCAGAGGCAGGCTGATCCACTGTGAGTTCGAGGCCAGTCTGGTCTACAAAGTGAGTCCAGAATTGTCAAGGCTACACAGAGAAACCCTGTCTCGAAAAACAACAACAACCAAAAACAAAACAAAACAAGAATCATAATGTAAATATTTTTGGAGCTAAAGGGTTGCCAAGGGGCTCGAAACCCACAGGTTGAGAACCACTGGTCTAGACAGCATGGTTGGAAGTGAAGTAAGGAATTCTCTTGCCTAAGAATCTCTGTGGTCTTTGGTTGAGAATTTCTGGATTAGATGGAGACCCCTCTCCAGATGTGGTTTTCTCCTTGTTTCTGCCTCTGAGCCATCTGCCTAATGGCTCCACCCATAACACTAATGATTGACCCTGTAAACTCCAGAATGTAATTGGACTGCTAATTGCTATTGATGCTGTCTTTTGAGCCACATTTGGTGTGCAGGATGCCCCTTCGTGCAGGCCACAGGAGGATAATCTGAGAATTCTCTAGCCTGTTCTGGCACATGGCTCCTGGGCCCCTGGCAAGTGCACTGGGCTCTTTGTTTTGGGTAACTATGGCAGCCCAGTTACCGGCCGCTGGAGGATTTGAGCCCAGTCTGGTTGGTTGCCTACACCACCCAGAAGTATGCCTGCCTCGTGGTAAGAGCTGGAGAGCTTTCCCAGAGGCAGGCCTGTGCTAGTCAGTGTTTTTTCTTTCCTATTTAATGAGCAGGAGGAATACTTCCTGAGTCAGACTTCAATTTGAGGTTATTTGGTACAAAAGTTAAACTGGCATGTTTGGGGGACTTTCTCACAAATGTCCTTGTGACATTTAACATATGGCCTTTGTGCTAAACTAGGGGCTTCCATCAGAGTGATCTCAGCATTTGCTTTGAGAAGGGATAGGAAAGAGTGAGGTGTAAGAAGGTGGAGCGTGCAAGGCAGGACCGATGACCAAGGTCAGAACATTTTAGCAAAGGGCATCGAGTGGCCTGGAGACAGGAAGAGAGATGTGAATCATCTGACGCTTTTGTTTCTCTGATGTCACAATAATATAGGATCCATGAAGCCAACCCAAGCTACCTTTGGCGTTAGAATGGAACCCTAATGCTTGCTTAGACAGTTTTTTTTTTTAAATAATTGCAATCATAGTTAATTTATACACCTGCAGCCTAACACCGTAGGATACAGCTCCCACTCTGCGGATCATTGTGGTAAGGGAGAGTCATGAAGAAACAGGATTGAAGGTACCCAAGGTGGGTGAGAAAATATGCAGATGGTCGGGAGTCATGCCAAGTATGAGGGCCGTATATGTAAGAGCAAAGGGGCCTTGAACCCGGAGCAGGAGTTGGAGGGACAAGTCAGATTCCCTGGAAAGATGGTGTGCTGGGGGGAGAGGACTAGCCCAGACTGACAGAAGGGCGGTTTAGAAGATGCATTTGGAGAATTGCAAAATACTGTGCCCAGATCTGAAGCAAGGCTTAGGGCTGGGGAGGATGGGGCAGTGGGTGGGACTGCATCTCTGTGGTCTAGAGGGATTATGCCTTCCACAGGCTGACTAGGTAGCAAACAGAGTTTGTTGTCAACAGTCAGATTGGCCATGGGGGTAGCACATTCTCAGGAGGATCAGGCTTACATGCCTACTCTTTGTGAGGGACCTGCTTGGGTGGCTGCTGAAGGGTGAGGCATCGTGCATGCTGTACCAACACTGAGGTCCTTGCAGCTTCTTGGGGAAAGCAGGTTGGGTTGTGCCGTGGACCTGAAGCAAAGGCTGAGTTCTCCCCTCATCTCAGTGCGCTATTCCTCTGAAAGGGAATTGGTGGCACCCACTGCTTGGCTGTGTGAGCATATGCCCACAGGATGGATAGCTGCTCCCTGCACTTGACCCTGCTCAGAGTGACTGGGCAGATGCCACCCCGTCTTGTCTTGCTTCTGCACATGGGCAGCCTTCTGTCTGCTCCCTGGGGGGTGCCCGGTCACTCCCAGGCAGATGTTGGGGAGTAATTAGTCAACCCAAACTTTACAGATTCAATGACTGGTTGTCTTAAATTTTAATAAGTACAGAAAAACAGAGTGCTGATTTGTTAAAAATTAATCCTCCTGAGGGGTAGCTTCGGCAGAGGGGCCTGGCGGGAAGGAAGGCAGGTGTTGTTGGCAAAGTGCTGTGCAAGGGACATTGTGTCTGCCCAGCCTGTGCCTTCCACACAGCCAGGGAGATGATCTTCTTTGAGCTCCCCTCCCCCTTTCCTTCCTCCTCTTTCTCTCTCTCCTGCATGAGTTTGTTAGGGTGCAGTAGAAAGGTCCACAGATTGGTGACTTCAGCTGCAGAAGTCCATTGTGTCACACACACAGCCCTGAGGGAGGTGAGGTGAGGACCTGCAGATGGAGGGCCCAGGGTGAGCCTGTTCCAAGCGTCTTTCCTGGCTGTTGGCAGGCGCTGCTGGCTGTCACTGCTGTCCTTGGGTTTGTAAGACATGCCACTCAGGTCTTCGCTGGTTTCTTTACATGGCCTTTTCCCTGTGCACCTATCTGTGACCCCAGTCCATCTTTTCCATAAGGACCCCAGACCCCACTCGATCCAAGGCCCTTCTCTCCACAACACTGGCCTCATTTTAACAGAACGAATTGCATCTGTGACAACCCTATTTGCAAATAGGACCACACACTGAGGGAATTGGGGTTAGCAAACGCCACAGCTTGGTTTTAAGGAAACAGTGCACTGTGTACCAGCTTCCTCCTCCTCCTCCTCCTCCTCCTCCTCCTCCTCCTCCTCTTCCTCCTCCTCTTTGTCTGGCCTTCCTGACTTCTTGGAGGCTGCCTCACTCTCTCACACTCTGTACCCCACGCCCTTCGTCTCTGCTGCCATCTCACCTGTAGTTCCCCTTACTGTCTGGGTCGCTGTCGCCCGGCAGAAGTGGGCCGATGCCTTTCTGTGGGCCAAAGCCACCCCTGCTTTCTGCAATGGTGGGTGCCGTGTTTATATGAGCCCCCAAACACCCTCCTCACCCCATCTGAAGGACTCGCTGCTAAGTGATTGAAGAAGCCCCCCTGTCCGGACTTTCCTTCTAAGCGGGGCTGTGAGGGTGGAGACAGGGAAAAAAAGAACCCGTGTGAACCTGCATACTTGAGAGAGAATTTTCTTTTATTGATCAAAAAAGCTTCCACACAGAGCAAGGCCATCTTCTGCATGGAGCCTTATTGTTTCGAGCATTTTCTCCTTAGAGGCAAGTCATGCAGACGCGGTGCCGAGCTAGCCAAGTTGAAATTCAGTGAGAGGGGAAGGCTGGGCCCCCACAGCATCAGGGACCATTAAATCTGTAATGTGGCAGAGGCCTCTGGGTTCCCGTCTTCTCTGTTAATTGCCAGGATGCTACATTTCTTTCCCCCTCTGCTGCCCTGGATGGGTACCATGCCTTCAGACACACATTCTCACTTGGTTGCTCCTTCACTGGGCACCTGTGATGACCTGAGTGCAAGTCTCGGAGTTTACTAGCCCTCAAGAGTGGAGCGCCTCTTCCCCTGCTTATAGTTGGTGGACCCAGACAGGTGGGGGAGGGGGGGCTGGATTGCTCTCTCTCTTTGCTGGGGCTCTCAGCACTGTGGATGTGGTGATGGTGACACCAGACACATTTGCAGGAGCCTTTGATGAGCACCAACAGTTTTGAGATGACTTTCTCTCTTGGGGAATTTCCAGTCTGAGTAAAGTTAGAGGCTCCCGGGCTTTAGAGAAATTCCTCTACCAAGCCTCTCAGGTTTCTGTTTGTGAGATCAACCCCTCCCTACTGAGGTTGCCCCTTTCCAGGTGCTTATGCACCATTCCAGCACTCTGGCCCCACTGTCTCAGCTGCCCTGTTTTCCTCCTTGCCCAGGCACCATAGTCAGAGTCACTCTGGTATTCTTCCACAAGGCCTTCTAGCCTTCACGATCCAGTCACAGCTAGCTGCTGTTCCCTTGCTGTCGTCTGTCTCATAGTGTGATTCATTTGCCTCAGTCCCCTTGGCTGCCCCCAAGGCCAGGTGGCATGGCTGAAATGCCCTCTGTAGACAGATACCCTACTCCCAAGCCTGTCAGACTCAGCTAGATCCAGCCTTCAACATGACTTGTGTTTAGTCATCCTCCTTGTGACCCAGACAGGATGGCCCGTTCCGGTGTCCTGTCTTTGTCATTTTCTGGTTTCCTAATCTAGACACCCTATCTAGCACCAGTTTTGTTCTGGGTGTCATCTGTTGGGGCTTTCAAAGTACCTTTGCTTGGTCTCCTTGCGTGTTTAGTTTGGTTCAGTTTAACTGACGTATGGCTATACTCAATAAATACCTTCTAGAATTAGGATGGTTCTTTTTCCTTGGTTGATATATTGAAGGATGAAGCAGGTGAAGCGGTTGAATATGGGAGAAAAAGAAGTGACATGGAAGAGCTGGAGAGATGGCTCAGTAGTTTAGAACACTGGCTGCTCTTCTATAGGACCTGGGTTCAATTCCCAGCACCCACATGAAAGCTCACAACTGTCTGTAACTCCAGTTCCAGGAGGATGTGACACCCTCACACAGACATACATGCAGGCAAAACACCAACACACTTAAAAATAAATCAGAAGAAGTGTCATGGAGGTGCAACACAACATCAGAGCTACTGGAGGAATGGAAGCTCGTGAAAGGAGTGCGCCCCCTTTTGGAAGCGTCGAGCTCTTACATAGAGGGTCCAAGAGATTAAACAGATTTCTCTGAGGAAGGATACAAAGAAAACAGATGGTTTGCCACTGGTTTAGGCAACTTTCCTGCCCGTTGCTACACACTTTTGGAAGCCCTGATGGGTAGGCCACTCTATTTCTCTCTTGTCACTTTTTGGAGATAGGTCCAGTGGGCAGCTTACAAGGACCTCCTGCATCAGCTTGCCAGAAAGTCCTTAGTTCTGAGTGGAGGACAGTCCCTGTCTGTCTGGGACTAGGGTTCACTGGTTCATCCTCAGTAAAGAAGGGGGTGGGGAGGATGGGGCAGAGGGAGGGAGGGAGAGAGAAAGTGAGAATACGTGTGAGAACATGGCTCCTTTGTCAGGCATGACAGAGCTTGTGATCCTGTACCCCTAACGTGATGTACCCTCTTGTTATGGTGTGTCCCCTTGCTTCCTGCTAGCAATTTTGATTTTATCCCTACCCTGCAAGCTATCCTCGTGTCCTCACTGCCCTATCTCAGATGGCCTTGAGTGTATTCCTGTAGGATGGGAGCCTCCAGGAATAGTTTTAAGCATAACGATATTGCCTGTTTTGTTGCTGTCATCTTTCCGTTTAGTACAGTGAAGAGGCTGTTTCTGAAACCCAAACAAAGGCACAGAAACAGCATTTTGTTCGGATATGAACCAACATATCACAAACAGCCAGTTTCAAAGGCACATATCCAGGCCTGGGCTGTAGCTCAGCTGTAGAGCCCTGGCCTGCGTGAGGCCCTGAGTTCAAGCCCCAGTGGCACGAAACCAATCCTCCAACAAACACAAAAAACATAGAGGCAGATTCTTTGGGCCCGTCTTTAGTGGCGAGGTGGGCCATTGTCCTGGCTTCCCCAGAAGCTGCTTTGCTTTTTAAACTGTGATGAAGTTACTTGTTTTTGTTGAATTTAGGCTCTTCCCTGGGTTACAGTGAGACACTGGTGGCCAGGCGTGGAGACAGGAGACTCATGTCTTCTCTTTGCAGAGGCTAGGCCAGCAGAGCGTCCTGGTGGAGGAGCTGAGCGGAACTCTGAGCTGCAAGCCTAGTCCCCTTCCCTGGCTGCCTCCTGGACCCCCCCCCCCCGCCCCCCCCCCCCCCCTCCCCCTTCCCCCCCCGGGGGGTCTGAGCCCCCCGAAACCGGCTTGTACTTAGCTGTGTACCCCCCCCTTTACCCCCCCCCCCCCCCCGCACCCCCCAGAAGGCTGAGGAACAGGCAGCTTTATTACGGTGTGCTTTTAGAGGCCATTCCCTCAGCTCTGAGCCCGGGAGAAGGTTTCCAGGGTCTATTAGGCAGCAAGTGCTTTGATGGCTTTGGAATCATAAGGTTGATTTGAAAAATTGCCACCTAATGGCTTACAACTGGAATAAACTTCCCGAAATTGGACCTTGGAGGGAGACTTGGGTGCACACGCGGGGGGCCTCTCACCGGTGCACCACACACCACGCTGGGGGAAGGCGCTATTCTTTCTGGCCATCGGGGCCAGGAGTGCCCCCTAATTAGGCGAGAGACCCTGTCACTCTTCATTTCTCAATTTGGACCCAACATTTAGTGGCAGCAACTGTGGGGAGGCTTCAAACTGGAATTTCTCCCCACTGGCCTTTAAAAGGCCAGGGTCTGAGAATTCCTGAAAAATTAATGGGGTCTCTGTAGGTTCTTCCCACTTGCTGGTAACCTGGCCTCTCCCAGGCCCTCTGTGGCTGCGCAGCATAATGGCCTCTCAGCAGCCGCTCTTTTGTATGCAAATATGACCTAAAGAAGTCCTGGAGGCGGTGGGGCCATTGTTGCTAGAGACTGAGATTTCAAACAGCCACAAGGCTTTAAATTATTCTGGGCAGATATTGAAAATGTCAGCTGCTGGTTTCTCCTATTTCTTACCTAGCTCTCTTTTCCCTCCCTCCCTCCCTCCCTCCCTCCCTCCCTCCCTCCCTCCCCACTGCCACCCACCCCACCATAAAATATAATCAAAAAACTGGTAAATAATTTAAAGAATTGCCTCAAAGGTTTTTACACACTAGAGAGAGACTTCTTTCCCTGGTTTTAAGTTGGGAGAGACGGGTTTTCATCCCCCACCCCACTCCAACAATATTTAAAATATTCAGGAGTGTCCCACAGGGTCTTGAACTCATAAGTGCCTGCATTTTTCTCACTATGCTCTCATCCCCTCTTTTCTTTATTGATTTTTTTTTTTAAGGTTGCTGTTGGCAACATTTAAGTCCAACTTTCAAATGAAAGTCATATTTTAGATGCCAGCCTTAAGTCAGACCGACTTGAGGTCTGTCACCTTCATCTAAGTTCCGTGTCTCGGCTCGCTAGTTTAACAGAGTGGAACGAATCTTGGCTACTGTGACTTTTCATCCTATTAGCTCCTTTCAAAGGGACCCCTTACCTTCTGAGCAGAAGGCAATGATGGCTTAGATGTGGGGCCTGTTGCACATCTACTTCCAGAAACTTCCCCAGCTAGGACTGAACCTCCAGCCTCCCCCTGCTCACCTTGAGAAGGGAGAGAAGTGGTCAGGCCTCAGAGTGGGATGGAGTGACTGGATGGAAAAGTTCAGACCAGCTTCCCAGAGACAGGCACTGGCCTCTGGGAGGAACTCTCAAGTGTGAGCGCATTTCTGCATCTCCCAGAAGTTTTGGGGCCAGGAGTATGACAGGCCAGAGAGGAAAGAAGGACAGATGTATAGATAGAAAGGCAAATAAAGGCCTTGCGGGTGAATGAACGGAATGAGATGGAAGAAGGGTGGATGGAGAGGTGCAGATGGAGATGGGTGGGCAAATAGATTAGAGACCTGAAGGGCAGAAGAGGAATAGACAACAGGAGATATGGGTGAAAAGTAAACAGGTAGTTGTAGATGGAAGGGCGGGTAGATGGGTTAAAAGAATAATAGGTACTTGGCTTTCCTGTTATGCATGCTCTCAGGCTGTACCCAACCCAAGCACCTGCTCCTAGAACTCATGTTGAAGAAGATTATAGACCCTGTCCTCCTTGAACATGTAGGTGGGACCCTCCAAGCCCACTCTGACGGTGAAATCACGTATTGAACATACTGGTCCTTCCCCGCCTACAGCCCCTACTGAGTTACCCCTCCCTTCTGTTAAAGGCCCCGTGAACTGGTGTTCTCTGCCTCATAGATGCTTATTGCCAGTGTCTGCCAGCTAGCTAGACGTGTCCTCCCTGGGCCCACCAAACAGCTGTCACTTCCCTCGAACCCTGGTTTCCTCCATGCTGGGAGAATGAAGAGGAGACGATGGATCAGGCACTAGAGGCATTGCTGTGTGATTTCAGGTGCCCTGAACAGGTGTATGCTTAAGGGTGCTGTGAGTTCAATGAAGTGATGCTCCTTAGAAACTAGCAGCAGCTACTCACACCCCAGCTGTGCAGCTTGGGGACCATCTATCATTATCAAGGGTGGGAGAGTGAAGGCTCCAAGGAAACATGTGAGGAGCCCTGGGCTCCTAAGATGATGCTTGTTTGATGAGGTTCCTTGGGCCAACAGGGGTCTCAAGGCCATGGCTTCAGGCTGGTACTGCAGAGGATGCTGAAGATGGCACGCTCCGGCAAGACCATAGAGGGTGGCCTAGGAGGAGTCCCTAGCTCATCGTGTCTCCTTGAGACACAACACTTTTTCTTGTTTTGTTTCTGTAAATGACCTTCTGATGATTTCTTCATCCTTGAAAGCACAAACTGGATTTCCTCAACAGGCAGAACGCCTGTGTCCCTATATTTATCCTTTAGCATGGCTGCCTGGGACTAGCTCTTCCAGGCTTCTGTCTTGGAGGCTGCAGTGAACCCGAGTACAAAGTTGGTAGCTGCCTCAAAAGACCTTGGTTGATGTCACAAATTGTCTTATGCTCTGCAATCCAGAACAGCCCTGGCCTTGTCCCCTCTGAGGAGTCGGCCAGAAAGGCAGACATTCAGGTCTCCCAGCTCTGGTTCCTTTCTATTTCAAAGCCGCTAAGAAGGGAAACGTGAGGTCTGTGATCTGTAAGCATAAAGGATTTTTAAACTAAACAAGAAAACCAATTATTTTTCTAACTGCTTTACTCTTTCAAATCTTTCACTGTAATGGAGATTTAGAACCCATCACAGTTGGGCTATTATTTCTGTGTAAACAGTGTCATGCCCTATTGCACCAGGCAAACAGTCAATTTTTTCCATTACACTTAGACACAGATGACGAGGGTGCTGAGTCCATGGTCTGCCGAGCAGGTTTTAGTTGATGGCTGCGCGTGACCATGATCAGCAGTGGGGAAAGGGTTAAGTTTTTTACCCAAGGGTACCCTATTGGTTACCGAGCCCTTTTCCACTTGAGGCTCAAGGACAGAGAAGAGTTGAGCAGATCACAAAGGCAGCCAACCTGAAGGTTTCTTCCGAGTTGGTAGGATAATGTGCTCCTCAGGGTTGCTTCAGGGTCTGTCTGTTCGCGGAGCTTTTGAAGTACACACCTGTCCTAGTTTGGCTTCTGTTGCTGTGATAGAACACTGGCCCAAAAGCAGCCTGAGGAGGAAAGGGCTGGTTTGGCTTCCATGCCCCACATAAGTCCATCTTTGAGGGAAGCCATGGTGGGATCTTAAACATGGCAGGAACCTGGAGGTGGGAACTGAAGCAGAGACCGTGGAAGAATGCTGCTCACTGGCTTGCCCTTGACGCTCCTTTTCAGCCACCTTCCTTACACCTCACAGGACCACTGTCTAGGCGTGGGGCTAGGCCCTCCCACGTCAATCATTAACGAAGAAAGTGCCCTCAACCCCGGACGTACCTACAGGCCAGTCAGATGAGGCATCTTCTCCACTGAGGTGTTCCCTCTGCCAAGATGACCCAGTTCGTGTTAAGATGACACATAAACCCAATCACTACAACATCTGTCTTGTAGCCTAGTATAAGTCCCCTGGTAGCCCTGGAATAAGATTTAGAGAGCTGTGTAGCCCACAGGGCTTCTGTCCTGCAAACCATGGCATGTTACAGTCTGCCCTCTACACGAGTTTTCTGTCCCAGTAACCCCTTCGCCTGGTCTTTCCCCCTTCCAGCTCTGAGTCAGATACCACCTCCCCCAGAAGTGTCCCCTTGCCCTAGAACTGAGCCCTACCTGTACGGCTCTCCCGCGCTGGTTTGGGGCTCCTTCGTTTTGGCATGCACCACTCTTACGGTAACCACCCATCTGCCTTTTCCAGTACAGCCCGAGCTCCTTGAGGGTAGCTCTGTGCCCTCAACAACTTTGTATTGTAGCATCCAACTCCATCTTCCCAGTGTAGGAAGGGGACACATCCTACAAGGATGGAGTCAGAGGGCCTAGCAGTCAACAGAGCAGCTTGTTGGGTGGGGAAGGTGATATACGGGGAGAGAGATGCTGGGGACAGCTTGCTTGGATTCAAATCCCAGCACTGTCACCCAAGCAATCTCAGAAACTCAGTGACTCATGGCCTTTCTCTGTGAAGTGCATTAGTGGTGTTTATCAGGCCAGGCTACTGTGAGGGCAGGCTGGCCTTGAACTCACAGCGATCTGCCTGCCTCTGCCTCCCAAGTGCTGGGATTAAAGGTGTGCGCCGCCACCACCCAGCTGCCTCTTCCATTCTTTTTTTTTTTTTTAAAGATTTATTTATTTATTATGTATACAGCATTCTGCCTGCAAGCCAGAAGAGATAGTTGTGAGCCACCATGTGGTTGCTGGGAATTGAACTCATGACCTTTGGAGGAGCAGTCAGTGCTCTTTACCTCTGAGCCATGCCTCTTCCATTCTTAACAATGCTTTTGGACCACCCGTGCTACCCAAGCTCATTTTTCTGCCTTGAAGGCATAGCCTACAGCAATGACGGATAACTGATGAGGATGTGTTTGCTCAAGGTGCTGGCCACATGGTTGAGCATCTGAGTAGCAGATGACCCCAACCAATACTATACCACTGTTTCATTTATGCCACTGGTCTGAGCTCTGGGCACTTGAGTTTATACCTTCTGTGCTGCTCTAACAGCTTGGTCTGGAGCTTGTAAAGCTGGATCACTGATGGGCCCATCCAGTCAATCTTTATGAAGCACCTTTGTGTACAAGCACTGCACTTAGGCATGAGCTGTTTGTCCTCAGTGCCTAAGGGTCCTTTTAGTATTCCTTCAAGGCGGTTATCCAGGGACTCACTCAAGGCATGCGTCTCACCCTTGGTCATAGGAGATGATACAGCTAGCTACACACACACACACACACACACACACACACACACACACACACACACACACACACACACACACACAAACACACACACACACACACCTCTTGAACATTCTTGTCAGGCAGAATGCTCTTAGCTTTTGACTATAGGCATCTAACAAGAGGAGAGGATGTTTTCAGGCTCAAAGCCCCTGGCCTTTTTCCTCTCTGGGAACCCCCTCTCCTTTGGGTAGGCATTCCCTCACTTCCTAAGAGGCCAGTGGGACGGGTCACAGTGGAGAGAGTGCTGGCAAGGCTAACTTGCTGCTTTCTCCCACCTACGAGCAGACTCTGCTTTGTGCAAGGCCGAGAGTACTTAAGTGATGGTTCTCCACATGAATGAACCACGAAGAAATTAGCATCTCACAGAAGATGCTCTTTAAGATGTGCACATGGGTTTGACTGAGCATTGGTCCCAGTTGAGCTTGGCAGGAACACTGAAACTTGTTCCTGGACTGACCTCCTCAAAAAGGGGAAAAACATGGAATGCGACACAGTTTTTTCCTAATGGGGCATTCTAGGGAGAAGCCCTGCAGAGCCTGCCACTGGCAGGTGGGCTCGTGAAAGACAAGCAGAGGGCTGTCTACCATCCCCGTCTAGAGGTGTTGAGAAGGAGGGGAACCATCTTCATAGAGATCAGGACGCCTTTGGGGCCACCATGTCTGGATTCTGGCTCCACCTCCTGTCATCCCTATGACCTTGAATAGGTAGATCCCTTAATTATGAGCCTTATTTTGTTTATCTCTAAAATGGAATGACAATGGTAGGAACACTAGCTATAGGAAGATTGAAATGAGGCAGTGTATATAAACTTTAATAAACACCATGTGGCCATGGTGGCTGTTGTGGTCACTGTTTTCATCTTTACATACCACTATTGCCTTGTACTCTGTAAACCTAGCTCTGCATTCATGTACTGTGTTTTTTTTTTAATCATAATTTATTCAGATTATATCCCAATTGTTATCCCCTCACTTGTATCTTCCCATTCCCACCCTCCCTCCCTCTGTTGCCCTATTCTTCTCCCCTAGACCTCTGACAGAAGGGGACCTCTTCCCCCACCATATAACCACTGCCCATCAGGTCTCACCCACCAAGGGGAAGTGATCAAATTAGGGGCACCAGAGTTCATGTCATAGGCAGTCCCCACTCTCCCCACAAACCATAGAGAATGAGTTGTCTATTGCCTAGATCTGAACAGGGGCGTCTAGGATCTCTGCTTGCATTGTCCTTGGTTGGTACATGAGTTTGTTGCAGGTCTCCCTGGGTCAAGATCTGCCAACCTTGATGGTTTCCTTGTGGGGCTCCCGAACCCACTGGGTCCTTCCATCCCCCTGTACTGTGGGTTTGTTGTTTGTTTTTGAACCCACTTACAGGGAATGCTCCATCACTGAGGTTTCTTACCAGGCAGCTTTTCATTAAATGTGCTAACCAGCGGATCACCTTCCCTTCCCAGGAGCATAGGGCTGCTGCGTGCCTGGGGATTTGTGCATGTGTTTTGTCTGTGATGCATAATACATATGTGTGTGAGTATGTGTGCGCGCTCCCTCCCCCAGATGTATATATAAGTCATTCCCTGAAGAGAGATTTATTTCAAGGAACAAATGCTTCTGGTTAGCTTCTGTGTGGAACTGATCCAGCCCCAAGCTGTTACCATGAGTAGAATTCATTGATGGCAAAAGGAAATGAAAACAAACGCTCCCTGACATGGGGCATTTCCGTCGGGGGCCCCTGGGAATTCTTCTCTTCTATTAAAATATCTACCAAATTGGACAGAGGAACTTGGCAGACACAGCCTGAGCTCTCTAATTGTTTCTGTGGGGAGGGTATGGGCAGAAGCTATGCTTTGGCCTCTCTTCCAGAACCTTCTCACTGTTGAAGTAGGGAAGGTGGCTGAGTACCCCATGGCTGGGCGGGTGTCCAGAGATGGCCAGGGGGTGGATGCATTCTCTCTGGCTTACTGGAAGCCTCCTCTGCTGAGTTTTGGGGGTGGGGGATGTAGCCCCAGGAGCTTACATTCCTGAGATGGTCTAAGCCTTCTGTTTAGCCCCAGAAGACAGAATATGAATGTGGTTTTGATCACAGCCAGCTGACAGGAGCTGACCCAGACTTGTTATGATTTGACTGTTTCTCCATTTGGTCTCCACACCACCACCCCTGCCCCTCTCCTCCCCTCTGCCCTTCCTTTTCCTTATGGGGAAGATGCTTCTTTTATGAATGAGTTTGCTTCAGGGGACAGAGTTCAGCAAAGTTGGGGTTGTATGCTGGTCTCTAGTACCCCTGGGCCATTTCTTCCCTTTCACTCCTTAACAATGGGCCATGGCAGTGTTTTCTGAGGCATCAGGAAAGTTGCCAGTTGCGTCTATTCCATGGCTATCTCCTTTTCTCCGTGTGTAGGGTGGTAATAGGTGTCCCTACTGGACACATCTGGATGCCATTACTCAGCGGAGTCAAATAGTGTGCAGAACACCTGCATCTCTGGCAGATCAGCCTCTAAATAAGGAGTTTCCCAGCTGGCCACAGGAAGCTTTGCCGTGGCCAGTGGCCTGTGTATCTCCCTTCATCCTTGGCCACAGGATCCCACGGCAACAACACACACGCAC